>CM076571.1:199957216-200557216 GCA_034641835.2 Pinus albicaulis | reverse complement strand
CCCACCATCCACTCACATCCCACCATCGTTAAACCTCCCTCCACCTTCAGTCCCATATCCACCACCTCCATCTCATCTGACGACCCATGATAATTTGTGCGCCCCGCGCGCCCCCCCCCCATTTCTGCTATGTGTCAAGCCCTCACCATTTCACACCCCCCAACTCCACTCCGCTTTCCAACAACGATCCTGTGCGAGAAGCGATTTCTACTATGGTAAAACCATGCTCTTCACCGTTATATCCCCACCACATCCGTTGTGCCATGCTGACCACTCTTATCACCTCTCTCCAATCACCTACACTCCCACCTAAAGACCTGTTAAATAATTTATGTTCAGGTCATCACCCAACAGGCCCGCGCCATGTCAACGAAAACCCCCACCATTATATTAAACTAAATTTCCCCACCTATTTCAAAGTTTACACTATTTCTGTATTTCTTTTATAACATTTTATTACAGATGAGGTTTTACAAAGCAAAATACAACATGAAAATCATCAAATAATCTGTTGATTAACTAGAATTTCCCTTCTTCAGTCCCCTTTTCTCCCAGTTCTCCTACTCATTAGCGAAATTCCCTTTTCTTTTCCCCCTCTTCTTCTAATCCCCTTTTGTGAATTTGCAATCAAATTCTTTTTCCCCTCTTCTTCTAATCCCCTTTTGTGAATTTGCAATCAGTTTCTTTTTCAATGAGAAATAATTCCTCCAAGGAAGGAGCATCAGCTATTTAACCCAATGGTTCACCCTCATGTCGACCTTGACCATGTGGCCCTAGTTGAAAGAGACTTTAAAATACATTAAAATAATTCATAATTTGACTTTTTTAATGTTTAATGTTGGTTGGAGGACAATATCATCGATGAGGTCGATGATATAGGGTTGTGGGGGACTAGATTACCCTATTATATATTCCCAAAAACCCAGAGTTTCCCTGAGTTTGTTAGAAAATGTCAAACCTCTATGATATAAACTAGAGAGAAGTTGTAGCCCCAGAGGAAAATTTATTTCTACCATCAGTGCCCAGTCCATCATGCAAATGATGCAAGCCCCTACTGTTGAAGAAACCATTCCTTTTTGTATGAAGCCCTCAGAGAATTATACCAAAAGTTGGATTTTTCCACCATAGCCAAAACACTTGAGTTATTCATGGCTACAGATACTCCATTGCCCAAAAATAATCCTCCATATCTTTCCTCTACTTTCCCTGACAGGACTCAGCATATAGTCACTATCCTTCCATACTTGTTAGGATACCATTCATATAAGTGGATAGATGAAGCAATGATAGGTTTCCTGTCTATACTGTCATCAGATTTGACACCTTCCATTATTTTTAACTTCATTCAATTCCTAGTTGATGCCATTCATGACCAATTTGTCAAATTTCACACCGAGGAAGTGCTTAAATACACTTCAGTCTCATTTTACATGTTTGTATATTTTTATGCCAGTAGGCTCCAGTTTACAATGAGGAAAGTTAAGGAAGACTTCCAACCTCAATCGGTCATCTTTTTGACAACCATGATAATGAAGGAACAAAAGTATTACACCTACAAAATATTTGTTGAATCCTTTGTGCATCCATCAATAAGCATCCTCAGCAGCAGAGTGGAACCAAGGACTAATGAAGATATTAGGAAGATGATGCAGCTGTCAGATCAACTAAGAACCGGATACTAGTACTTGTACCAAAAATACACAGAGCTTAGAATATATTGGTGTGCATTGGCCCATTAAAAGCTTCAAAAGCTCCTCCCCATGAGGATATTTTTCCTGGAGTACATCAGATGATCGATGTAGATGAGGTACATTTTGTATCTTCCAAAAAGAAGTCTCAATTTAGGATCAAGTCCCAAATTGGTCCTTTCATTTAGAATAGCAGAGCAACATGAGAGGAGGCTGCTAAGATGCTAAAGGAGATTAAATTCACACATAAATTCACTTGGTGTTATGAACCATTGGGAATAATCTCCAAGAAAAGGGTGGAAAATAAATCAACTCCATATATCCACACCTACAAGCCTAAAACTGAGAAATTCATGAACCAAACTGAGTGGGAAGAAAATACATTGTAGGAGGCTGAAGAGCAGGTGATTTCATCCTGAAGAATACAGACCTCTACTCCACAAGAAAAGAAGATTACATAAGATAAGGAAGACACGGGAAAAGAGCAAGAGAAAGAGGCAACATGAAAGAGGCCAAGAGATGATCAGTCTACTTTGGAGACAGATACTTCTAGTAGAGAATTCAAAATGAAATATAGAAAGAGAGAAAGAATCCATATCGACATAGATCAAAGAAATGAAACAGAGAAAAAAACATTCATAACTATCAAATATTCTCCTATTTCATCTCCAATGGGTGGCTAAGCTATATTTTCTACATCTTCAGCCATAATTCCATTTTAGCAGGAAATTATTCAAACGCCTACATCTACTACTGCTACAAGGGAAAAGGAGAAGAAAATTTGTGACACCTTCAGGAATATTAAGAGAAAAAATGAGATATTGAATACTGACACCTAGAAACAGTTTTGGAAGCAGAACAATAGTTAAAAAAACAAGCTTTTAATAGTGTTTGACTCAAAGAGAGGAAAGATGAGAATGGCTTTCTTGCAAGCCCATATTTCTTAGAAAAAATCACCTTCATATTTCATGCATACAGATTTTGAATTAAATGTCAAGGACATCCATCCAATAGACCAGATGGAGTTGCACAAGAAGAATGGAGAGATGATCTCAGCTAACTTGACAAGCACTACAAGGAGCCTATCCAAATTGTAGGTATCACTGGCTAATATTCAGTCACAACTCAAAATGGAGAATATTTCTTCTCCTGCCAAAGATACCAAAATTAAATCCTTGGAGGATTTAGTTGTGAATATTGGATATGATCCAACAGATGGATAGGCAGTGGAATACATATTTAAGAATAAGAACAATGACATGTTAGCCCTAAGAAAATAACTTAAAATGTTAGCTACTGAAGACCCTCTAACAAAGGAGATAGATGAGCATGAAGCACATAAAGCAGAAATGATGAAGCTGATAATGGAGCGGTCAGCATAGCTGAAAAACATGGAGACAAAGATGGAGAAATTGGCTAAGGAAAAGGAAAAGGCAGCAGGAATGGTCATTGTTCCTTTGGATGTTGTTCGTATTGTAGTCATCCCTACAGCTACACCAACAACTATAGGTACATCAGGTGGTACAGAACAGTTGGAAAACGCCATGGAGAATATGACTATATAAATAGAGGAGATTAAAAAGCCAGAAGCACAGAACAATACTTTGAAGGATCTGAAGATAAGGTCTGATATTTCACATGAAATAGTAATACAAAGAGCCCAAAAGTAGATTGGAAGACTAATAAAGGCAGAAAGTGAAGCTTCCATTGGTCAAACCGTTGGCCAAGAAAAGGAGATCATTTAGACAAGCATAATTGATTATTTGAATGAAATATGGAATTCTATTCAAATCATATTTGAATAGAAAGAACTGGTTGAACAGGTAAATAAGGCCATAGCTAAAGCAACCAAGGATCTTGCAGGGATGCCTGAGATAGAAAATAACATTATTAGATTTTTAAATGCTAAGAACAGGTTCAAATTGGAGGCACTTGGAGTTGAAGATAGAGAAACAACCATTCTAGAAGTAAAAAAGGTGCTCAATAAGAAATTCTTGGTCACATGGTTAGAGGAAAAATTCCACAATTTAGAATTTGGTGTCAGTATATTCTTTAACAGAATCGAGTCGTTGACCAAAAGAGGGTTACCCTCACTATTTGTAATCAATGATAAGGTTATGACTAGGAAAGATTATGTGAAGAAGATGAAATATATTGCTAAGGATACAACCAAGTTTGTAGGGCTTAAAGGATCAATGACTCGAAGAGATTTCCTAGAAGCCATGGCAAATGATTTTGTCACACAACATGAAATTAAACACTTTTTTTTTTTAGGCCTACTTTTATGAAATTCATAGAGACAAACGAGATATATCAAAATCTCATTAGGATCAAGATTCCAAAATGAGTGGCAGTGGGAAAAATTGTGTGACTATGAAGAAAGGTGCAGGCCAATGCATCAACAAATAAAAAAAAGTTCTTATCAGTGTAACAGCCAAATCAGCACAACATCAAATCACCCAAATCTGCCAACATAAAAATAGATCAAATCAAGCAACAATGACCTTCTGAAGAATAGGGCGAGATGTCAAAATTATTTCATCAGGTCCACTTCCTGGTCATGCTAGTCAAATTTTGATTATTATTGTAATAAATAATAGATTGCCAATGTAGATATGACAATTGTTGTAGAGTTTAGTTAAATATTGCATTCCTTCTGAGTATCACAGAGTGAACCCTAAATTGTAAACAGATGTAATTTACTTTCTTTGTTAATGTTGTACATTTTTTTTCTCTCAGTGCGTCATTTAATTCTAATTTTTAAACATAACTATGAAGAATAATATTTGATGCTAAAGAACCTTTATTCTGGCTTTTTTTATAGTATAAATGGTTTTCTTCTGAAGTCTAGTTAATAAATAATTAATTTCTTCTAAACCACTACTGAATTCACTCTTTCTTTCATCTCATAATTCATTATGCTTTAAGATCCAATAAGCATAGTTAGCTTACCCTGTGAATTCTCTTGAAAAATTGATGGAACAACCCACCATTTTATGACTCCATAGCCCAATGGAATTAGTTTAACCAGATCTTCTAATCCAACCAAATGATAAATAAAAAAGCAACCCCTACAATCATTATAACTAGCCTAGTATCACAATCATAAAACAAAGCTAAATCTAAAAGAGATATCCCTCTGTGAGTCTAGGAGGGCTAAATCCTGGGCTGCAAATTTCTTTTGATGTTTTCCTGTATAATCATTCTTGCCAATCTTAAAATTATAAAAAAATTAGCATAGTGGTGACCATACAGGGGAATAACTAGAAAAATTGTCTATTCATTTCAATTCAGAGACCCTAGTTAAAAGCATTGTATGATAGAATATTATCTAATATAGGTTTCTTTCCATTTTTGAAAATAATTAATTTGTTTGTGCTTCAGATATGAATTCAGGCTCCTAAAATAATCCCTACTAGATCCCATCCTAATCCAAATCCTCCTCCTATAGTGGACAATCCTGAGCAAATTTAAGAAAAACTGCTAGAACTGAAATCCAAACAAGTAACAGGTTTCTTCACAGAGAAAATCCCCTCCCTGAAAACTTTGTCACCTTACAAGACATTCAGATTGATTTACACTTTGAAAAAGGTTTATTCATGACCAAATATGAGAATTGGACATACCAGACAATATTTGATCCATATATTTTGCAACAAAGTCGAGTGAGAGAATATTATTCACAAATTCAATCTGGTCTTCATCTTCTCCAAGATTTCAGCACTCTCCAAGATTTGGTAAGAGCCTTTACTACAACTATTGATGATGCTTTCCTTCAACAATATGTATAATTAATTTCATTGAATACAGCAGCCTCTTCTTTTACCTCTTATACTGCCCATCTTAAGTCATCTAGTCCTACTTCTTCCATCATCCCCAACACTTCTTTTATTCTTCCTCATAAGGGTACTCAAACCTCCACACATACATCTCCTCCCATCATCCATCGTACTTCATCCACTTTCCACCTTCCTCCACCACCTCCACCAATCATGGTGGCCAGATATGCCCCATTGGTGTTGCCAGAACCTTTGGCAGCTATGCCACATGATTACTAGTCTAAAATTACATTATATGATGGAAACTGTCCTGTAACTACCAAACAACATGTTGAAAAAATGAATGATTGTATTGACCTTCAAGAGGTAGATGAAGAAAGTGTTAATTTAAGCATGTTTCCTAAGAGTCTTAGTGGAGAGGTTAGAAAATGGTTCAAAGCTTTACCTGCAAACAATATCAATGACATCCCGGAATTTCATCAAACATTCCTAAATAGGTGGGAAGTAAAAAGGAACCCTCTTCAAATTTTATCTTAATATGAAAATATTAGAAGGGCCCCTACTGAAAGTGTTCAGGATTATTGCACCAGATTCAATAGTTTATATAATGCAATACCTACTCATATAAAACCACCATAAGGTTTAGCCTTGGTTAAATTCCTAGATGGTTTTGAACCTGAAATGTCTTATCATATAAGGGAATAAACTTAGCCACATTAGACGAAATTCAAAGGGATGCAGTACGTGTAGAAGCCAACATGTTAGCAAAAAGAGCTAGAATGAGAATTGAAAGAAGAGTTACCATAAGAGAAGAACCTTCAACTTCCACATACGGTGCTAAAATTGACTCATTGGTTAGAACTATGCAGAGAACGATGGCGAAAATAAATCTAAATGAGAGAACTATTCCCAGGGAAAATCAACAAGCTCCGCAAAATAGAAATTAAAATCCTCGAAGAAACCTTCCACAGATAAGACAGATAGAGCAAAGAGGTCCTGATCATGAAATTAGGCCTTCATTCTAAGAGAATTATGTTGATGAGGATGAAAGAGTAGGTTAAGAAGTAGAAGAAAACTAGATAAATTTGATAGGAATTAATGAATA
Organism: Pinus albicaulis; assembly: GCA_034641835.2. NCBI lineage: Eukaryota > Viridiplantae > Streptophyta > Pinopsida > Pinales > Pinaceae > Pinus > Pinus albicaulis. The sequence goes on along the minus strand of CM076571.1, from coordinate 200,550,644 downwards.
TGACTATGTTTTCCTCACTCAATAAGAACAAGAATTATTCTCATTGACTCACACAGAATTAAAATTTGAAGAATCTGATGATTATAAACAAGTATTTGAGAATGCTATCATCGAGGTTCATAGAGAGTATAACCTCAGAAGTAAGAAAAACTTTGAAAATTCCAATAAAAAGAATTCATAAAAGTTCTAACAAAAACATTTTTTAACCTGATCTCAAAAAAACAATAGAAAATTCAAATAAAAGTGTGAACAATTCATAAAACAAGAACACTAAAATCGTTACTAGGAGAAAATTTGATACCCCTGCCAAAAAGTATCAAATTGATATTCGTAATATAATTCAAAAAACTGAATTTACCGAAAAAGTAGTGGTTGAAAAACTGATTTTTCAAATTTGCTTAAAGCGCAAACACCATTCAGCATTGAGAATGAACTTGTGAAACTGAAAATTTCTACTCCTCTCACTGATTTGATAATAAAGAATGTGTATAGGTCTCATGTCTTAAATCTTGGTAAACCCCAAGAAGGAGGTGTCCCTCCATTTTATGTCAGTCTTAATGTTCATGAAAAAATTCTCCATAATGCCATGTTGGATTCAGGTGCATCACATAATCTTATGACAAAGGTTGTTATGGAGAAGCTTGGCCTTGAAATCACTATAATTTACAAAGATTTGTACTCATTTGATTCTAGCAAAGTTAGATGTCTAGGTCTTATAAAATATATTTGTGTCACTTTAGCTCAGATAATAGCAAAAAGTATGTTAATCCATATAGTAGTAGCTGACATACCTCCTAAGTATGGCATTCTTTTATCACGCTCATGGGGAGAAAAGTTATAAGGGACCTTTCAAATGGATATGACTTATGCTACAATACCGGTGTTTGCTCAACCAAGAAGAATGTATAGGGAAACCTTAATGAAGTACATGTTGAGTAGCCAAGAAAAACCACACAAGTATCCTCTCTACTCTGTCTATACTGACCTTGACTCCTTCACTCTTTATCATGATGGAGACATTGACTCGCATGTTACACATGCAGAAAATTATTTTAAAGAAAAAAATGACAATCAAATACAAATTGTACAACAAGACCCTGAAAATGAACCTCTTTGGAATATGGTTTTTGATGGCTTATGTGGAAAATCAGGCTCAACAATAGGTTTTTGGGTATATAACGCAAAGAACAACCATGAAGAAGGTCACTCTTATAAACTAAATTTTCAGTGCACCAACAATATAGATGAATATGAAGCATTGCTCTTATAATTACAATTGCAGAAAAAATTATGAGCTAAGAGGATTTCTATCCATGGTGATTCTGAATTATTTATAAAAAAAATAAAAGGAAAATATGCCACAAAACATCCTAAGTTGAGAGCATACAGAAATGTTGTACTTGAATTCTTAAAAAAATTTGAAGAGTATGATCTAGCAGTTATGCAGAGAAACCAAAATGTTCTAGCAAATAGTTTAGCCTTTTCATGAAGTACATGTAAATTGCCTCACCCAAAGGGACAATACATAGTAGAGGTTGAAAATCATCCATTTGTGCTAGATAACATGAGATATTGGCAAGTATTTGGTATTGAAAAACAAATTGAGAGTTTCTTACAATCAAAGGCTGAATTTTATGATAGCAATATAGACTTAGATTATGAAGAAGATAGTCACACTAAGGTACAAATTAGTGTACAAAAACAATCTGCATTTTCTGATGTAAATATTTCAGCAAATAAAACTGTACATAGAACTGAAATACATAAAGACCCCAAAAAAGAGGAATTCGAAATACTTCAACTCAAGCATAATATCCTACGTAGAGGGTTGGTCCCTTTATAAGAACAATTTAACTTTAATGACATGGCCAAGAATCCAAAAATGGAACCAACAGGGGAAAACATATAACACTGTAACATAGGCACTGAACAAAATCGCGAAATCATAAAACTATCAAAATCACTTCCTATAGTTACAAAACAAATGTATATAGCACTATTTAAGGAATTAATAGATGTATTTTCTTGGAGCTATGAGGACCTAAAATCTTATGACACTAACATCATACAACACAAAATTCTAATCAAGGAGGATCAAAAACCTTTTAAACAAAAGCTGCGAAGGATAAATCCTCTCTTAATGGCTTTGGTTGAGAAAGAACTCAAGAAAATGTATGAACCAAAAATCATAAATCCACTGATATATTCTGAATGGGGATCCAATATTGTTCCTACAAGAAATAAAACAGGTGAAATCGGACATTGCATTGACTTTAGAAATCTGAACAAAGTATCTCTTAAGGATAATTACCCCTTACCAAAAATGGACCACATATTGCAGAGGGTAGTAAGCGCCAGTATGATCTCTTTGTTAGATGGCTTTTCAGGATGTAATCAAGTTCTAGTACATCATGATGATCAAGACAAAACAACCTTTACTACTCCTTGGGGGACTTTCATGTATGTGAAAATGTCGTTTGGATTAATAAATGTTGTTGCTACTTTTCAAAGAGCCATCGACATTTCTTTTGTAGATGAAATTGGCCATTTCATTGTAATCTACCTTGATGAAATTGCTGTATATTCAAAAACCATTGGAGAGCACTTGGGACATATAAGAAGAGTTTTTGAAAAATATAGAAGGTTTGGAATTTCCTTAAATAACAAGAAAATATTGTTTGGTCTTTAAGAAGGAAAGCTTCTGGGTCACATTATTTCTCAAGATGGAATTAGAATTGATCCTACCAGGATTGATGGTATACTCAAAATCAGTCATTCGAGGAATCTCAAACAACTTCGATTTTTCATTGGGAAGAATTGAACCATAAACATTACATAGAATAAAAAAATTGGGAAGAAAAAATATCTTTATCATTTTTATCGAGTATTTTTTTTTAAATATTACTTAATATAAAAATTAAAAATTAAAAAAAAAACTAATTATATAATATAGCTATATAATATAATCAAATTATATAAAACCTAATTATATGTATTAATAATAAACATTATATATTATATATATTAAAAATAAACATTATATAAAATAAAAAATTGGGAAGCAAAAATAAGTTTAGTATTTTTATTGAATATTTGTTTAAAGTACTATTTAATATAAAAATAAGAAATTTAAAAAACACCTATTCCTATAATATAATGAAATTATATAAAACCTAATTCTATACTATAATATAATAAAATTATATATTAAACATTTATAACTCTATACCATAATAAACATTATATAAAGCCGAATTATTTATATTAATAATAAGAATTATATAAAATAGAACCTAATTATATATATTAATAAAAAACATTATATAAAATTAAAAAAAATTGGAAGCAAAAATAAGTTTAGTATTTTTATTGCATATTTTTTTAAAATTATTATTTAATATAAAAATAAGAAATTTGAAGGATTGTGCTTTAATGTCTAATATATGAACTTCCCTTTTTTTTCATCCAGTTAGGTAATCATATTGAAGTCTCCTCCAAGAATGAATTTCTCATTCAACTACAGTTGTTGAAGCTCAATGAGGTTCTCAAGAAAAAAAAACTTATCCCCCTGCAAGTGCGGACCATATACTGTCTTTAAGAAACCCTTGTACTTTCACCTGATCAGATGAAAAAATTGTAGATAGGAACCCAGGGGATGCCAAATAATCATGAAAAGTTACTTCTGTTGGGTTTCATAATATTGATAGACTCCATTTTTGTTCCATGAGCATGAAGTGACATCGACTAACACCTTTTCTAGCATTACCCCCATAAGCATGAAGACACATCCACTGACACCTTTTCTAGCATTACTGCGCTAGAGCCTACATGCTAGCTCCACTAACCTTTAGTTCTTGCAGGATGATAACGCTAGGATTTTTATTTTTTTTTGTATCTAAGAAGTCTTATTTTCATTGCTATTGAGACCCCTTATCTTCCACAAAATCACTTTCATTAATAAAGAAGGATGTCGCGAAAAACCCTTGAAAGCAAATTGATTTTACAAAATTTGGCCAAAAGGTTCACTACCTATTGTACTAACACCTACTTAGATTTCATCCCAGGTTGTTTGTCTCATTTTAATAGCTTGAGGTGGTCTCCCAAATATGAACAATGAAAACACTCATAATTATTTGTAAGATTTGAAATTCTCTCCAAAATGGTGAATTGAATCATGAGATATGGTTCTTTGAGAATAACCATTTGGGCCTACAAAACATAATCAGGTCCTTGGAATTATAGCTGCTTGAGTATCTAGAAGAGGGTTTCTTCCTCTACTTCCATTTCATTCAATCTTGATATACTTACTTGATAACTTGTCTCCATTATTATTTCTTCCAACAATGTCTGTGCATAATTCGTTTTAGGCTACGTATTAGTTATGTCTTCCACTATCTTTTGTGGGTCCTTCCTTTTCTTTGTAGAAGTGTCTTGCATGGGATTGTGTTGTTGGCACAAGGATTTCCTAGGGGCCTTTTAATTTTGTTTCAGGGGATATTTCTTAGCTAAGGGGTCAATTTTCAGATCTTACTTTACTAAGCCAAAAACCTTTCTTTGTCTAGGGTGAAATGAGTCACCACGAATGAGATGAAGAAACTAGAATTGTTAAGAAAACAAGGACCATTCTGAAAGACCCTTGAATGATCCTCTAAATTAGTGATTTCATCCTAAGAAAACTTTTGGCTCCACTCTACAAATCACCATGCACTTTTGGCTACCATTTAGCCTTTATCAATGCTTCTAGATCTTGTTATGGTGGCTACGAAAAAATAAATTTGTAGATTAAAGCATGCTCTTGCATGATTTCTATGTGCTAGAAGATTTTATGTGACTTGACCTCAAATGTGGTGTTTTGAATTGTTTTAACACAATGGTTTGATCTATTGTTTTTCCATGCAATGTGTAGGATTGGGGTATATTTTTGACCTCCTTGTGATCAATTTCCAAGGGGTTGGGAGGATTGATGAGGTTTTTTTGCTGCCATCTTCTTCCTAGACTTATCATCCCATGGGACTACATTGCAATAGGACTGGACCACGCCCTCTTGTGAGACTTGGAGGCCATAAGTTGATGAGAATCAGCCGAAAAATGAATTCCTGCCAAAATATTAGAGCCCACTGTGGAAAGTATGCAAAGGCATGTAAACCTTAAACACAACTCCTACTTCATGGGATATCCTTCATATTGGTCTTCACTCTTATCACTTGATTTGATTAATTAATTAAGCCCCTTCATTTCTTTGTATAGATAACATTAACATGACATTGCACCTAAAAATAATGGTAGTATTTATATATAATTATTTACTATATTTTTATTAATTGTAGTATTTATATAGAATTATTTAATACATTTTATTTATTATTATTTTTATTAATTTATTATTTTTTTAGCACATTTTTTTTTAAATTATTATTTATTATCAAAATAAGAAATTTAAAATTAATATAATGAACCTTATATAAAATCTAATTCTCTATTACAATATAATAAACATTATATATTAAACATCTCTAACTCTATATCATAAAAAAAAAACATTATATAAAACCTAATTCTATATATTAATAATAAACATTATCTAAAACCTAATTATATTTATTAATAATAAACATTGTATAAAATAAAAAATTGGGAAGCAAAAATAAGTGGCTTTAATATGTTTGCTTTAATGTTAATTACCCTTTTTCAAGGGTACAACAATTTGTAGGTAGTGACCTCTGCTCAGGGGAAGATCAGAGCTAGAGGCGGAATTTTTGTTATTTGGGCCTTAGCTGCTACATTGTTAAGGCTAGCGTGTGGCTATATGGTTTATAGGCCCTCCCTTTCCATTAAAAGCTCACATCTAAGCTTCAAAGGGGATAAAATAAACCACTAGAATAACTGTGAAATTGATGGTCATATGTTATGAATCTAACTATAGATGCTTATGTGAAATTTATTTGAAGTCATGAGTAGTCACAAACATCGAAAACTCTTAGGAAAAGGAAACATACTGCAGTTGAGAAAATGAGAGCTAGTGAAAGTTCCTTCATACTTTTTGATTCCCTTGATAGGATCATTACGTGTGGAAGTCTAAATGGGTGGAGGTAGGACCTCTGGTGTCATTGGTTTAACTTGAAAATATGGTTTTGTCCCATGAGCAGCCTTCTCAAGGCTTAGAATCTAGCTCGAGATTGACAGATGCAAGAGAGACCTAGCTATAGTTAGTATATAGTTGGGTGGAAAATCAAAGACTCCATCTCATTTTACATATCATTCATTATAGATATGAATTTCCTAATATGTGTGTGGCACTAAAACCCATTCATGGAATTCTTAGAATGGTCTCATCATATGGATAGTTTCCAGGCCGGGTAGTAGGTATCAGTCCAAATGAATGAAAAAACATTTTAACCCATTCATTCCAGGTCTTTTCATTCCAAACCTCCATCCACATGGCCAGGTTCTTGCGCGAGTCTCCCTAACCATAGAAAAGCTCTATCGGTGGTGTAGCTGGTGGCTCAAAGCACAACTTCATGATTTTGTTGCATTCCTCCCAGTACTTAAAAAATCCCTTGTGCATATACCACCATTGCACTAGGGTTGTGTGCATAGCCAGATCAAGTTCCAAAAAACTTCATTCTTTCGGGACAACCTTTTCCAATTTTTCCAGAAATACTACAACACTATCAGAACCATCAAAATAGTGTAATTATCTTTCCTATGAGGAGATGCATCAGAAATTTTTAGTGATATTTAGGTAGCGCAATGTAGAAAAATCATGCAATTGATTCTGCCAGTTCTCCAACTCCCCATCTGAATCTGAAAAAAATGAACTATCCTTTTCCCAATTCAGAATTCCATCAACTGTAGGATTGATCCAATCCTCATGCCATGTAGTCAACTTGTAGATATGATCGAAATCATCTCCTTCGTGCACTCTCTTTGTATGTTTTTCTCCTTCTCTCAGATCCAGTTGTACTATCACCTGTGTACAATCATTTTCAAAGGTCATGCTTCTATGCTTTAAGTTGATGATGCCTCCCATATCAATGGCCCAGTTTCTCCCTAGCATTGTAGTGTAGGGATTTACATCATCCACAGTTTGTATTACTTTAAAATCTAAGTGTGCCTTTACTCCAGTAATGTCTACTAGAACCTTTGGAAGTCTTCCAAGTGGAATGATCTTCTGTTGATTGGCCATGCGTAGCTGAATGGTGGACCATTCTAGCTTTGGTTCTCCCATCTACTACTAGTTCTGCTTAGGTAACACGTTTGCATCAAAACCTAAATCCAAGTTGACGTAATCCATCTCATACTCTCCAATTTTCACGGTCATGCGCATCTCCCGGCCTATTCTCTTGTTGTTCTTATATATCTTGTTCATGGCCTTAGTCTTAGTTCAAGGCAATTACTTGTCTACGCAGCTATCTATTAGAGCATGAAGATTTTATATTGCTTTCTAATTACGCAATAACTTAATACAGGCTTTTAGGAATGGTTTCACTTCATCATCAATCTTCGACTCCATGATAGAATTCGATGTGGATGCCCTTGCAACAGCAAAATCCTTTCCGGCTTCAATAAAAGTCTCCTTTTCCTTCTACAGGTTGATTCCTTCTTTCTTGTCAGATGCTTTTCCGATCAATGGCTATGAATCAGCCTTCTTTTCCTCATATCCTTTGGTGGTAGCACCGCTGCGTGTAATTATTTTTACACTTGGATCATCATCGCATTGTTTTTCTTTAACCATTTGTATGTTTTGCGTAGGTGTATGTTCTTGCTTTTCCTGCATTGTAGCAATTAAAACAGGACAATATTTAATTACATGATCAAATTGTGTATAATACCTGCAATATTGTTGAGAATTTATATGCAGTCACACGCATAATGTCCAGCATCTCCAAAGTTATAGCAGGTTAATGATCCCCTTCCACTACTTGCGCCTCCACCTCTCCTCCCTCCCCTTCCTCTTGTTTGGGATCCTCCACGTCCAGAGGGAGATGCTGGTGAAGATGGTTCGGTCTGCACTCTATATAGCTTAGAACTGTCCATCATTAGGTCAACTGTGTGACAATGGTTCTCATCGTGACCAATTGAAGAGAAAAACCTGCACCATTGCTGCTTCAACTCTAGTACATAGCTTCCTAATCAAGGGCAATGGTTTGTATCATGTTGTACAACTACCATACAATCAAAGCACTATAGTATGGGAGTACCTCTTGGCCCAACAGCATCCCTGAGGCACAGTGGATTTGGCCGTCCTTCTTGCATGTAATTTGAGAACAAAGTACACTCATATTTGGTGTGGCTGAAACCCTTACAGCGTATGCACCAGAAATTTGTGCCAACTTCCTTTCCCCTTTCTATGCATTGGTTTTGAATCTCCAATTCCATTTCCTCCAATTGATTATGGATTTGCAGAGTTCTAAATTGATCATATTTTTTGGGTGTTGCTTCTAGTTTCATAGCAACTTCAAGATCTTTGGCCTAGTAATAGATCTTCTGTTGATTCATAAGCCTGCGCAAATTTGGCATGAGCATGGAAATAAACCATTCCTTATGCTTCTTATCATCATAAATAAACCCTCCCTCGCCGATGGTGTGTTTCAGCCATTGATCAACCTCTCAAACAGATTCATTTGGCTCTTGTTTGATATCTTTTAATTCTGTTATGCATTGTGAGTAGGACTTCAGATTCCTGAATTTATGTTTCAAAGCATCCCTAATTTGTGCAAGAGTGTGATCAACGTGTTGAGTCAAATATCCCATAAACCAATCTAATGCACGACCTTCGAACGCCATAGCCAGTTGGACTCTCTTGAGATATTCAATGTTAACATTTTGCGCAGTCCATACTGCATTAGAAAAAAACCAAAACCTATCCATGCCCTCATCTCCCACACCCTTGAAGGTGGGTAGCTTCATATGCAAAGCCATATATCCTTCTGGAGGTGGTGGTGGTGGGGTATGAGATGTCTTACCCCTGTGCAAGTTCGACTGTGGAGTAGCCAGAGGGATAGATCCATTGCATGTAGCCTCAATGATTTATGTATCACTATTTGGAGAGTTTCCTTGAGGGTTTTATACAAATCTGTCTCCTCTCTTATTAACCTAATAATATTTTTCATTTCGCGTAGTGCTTGTTGGGTGTGGAGCCTGATGTTTCATCTTGATTTAGAGATTCTTGTTTTAGTTAGATGTACACCCCAAGAAAACTGTACACCCCTGCAGAGGGGGGTTGCGGGGGGGTCTAAACCCCCGGCTAGGGGGTCTAGGGGCCAGCGGTCCCTCGGCGGGGGTTTCAAGGTCAAAACCCCCAAAGCTAAAAACAAATGTAAAATTTTCTTCTAAAAGTATAGTAATTTCTAGTCAATCTGGATCTTTCACTAGGTGGATGATCTGACGGTAGAAGTTATGTTTAGTTTAGGGTATTTTTCCTTAGAAGGAAACCCCTCACTTTGTATGAGAGTATTGTATTTCGGCTTTGTATTTTATGAGTATTCTGAGAGCGAGAAATAGATAGGGAGACTGTGAGAGAGAACAGAGGATATTACAACAAATATTCTGTAGGTTGTATCTCTTCATTTTGATGGATAATAGAAAGGCAGGACTGGTTGTTCGGGGTGGACATAGCCCAAACTGGGCGAACCACGTATATCTGTGTCTCTCTGGTTTTATGTGTTTTCTGTGCTTGTGTTTTCCACATATTTTATGTGTTGCATTTCTCTCTAATATTTAATTTTCTAACAGTGTTTTCTAGCTTATATGGGTTCATTCACTCATTTTGGCTTCACAAAACACCCTTTTCACATAATAGCATCATAATCAATAAAGGTAGAGAGCGTATGAATTTACCTCTTAGTCCCTTGAAGAACCTTCTTTCCACTTAGGAATATGACACAACTGATCTACTACAAATTCTATCACAAACCCACCCAAGATGTTTTCAACCCAATGGTCTACAGTCTGGGTGATGGAATTATCAATCTGTTCTAACTGTTAGATTAATTCAGGTATCCACTGAGTGACCTTATCGTTCTTCTAGCAGGTTTGGAATTTAGCTAATATTGACAACCACTTCTGTAATTTGTGCAGAAAAATCACAAAGAAGATCTCATGAACCTCTGTGAAGATATAATTTTGTTTCCAAACTTCAGTAAATAGTTTCTTACTTATGTTTTCCTTAAGGGAAAATTATTGGATTTGCTTCATAAACTAGTCTTCTAATTTTAGCTTTGATGGCTGCCACACCACCCAATCTCTCTCAAAATGATCCATGTCTTGGCAACAGAACCATTTGTTGGCTTGAGGGGTAATGACCCAAGTTCAGAGTAAGGTTAGCCAACAAAATCCTCTTACTATTGGCCCTTTCAGAAGTGACCTACTTGCACAAGTAAAAGTCTCACCCGAAGTAGTATGGGGGGGTGTTGGAACCATGTTTCCACACCCTGAGAGAGAATTAAATGATGTGGTTTTATTCATATATAAAAAAATAGAGGTCTAACCTTTGCAACATAATTCCTAACCAGAAACCCTAACTAGGCAGATTTAGGTCATTTTATGCAGGTTATCCTGCATGCGCATAGATAAAGGTCTCATAATCCATTCAATAGACTGAAAGCCTAACATTCATGTCCAATAGTAATAGATCTACTCATTTAACATTAGTCTAAGGTAGAAGACAGTTGCGCAACTAATCCAAACATAGATAACACAATAAACAGAAATAACATATAAAAATAGATCATAAAGCAGAATACAGATGCATTTGACACTCAAAATTCTTTCAAAAATATTCCTTTATTCATTCACAGTTTAGATATTCCTTACAATACTTTCATTCTACCCACACATAGCCAGTGGGGTCCGCACACAACAAGACTAAGGTCCCTGGGCATATAGCCAAGAAGAACCTTCTAAACCTAGACAAGTTCACTTTTGAGCTTAGAAAATCATATCAAAACTTAGTTCAAACTTACTACTACTTAATCGACTCGATCTAGACTCCTATTTATATATTTAGCTTGAGCTCATCTAAGGTTCAAAAACTGTGGTTTGCAGACCCTATTTCTACTCTTTTTCCCATTACAACTCATGAGGGGCTTTCACCCGCCCCAAAGAACCTTGGCCTGTTCTTTTCTTAGCGTGCATGACTTAAATTAAAAAAAAATACTATGTTTTTATCCAAAATTCCAGTCCTAAGGCACCCTGCTCCAACACTGAGGATGAGTCTATTTGAGGCATTGTACATGTGAATTTGTAATACACCCATCATTTAGAATGATCTAGCGAAAAAAATATTGATTGGACTAGACATGTTAGCATAAATGGAACAAGAAATGAAGGTGATAAAAATGAATCTAAAGGAAACACATGACAATTAGAAAATATATGCAGATAAAAGTAGGTTGTTTAAGCAGCTTTACGTTGGGGAGTAGGTGTACTTGCACTTCAAGCCCAAGAAGAGCTCCTTATGGATTGGATTTTGTGTCAAGCTGGCACCTCGATTTTTTGTACCTTTCAATATTCTTGAAAGGATTGGACCAATAGTCTATCAACTTGCACTGCCTCCAATAGTGAAAGTCCATGATGTTTTCCACGTGTCATTCCTTAAGAAGTATGTTAAAATATGTTGATCATGTGATTTTCTGGTCTATATTGCAGGTGGAGCCAAATGAAGAATTCTAGTTGGGACCTCAGTGTATATTGAAGATAAAGGTGCTCGTGCTCTAGAACCAAGCAATCGACTAGGTTAAAGGGAGGTTGAAGCACTTTGGGCTTGATGAAGCTACATGGGAGATGACAGATCAGATGTAGGCTATGTATCCTTCTCTATTCGCTAGTTGAACGAATGTAATTGATATATGTTTTGGTATATATCTTGGTATTATGTTTTGGTACATGTACATATGTGTATGGACGTAAATACCGCCATGAGCTGTGTTATAAAGCTAAAATAAGTAGTATCGGTGTCATGTCATTATGGTTGTCATATTGTTATGTTTCCATGATGGTTTTCTTCTCAGTAAGTTGATCATTGTAAACACTACAACAAGATAAGTTATAAAGCTCCATAGGAAGTATTTTTTGCTTCCAAAATTCTTGTTGGTTTTAGGTTTTGTTGAACACCAAGGACAGTGTTCCCCCAAGGGGGAGGGCTCTGCAAAATCCCTAGTGAAAATTACATGTAAATAAAATTTAATAAAGGAAAAATAATGTCGAGGGTTATGGAAACCTATTCCAAGCTGAATGTTGGGAAAAAAATCCTAGTGTGGGTGTTAATTTGGTTTATTATGGCTAAGGAAATTGGAAAAGGCAATGGAAAAATCTTTGGAATCTATATCTTTGGAAATTTTTTTATGAAAAATAATGGAAATTATGAGAAAAGGAAGGTAAAAATTCAAACGTTGCATGTGAGGATTAAAATGAAGGTAAATAATTGAAAATTTAAGAAAAAGTGGCCACATTAATAAAAGGGCTTATGAGGATGAGTTGGTACCCTTTTTCCAGCTCAGTTTTGGATCTGTCTCTTTATTCTCTCTCTCACACACTCCTGGAAAATTAGAGTTTCTTGGAGCACTTCAGTGTTAGATTAAGAATGGAAAAGAACGAAAAGAGGAAGCAAAATATCAAGCAAGGAAGATCACAATCAAGAAGCTACAACGTGTCTACTTGCATGTATCAATTTGCATGTGTGATTTCCTTTCCATATTTGGCATGCATGATTATACACGTGTTTTCTTGGTTCTTTTGTTATCATTAGCATGGGTTTTTCCAGTTGTGACAATGTTATTTTTCCTTGCCTTTTCATTTCCAGATAGCCATGATGTGATGGGTTCTCATGTTTTTCTTAGTATGGATTTCAAGATGGATTCAAAACTGAGTGAGGTGGATATATGAATGAATGAACACATGGCCTAGTGATCCCTAGACCAAACTGTGGATTGCAGTAAATCCACTAGCCTAGTAACCCATTAAATAGACTGTGGTTTGCGATAAATCCAAATATTCTATGACTCGTGGGCCTAGGAATCCTCAACTCGTGAATCATGGGATAAATCCTAAAGGTGGTTTTCCTTGATCAGGCATAGGAATCCTTGGTCGGTGAATGGCGGGATATAAGGTAAAGCCTGAAGGGTGGTGTCTTGATTATGGCCTAGTGATCCCTGGATCAGACTATGGATTGTGTTAAAGCCTACATACTAGGAGGTTGTAAAATTACTCACCTGTAGGTGGATAAACCTAGTGGCATCCATTCTTGTTTAGGGCCTAGTGATCCAGTGAGGATTACAGTAAAGCCTAATTTTATAGATGGTGGTGAGGTGGTTTAGCCTTGGGAAGCCCTAGTTTATTTTTGGTTTTGAATCCGACATTCATGCTTGGAATATGGCATAGGGGTGATTGGCTAAAGAGAGATTTGGTTCAGCCAATCTATGGTTGGGTGGAATGTTGAAGTCCAAAACCTAGTTGTCTTTTGCATTCATTAATAAGAGTTCCTTTTCATGGTATTTTATGTGAAAATGTATTGGTTCATAAGTGGAATTTATGGCTATTTTATTCCTATTATTTCTATTGTTTATATGTTGGTTATGAGTATGTTTTATGACAATGATGATGTATGGCTCTCATTATGTTTTGATATATAAATGAATGAACAATGAATATATGACCTTATAGATTATAATGCAGCTAATGTGATAATAAACCAATACTTCTTAGCAACCCCTATTCTCAGATATTTTATTATGACCTGTAGAATGCACATTTGTGACATGTTTGACAAAATTCCTGTCAAGTCATTTTTCAAGTATTTGCATTTGTATCATTTTTTCAATGTTAATTTTCATTTCTGGAAGTTTCATGGAGTTCTGGGAGGTGGCTCGGGTCCTGATCCTGATCCTGAAAAAGTGGCAGAAAATCCAGAGTTGTTGGCATAGAAATAATTGGAAAAGTCCCTGATTGCAGGCATTCCCTTGTTGTGGGAGTGACTGGAGTGTTCCAATTGTATGCATACCCATGTCATGGGAGAAACTAAGGCTATAAAGTGGTAAAATGTGAGTTTTTCTCAGGGGTTGATCACCTGGAAGGGTTGTATGGCTCCTAAGGGTTTTGTAGCATGTGTAGAAGGTCATATTGGTTGTGTTGTATTGGTTCCACTTCCTTGACTGTACATGGGGAGTTAAATCAGATCAAAGTAGCATCGTGTCACATGTTTACAGCGACAGATTGGTTAACTTGGGTAACTGTGGGAGGAGGGTGTTACACCAAGGCTTGCCAAAGATAGGCTAGAAAAACTCGAGGTGAGAAAAGAAGGTGACTAAATGCTGGAAAGTGACTCCTCCTCTATGCTCTATGTTGCCCTGGAAATATGCACCACTCACTAGAAATAATTCCCCTTTGAGGCCCCTATAATAGTCAAAAAATTCTACCAAATAAATCTTTGCCTCTCCTCAATAAACCGAGAAAAAACTAGAAAGGGTTGGGCCTAATTCCAACCTTCAAAATTTTCCCTGATTTGGACATGCTCCTCTGAACTGATGGGTAATTCATCTCACCTTTAAATATCACCTCTCACCCCCTACAAAATTATGGTAGATGCTAGAAAATTCTTCCTCTGGATGCCCCCACAAATCCCAACTCCATTCAATCCAAAATGTGCATCTACCCAACTCCCACGTGTAGCCTAAAACAACCTCTGTGCAAGCCCACAAAACTCCTGAGATGGTGAGAATTTTACAAAAAAAACTCCATAGATATTTGCCCCATCAAAATTCCAAATCTTAAACAAAAAATTATCCTCCTGCTCTCCCAGAAGCCCAATAAATGCGCTGCTCCATAACTAGCTCTCTGAGGAAGTGCTTACTCCCCTAAATGGGCCCAATCTACTGTAATAATCCCATGAATTTCCTTATAAAACCACTCGAACAACTCCCCAAGTAGTTTATATCTCCTCCTTGCGATGGCACTCAAATTCCACTAATGGTAGGTTGAGATTTTCATGTGAAAATATCGTGTGGTGGACAACACTTATGGAATTGGCTCAATGGCTCAAGTATGCTAGGTGAGTGTAAATTTCAAAGGCTCAAAAGCCCCAAAATGATGTATATTTTCCCTACTTATACTTGAGACCCCCATTTACCATGTGGGCCCCATGCATTAACTCCTCTTGTCCTCTCTCCAAAAGTGTGAGTTTTCTAAAGGGGTGCATATTCCCCTTTTGGGGTGGCCCCCACCATCCACTATCACTTTTAATTCCATTTTCTCCTATGTTGGGACCCTCCTTACCCAATGTAATCAAGTGGGGTCCTCCTAACTATAACACCCTCCTCCCACATTTACCCAAGTTAACCAGTCTACTGGGGTAAACATGTGACAAATAGTTACTATTATATGACTCAACCTCCTAGATCACCTTAAGGAAGTGGAATCAATACAACCTAAATGTTACGGACCTCGCTCAGGTGCTATAGGACACCGAAGAGATAAACCACCCTTCAATGTGCCCAAACCCTTAGTTAAGCCTCTTTTTTCAGTGTCTGGGACCCCTAGATGTTGGCACAAAACTATTGGAATTTGACTGTAACACTCTAGTCGCATGCACAAGACTGCAAGGGAGAGATTGAAATATTTTTTCATGTAGTTCTATGCCTGCGATCCTGAGATCTAAGGAACGTTTTCAAGACTATTATCTAGACCACTGCCCATAACTTCATGAAAATTTCTAGAAAAAATAATGAAAATAAGACAAATACATCAATAAAAAACTTAGACGAGAAATTTACCTAACGAAGCCTAATCATGACAGTCACTGTGTCAAACACATCATGAAGATGTAATGTACAAGTCATAAATACACATCTGAACATAGCGGTCTCATACTTATCTAAGAATCATCAAGAAAGTATGGTGCCTTCTCATAGTAGCTAAAACATCATCTATTGGGTCATGTATTCATTAACATCTCATTTACTAACAAAAACATGATGAGATCCATAACTTAAGTCTGTCATAAAACCATGCTCATAACCAGCATATAACCAGAGAAATATCAATGAATGGAACAAACATTAAGGCCAAATAATAGCAAGTACATTTACTCATAAAATACAAGAGGAAATAACTCTTATTAACATATGAAAAATCCAACCAAGTATGGTACTTCCACATACCACCTGACCATAGATTGGGATGAACCAAATATCTCTTTCAACCAATCACCCTCGTGCCATATTATAAACATGAATGTGGGATCTCATGGAATAAACCAATCATAACCAAACTAGGGATTCTAGAGGCCAAACTACCTCAACCCTCAACCAATGATTCCACCTCACGGTAAAACATCATTTATCATCACCAGATCAGTCTCTACCCAAGTGTTCCAGCACTCAAGAATTTTTGTTCCAACTCGAATCCAATACTAGTAACTCAACCAATAATTGAGGCATGGATATAGAGCATTTGTCCAACCAAGGCTCCAGGACTAGTAACTCAACCCACCAAGGGCTCTAGAGAATTTTTCTGACCAAGGATTCCAGCACTAGTAACTCAACCTAAGTTGTTCCAATGCTTCTAGAGTGCTTTACCAACCAAGGTTCCAGTAAATAATAACTCAACCCAAAACCATGAGGAACATGAGAAGAAATCAAAAAACAAATCGGAAAACCCACAACACCATGGCTATCTAGGAAATGGAAGGGCTAGGAAAAACCACTTTCAATGCAGATAAACCTTCATGCCAATGGAAAACCATAGCCAAACGACCACATGTATATTCCATGCATGCCAAAATTAGCAAGGAAATCATATATGAAACTTAGTACCCTCAAATTAACTCATTTTAGCTACTGATCACATTTTTCCCTTGCACCTTCCTACTTTTCCTTTCCTTCTTACTCCAAATCAAAAATTCGCTCAAAATCCTCCAAAAGTGATCAAAGAAACTCTAAGTGTGTATTGTCGCACAAAATGTTTAGGCATTGCGACAACGACTCAGATCGGAGGCTGTCACCCTGATCCCCAATCTCTCTATCTAAGTTGTCTCCTTATAGCAGACTAAGGGGGGTAGACCCTATGAAAATGGAATGAAGGAGAACCAGTTGGAAACCAACCAATTCAGGAGACACAGTTAAACAACCAAATACCTATAAAAGATCTAGCAATATTAAATGATTCGATTGAATTGGAAGGATTGATAAAAGTGCCTTATGGAGTCAACTATCCTGATATAAAATTAAAATCAAGTAATTGATATGTAACTCCTACTATGAAAAAACAATCCACAACGATTATATTTGATTAAACACCCTCACAATTATGCATTAACAATGTTTGATAAACACATGCAATTTATCATCACTTGAAATACTCTCAAAGTTGACTAAAGCAATTAATCACCAATTTCAAGCAACTTAAAACCAAAATTAAAGATAGTTAAACGATCATCAACCATAGCTAAGCATAAATATACTTCGAACCAACAATTTCAAATTTGAAAGAAAATTATTATCATGAGAGAACCATTGAAATTAAATGTTAGACATTTCCCATAATTCCGAATTTAAATGATACTCTAAGTAATTCCAATTCAGAAATCAAAATTTTTCTATAGTCAAACTTTAGATAAAATTTAAAAGCTCACCTTTGACTATGGAATAATTTCCCTTCATATGACACCCAAGATCACTATCATACAAAATTTAAAACAAAATTTCCCTAAGTTAAAAAGTTAACAGATAAAAAAATAAAATTAAAATTTTTAAAATATTTTAATTTTAATTTCAATTTTAATTATATATATATATATATATATATATATATATATATATATTATTTTTCTCAAAAAATATAAATCTAAAATTAATCTAAAACTAAAGTTTAGAAACCCAAAAAGATAAAGTCTAAAATCTAAAGTTAATGAAATGTCATAAAATACAAAATCTAAAAAGTTAAAATGTGTTAGTAATCTATATATTTTTTTTTATTTTTTAAAATTTTTCCTAGGGTCTAGAGATTAAAAAGGGAAAACAAAAAAAATCAAAATTCAATTAAACACAACCTAACTAACCTCATAAAATAAGATCAAAATATTAGGTCTAAAGGTTTAAAACTAAAAATAAGGCTAAGTAAAGAAATGAAAATCGAAAATCTGAAGTTAAACAAAGGACAACAAATAAAAAAAATCTAAATCTAAAGTTAAAATAAAAATTGGGTACGATAATGTTTGTTTTATTTGTTTTGTTGAACTATGCGGGTCAAAGGGAGCAGGAGAAATGTGAGAATGCAGGGAAGGGAAAGCGGAAAGGCAACAACTGCAGATGGACTGCGCAAGGAAAAGGTAGTGGATGAGTGAAGGAGCAACCGCCAGCGTGCAAGAAATTTGTCAAGGTTTAATACAAGAGGATGCAAGTGTGTGATAATGGTATCGATGGAAGGAGAAGCTGACAGAAAATGTGAAGGATAGAGATCATGTAGGGATGTGAAGGAAACAACGAAGATGGCGGGCGCTGGTTTGAGAAAATATATACGGACTGTACGAGCAATGTGAAGGAATAAGAATCTAGTAGGTAAAAGAAGAAGTGTGGGTTGTATGTGAGGAATAGCAGCATATGAATACGGAAAACATTAATGATGGCAGTGAAACCAAGACATCTGGTGTATAAAATTAAAAAAAAAAAATCTTGCCCATAAATCATCAAAATCATTTTTAAAATTCAGATTTTAAAAAAATAAATACACGTACAATTTGTATTTTGAAACAAGATCCCTGCTAAATCTACAAATGGAACTATTTATGAGGCCAAATCTTATCCTCCAGGGCCTAGATATGACTCAGATCTAAAAGAAATTCTGAAAATTTCGTTGTAAAACCTGCACAAAACCAAAAACAAGAAACTTAAATACCCTGAAATATGCATAGTGTTGGGGATCTGTAACCAACAAGATTGGCAAAGTCCGATCACAGAAACAACATCGTTTCATCCAACTTTGGGATTCTAGGATCTAGCCCTCCTGAATCCGGAGAGGGATCTCTCCAATAAGTGCAAATATGGATTTGTATTTGAAGTTTGGGGTAATAATATTAGGCTAGTTATGAAGACCAAGGGTTTGTTTTGTTTTTGGATGGTTGAGCATGAATACTGTTTGAGGTGGAAAGCCCTAAGTGCAAAGAGTTTCAAAGGTGAGAAGTTGCAAGTAAATAGAACAACTAGGCTAAAAATATAGATATAACGCTGGCTTTTAGTCCATTGGGCTATGGATTCATAACATGGCTTTAATTGAGCAACAACATCAAGAGTGATCCAAGGGTCAAGTCATCTATATCACAAGATTATTGAGATTAGAGTGATGGAAATGGAAACAATAAAGTGTTGGAGGGGTGGAAACTGATAATAATTTCTCAAGGGATTTATAGTTAGTCCAAACAAGAAAAGCCTCTTAAGTAATTGTTTAAAACCAACCAAGTGCAGGCCTAACCATTGACTTCTTCAGCAAGTTTGTATTAAAGCAGCTTAATTCAAAAACAACCCAGTAATCCACATAATTACCTTCAGAAAGTATGAAAACATATAAGAGAAGACAGAATATAAACTTAAGATCAGATAAATTACTTTTAAACTTAGTCTGGTTTTAGTGAACACCAAGGGAAACTTTTAGAATCTTATTTTGGAGAGAAACTAGGACCAGTGCACACCATATATTCCGTAGTCATCTTTAATAAGCAAAATAAGGAAAATAACTTTCAAGAACAATGTTTAAAGCAAACAGTAGGATGAGGGAACTCCAGCATTCCTAACTGCTTAAACTGTATTGAATCATTCTTAAATAAACAATTTGGAGGAAAACATTTAGATAAAGCTTTCAGTCAGAGAAGGTTACTGATGTAAAACAGGTCCTAACTCTATAAATGTTGTTCTTTATTAGAGAATAGTGAACGATATGACATACATAAAGGAAAACAATAAGAAAGAAGGGGCGCTTCACCAGTGATATAGACCAGGATTGCAAGAAACAACTTGTTTATTGATGTCAAACCAGTTACAATACTCAGGTCCAATGTTTCAGTTCAGCAATCATCTTCACTATCCAGCCTAAAAAAACTAACACAAACAGAGATTCAAGGGCCAGTGAACACTATTTACAATCAGTTTAAGCTCAAATGTATTTCAAAGTTCTGCAACCAAAAATTTCTCATCTTCTACAGAATTATTTATAGAAGAATGAGGAGGTGTGATATAACAAAATATCTTAAGGACAATTAATACAGATTCAAGACTTCTCGGCCTTTTGAGGGGCTCGATGAATTTTATAGGTGGTTCTCTATATTAACTATTTTACAATTAATATCAAAGCTCGGTGGGAGCTTTATTTGACTTTGATGCTCTATCGTAATGTTTGGAGTAACTCTGCAAATATTTCTGCATTGATTTCCTTGCAGAAGTAACTCTCTAGCTACGCTGAGGCAAAATATCTGATTCTGCAATAAGTTCATCAAAACATGATGAGACAAAGATGTTTCACAACCTTCATATTTGGCTTGTACTTTATCAGCCATTTTAGCAAGACTCCTATGCAGGTAAAAGGGAAAATCAAATGAAATCTTATCTATGAAATGCAAAAGTAGCTTGAAATGATATGTGTAAACCTTATGATATCTTCCTTCACATGTAAAATATCTCTGGATGTTGAGCAGTAGCTTCGCATAAGTGTCTTTGATGCAGCTTGTAGGGATAGCATTATTGAGGTCCATATCTTCATACTCAGGTTTCATGAATTCTTTGCATGGCTCCATATCAAACTTGAAAATTTTGAACCAAGTTTCTTGAACCCTTGGTATTTCTGTCACAGTAGCAATAATCTCTGGTGTATCTGGCACACTTAGCATCCCAACCTTTGTAGTTGTTCCATTGAAGTGCAAGGAAAATTCTTTGGACACCTTATTGTGGCAACCCTGTAGCTTTTCACAAAACCGAAGACAACCTACTCTGCTGAATGTCTCCATCACTACTGGGTCTTCAACTATGGCCTTCATATTTTCAGGCTCATGTCTTAAGAAGTGTCCCCCTATGTGGATTTTCTTTTCCTCTTCCATGCTTCACAGAAAACTTGTTAGCCTTGCTTGACAAATTGAATCAGCCTTGCTTGAATATGTGAAACAGCAGCCTCACTTGATTATTTTATATCTGCCTCACTTGATTAATATGTAGAAAACCTTTGTATGGAACAACCATAGGTTTGGCTTGTTACTTCAGAGCTTAGACACTCGAATGAATGCAAAGGAAACATGAATGACCAATTAAGCAAGATTTTGAATTTCATATATCATCTCATAACTGAATTATGCCTCATTCATGCCCTGTCATAACAATGATGACTACAACATGGGTAAGTACATTGAATCTCATCATTAACTGACTCATCATACCCTACCCAAGCCTACTCTAACCTAGCCTACTCTAGCCTACCCTATCATAACCTAGCCTACTCTAGCCAAGCTTATTCTATCGTACCCTATCCTACCCTACTCTAGCCTAGACTAGCCTACCATAAGCTACCCTAGCCTAGCATAGAATATCTTACCCTACCCTACCCTACCCTACTCTAACCTAGCCTACTCTATCCTAGCCTAGCCTACTCCAGCTTAGCCTAGTCTAATCTACCCTAGCATAACCTACCCTATCCTAGCATAGGCTTCTCTACCTTAGCCTACTCTAGCCTATGATAGCCTAGCCTAGCCTAGCCTACTATACTCTACTCTAGCCTAGCCTAGCCTAGCCTATCCTAGCCTAATCTACCCTAGCCTAACCTACACTACCCTAGCCTAGCCCATCCTAGCCTACTCTACCCTATCGTACTCTAGCCCAGCCTAGCCTTGCTTAGACTACACTACCCTAGCCTACCCTCGCCTACTCTACCCTATCCTTGCATAGCCTAGCCTACTCTAGCCTAGCCTACTCTAGACTAGCCTATCATAGCCTACTCTTTCCCAGCCTACTCTAGCTTAGCCTAGCCTAGCCTACTCTAGCCTAGCCTACCCAACCCTAAACTACTCTAGCCCAGGCTAGCCTAACCTACTCGAGCCTAGCCTAGCCTAGCCTAGCCTAGCCAACTCTAACCTAGAATACTCTACCCTAGCCTAGCCTAGCCTAGCCTACCCTACTCTAGCCTAGCCTACCCTACTCTAGCTTACCCTAGCCTAGCTTACCCAAGCCTACTCTAGCCTACTCTACCCTAGCCTACTCTACCCTAGCCTAGCCTACTCTAACCTAGCCTAGCCTAGCCTAGTCTACCCTAGCCTAGCCTACCCTACTCTACCCTAGCCTAGTCTAGCCTAGCCTAGCCTACTATACCCTAACCTAGCCTACCCTACCCTACTCTAGCATAGCGTAGACTACTCTAGCATTGCCTAGCCTAGCCTACCGTAGCCTGCTCTAGCCTAGTCAGCCTACTCTAGCCTAGCCTAACCTACTCTACCCTAGCTTACTTTAGCCTAGCCTACTCTAGCCTAGCCTACCCTACCCTACCCTACTCTAGCCTTGCTTACCCTACCCTACTCTAGCCTAGCCTAGCCTACCCTACCCGAGCCTATTCTAGCCTAGCCTACTCTAGCCTACCCTATCCTACCGTACCCTACTCTAGCCTAGCCTAGCCTAGCCTACTCTAGCCTGGCCTACTCTACCCTACCCTATCCTACCCTACTCTAGGCTAGCCTACTCTAGCCTAGCCTAGGCTAGTCTACACTAGCCTAACCTAGCCTAGCCTACCCTATTCTACCCTATTCTACCCTACCCTACCCTAGCCTACTCTAGCCTAGCCTAGCCTACTCTACCCAAGTCGAACCTAGCCTAGCCTAGCCTAGCCTAGCCTAGCCTACTCTACCCTATCTTAGCCTAGCCTAGCCTAGCCTACTCTACTCTACTCTACTCTACTCTACTCTACTCTACTCTTGCCTAGCCTAGCCTAGCCTAGCCTACTCTACCCTAGCCTAACCTCCTCTAGCCTAGCCTAGCCTACTCTACCCTAGCCTAACCTCCTCTAGCCTAGCCTAGCCTACTTTGGCCTAGCCTACTCTAACCTAGCCTAAACTAGCCTACTCTACCCTAGCGTACCCTACCCTAGCCTACTCTAGCCTACCCTAACATACCCTAGCCTACTCTAGCATAGCCCACTCTACCCTAGCGTAGCCTACTCTACCCTAGCGTACCCTACCCTAGCCTACTCTAGCCTACCCTAGCATACCCTAGCCTACTCTAGCCTAGCCTTGAATATCCTAGCCTACTCTATCTTAGCCTAGCCTAGCCTAGCCTAGCCTACCCTAGCCTACCCTAGCCTATTATAGACTAGCCTAGCCTAGCTTACTCTACCCTAGCCTACTCTATCTTAGCCTAGCCTAGCCTACTCTAGCCTAGCCTACCTTAGCCTAAACTACTCTAACCTAGGCTAGCCTAGGCTAGCATAGCCTACTCTAGCCTTGCCTAAACTAGCTATCCTAGCCTAAGCTAGTCTACCCTAGACTACTCTACCCTAACCTAGCCTAGCCTAGCCTACTCCAGCCTAAGCTAGCCTAGCCTACTGTAGCCTAGCCTAGCCTACTCTACAACAACCTAGCCTGGCCTAGCCTACTCTACCCCAGCGTAGCATAGCCTACGCTACCCTAACCTACCCTACCCTATCGTACCCTACTTTAGCCCACTCTAGCCTAGCTTAGCCTACTTTACCATAGCCTACTCTAACCTAGCTTAGCCTACTTTACTATAGCCTACTCTAGCCTAGCCTAGCCTACCCAAACCTACCCTAGCCTACCCTATCATACTGTAATCTAGCCTAGCCTACCCTACTCTACCGTAGCCTACTCTAACCTACCCTACCCTACCGTACCCTATTCTAGCCAACTCTACGCTAGCTTACACTAGAATAGCTTAGCATAGCCTAGTCTATCCTACTCTAGTCTACTCTACTCTATCCTAGCCTAGCCTATCCTAGCCTACTCTATTTTACTCTACCCTACCCTACCCCACCCTATCCTACTCTACCCTACCCTACCCCACCCTAACCTACTCTACTCTACTCTACTCTACTCTAGCCTACTCTACACTACTATACTTTACTCTACACTAGCCTAGCCTACTCTACTCTACTCTAGCTTAGCCTACTCTACCCTAGCCTACTGTAGCCTAGCCTAGCCTACTCAACTCTACTCCACTCCACTCTACTCTACTCTACTCTAGCCTAGCCTACTCTACTTTAACCTAGATTACTCTAGCCTAGCCTAGCCTAGCCCTGCCTAGCCTAGCCTACTCTACTCTACTCTAGCCTAGCCTAGCCTAGCCTAGCCTACTCTACTCTACTCTACTCTAGCATAGCCTAGCCTAGCCTATCGTAGCCTACTCTACCTTCCCTACCCTACCTTACCCTAGCCTAGCCTAGCCTACTCTAGCCTAGCCTGCTCTATTATAGCCTAGCCTAGCCTAGCCTACCCAACCATACCGTACCCTTCCCTACCCTACTCTAGCATAGCCTACAATAGCCTAGCCAAGCCTACTCTAGCATAGCCTAGCCTAGCATAACCTAGCCTACTCTAGCCTACCGTAGCCTCGCCTAGCCTACTCTACCCTAGCCTAGCCTAGCTTAGCCTAGCTTAGCCTAGCCTAGCCTAGCCTAGCCTATTCTAGCCTAGCCTAGCCTAGCCTAGCCTATTCTAGCCTAGCCTAGCCTACTCTACCCTAGCCTACTTTAGCATAGCCTAGCCTAGGCTAGCCCAACCTACTCTAACCTAGCCTAGCCTGGCCTACACAACCCTACTCTTGCCTAGCCTACTCTAGCCTAGCTTACCATACTCTACCATAGCCTACTCTAGCCTAGCCTAGCCTACCCTACCTTGGCCTAGCCTAGCCAACTGGTCCCTAGCCTAGCCTAGCCTACCATAGCCTAGCCTAACCTACTCTAGCCTAGCATATCCTACCTTATGCTACTCTACCCTAGCCTACTCTAGCCTACTGTACCCTAGCCTAGCATAGCCTACCCTGCTCTAGCCTAGCCTAGCCTACTGTACCCTACCCTACCCTACCCCACCCTATGCTAGCCTAGCCTAGCCTACTCTACTCTACCCTAGCCTAGCCTAGCCTAGCCTAGCCTAGCCTAGCCTAACCTACGCTAGCATAGCCTAGCCTACTCTAGCCTAGCCTAGCCTAGCCTATCCTACTCTACCCTAGCCTACTCTAGGGTATCCTAGCCTACCCTACTCTACCCTAGCCTAGCCTGCACTAGGCTAGCCTACTCAAGCCTAGCCTACCCTAGCCTGCTCTACCCTAACCTACTCTACCCTACCTTAGCCTACTCTAGCCTAGCCTAGGCCTAGCCTACTCTAGCCTAGCCTAGCCTAGGCCTACCCTACTCTAGCCTAGCCTTGCCTACTCTAGCCTAGTCTGGCCTACTTTAGCCTAGCCTAGCGTACCCTACGCTGCTGTAGCTTAGCCTACTCTAGCCTAGCCTACCCTAGATTGGCCTAACCTACCCTACTCTAGCCTAGCCTACCCTACTCTAGCCTAGTCTAGCCTACCCTACTCTACCCTAGCCTACTCTACACTACCCTAGGCTACCCTACCCTACTCTATCCTAGCCTAGTCCACTCTACCCTAGCCTACTCTAGCCTAACCTACTCTAGCCTAGCCTAGCCTAGTCCACCCTACCCTACCCTACCCTACCCTAGCCTAGCCTACTCTGGCCTAGCCTAGCCTAATCTAGCCTAGCCTAATCTACCCTAGCCTAGCCTACTCTACCGTAGCCTAGCCTAGCCTAACCTAGCCTAGCCTAGCCTAGCCTAGCCTACTCTACCCTAGCCTAGCCTACTCTACTATATCCTATCCTAGCCTAGCCTAGCCTAGCCTAGCCTATTCTACTCTAGCCTACTCTAGCCTACCCTAGCGTAGCCTACTCTAGCATACCCTAGCCTACTCCAACCTCGCCTAGCCTACCTTACCCTAGGCTAGCCTAGCCTAGCCTACTCTATCCTAACCTAGTCTACTCTAGCCTAGCCTACTCTATCCTAGCCTACTCTACCCTAGCCTACACTATCCTAGCCTACCTTACCCTAGCCGACCCTAGCCTACCCTACTCTACCCTAGCCTAGCCTACTCTACCCTACCCTAGCCTAGCCTACCCTATCCTACCCTATGATACTCTAGCCTAGCCTATGAGGTCAGAAATATTGGAAGACCATCACTAGCGAAAAATTAATTGATTAAAAAAATAAAAAATAATTATTGATAAAATTAAATAAGCTGAGAAAATGTCCTTAAAGAACAGCAAAGATGCAAAACGCCAATGAAATAAATAAATAGACGCAAAAGCTTTGCAAGCTACAGAGATCATAGACGTTACAACATTTAAAAATGTATTCAACGCATCCCACGTTTTCAGAATCTTTGTTTCCTTGCTTTTGTCTGAAGCTTTGTTAACGGTTAGCTTTAGCTTTGGTGCTTTCTTGGTTTTGCAGTGCTTTTTCGATTTGTGGGTTCTTGCATAACCATTGGCACATTGGCTACAGTCTAGGTGCTTTTGTTTTAATTTTTTTATAATTTATAGTTTTTATTTTAAAAAAACTATATATAGATATCAATTTTATTTGCACGAAATATCTAATTATGTATTTCGTATTTCTTTTTTTCTTTGATGAAAATATATAAATTTACTTTATATTTCATTTTATTAAAAAAAAAAGAAAAACATTCAAATGTATGTTTAAGAAATTTTAAAAACCTAATAAAATGAATAAAATTAATTGATTATTATTCTTTAATTCATATTATTACTATATTAATATTTTGATTTTGATTTTGTGATATTTTAAGTGATTAATTTTTATTTTACTTAACATATTTTATGAATTTAATTCTAGATAAAAATATTGTTTATGAAAAAATTGTTTATATTTCTATAAGTAAAAAAATAATAACCAAAAAGTAAAAGTAATAGTTATGTAAGAGAACCTTATAAAATAGAAATTAAAAATTTCTAATTTAATTTTTCTATTCTACTATGATTAATTGAGTTGTTATGATAATTATATTTAAAATAATTTCAATTTATTATAATATTTGATTATATTATATATTATAAAGATCTAATCTTAATGATGTGATTAATCCCAAAGTTTTTTTATCTACATTATGGATCACAACAGTCTTAGATCTAACATATATTATTAAGATAAATATAATTTATTTTAATTGATATTTGAAAAAAAAAATATTTTTAAAATGTAGAAATTATATAAAATTGATGATTCTAATTATACAATAAAAATTTTGATGTTAAATTTTACCTCAAAAAATTTAGTTAATTGGAGATTGTTTTAATTTAGTTATTAAAAATATATATATAATTATATTAAAAAAATATAAAACATTTTTTATATTAAATATTTATTTTTCATTATTACTTCAACATTTTTTAAATATTTTTATAAATATAAATAAATAATCAATTTTATATTTATATTTTCTAAATTATTAAATAAAATATAATGACATTTAAATTTTAAAGTAAAAAAATATTTAATGAACTAACATAATTAAAGAGTTTTCAAAAAATGTCCATTATTTGATATCTTTTTTTACACTCTATATCCAAAATAGATTTCTCCCTAAAATGATTTTCAAATTTAATAATTTAAATATTCACTGATTTTACAGCAAAATTCGAATGCATCTCCACAAAATAAATTGGTGGTGGACTATTTTCCCAAGCTAAAAGCACACATGAAGGAAAATTCAGTGGTGGATTATTTTGCGTATATTTATTTGCTCCACAAAATAAATATACGCAAAACGTCTTTAAACCCACAAATATATATTCAACGCAGACGAATCTTTCTTTATTATTATTCAAAGCTTTGTTAACGGTTAGCTTTATTATAACGACTTCAGCTTTTGTGGTTTGTTGATTTTTGGGTTCTTGTATTTGTATAACTGAATTTGTGCTTTCTTGATTTTTGGGCTCTTGTATTTGTGTAAAGGTTGGCTTGTGTCCAGTTGCTTTTTTTTTTTTTTTTTTTTAATTTGTAATCTATATTTTTAAGAAGTTATATATATATATATATATATATATTTTTATTTTATTTGATCGAAAATCTAGTTATTTATTTTTTGTTTTTATTATTATTAATATTTTCAATAAAAATATATAAATTTACTTTATATTTTATTTTATTAAATATAAAAAGAATTTAAAAAATTAAAATATTTCAATTTATCAAATATCAAAAAAGTTAAAAACTTTCAGGAATTTTAAAAAACTACCAAATAAAATAAATTTATTATAATTTTTTATTAATATAATTATGATTTTTATTTAATTTATATTATTAATGTATTAATATTTTGATTTTGTAAAATGTTAAGTTATCATTTTTAATTTTATTTAATATATTATATTAATTCAATTTTACATAAAATATACTTATTAATAACTTTAACAATAAAATATAGAATAAATTTTACTATTTTACTTAAAAATAAATAATATTTAAGGAGAATGTTGTTTCTATTTCAATAAGCTAAAAGCTAATAACTAAAAAATAAAATCAATAATTATGGAAGAGAGCTCCTTAAAATAAAAAATAAAAAATTCTAATTTATTTTTTACATCTCATTATGATGTTTAATTGTGTTGCTATAATAATTATATTTAAAATAATTTTAAAGTATTATAGTATTTGATTATGTAATTAAATTAAATATAATTTAATTTAATTGAAATTTTAAAAAGAAATTAATTTGAAAATACAGAAACTATATAAAATTAATGATTCTAATTATACGATAAAAAATAATTGATGTTAAATTTTAGTTAATTAGAAATTATTTAATTTCATTATTAAAAAGTATTTATAAGTATAAAAAAAATATAAAACATTTTCCTTAATATTAAATATTTTTATTTATTTATCAATATTTCAATTTTTTTTTAATTTTATAAATATAATCACATTTAATTTTTAAAGATAAATATAAAATATAAAAATATTTGATGAACAAGCATAAGTAATTTTTTTTTTTTAATCTAAATTTATTATTCATGTAACAAATTTGATTTTTATCATTAATGTTCATTTTCCAAGTAATTAAAGATGTTGGAATTCATATAATTTATGAATGAAATATGAAAACATATTAAATACTATTTATAATTGTATATAATATGATGGAAGTATTGAATTTATTGTGATACTCATAATTAAAATATTAATAAAAAATAGAAGGTAGCAAATGTATGGAGTCTCTAGTTTAATTCCAAATAAGACTTCCATAAATATTATGTATTGGTTGGGAATCATTACCAATAATAATGTTGAAAAGTGAGAGGAAGATATGAGGGCCTAGTTAAACCACTAGGAGATCGACGAAAATTTTGCATTGTAGAATATTAATAACATTAAAAATATTGTTACTTCTAAGTTTAAAGAGAAAATGTGGTGTGAGAAAGATTTAGAGGCTAAAAGAAAACTAAGATATTACAAGGAGGTCATCAACCCTACTTTATAATATCAAAAGTATCTCTATGTTTTACCTAGCTCAAAGAAAAAGTTTAATATAGCCAAGATAAGAACAAACTCTCATGAGCTCCATAGTGATATATGTTGGTGGCCCACAGTTCCTAGAACACCATGGTTGGAAAGGATTTTCCATATTTGTGAGAATATGAACATTGAGGATGAAAATCACTTCCTCTTAGAGTGTCCTGCTTACACCCACATTAGATCTCAGTTTCATAATTTTTGTTGCAATACAGACCTTCCTAGCCTTTTAGCATGTCATAATTATAGTGAGCTCATGACGCTTCTCTCCAAACTCTTTTAGCATAGAAGTACAATTTTAAAACAAACTAAATAATTCGTTTCTTTAGGTCCGATAGACAAAATTTTGGTCTCTCTAGACATTAACCATCATCATCATCATGGTATTTAAAGTTAAACAAAAATAAATATAAATAATATAAAAGCATGGTTAAACATTCTAAGAAATTGAAGGTTTTTAGATTTCCATTGGTAAAACTATTTCCACCAAGAATGTAAACTTTACTTGATGAAGCTATTGTTTTTATAGCAAAAATAGATTTATCTTCCAAGAATACCGCTACTACAACCAAATTGTCCTATTACAACATTTGATGTATGCATTTCCATGAATTTTAAATAATCCAACATTTCAAGAATTTTTTTTTGTTTCCCTTTCTATTATTTTGAATACCACAAAAAGGTTATAGTTGCAGATTTTTTATACTGCTAGATCATATAATAGTTTTCAAGGAGTGTCCATTTTTTTATATCTCTTTTTACACTCTACTCCAAAAATGGCTTTCCAGAAAAAATGGATTTCAAGAATACTAATTCAAATATTCATGGATTTGGTACCAAAATTTGAATGCACCTTCCTTCTCTCATTTCTTAAGGACACATAAGTTGGTGGTGGATTGTTGGCCCAACCTAGGAGCACACATGAAGAAAAAATTGATAAATATAAAGTGGAGAAGGCACCTATAGAGATGCCTCTCTCTTTAAATAAATGAGTAATTAGTGCACCCCTATAATAATTAACTATTGAATGTATGTTGATGGGAGGAAAGAAAAGGACTTAAATAAAAAAGAGCATAAGCATTTTGGCCTATTTCACCAAAATTTGATAATAAAATTTTGGGTGAGATTGTGATTTTGTGTAGTTTAAAATGCATTTTTGAATGCATAGATGGACCTAACACCCCAAAAAATTGATGTGATACATTACAAAACTTAAAACTACAATTCTAAAAAATATCTACTCCATTAAGGAAAAGTTGACCATGAAAATTTTCCAGAAATCGGTCAAAACATGTATTAGAGCATGCCCTTAATTTTTTGACTTCTTGTTCTAATGTCCATATCACAAGATGATGATGGAAGATTCATTAAGTTACTAGCTATAAGGAATCCCAACTTATGTAGCATCTCCCCTATCCTAACTACTATAATAAATAAAAATATTATTTTACCTTGAAATTCGATTTAAGGTTAACATTTCAACATCATGGGTTAATAATTTTGTTTCTCTCTTATGCTTAAACACTTCACAAAAATTCTGTACTTATATTTAGGTTTCTCTATTTCTATTTGGTGCAAGTATCAAGGTCACTTGTTTTTAAAATATTATTACTTTATGAGGTTTAGGCACAATTACCCTTGGGATTATTCCTAGCTCACTTCATATGGTTCATTTCAATGCATATATATAATGTAGTTGGGGTATGTTAATAAGTAAGGGATATATCCTCATAAGTATGAAATTGTTCTTTAAAATAATATTTAGTGACTCCTAGCTCATAATAAAGTTTTCGAATTGGGTATTATAATTCATGTTATATGATATAGTTTGCAAAGGTGTCCATTGAAGTTTTTCAGTGTCCAACTATCTATTATGAGGTGTGATGGATGTAGTAACATTATTGGTCTACGTGATGGATGATTCAATGGTGGAGATCCTAGGTTTTTACTTCAACAGTCAATACTGGGGCAGGTATTTACGAAGGTAACTACTCTCCCATCCCTCTTGCATCCATTGCATCATTTTGTTGACTACCCCACCTGAGAATCAATATACAATATGGTTTCCTTGCCACGAGGGTCAGGGTGTTTGTTAGTGATTAGTAATTTTTGCCTTCATAAATGACTAAATTATTTCCCTAGATTTCTAGAAAAAAATTTCATGAACATTGTGAGTTCTAGAAATCTCACTGCCTTCATCATCCTTAAAGATATTTTTTCACTATTTCATCTTTCCATCAGGTCCAATTCTGGTTACCAGTCTCAGAAAACCCATTAGGGGCACATTTCATCCATTTTGTCTATATCTGTAACCTTTGGCCCAAATCCTCTATTTTGTTTTGCCTAAAAACCCCCCACTGCTACCTAACCCCACCAATCAAACAATTTTTTTTTGTATCCCAAGATACTCCCAAACATTGATCATCTCAAACTATCTCTGTAGACTGTTTAGATAAATCAAGTACATAGGATTTTGAATCTTCAATACATCACTCTATCATAAACTCTATCTTACAAGTGATAATCCCAAATTCTAGGTCTCAGTCCAAAAACCTAGTCCAAGAAAACCTCCACTCGGTCACCTAGGGTTTCACAAAGTCATAGCATGGATTTGGTGCCCTACAAACTCTGTTTTTCTATATGAAGAAACTACTTTCAAATAATAAAAGGATAGGTGATCTTGTCCAAACTAATCAAAAGGTTATTCAAGGAAGTTTTTTTGGCCTAAATCATAAATATTGCAAGGGGACAACTGCCCTTTGCACACATTTCTACAAGAGGTTCAAATGGCCATCAGCCTAGCCTAAGGCAAGGTAATGAGAAAATTATCACAAGAAGACCATTCATAGAAAGAAGAAAGCAAAAAGCATATATTTGATAAAAATCAGGGTTTGTGAATGTTTTGACCAAACAGGAATCAATACTAGAGTTACAAGGGTAAAGGCCACCTCAACTCCTTCAAGAGCACATTGAAGACTTTTAGAAATGGTGAGTGAGTTTCAAAAGTTTCAAAGAAATTATAAGACAACACTATATACTTTTCCTAAGCAGCCCTAAAACCTAGCAGTTGGGGGAGAGAGATAAAAAATGGTCAAGTAATGATAAAGAGCCTCCTTCATAACTACAGATCACTTCAAAGGGTTTCAAAATTTCCTCTAGGGTTTTTCAAAGAGGCACTATCTCCACCTCGTCAAAAGGTAAAATTAGTGTCCTTAAATGGGTCAAAGGAGGCAAACATAAAAACAAATACTCCACTGCACCAAAGGAAGGAAGATGATAAAGTGAATCAACAAAAGGGATAGAAATATCAGTTCAAGGTTTGATTTCTCAAAGATAGGACAGAAACATTTTTAAAGGGTCAAGGAGGTAAGCATAAGGGAATAAATTTCCAAAGAAGGAACCTATTACAAGCATAGGTTCATGGTTGATAGAATTAATTGTCCAACTCCAAAAGAGAGAGTGATCTAAGCAAGAAGTTGTGTGGGCACCTGCAAGAACAAAAGTGGCCAGCAAAAGCACAAAAATGGTTTAGAAAACTCACCTCCCTCACTAGACATACATTGTTTGCAAACTGATCAAAGGAACAAACATGTAGTTGGCTTAAGAGAAGTAAAGCCTCCAAAATGGTTTATTTATCAAGGTATACTCTGCAAGAGATAGGTTAGCCATAAATGACACTTCTACAGGACTTTCAAGATAAGCTACCTACAGGAAGATTGATAAAGAAAAACAAACCAAATGTTTTTCACAATGATGGCACACATAAAGAATAAAGGGACTACTGATGCTTGATGCTAGGGTTTTCATATTGAGAGATTGTTCACTATTTTTAAAGAGAAAACCCGACACAGTGACAATCAAAGGAAAATATGGCAACTGATCACAACTCTGCCATTTGCAAGTGCTAAATATCATAAAGAGGTTTCATTTTCCAAAGTGGTTTAATGGCACCTTATTGAACTTGATGAAAATTTTGTAAGCACAAGGAAGACATCAATAGGCTCCCAGCAAAGAAAATAACCATATTTTTGTCAAACTTCCACCTACAGGACCAAAAATTCCAAAAGCACAGTGAGATGAATAAAAGGAGAAATCAACATTAGGAAAGTGGGTTTGGGCTCATAAATTCATTCTTCAAAAAATCTGTAAAGCCTCCTTGACCTGTTTCCCATCTCATTTATCATTGCAGAGAAGAAGAAAACCATTGAGGGAATGTTTTGAGGGTTTTGTGCGAGTTTGGTAAAAAAGCCCAGGTGCTGTGCACCGAGGCCGACGCTATGCACCTGGCCATCAGTGCTGCATGTAGAGGAGGCAGCGGCAGTGTTATTTGACACTGCGCTATGCACCGGGACAGTAGCGCTACACACCTGAGCGGGCGCTACGCACAAACACAAAAACAACCCGACATGCCCACTTTTCACCTGGCACTACACTTCGACAGGCCCAACAGGCTATTCAATCACCTGACTCCCTCACTCAAGACTGCCAGCCCGACCCGAATCTCCGCTATGCATAGGAGGACCGGACTTGAACGAGCAGTCGGGTGGCGCTGTGCATCGACAGATTCTGTCAAAATTGCTCAAAATTTTCCTTAATCCAATTTTTTTGCCTCCAAAAGCTCTTACATCAATCAAAGTGATTTTGGTGGTCTTTTTTCCTCACTTTCCAAGTGCTCTTTACATAATCTAGGAAGGTATATTTTTCCTAATGTGACAAAACCCTAGTCTCCATAAAAATCAAATTTTGCCACCTATAGTAGGGCTTGCAAATTTGAAAAGTTGACATTAGCCTAAATACACTCAAATACAATCAATCCTCCTCCTAAAAACTCTAAATTTGTCCTACACATACTACATTTTTCCCTCATTTGCAAAAATTTTCCCTCACATCACTCATTTTCCCTCTCTAGACCTAAAGGCTCTCAAACAAGTTAAAACCTTTGTTCTAAGCTAGTCACCATGTCTAAAGAAGAAATCAATGCTAGCAGTGATGAAAGTGTTGGGAAAAATACTGAGAGGGGGGGGGGGTGAATCAGTATTTACTGCATATTCAAAAATTTTACTTTTTCTTGCTTCTAAAACCCATACGCTACTTTCCTGAAACAGACTCGTGTATATACGCGGATACCCTTTACGAAACTCGCGTATACACAGATATCTAATTATGTCATTAGTTCTTCACTTAAATCATTCCATCATTCATTCATCATATGTTTAATAAACAGTAAACATATGCAGTAAGAACAGAGTAAACCGTCACACAAAGCATCACACATGAACACCAGGATTTTTAGGTGGAAACCCAAGTCGGGAGAAAACCACCGCTGCCGTTGCTCAGCCTTCAATATTTTATTATAGAGAAAACATATTACAACATATGTGCTGGCGCAGACTTGACCAGCACGCAGGCACCCACCTGCGCTCGTTTACCAGCCTCTCCTGGAAGGGAGCTCCAACCCCCTGACTCGTTTACCAGCCTCTCCTGGAAGGGAGCTACGACCCCCCGATCTCGTTTACCAGCCTCACCTGGAAGGGAGCTACGACCCCCTGACTGAAAGCTACAACCTTCAGCACCACCTTGGACCACGTTTCATCAATTTTCACACAGGATCCAACCAAATTCAATAGAACACAACTTGCAGGCCATATTTCATCATATTTTCATACTGGACCCTTTCCATACTTTTAAGCACAAGCATACATCACCAATAGATACTTATCAACACAGATCAGATAGCAGAAACATAGCAGAACAGCAGATATTTCATACCCCTTGCTTCAGCAAACCCTAGTTTGCATACGCGCTTTCCCTTTACTAATGTCGCGTATATACGCGCTTCCGTCCACACAAACCAGCGTATACCTCTGTATGTATTTCATTTGCGCATACGCGCTTTTACTTCATCGAAGCTGCGTATATACGCGCTTCCTCCGCGGTGAAGTAGCGTATAGATCTTCAATCATTATAGAGCAGCATACTTCTTCAGATCAGATATTTAGTTCAGATTCAACCCTTTACATCAGACAGATGTTCGCCTAGATGTTCGCCTCATCACAGATCTAATCACTCCATAAACAGATCTAGCAAATATAGATACATTTCAGATCTAGATATCCCGCTTCATCATTTCTTCATAGGTGCATCAAAGATTCAGATCTATCATCAAACCTTTACCCTTTCCATACAGATATACTTCATAGAGAAGTATTCATTCAAGTTCAGACATCTTTCTCTCACACTCATGTTTTGCACAATGAATTTCTTCTCCTTATATAGGTTTATCCTTTTTCAATACCATGAGCCCCTTTTTCAATACCATGGACTAAAACAATACCATAAGCCCAAAAATACCTGGATGGGGTCAATTAGGCGGATCATTACCCAATACAATGGGTCAATACCATGGTGGTTACCCTTGGTTTTTCACTTTTTGAGTGCTTTAGCCCATATGCGACTTTGAACGTTCCTTTCCGCGTGCATACGCGACTTTCCCTAGGCCAATCCGCGTATACCAAGAAACATACTCTTTTTCATCATAGAATTGGCACATGCTGAATTCCTTTCTTCATTGCCTTCTGTACACACTGTAGATACATCAGATTTGGTTCATCAAACCATATTCTATCAAGCACAACTTCATCAAGTAAGTTTCCATCATCTTCATCAAGTGGGTTGCCATTCATGGACAACACTCATCATCATAGTGCTAACAAACATCATTTACCAAGTCTATTACGTCAAGAATAACTTCATCAGGTGGATTTCCATCAAGGACAACACATGTCAATAGTCGCATGTCTTCATCTTCATTTAGTGGGTTGCCATCAAGGACAACACTCCGCATCATATTTCCAACAATCTCCCCCTTTGGACTTGATGGCAACCATGATGGTGTTTGGTTACCACAACAGATAGGTACATTAAGAATACAATGACATCATGTCAATCTCCCCATTCTTTGACACCATTCTTTCTCTCCATTTCAAACACCATATTACTCTCCCCCTTTGACATCAAGGGCAAAGGGCGGATCAAAACCAACATACTCTCCCCCTTTTCTCCTCATGTGGAAGAAGCATTTTGCAGATCTGATATGTACTGAAGTGGCCAAGCTCCCCCTGAGTTCATGCTGAATCTTAAAACAAATTTGTCAATGAAGTACATGACTCTATGAAATTCCTATCACCAAAGACTCATACTTACATCAATTATCCATCCAAGTGGATTTACATATGAGACTCAGCTACCCAACCAAGTGGGTTTACAAAATTTGACTCAGCTACCCAACCAAGTGGGTTTACAAGTTTGACAAGTCCTTACATGACTGAATATTACAATTTTACATCATGGGTCTCAACAAGACTTTTCATCAAATTACAAAAATGACTATTTAAGACCAACACCAGAAAGTCCTCAAGAAAGAGAACATATTTCAGAATCATCATAATGCCAACAATGCATTATACTCAGCAACGCTAATGCTCCCCCTGAATCTGTGCAACCAAGCAATCTTTCCAAATGACTAAGGCTCCCCCTTAGTTTTTTCATCCTGAAAACTTCCACCAACAAATCATCAAGGCATCTTCAGATATGTGTTAAGAAATCATCCATGTGGTCTAAAATCACCATGATCTTCAAGATGTAACATGAAGTAACATATGTAGGCAAAATATCTCAACCATAGCAACAAACTCTACATGATCTGAATCAAACGATATCCAACTCATCCATGTGTGAGCACAAAAGATACTTATCAGCAACCAGGGCTCAAAATCTCATCATAATTATCCATGTACCAAGTCATCATCATTTGAGCATGAGTATCACAAAGACCAAAGAATAAGCAATCATATTGCCAACAATGCAATCATTAGTATTCAACCTGCTACTCCCCTTAAACCATTGCTCTTCTTTTAACTTGTGTAATCTGAAACACCTTCAACAGCAAATCATCGGCAACAATCTCTGCATGAAATTTCCTTATCTCTGAGTTATAAGTCTTTCACTTCAGCAACGAATACTCTTCATTCAACAAGAAAACAAGACACATCCATAATATTCAACATAAGAACCCATGTATCATTTCATTATCGTGAGTATAACCAGAATAATGCTAACAGTGCCATCATCAGCAGTCAGACTAATGCTCCCCCTGGACCTCTGCTCCAGATCTTCAGCTATCAGATAAATTTTCTTATCATCAATGAATACGCGACTGTGTCTGATGAAACTCGCGTGTATACGCGACTTTTGTGAATAGAACCCGCGTATGGAAAGTGAAACATAGAAATTTTTCACATTCCTTTATCTCCCCCTGGACTTGTCCTTCCTGTACCTGTCTTCTTCATATTAGATGTTCTGTTAGAAATACATATAACCAGAATAATCAAATCAACCATGAGAGTCATCATGCATTGCTCCCCTTGTGACGATACATTAAATCTCATAATGTATCCCACATCATTCCTGCAGTCAATCAGAGAAGTAAGCTTCCAGAAGCGGATGACTGCAGTAGAGTTAGAATTCCCTACATTTCTGATCGGTCCTCCTCCTTTTTCCAAATTTGCTTGAGCTTTCCAACTGTGTGCTGAAAGTTGTCCACTTTCCCAGATCTGTTCATCCTGCATTCTTTTTCTACATGTCCATACTTGTTACAAGCATAGCATCTCATGTGGCCAGAGAAATAAACATAAGAATCATAATGAGTATTTCTATTCTTCCTCCTTTTACAATCAGTTGCTTTATGTCCATACTTTTTACATGAAAAACAATATCCTTTGAAGAAACCAGAGTACCATTCTATGTAGGAACTGTTTGATTGAGGCTGAAATGATCTGCTCCTGCAATTTGCTGCAACATGCCCATAATTATGACATTTGAAACATTCAACATTATTGAATGCTTCTCTTTGAGATTTCATCATTGTTTATTGACCTTTTGTCTCTTTCAACACTTCAGGTTTTGCATTGACTACCTCTGAATTTTTAGCACTTCCTTGTGAGCTAGATTCACCTTTAATAGTTTCATGGAAACCAAGACCATGTTTGATAGCAGGAGACCTTTGATTACTCATAATATTGTCCAAGATATTAGTACTATCATGAAACCTTAAAAGTTTAACCTTTTCTTCTAATTTACCTTTGAGAATATTTACCTCAACCTCCAAGTCTTGACATTGCTTTGTCATGCTTTCCTCTTTCCTTCTTCCATCTTCTACTTGATCCTTCAGATTTAGAATCTCTTCTTTTAACCAATTTTTGTTTTCTTCACATGTTTGTTGCAGCTCTTCATTATTCTTCTTCGATGCTTCGAGATCTATCTTCAGGGATGTGTTTTCTGCTTCAAGTCCTGCATTCTTCTTATTTGATTTATCCAAGTCTTCTTTGAGGGAAATGATTTCTGCTTCAAGTCCTTCCTTTTCAAATGATGGTAGATGTTCCTCACTCTTCTTACTTGATGCTTCAAGTTTTGCTTGTAGAGAGATGATTCCAGATTCAAGACCTTCATTCTTCCTTTTTGATTTTTCCAGATCTGTTTTTAGAGAAACGTTTTCTGCTTCAAGTCCTTCATTCTTCTCATTTGATTCTTCAAGTTTTGCTTGCAAAGAGATGATTCCAGCTACATATCCTTTACTTCGATTTCATACATCATCGAACATCCTTTTCAGTCTAAATACCAAGGCTTTGGAGGCAGCGTCCTTCTCATTAAATATTCTGTGTTGATCTTTGATAAATTCTTTTAAATCCACAACATTACTTTCACTATCTACATCATTGCTTGTACAGATAAGATTACAAGGATCACTATCAGATTCATCTTTGTCAACTTCTGCTATACCAGTTTTCTGAGACATCTCCTTACATTGAGTATCCTTCTTCTTTTGCTTCTTGCCATGAGCACTTGTAGAGCTTGGTCAGAATTTTCTTCATCTTTGATCTTGACAGCTTCTTCTAGATCGATAACATATTCTTCACTAGTCATTGTACCAATGAGACAATCATGATCCCAATCACTATCTGATTCATCTTCTTTGATTTCTGGTATCCATGTTCTCTGAAATATTTCCTTTCTTTGAGTGGGCTTCTTCTTTTGCTTCTTTCCCATTGCGACGGATCTCCTTCAAGCGATCAAGCTTCTGCAGAAGGACCACCCTCTAATACCAATTGTTGGAAAAAATACTGAGAGGGGGGGGTGAATCAGTATTTACTGCATATTCAAAAATTTTACTTTTTCTTGCTTCTAAAACCCATACGCTACTTTCTTGAAACAGACTCGCGTATATACGCGGATACCCTTTATGAAAATCGCGTATACACAGATATCTAATTATGTTATTAGATCTTCACTTAAATCATTCCATCATTCATTCATCAGATGTTTAATAAACAATAAACATGTGCAGTAAGAACGGAATAAACCATCACACAAAGCATCACACATGAACACCAGGATTTTTAGGTGGAAACCCAAGTCGGGAGAAAACCACCGCTGCAGTTGCTCACCCTTCAATATTTTATTATAGAGAAAACATATTACAACATATGTGCTGGCGCAGACTTGACCAGCACGCATGCACCCACCTGCGCTCGTTTACCAGCCTCTCCTGGAAGGGAGCTCCAACCCCCTGACTCGTTTACCAGCCTCTCCTGGAAGGGAGCTACGACCCCCCGATCTCGTTTACCAGCCTCACCTGGAAGGGAGCTACGACCCCCCGACTGAAGGCTACAACCCTCAGCACCACCTTGGACCACGTTTCATCAATTTTCACACTGGATCCAACAACTTCAATAGAACACCACTTGCAGGCCACATTTCATCATATTTTCATACTGGACCCTTTCCATACTTTTAAGCACAAGCATACATCATCAACAGATACATATCAACACAGATCAGATAGCATAAACACAGCAGAACAGCTCAGATATTTCATACCCCTTGCTTCAGCAAACCCTAGTTTGCATACGCGCTTTCACTTCACTAATGTCGCGTATATACGCGCTTCCGTCCACACAAACCAGCGTATACCTCATTGTATATTTTATTGCGCATACGCGCTTTCTCTTGGCTGAAGCCGCGTATATACACGCTTCCTCCGCGGCTAAGTAGCGTATAGATCTTCAATCATTACAGAGTAGCATACTTCATCAGATCAGATATTCAGTTCAGATCTACCCTTTTGCTTCAGACAGATGTTCGCCTAGATGCTTGCCTCATCACAGATCTAAGCCTTCCATAAAATGATTCTTGAATATAGATACATTTCGTATTCAGATATCCCGCTTCATCATTTCTTCATAAAGTACTCAAAGATCTCGATCTATCACCAAACCTTACTCCCTTTCCATACAGGGATATACTTCAATAAGAGAGGTAGTCATTCAAGTTCAGACATTGCTCTCACACTCATGTTTTGCACAATGAATTTCTTCTCCTTATATAGGTTTATCCTTTTTCAATACCATGGGCCAAAACAATACCATGAGCCCAAAACTACCTGGACGGGGTCAATTAGGTGGACCATTACCCAATACCATGGGTCAATACCATGGTGGTTACCCTTGGTTTTGCACTTTTTGAGCGCTTTAGCCCATACGCGACTTGGCACGTTCTTTTCCGCGTGCATACGCGACTTTCCCTAGGCCAATCCGCGTATACCAAGAAACATACTCTTTTTCATCATAGAATTAGCACATGCTGAATTCCTTTCTTCATTGCCTTCTGTACATACTGTAGATACATCAGATTTGGTTCATCAAACCATATTCTATCAAGCACAACTTCATTAAGTAAGTTGCCATCATCTTCATCAAGTGGGTTGCCATTCATGGACAACACTCATCATCATAGTGCTAACAAACATCATTTACCAAGTCTATTACGTCAAGAATAACTTCATCAGGTGGATTGCCATCAAGGACAACACATGTCAATAGTCGCATGTCTTCATCTTCATTTAGTGGGTTGCCATCAAGGACAACACTCTGCATCATATTTCTAACAGAAAGAAAAAGGCCTACCAAGCCAAAGCACAAGGGAGGAAGGGTTAATAGGTTTGAGCCCCTAGATAACATTCAAATTACTTCCTCTCCCATGATCCTTACATGTTTTTAGGATGTTCGGTGTTATCAGTTTTGTGAGAAAAATAAACAAGTCCAAAGCCACTCAGACTTGACTAGGTTGTTCATTATCAGTTTATAAAATCACCAAGTGAACCTAGCAAGAGTGAATTTTGAACTCTCATATGAATCCATTTCTAAAGCTACAGGAATACCAGATATTGGTGAGAGATGGTTCAAAAAGAAGAAATTTGACTTGAGCTATTATGAGCCCTACCTCAAACCTAGCTGTCAACAAGGCTGCAAGGTTGTCTTGCCATTTTCCCACCTGCTAGAGAGGTATGCCCTGTTGATGAGGTAGATTATCAAGTACCTCACCCATGAGTGGAGCTAATGTACGGTTTATTCTTATCACATAAGGCTTTTGATGCACTTCACCAAGGATAAGTTGCTAAACCTACCATACTATCTATACCAGAGCATTGAAAAAATGGCTTCAATGGTCAAGAACAGGAGTTATTACAACCAAATGCAGAGCCTTTTTCACCACTCCTTGGTCAAGATGATTGTTTTACACCATCTAGAGGAGCAAGGAATCCCCTGGGAAGTCTTTATCTCACATGATATGTTTTCAAATCCCCAAGCATTCATTCAGTAAAATTTTCCTTCCACTTCACACCCACCTACCTCCTCTCCTCCACCATATCCACATATGCCTTCTCCATAAGGAAACTCACCTCCTATCTCTTCACCTAATGCATCAAATGGAGGAGAATACAATAACCCTAATGAGGAGAAAACAAATGACAATGGGGAGGAAAAGGACAGTGAGGTAGAAATATAGTTTAATGAGGAAAAAGAAGAGGACAATAGTGCTAATGGAGAAGATGATGGCAGTAGCCATGAAGAAAAAACAAACTGTAGTGAGGAAGAGGTACAATCTATTGAGGAAGACCAAGAGGATGAAGAAATTGAAGACCAAGAAAAGACAATTGATGAGGCTGAAGCAAAGTTTGAAGATGAAGGCAGTGACCACAGCAGTGGCACAAAGGAGAAAATCAGTGATGAGAAATAAAATAGTCATGACAGTCATGACAACTGTCATGATTTTAATAACACTAATCAGCCTATAAATGAACAATAAATCCAAAGTTACAGTGCAAAAAATGAAAAATAAGAAGACCTCAGTGAAGGACAGAGCAAAAATGAGGCAAGTGAGGAGGGTAGTGATCAGTTTGAGAGCCAAGATGATAGTGAATAGAATAGTAACAAAGGCAAGCATGATGATGAGGTTAAAGGTCAATAAATTAGTGACCCAATGGAGCATCAAGTGAATCATGAAAGCCATGAAAAATATGAAAAGGCTTGTGACTTCATCAAGGATCAAGGCATCCTCATCACTCCTCTCACATGCACCTAGCATAGAGGCGAAAGATATGTGTTTGCTGCCTCAAAAAAACAAAGGGCGATCTCTCCTCTGGCTATCAAGAACAAAGACAAGGTCAAGGAGAATATGGAAAAAGGTGAGCAAGAGGTCAAGGTAAGGAGAAGAAAAAGGATCAAGAGGACTTCTCAAGGGCCTAAATTCATTGATTTAGATAGTGACAATGAGGACAAGGAGATGAACACAAGATTGCTTCTCTTGGAGAAAGATGCACAGATTTAGGAGTGGGAAAGATACTTTTAGATGGCACAAAGTGCCATCAACTATTACAAATAAGAGCATAAGCATTTCAAGGAGGTAAAGAGAGGCCTTTGTCTACAAAAGAAAATGACCAAGCATTATGAAAGGAAAAACATGTCTGCTTGTGCCAAACTGAGGAAGGCCCTCATGGAGCTAGAAGACATAATAAGAGCCAAAGTGCAGGAAAGCCTTAGAATTTTGGTTGAGGCTTCTCAAAAGGTGTCCAATACCTCTTGAGGTACCTCTCCACAAATTTTGAGGCAAATTGGACAACTTTTTTTTTTTTCCAAATTTTGACCCCTCTATGCACAACACCCTTGGTGCTACACACAAAATTGGTGCATCCTTAGCTCTCAAAGTTTACATTTTCTGATTTCTC
Organism: Pinus albicaulis; assembly: GCA_034641835.2. NCBI lineage: Eukaryota > Viridiplantae > Streptophyta > Pinopsida > Pinales > Pinaceae > Pinus > Pinus albicaulis. The sequence goes on along the minus strand of CM076571.1, from coordinate 200,506,962 downwards.
ACATCACCATCAGTCTTCTCACCAATTTTCAGATCATTTGGAGCATTTTTACCCCCTCAAAAGGTTGAATAACATGAAACATTTGACCTTTCTGGCTCATTTTCAGACCAAGCGTTGCGCACAGTGTAGTGTTGGGATATTTGATTTTTGTATAGGTAAATGGCATCCACTCAAACCAAATAAAGAATTTCTGGAAATTAGAATCATCATGCTTTCCAATGGTCCATCACGGAGCCAAATTCGGTGTCGAGAAGGGGTCCAAAACTCAACTGCAAGAGGCCCTATTTTCTGCTGAAGTGGTACTATGCACAGAGGCGGCCTAGTGTGTTTTGGACCAGAAGTCAACAAAACACACTCATTTATTGAAAATAGATATTTTTGAGTTTTTTTAGGCAAATTAAGCTATAATTAGGTGCAAATAGTTATTTTAGCATTTATTTCTTGGGATATTAAGTGCCTTGGGCATTGCATGGTCTCTTGGCGATAAATGATATTTATGACTATATTTGACATTTTCCTACCACATTTAGGGTTTCAGTCCTCATTTTATCCATAAATAGAGCATGAGGCCCCTATGTGTTTTTTTGGCATTTGATAATCCTAAAGAGCAATATACATGGTTTCATGAGCTTGGAGAAGAAATTGGTTTTGTGAAGTGGATGAATGGCTTGCTTGGCTTGATGATGGAGAAGCTTGTTTGTAGGATTCCATAGCTTGGTGAATGGTGATGTCTTCCTAACTTTTCTATTTTTTCCTTTGTTATCATTACGTTTCATATTTCTTGGCTACTATTAAATAGAAAATTATAGGTTGAGACATGTTATTTGAGGCACCTCAATCCTCATGTTTTTTATAGCTTTGATGTTTTCTCTTTTGACCATCTTAAGGAATTCTTGATTGCTCCTTAGGTCCACTAGAATTTGTTTTTGTTTCATGTATGGTTAGTATTCTAGCTTACAAGTATGATTCATGGTACGCCCTGCTTATTTGAAGTTTTCAAAACCTTATCTCGAAGCCTTTCTGTGAAATATTGATTGTTAGGTTAATTCAAAGAGGTCTCGTTTGATCTTGCCCTTTGTCCATGCTCACAAACTTGTTTTAGAGTTCCCAATAACTTGATATATGCTGTTTAGGAGTTCCCTCTCCATAAATTGAGTTATTTGATTTGTCTTATATGTTTTCCCAAAATCTGAAGGTGAATTTCTAAAGTTAGAAGCTCTTAAGCTTTCTATGTATCACTGGAATGTTTCTCTTTCATGTTTATTAGTTTAGATTATGGTTTATTGAGATTAATGGTTTTCCCTACGTCATGAATTGTAACTTTTAAACTATATATGTTTAAGAACTCTTAGTCTTTCCCAAACTTAATGTTCACTACACCTCATACATCACCTTAAGGATCCATTACCCTCGCTAAATCGGCCCTGCAACACACTCTGTTTCATCATTTAGACACTCTTGAATTTCACTTGACTCCATAGCCCAATGACTTTGACATACTCACTCCACCTATTCCACTTGACCATATTACCCAGCCAAAACAATAAAAAAACCCCACACCTAACAACTAGCAAAAAATGAAAACCCTAGAGAAAAAAGAACACATCCTTTGCACCGAATAGAGAGCTCCCTCTCTGAGTCCAGGAAGGCTAGGTCCTCAGACTCCAAATCTTGGTTCCATGTTACCCTATCATTTGTTCTACCAATCTACCAAATCACGGTAACCTAACATTCTGGCAATCACGGTGGGACCTTCTGAGTGTATAGTTCCTTGAAAACCTCTTAAAACTCTTTAGACGCTCATTTTTTACTTAGAATACCAGTGAATCTGCCACCACATCATCACCCTAACATTCTGGCGATCATGGTGGGACCTTCTGAGTATATAGTTACCTAGAAAACTCCTATGCACTCATTTAAATCTTCTATTAAGCTTAGAAAAATGACTGATAGTATCTAGTGGCTTGTCTGCTACCCCATCATCACACTAACACAACGATGATCATGATGGACCTTATGAGTTAGTAACAAAATAAGTATCCCTTAGTACTTCAGATGCCCTCATCAAATCATTAATATAACACACTATCAGCCAAATATTAGACTCTATTTGTTTTATCATCCTAGAAAAGTGATGACTCAGTTTTAGGACTCTCGCAAAATTTAAGAGACTTAGAAAACCCCAAGCTCCTTTAGATTGGTCTCTTGTTAGTTATTGGTGGTGGATCAGAAACATACATCCTTAAAACAAAAAAAAAATATCCACCTGGCGACTCCACTAGCCTCTAGTAGTCCTATTACTCCATTAGCACTCATTTGACTTCCTAGATTTGTTTCACACCAACCCTAAGAAACTTATGAACCCATTCACATACCGTAATAAGTACCAATCATTAAGAGAGGTCAGCCTTCATAAATAGTCCTAAACACTTTGAACCTCTCTATATTTTGAAATTTTGAAATCTGGCTTCACATAGGATCAATACCAGATCTCATCCGGACCCAAATCCTCCCAACATAGTTGATGGCCTAGAGAAGATTTTCTGGCAAAATTCTAGATCTAGAAATTTGACCATTGTTAGGAACATCCATAGAACAAGCTTTATACTTGAAAACCTTATAGCTTTGCAAGATCCCCAGTTTGACTTGCACCATAACAAGAACCTCTTCAGAAACAGGTCTCAAACTGATATTGACCAAAATGATGTTGAACCCTTAGATTTGCACCAGCGTTTGAGTAGAGAAGCCTCTCCTTCCACACCACCTTACTTTTAGCTTCTCCATCTCTTCAACTCTTTCCACACCAAGTCTACTTAAAATCAATTTGTTGGTCCAATTACTTCCACCACACCCATCCATACCACCACTGTACAAACCACTCCACTTCATCGTACACCCCCTATCAGAAATCCACCTCTTGTGAATCCTCCATTAGCTCCCATCATGGTAGCTTGGTATGCTCCTTTGGCCTTACCTCAACCTATAATACCTTTTGCAAATGACTATCAGTCTAAGATCCCTCATTTCACAGGGGTCAAATCCATCACTGCCCAACAACATGTAGATAGAATCAATGATGCTTTTGATTATATGGAGATAGAGGGAGAAACCATAAATATGCGAATATTTGCACAAAGCCTAGGAGGAGAGGCCAAAAAATGGTTCAGAGCATTAACTCCTAATTCAATACTTGACCTCCATTCCCTCTACCAAACCTTTATAAACACATGGGAAATCAAGAAAAATCCCCTCCAAATCCTGTCTGAATACAACAATCTTAAAAGGAATGTAGGGAAAAGTGTGCAAAACTATTGCACCAAGTTTAGCAGTGTGTATAATGCCCTCTTGCCTCACGTGAAACCCCCACAAGGCCTAGTAGTGGTGAAATTCCCTGAAGGTTTTGACCCGGACATTAATTTCCAAATAAGAGAAAGTGACTTTGAAACCTTAGAAGAAATGAAAAAAATATCTATTAGTATAGAAATAAACTTTATTGAAAAAAGAGCCAGGCTGAAATAAAAAAGGAGAGTAACCTACAAGGATGAAATCATGCCCTCGACCTCCTCCTCTGATACCAAAATAGATAGCCTAATGAGGAATGTAGAGAGAATGATAGAAAAGATAAATCTAGATGAGAGGGCACCTCCTAGAGACAATCAAAACAATTCCCAAAACTAAAAAAAAACTCAAAACTTTAGAACAGATACTCCCCAAATCAAGCAAAGGGAAAATGACCAAAAAATCAGACCTCCCTTTCAACAAAAATGTATAGTTGAGGAAGAAGGTGAAATTACAGAACCTTAGGAAAACCCTATAAATCTAATAGGTTCTAATAATGAAGAAGATGTTTTTCTGATCGAAGAAGAACAAGGCTTCTTTTCCTCAGATCAAACTGACACAAACTATGAGGATTCTAAAGACTACCGCTTGGGATTTGAAAATGAAATCATGGAAATCCATAAACAGTATGATCTCAGGAGCAAAAAATACCTTGATTCAGCTAAGAAAGACCAAATAGATGATGTTGTTAGGAAAGTACCTGAAAACACCTCTAGAAAAACAACAAAGAATGTCAGCACTATGGTTAAGAAAGTTGAAGAAAACAAAGGGAAAATCAGCCTGCCAAGCAAAGACCTTAGCTGTCCTAGCACCTCCACCAGTGACCCTAAGAAAATCATTTTGTCTAAAACTCCAAACCAGGATCAACAAATTAAGAATGTAGAAAATATCCTGGTTGATAAAGATGATGTTAATATGTCCAAAACACTAGTGCCTTTCATTTCTGAGGGAGAGACTGTCAAAATCAAGATAAATATGCCCCTCATTGAACTAGTTACTCAACCCATATATATATCTCAGATGTTGAATGTACTAAACATAGGAAATGATGCTGACACTTTGCACTTGGTTGATGACACACCTAACTTGTTGTTTGGACCCAAAATAGAAGGAACGTATCAGTAAGGGGCCATTCCCCCTTTCTATATTACCCTAAACATACATGAGAAAATCTTACATAATTCCATGCTGGATTCTGGTGCCTCTCCCAATCTCATGCACAAAGTTGTGACGGAGAAATTAGGCCTAGAAATAAATAAACCTTACAAAGACCTGTACTCCTTCGATTCCAGTAGGGTCAAATGTTTGGGCCTCATCAAGGGCCTTTGTGTTAACCTGGCACAAGTGCCTGCTAAGAATCTATTCATGGACATAGTAGTGGCAGATATTCCTCCCAAGAATGGCATGCTCTTATCCAGATCTTGTGGAGCCAAGCTTCAGGGGAACCTTCAACTAGATATGTCGTATGCAACCATCCCTGTTTTCAATCAGACAAGGAAATTATACCGAGAATCACATATGAAATATATGGTTAGCAGTCAGGATAGACCAAACAACACTCCTCTTTATTCTATTCTCTCAGATCTTGATTCTTTCATATTATATAATGAAGAAGATAATGATGAGTAGGTATATGAAGTTGAAACGCATAATGACACACTACAACAGTCAAACCAGCCTTTGCATAAAAACTCAGTATTCATAACTTTGGAAATATTGAAAAAACACATTATAACAAAATCAAACTTGAATCTCTACAAACTAACAATGAGACCTCAAAACCGATGGTCAGTTCGACATATAGATCAGGTTACTCAAAGGGAAGACAAACATCAGAAACACAACCCTTCCCTCTTACTTATTCCAAAATGCTAAGATGCCCTCACAGAACAAAAATCTTGGGTAATCTAAATCAAATGAGTCTCATGTTCTTACCTTATCTATATATCTCATTATCAGAGAGTCTTGTTCCTCCAGAAAAGTTGTTGACTCTCACTAATGTGGCCATCAATCCTAAAGGGATGTCTGTTGAAACTGATATAGAGGGATACAATATAGGCAGCCTAAGGAGACCCAAGGTAATTAACTTATCCAAAGCTTTTCCCTCACACACAAAAATAAAATACTTAAGGTTATGCAAGAAATACGAAGATGCTCTTCTTTATAGAAGTAAAACCTCAAAGCCTGATAACATAGACATTGTTCAAAAGAGATGTTTTTCCAAGAAGAACTCTGAAACCTTTGGAAAATTCCTATCACTAACAAGGAAAACCAAAGGATGCAAACTATGTATGGACTTTAGACACTTAGGCAGAACCTCCATGGATTCCAAACACCCTTTTCCCAAGATAAATAATCCCAGGCCAAAAATAGGAATTTCTAACAAGGTGACTTGGATTGGTAGTCTTTCAAGTTTTCATGAGATGATACCACTTCAAATAAATCAACACAAATACATTTTCAGGGTTCCTTAGGATGACTACATGCTTGATCAAATTTTTCCTGGAATAAGGAAAGCTAAAGACACCTTCCAAGAGGCCATGGCTCCTATTACCAACTTTTTCACTTTGATATACATTGAAGACTTTGTCATTAGTTTAGGAGCTGATGAATAATGCCTTTTTCACCTAGACAGTTTCTTTCACAGAAACAAGGTTTGGAAACAAAACTCAAAGAGGGAATGTAAAGGAAAACTTGGCATGTTTGAAAATTCTTGGCAGAAATCTTGCACTATGCCCCCAAAACAAGATAGTGATGTTCCTTATCTGCAAGAATTGAATGAAAAAGGGTTGGTAGATGATCTTGTGGAAGACAGGATAATCAAATACCATGGCCATTAAGAGTCTTAGTTATAATTTCTCATTCATTATACATATCACTATTTGATAAAAATATATTGAGATAAACCACAAAAAATACAGAATAGAAAAACGGAAAAGAGGGCAGATTTGGAAAGAGGTAAAGCCCCATACCCAAATAATAGAACTACTGAAAGTGTGTAAGTCTAAATACCACTACTAGTGCATAAAGGATGTATTATTTCAATCATCTAGCCTAATCATGGATGAAACCTGTTTTAAATTTATTGTTGATAAGTTAGTGAAAGATAATGGGTCAAATTATTCAAGATTCACTTGTCAAAAAGATAGATTAGGTAGAAAGATATTGGTTCCACATGCCTAAAATAGAACCAAAGAGAAAAATAGGGATGAGTAGCAAACAATGTATCCTAGCCTTTATTTTTCTAAAAATATTACTTTTTATAGAAATAACATTTGTGTGCAGCTTGTTTTTATGCCACAAACCCATGGTAAATGAGATTGTCTAATCCTGATTTAGCCATATTTTCAATTTCATGTTTTATTTTAGTGAATAAATCCTGTCAAATAGTTTAACCTTGACAGTTGAATAGTATAGGTAGAGAATGAAAGGAGTTCATCAACATAATCTGAGCTCCAGGAAGAAATAAGGTAGAAGTAAATAGTTTATTTTTCTTTCACAAAAAAAAAAGATGTCAAGGTTGCTAGTCCAAATGAACCTAAAGAAGAAAAAATGTTACACAAGTAGGTTGGGTAGGTAGAGATGGATTTAAGCTTATCATGTCTTTCATATTATTCAGATCATATGTTGAGAAGCCAACTCCAAAAATAGAAAAAAAAGAGATATCAACGCCTTAGAAATAAGCAACTTCGAGGGGGAAACCTCTAATACATTACATGAATGAACAATTCTTGGATGATACAAATTACAAAACCTCCTTTCTTTATATAGGATTCCATGGGGCCACAATGTAATCCTAGCGGACCTAAAAATAATAATTTAAGGGCACAATAATAACAATATGGGGGTTACAGGGGTACAATAATAACAATAAGGGACTATACTAGTAATATAGGGACCTAACATGCCCCTATCCTTCAAAAAAGTGTTGTCCTCAATACTTGAGTAGCTCTGGGTGCTTCTGTATAAAATTTTCATCCTCCCATGTAGATCATTCAGTGGGTAAGTTCTTCCACTTGATGAGATACTATGAAATTGATCGATTATGTAGCTGTCGAGTTCTTGTTGCCGCGACCACTTCCGGTTCCAATATGATTTTTCCTTCCTCATCAAGTTCTAGAAATATTGTTTGAACTGGAATATTTTCACCTATAACCTTCTTTAAGCATGAAACATGAAAAACTGAATGCACTCGTGAAGAATCAAGAAGCTCCAATTTGTATGCCATAGTACCAATCTTTTCCAACACCTTGTAAGGACCATAGTACTTTCGCGATAATTTATTAACCTTCTTAGCTTGCTTGAGGGAATTTTTTTTGTATGGTTGTAGCCATAAAAATACCCAGTCTCCTACATCAAAACTTCTCTCATTGCGATGTTGATATGCCTATTTTTTCATTCAATTTTGTGAGAAATTCAGGTTATCCTTTAAGAGTTGGAGAACTTCTTGTTGATGCTCGATGTGATCTTCCACTGCTTGAACCTTCGAATTTTCTCTTAAAGATGATGTGATGGATGGTGGATGATATCCATAAAGTGCCATAAATGGGGTCATTTTTTGCTGCAGTATGGAAGGAAGTGTTATACCACCATTCAGCAAGAGGTAACCACTTGACCCATTGTGTTTGTTTATCAGATACAAAACAACGAAGATATCCTTCCAAACATTTATTTACTATCTCAGTTTGACCATCAGATTGAGGATGATAAGATGAGCTATGAGCTAATTGAGTACCCAAACAAGAATATAACTCCGTCCAAAAATTTCCAGTAAAAATGGGATCTCAGTCACTCACAATAACCCTTGGGCTTCCATGTAGCTTTTGAATTTTGTCCATAAATGTAGTAGCAACTGTACTTGCTTTAAATGGATGAGATAATGCACAAAAGTGTGCATACTTGGTAAGTCTATCAACTACCACCATGATGACACTCTTTACTTTAGACTTAGGTAAACCTGTGATAAAATCCATTGAAATATCCTCCCAACGTTGACTTGGAATGGATAAAGATTGTAGTAGTCCTGGGATCTTAATTGTCTCAACTTTATTATGTTGGTAAACCAGAAATTCAGCCACAAACTTTTGAATATCATATTTAAGGCCATCCAAAAAAAAATTGTTTCTTCACCCTGTGGTAAGTTTTTAAAAATCCTGAGTGTCCTCCTAAAGGAGAAGTGTGAAATTCCAAAAGAATATTTTGTTTTAGTTGGGAATTCTTACAAAGATATAAATGATCTTCGTACCATAAAGAATCATTTTTCCAACTAAATGTATCATATGTACTAGGATCTTGCTGTAAATTTTGAATGAGTGTCCATATTTCTTTGTCTTTCTTCCATTCATCTCTTGCTTAAGTTATCCAATCTGGTTGGATAATAGAAATGGCACAAAGCAATGCTTCCACCTCTTCATTCTGTCTTGAGAGTGCATCTGCAACAACATTAAGCTTCCCTTTTTTGTATATTATTTCAAAGTCATAACCCAACTTCTTTGTGACCCATTTTTGCTGCTCTTATGAAGATAATATTTGTTCCAAAAAAATTTTAAGACTATCTGATCAATTTTTACCTTGAAGTGTCTTCCCATTAGGTAAGTTCGCCATTTCTTTAGTGCATGCAGTATTGCTAACATTTCCTTCTCATAAATAGGTTTCTGTAAATACTTTCCTTTGATTGGAAATCTTTCAAAAGCAATGGGTCTTCCTTCCTGCATTAAAATAGTACCAATTCCACTTCTTGAGGCATTACATTCCACAATAAATGTTTTTGTGAAGTCTGGTGTAGCTAAGACCGGTGCTAGGCACATTGCCTCTTTAAGATGTTCAAAGGCCTTAGTTGCTTCATGAGTCCACGAAAATGCATCTTTCTTCAATAATTTTGTTAGAGATGCTGCTATTCTCCCATAATCCTTAACAAACTTGCAATAATACCCTGTTAACCCAAGAAATCCTCGCAACTTCCTTATGGTTGTGGGGACTTTCCATTCCTTAATGGCTTTAATTTTTTTAGGGTCTACCTTAACACCCTCATGAGATACAATATGACCCGGATATTCTACCTCTTGTACTCCAAAGAAACATTTGGATGTTTTTGCGCATAATTGTTTCTCCTGCAATAGTTTGAGCACCCTGTCAACATGTTCAACGTGATCCCTCCAAGAGCCGCTGTAGATTAGTATATCATCCAAAAATACTAGCACAAATTTTCTAAGGAAGGATTTGAAAATGGAATTCATCAACCCTTGAAATGTAGAAGGTGCATTGGTAAGTCCAAAAGGCATGACCAAAAATTCATAATGACCCTCATGACTTTAAAATGGTGTTTTTGGAATATCTTCAGTCTTAATTCTAATTTGATGATATCCTAAACGAAGATCCAACTTGGTAAAATAAATTGCTCCATGTAATTCATCCAATAATTCATCAATCACAGGAATGGGAAATTTATCTTTAATGGTGAGTTTATTGAGGTCCTTATAATCCGGACACATGCGCCATGATCCATCCTTCTTGTGTACCAATACTACAGGAGCAGAGAAAGAACTTTGACTAGGTTGAATTATACCCGCCTCTAACATTTCTGCAATCATACATTCAATTTCGCTCTTTTGGACATAAGGATATCTATAAGGACTGATGTTTGGAGGAACACTTCCTGGAATCAAATGAATAGCATGATCATGATCGCGAATAGGTGGGAGTCCTTTGGGAGTTTCAAACACCTTGGAATGATTGTCCAAGACTTGTTGGAGATCTGCAGAAATAGATGATTTTGATGTTGGAACTTCTAGTGAGCATAATTGTGAAATTACGCCTCGTTGTTATTTATTTAGAAGATTGTTCATGACCTTAGAGCTTATTATATTTCCTCGCTTCCCTGCAACACCCCATAATTTGACTTCCTTTCCTTCTGAAAAAAATTTCAAGAAAAGTTCTTCAAAATTAAAAGCTACCGTCTCCAAAGATTGTAATCATTGTACTCCTGGTACAACGTCAGCACCTCCCATAGGAATGGAAAGCATTGGAATATTCAATACATATTCCCCCATGGTTAGCTTTATATTATGGCATTTTCCAGAGTAGTTTATAGTTCCTCCATTTGCAACCATCACTTGACATGCTGGTGCTGGGTATAGGAAACAATTCAATTCCTTGGCTCCCTTACAATGAATAAAATTATGGGTGCTACCTGAATCAATCAACACTATTACCTTTTTCTTCTTGATATGTCCTTCTATCTTGAGATTTTGAGGAGTGTTAATTCCTGCCAATGCATAACACGACATGGTTAGACTCATTTCTTCCTCTTCTAGGGCTGGTTCTTGGTGTATATCCTCTTCTTGTTCATTTTCTTCTTCCTCTTCACAATATATGTAAAATAATTTCTTCTTACCACACTTATGACCTTTAGTGTATTTTCTATCACAACTGTAGCAAAGCCCTTTTGCTCTTTTCTCTTCCAATTTTTGTGGTGTCAACCTTGTAGGTTGTGGAAATCTAGGCGGGCCAACACTTCTTTATAAAAGAAAGTGGTAGGCTTCCTTGTCGCCATAATTTTACATTCAATTTTTCTTGCCAACCTGAATGCCTTATCCAATGAATCAGGTTCCAAAATGCGAACTTCATGTTGGATGTTATCCTTTAAAGTACCTATGAAGAGATAAATCTTGTGTTCCTCTAGAATATTAGTTACCCTTATATTCAATTTTTGGAATTCCTCAATGTGCTTCCCCACTAAACCCTTTTGTTTGAGATTTATAAATTGGCTAAAGAAGGTGTTGATCTTTGTATCCTCATAATGTGCTATGATTTCATTCGTAAAAGTTGACCAAGTGACGATTGTTTTACTAGAGAAAAGCCATCGATACCATAAAAATGTATTTTGTTCTAAATGTAAGGTTGCAATGCGTACCTTTTGTGCGTTTTTCACATTATGGAGATCAAAATATTGCTCCATCTATAGTATCCATGTTACAGGATCATTTCCATCAAACTTCCTCATATCCATTTTTGGAATATGGTGGTTTTTCTCACCAACATTAGAGTTTATGAAGTGATGATTAACATTTATTTTGTTCTCATCATGAGTTTCCTCTACTATCTTTTCACCATTAGGAAACATTTCTCGTATCAAATTTTTCAAACCTTCCATGTCTACTTTTAAATCATTCTTCATGTTTTCCATGTTGTCTTTCATTTCTTTATCGATCTGAGCTTCCATGTCATCCATCTCAGATTCCATGCCAACTTCCATGCCATCTATCTTAGATTCCACGCCTTTCTTCAAACCATCCATATTATTCTCCAAACTATCCATCTTTGCCTCCATGCCTTTCTTCAAAACTTCCATGTCATTTTTTTTTTCTCTTTGCGACAGCGAAATTTGGTGCACTTGCTCCTGTAATTCTGATAGATCATGTTGCAATTCTTCATCTTCATGAGTCATAGTAGAGCCTTCTAAAGGCTTAATGGGTGTTGAATTATTTTTACGGGGAATTTTTTAGAACCCAATACTGATATCTATTCTACAATATGCCCTTGGAATCAATTCAAATTGATTCTTCAAACAATACTTATGAAATTCGGGAAAAAAAAATACACACCTTTTTCTTGCTTTTGAGGAGCTCGATATTGAAATTGGATGATCTTCGTGATTGCTGCTCTCCAATATCAAAAATTTGGCACTAAGGTAGCATTCTAAGGTATCTTTCGAATGCCATAGGTCTGACTTGATTTGGATTCTCCAAGGAAAAGTCATGTCCAATCTCCCACAATGACCTAATTGTGGACAAGTTCAGTAGAGAAAACTTGTACGAATTTCCACGTTTCACTGTTTCATATTTCAGCTTTGAAATTGATAGAAAAGAAACTACAGTCCATGCACTTGTGATCAATTTTTATGGCACTCCAATTCGATGCTCAGAGACAGAGTTATGAAGATTTTCCCAATCACCTCTTTGAGATGAAATTCAGGAGCCTGAAAAAGCACTAACTTCCACAGATCATATCTCCGAAAATATTGGGAACCAAGCTCTGAAATTTTGTGATGAGTTTCCTCAGGATTTCAGGTTCACACCCTAAAAATTTCAGATTCTGAACTTTAGTAGAAAACAAGTAATAATACAAATTCCAGGATGACCTGTTTAGATTAAATTTAGGAGCCTGCAAAAAGACCTAACTTCCACAGATCATATCTCCAAAAATATTGCGAACCAAGCTCTAAAATTTTGTGAAGATGTTCCTCATAATTTCAGCTTCGTACCCTAAAAATTTTAGCTTCTAAAACTTCGTAGAAAAAAATTTATAGCGAAAATTCCATGATAACCTGTTTGGAGCAAGGAAACCCTAGAATCCAAAGCTTTGATACCAAATGTTGAGAAGCCAGCTCCAAAAATAGAAGAAAAGAGATATCAGCGCCTTAGAAATAAGCCACTTTGAGGGGGCAACATCCAATACATTACATGAATGAAAAATTCTTGGATGATACAAATTATAAGACCTCCTTTCTATATATAGGAGTCCATGGGGCCACAATGTAATCCTAGCAGACCTACAATAATAATTTAAGGGCACAATATTAACAATATGGGGGTTACATGGTTACAATAATAACAATAAGGGGGTTACACTAACAATAATAACGCACTATACTAGTAATATAGAGACCTAACATCATATGCTTCAAGCAAGTATCAGCTAGAAAAAGAGGTGAATATCTGCTCAATGAATGAGGCACTAGTCTCCATAAAGCCAGAAATCTAAAGTTCTAGACACCTCCTAAAAAGAAGCTGCCCTCCCCAAGTGGAGCCACTGTTAGTCATCAGTGATTTTTTCCTTCATAGATTACTAAATTATTTCCCTAGATTTCTAGAAACAAAGTTCATGAGCATTGTGAGTTCTAGAAATCTCAATGCCTTCATCATCCTTAAAGATAGTTTTTCACTATTTCATCTTCCATCGGGTCCATATCTACTTACCAGTCTCAGAAAACCCATTAGGGGCTCATTTCATCCATTTTTTCTATATCTTCTAACCTTTGGCCGAAATCCTATTTTTTGTTTTGCCTAAAAGCCCCACACTGCTACCTAAGCCCACCAATGAAACAAATTTGTTCTGTATCCCAAGATACTCCCAAACACTGATGGTCTCAAACTATCTCTGTAGACTCTTTCGTTAAATGAAGTACATTGGATTTTGGATCTTCAATACATCACTCTATCATAAACTCTATCTTACACTTGATAATCCCAAATTCTAGGTCTCAGTCCAAAAACCAAGTCCAAGAAAACCTCCACTAGGTCACCTAGGGTTTCACAAAGTCATAGGGTGGATTTGGTGCCCTACAAACTCTGTTTTTTCTGTATGAAGAAACTGCATTCAAAGAATAAAAGGACAAGTGATCTTGTCCAAACTAATCAAAAAGGTTATTCAAGGAAGTTTTTTTGGCCTAAAGCATGAATCTTGCAAGGGGACAGCTGCCCTTTGCACACATTTCTGCAAGAGGTTCAAATGGCCATAAGCCTGGGATAAGGTAAGGTAATGAGAAAATTATCTCAAGAAGACCATTCATAGCAAGAAGAAAACAACAAGCATATGTTTGATAAAAATCAGGTTTTGTGACTATTTTGACCAAGCAGGAATTAGTACTAGGGTTACAAGGGTAAAGGCCACCTCAACTCCTTCAAGAGCACATTGAAGACTTTTAGAAATGGTGAGTGAGTTTCAGAAGTTTCAGAGAACTTAGAATTCAAAACTATATAATTTTCCTAAGTAGCCCTAAAACCTAGTAGTTTGGGGAGATGGACAAAAAATGGTCAAATAATGACAGAGAGCCTCCATAATAGCAGATGGCTTCAAAAGGTTTCAAACTATCCTCTAGGGTTTGGAAGAGAGGCACTAACTCCACCTCGTAAAAAGGTAAAATTAGAGGCCTTACATGGGTCAAAGGAGGAAAACATAAAAGCCAATACTCCACTGCACCAAAGTAGGAAAGATGATAAAGGGCATTAGAAAAAGGGACAAAAATACAAGTTCAAGGTTTGACTTCTCAAATAAAGGATAGAAACATTTTTAAAGGGTCAAGGAGGTAAGCATAAGGGAAGAAATTTCCAAAGAAGGAAAATATGACAAGCATAGGTTCATGGTTGATAGAATGAGTTGTCCAACTCCAAAAGAGACAGTCATCTAAGGCAGAAGTTGTGTAGGCAGTTGCAAGAACAAGAGTGGCCAGCAAAAGCACAAAAATATTTTAGAAAACTCACCTCCCTCACTAGACACACATTATTTGCAAACTGGTCAAAGGAACAAACATGTAGCTGGTTTAAGAGTAGTAATGCCTCCAAAATGGTTTCTTTATCAAGGTATATTCTGAAAGAGATAGGTTAGCCATAAATGACACTTCTGCAAGAATGTCAAGATAAGATACCTACAGGAATATTGATAAAGAAAAAAAAACCAAACTTTTTTCACAATGATGGCACACATAAAGACTAAAGGGACTATTTATGCTTGATGCTAGGGTTTCCATATTGAGAGATTGTTCACTATTTTTAAAGAGAAAACTTGATATAGTGAAAGTCAAAGGGAAACATGGAAACTGATCACAAATCTGCCATTTGCAAGTGCTAGATATCATAAAGAGGTTTCATTTTCCAAAGTGGTTTAAGGGCACCTTCTTGAACTTGATGAAAGTTTTGTAAGCACAAGGAAGACATCAAGAGGCTCCCAGTAAAGAAAAGAACCATATTTTTGTGAAACTGCCATCTACAAGACCAAAAAGGCCAAAATCACAGTGAGATAAATAAAAGGACAAATCAACATTATTAAAGTGGGTTTGGGCTCATCAATTCATTTTTCAAAAGGCTATAAAGCTTCCTTCACCTCTTTCCCATCTCATTTATCATTGCACAGAAGAAGAAAAATGTTGAGGGATTTTTTTGAGGGTTTTGTGTGAGTTCGGTAAAAAAGCTCAAGCGTTATGCACCGAGGTCGACGCTACACACCTAGCCATTGGCATTGTGCATAGAGGATGCAACAACAGTGTTATTTAACACTACAATGCGCACCGGGAAGGTGGCTCTACGCACCTCAACGGGTGCTATGTACAGGCATAGAAATAGCCTGACCTACCCACTTTTGACCTGGCGTTGTGCTCTGATAGGCCCAACAGGTCATTCAATCACTTGAATCGCCCATAGAAGACTACCGGCACTACGCATAGCCTTGCTAGCCCGACACTACTCATAGGAGGACTTGATTTGAATGGGCAGTCGGGTGGCACTGCGCACTGACAGATTTTTTCAAAATTACTCAAAATTTTCCTTAATCCAAATTTTTTTCCTCCAAAATCTCCTGCATCAGTCAAAGTAAGATTGATGGTCTTTTTTCCTCACTTTCCAATTGCTCTTTTCGTAATATAGGAAGGCATTTTTGGCCTAATGTGACCAAAACCTAGTCTCCATAAAAATCAATTTTTCCACCTAGAGCAGCGTTTGCAAATTTGAATGGTTGACATTAGCCTAAATACACTCAAATACAAGAAACCCTCCTCCTAAAAACTCTGAATTTTTCCTAGAAATACTTCATTTGGCCCTCATTTGCAAAAAAATTCCCTCACATCACTCATTTTCCCTCTCTAGACCTAATGGCTATCAAACAAGTTAAAACCTTTTTTCTAAGCCAGTCACCATGTTTGAAGAAAAAATCAATGCCAACAGTGATGAAAGCCAAAGGCCTACCAAAAAAAAGCACAAGGGAGGAAGGGTTAATAGGTTTGAGCACCTAGACACCATTCAAATTACTTCCTCTCCCATGATCCTTGTATTTTTTCAGGATGTTGGGTGTTATCAGTTTTGTGAGAAGATTAAACAAGTCCAAAGCCACTCAGAATTGACTAGGTTGTTCATTCTCAGTTTACAAAATCACCAAGTCAACCTAGCAGGTTGAATTTTGAACTCTCATATGAATCCATTGCTAAAGCCATAGGAATACCAGATATTGGTGAGAGATTGTTCAAGAAGAAGAAATTGGACTTGAGCTATTATGAGACCTACATCAAACCTAGCTGTCAAAGAGGCTACAAGGCTGTCTTCCCCTTTTCCCACCTACTAGAGAGGTATGCCCTATTGATGAGGCCGTTTATCAATACTTCACCTGTGAGGGGAGGTACTCCAGGATTTATTCTTATCATATAAGGGTTTTTATGCACTTCACAAGGGTTAAGTTGTTGAACCTACCATACTATCTATACCGGAGCATTGACAAAATGGCTTCAGTGGTCAAGAAGAGGAGTTATGCCCACCAAATGCAAAGCATTTTTCACCACTCCTTTGTCAAAATGATTGTTTTACACCAGCTGGAGGAGCAAGGAATCCCTTGGGAAGTATTTATCTTACATGATGTGTTTGCAAATCCCCAAACCTTCATTTAGTGAACTTTTCCTTCCACTTCACACGCACCTACCTCCACTCCTCCACCATCTCCACAAGGAAAATCACCTCCTATTTATTCACCTAATGCATCAAATGAAGGATAAGAAAATAGCCTTAATGAGGAGAAAACATATGACAATGGGGAGGAAAATGACAGTGAGGTAGAATCAAAGTTTAATGAGAAAAAAGAAGAGGAAAAAAATTCTAAGGGAGAAGACGATGGCAGAAGCCATGAAGAAAAAAAAAACAACAGTGAGGAAGAGGCAGAATATATTGAGGAAGACCAAGAGGATGATGAAATTGAAGACCAAGAAATGACAACTGATGAGGCTGAAATTTTTTTTGAAGATGAATGTAGTGACCACAGCAGTGGCACAAAGGAGATAATCAGTGATGAGAAATAAAATAGTCATGATAGTCATGACAACTGTCATGAATTTCATGACACTAATAAGCCTCTAAATGACCAAGAAATCCAAAGTGACAGTGTAGAAAGTGACAGAGAATAAGACCTCAGTGAAGGACAGAGTTAAAATGAGGCAAGCGAGGAGGGTAGTGATCAGTTTGAGAGCCAAGATGATAGTGAAGAAAACAGTGAGGAAATTAAGGATGATGATGAGGTTAAAGGTAAAGAAATTAGTGACCTAGTGGAGCATCAAGTGACTCATGAAAGCCATGACAAAGATGAAAAGGCTTGTGACTTCATCAAGGATCAAGGCACCCTCATCACTCCTCTCACATGTACCTTCCACGGGGGAAAAAGAGATGTGTTTTCTGCATCAAAAAGGAAAAGGGCCATCTCTCCTCTAGCTATGAAGCACAAAGACAAGCAAAAGGAGAAGATGGACAAAGGTGACCAAAAATCAAGGTAAGGATAAGAAAAATGATCAAGAGGACTTCTCAAGGGCCTCAATTCTTTGATTTAAATAGTGATAATGAGGGCAAGGAGATGAACACAAGATTTCTTCTATTGGAGAAAGATGAATAGCTTCAGGAGTGGGAAAAAGAATTTGAGATGGCACAACATGTCATACAATATTACAAAGAGGAGAATAAGAATTTCAATGAGGTAAAGAGGGGCCTTTCCCTACAAAAGAAAATGACCAAGAATTATGCAAGGAAAAACATGCTTTCTTGTGCCAAATTGAGGAAGGCCCTCATAGAGCTAGAAGACCTAAAAATGGAAAAAGTGTAGTACAACCTTAGAATTTTGGTTGAGGCTTCTCAATAGGTGTCCAAGACCTCTTGAGGGACCTCTCCACAAATTTTGAGGCAAATTGGACAACTTTTTGTTTTTTCCAAAATTTGACCCCCCTGTGCACAACACCCTAGGCGCTACACACAAAATTGGTGTATCATCAGCTCTCAAAGTTTACATTTTTATCACATCAATAGCAGTCCTCTCACCAATTTTCAGATCATTTGAAGTGCTTTTACCCACTCAAAAGGTCAAAAAACATAAATAATTTGACCTTTCTGCCTCATTTTTAGACCGGGCACTACTCACAAAGTAGTGTTGGGATATTTGATATTTGGACTGGTAAATTGCATCCGCTAAAAAAAAATCAAGAATTTATGGAAAATAGACTCATCAGGCTCTCCAATGGGCCATCACGGAGCCAAATCTGGTGTTGGGAAGGGATCCAAAACTCAGCTGGAAGACACCTTATTTTATGCTAAAGTGGCACTACACACAGAGGTTGCCTAGTGTGTTTTGGACGAAAAGTCAACAAAACACACTCGTTTATTGCAAATAGATATTTTTGAGTTTTTTGAGGCAAATTAAGCTAGAATTAGGTGAGAATAGTTATTTTAGAATTTATTTCTTGGGATATTATGTGCCTTGGGCCTTGCATGGTCTCTTGGCCATAAATGATATTTATGACTATACTTGACATTTTCCTACCACATTTAAGGTTCTAGTCCTCATTTTCTCTGTAAATAGAGCATGGGGCCCCTATGTATTTTGTTGGAATTTGATGAGCTTGAAGAGAAATATACATGGTTTCATGAACTTGGAGAAGAAATTGGTTTTGTGAAGTGGATGAATGGCTTGCTTGGCTTGATGATGGAGAAGCTTGTTTGCAGGATTCCATAGCTTGGTGAATGGTGATGTCTTCCTAATTTGTCTATTGTTTCCTTTATTATCATTGTGTTTCATGTTTCTTGGCTGCTATTAAACAGAAAAGTATAGGTTGAGACATGTTCTTCAAGGCACCTCGCTCCTCTTGTTTGTTATAGCTTTGATGTTTTCTCTTTTGGCCATCTTAACAAATTCTTGATTGCTCCTTAGGTCCACAAAAAATTGTTTTTGTTTCATGTATGGTTATTATTCTAGATTACAAGTATGATTCATGGTATGCCCTACTTATTTGAAGTTTTCAAAACCCTCTCTTGAAGACTTTCTGTGAAATATTGATTGTTAGGTTAAGCCAAAGAGGTCTCGTTCGATCTTGCCCTTTGTCCATGCCTAAAAAATTATTTCAGAGTTCCCAATAACTTGATATATACTATTTAGGAGTTCCGTCACCATAAATTGAGTTATTTTTATTGTCTTATATGCTTTCCAAAAATCTAAAGGTCAATTTCTAAAGTTATAAGCTCTTATGCTTTGTATGTATCACTGGAATGTTTCTCTTGGATGTTTGTTAGTTTAGATTATGGTTTATTGAGCTTAATCGTTTTCCATACCTCATGAATTGTAACGTTTAAACTATATATGTTTCATACCTCTTACTCTTTCCCAAAATTAATGTTCACTACACCTCATACATCACCTTAAGGATCCATTACCCTTGCTAAATCAACCCTGCAACACACTCTGTTTCATCATTTAGACACCGTTGATTTTCACTTGACTCCATAGCCCAATGGCTTTGACATACCCTCACTCCACCTATTCCACTTGACCATCTTCCCCAACCAAAACAATAAACAAACCCTACACTTAACAACTAGCCTAAAATCAAACCCCTAGAGCAAAAAGAACACATCCTTTGAACCCAATAGAGAGATCCCTCTCTAAGTCCAGGAAGGCTATGTCCTCAGACTCCAAATCTTGGTTCCATGTTACCCTATCATTTGGTCTACCAATCTGCCAAATCACGGGAACCTAAGAGTGTCAGCTATAATTTTTCTTATAATTCCTCTTTCCTTTACAACATTTATTTATCTGTAGTTTCCCATATGTTTTTCATTTTTTTTTGTAAGCCATAGTTTGGATCTCTAGAGTTTGTACATAAATAGTAATTTTATTTTCTCTCGATGCCCTCCTTAGAAACTATGGCATGGACCAATAGGAAAAATACAAACTTTCAGCTATCAGGTATACAAATTCCTAGCAACCTATGCAAAGAGAAATAACTTAAAGAATTTTCACAGACTGGAAAATGTTATTTAAAAAATGGGAATTATATATATATATATATATATATATATATATATATAATTCCCATTTTTTAAATAACATTTTCCAGTGTGTGAAAATTGTTTAATTTATTTCTCTTTGCATAGGTTGCTAGGACTTGCGGTCCCCTGCCATGCTTGAAAGCATGTAATTTATCTCGTAACCCTAACACTGTCATCCTATTTTTTTTTGTTTGTTACTCTTTTGTCACTATCTTATTAAATTTTCCTCTTATCTTACAATTGCAGGTTCGCATTTTAGCTGTATTCCTTCACAAGGGTGTGTGCTACCCTTTTTTCATTCAGTGGTTACCAAGTTCCTTCTTTTAATTCTTGCTATGTTATTTTCCACAGGCTGCTACTTCGAGGCACAATTTTCTTTATGTTATGTAATAATTTTTTTTTATGTACGTTAGGGTTTATATATGTGAACAACCAAGTGAAAATTGAGCCATTATGTTACAATAGGGAAGAAAAATCCCTTTCAACTTGCCACTTTACAATGTACATAACTAAACTAAACCTTTAACCTTTCAGTTCATATTTGTTACGAATTTCATCCTAGAATGATTACTCATATTAATTAATTATATTTTTATTCCTTTGTTGCGGGAAAAATATACCTAGCGTCAGGGTTGAGAACCCAAATAGATCACATGGCATCAATACACAAGAAAAAATATATTAAAAATTCTTAATACATAAAATAGTAAAGTCGAGCTAGGAAAGAATAGTTGTAGGTCCTACATTTTGTGTCGTTCCCGTATGGTCCAAACCCTTTGCTTCCTCTAAGGCTTTGAGACCTGCAATAAAGTTCATAGAAGCATGTATACAACAAGTAGTTCAAAGTATGTGTATGATACGCTTGTTATATCATTAAACATAAAGATATAAAACATGAATCATAGATTATAAGATCATAACATTTAGGAACAAGACAAAGCTTCTTTATTGATATCAACAAAAGAATATGGAAGAATATAACTAGATTCTACCATGGCTCCAAGCGAAACCTTCCTCTGTATTCATCTAACCCAACCCTCAACAATCATCTCTAAAGAATATACACATGGGTTTCATATAATGGATGATGAACATCTCTATCAGGAAACAAGAGTTTCCTTTCACTAGGAGTGCAGGAGGCACATGGAAACTCATACTTGATTGGTGACCAATTGACTATAGTATCAATAAAATATCTCTTCCTCCCTTTAGGCCTTCCATTGACGTGTATTTATATCACCCAAAATCAGTTTATTTTGTTCGGATACAATTAGGCCATGGGCTCTTTTAGGTGGGATTTTCGCGAAACCCGTCAACCCTGCCAAAAAAATAAGAATTTTATTTTTTCATATTTTAAATTATATATGCGAGTTCTATATGGATGTACCCATGTATATATGTGATTTTTGAAGGGTAGAGTCACATATGGAATTCAAAACCTTTTTTTTAATAAAGTGATCAATTCTAAAGGGAAATGGATGCCCAAGGCCATAAAAAAAAGCATCAGATCTACATGAGTGTTAAATTATGCTATAAAATATGCCACCTAATATATGAGATGAGACAGGGCACATGATGGCTAAAATTTATTAAGTGTAACAAAGAATCATGTGAGGACTTGGGAGGATACCACCAGATTCTAGCCTGCCAGAAACGAGTGGAAGAGATCAGAAAGAAATATCATGTCTGAGGCAGACATATCCATGCTCAAAGATAGAAAAGAATGTTTTATGATCAATTTTAGAGTAGATATAGTAGGTATATGAGTATAAAGAGAACTGATAAGTACATAGTGGATCATCTAATCATAGCCGCATAAGAACATATCAAGGATATGTATCAATATCTCATGTAGTAGAAAATATGATCAATGATGCTCAAGGAGATGTTTAATCACTGATGTCACATAATTGATCCTCAAAGAACAAAGTCATAAAGGTGGAATAGTGGTATTGCATGTAAGTCGGGTGCCAACTTATAGGATACTGCATTGATGAAATGCAACATATAAGGTGGATGGTGTCACTTGAAGGAAATTGAAAGAGTTTTCAAGTGAACCAAAATTCTAACACAACCTGAGGTCTTCACCAACTGTAGATGAGACATTTCTACACTATGGGAATGAATGAGATAAAGTCAACCATCTGAGAAATCGGTTGATTACCGATAATTGATGTATACCATTAACAAAAGTGAGACAACTCATCGATAATGATGATGAGAGTCAAGGTACCCCAGTACAATATAACAAGTGAAAATAAATGAGTTGAAGTTGAACACTTGAGAGAATATACCAATCATGAGACATTAAGGTATTCTCACTGTCGATAACGAAGGGGTCTACCACTAATGACTATAAACCCTAAGGTACGTCTGAAAAATGACTCTAGATGTTGTTCCCATATCAATGAGTTGTATTCGATGGGAAAAAATTGTCGAAAGGAGGAATTAAGGAATCTCACATCAATCTAGTGTGAGTGTAACCCATAGGTCAATAATTTGGAAGGATTCAGACAAAAAGAGATGAAGTAACCATTATAGAGTACATTTCTAGTGTGCACAAGATGTGGCCAACACATCAAAGAAACCCTCCAAACCAACCAATAATGAAATATGACAGGGAGGCGAGGAATCCGCCAATAGGGTTAAATAGAAGCCAAGGTACTGCATGAATCCAAATGCGTGATAATGGAAGTTGACGTTGAACACAAGGGAAACAACTTAGCAAAGACCCATGATATTGATTGATTCTAAGCACAAGGTCACCTATCAATGATTGAAATAAGGCCATGGTACAACTCTATTCCTACTCTCAGAGAAATTTATCGAACTCGATAAGAGGAGACTCGCCAACAAGAAGTGAATGGAGACATTCTTAAATTTCGCTAGCAAAGGACCAAAGAGATGATGTGATACCAAACATAACTCTAACAGACTGGGTATAGATGAATGGAAATGGCTCAAGAGACACCATAGAAAGGTCGACTCAGGTTGACTTCCCTTGAACAAAATCATGACTCAGATGTTATTGTATGGAAACATATTATAACTTTATGTAAGTTTTTCATGCAACATGAATTAACAAACTCTCCATCTAATTGAAAGAGATAACAAACCAGAGGTGTACTGGCTGAATAACAAGGTTATGGCTCTCCTAAGTCAAACTAAATCCCATCCCAATGGAGGAAACACTTGTTTTGAGTACTTTGCGACACAACTAACTCTTGCTGCAATAAAATATGGAAGTAATTTCCTTTTCCCAGCTTTATATATATATATATATATATTCTTTTTATTGTTTTAAATATTGAAAAAGAATAAAAGAATTCCTATAGTACAGTGGAAAGAAAAAGTTTCCAAATACATATTCTCTAGTTCCTCAGATTGGAATGATCCTATGCTCAATGCAAGGTGGCGAAACTGGTCAATGACACTCAAAGGAATTTTATTTCCACAACAAAAAGGTGTCAAGTTGTAGAGGCTAAGTGATTTCATGGATGAACTTCCAGAAAGTCATGGTAAAAAAGTTTCTTATACATGATTCCAAATGAAACCGGATTAAGGCCAAAAGGGTACAAGTGGTAAATATGCAATGAAGTAATACAAATAAACATGTACGAGCCTCTAGGGTATATAGCCAAAAATATAGTGAAGAAGAAGAGGAACACGATTTCAACACAAAGTCATGGCGGGAGTAAAGAGGACGCCTGAGCCTAATAAAAAAAGTTCAACATGGATGCGAAGTGACAATAAGGTACTATATAGGGAACCCATGATAAGGTAGGCTTTTACCACACAAGTTATGACACTTCTATGCAGAAAGAATGTTTTGTGTCACAACTTGGTGGGGTTGATCTTGAGGAAGAAATGGAAAAGGAAACTGATAATGCATAATGTAGGTGGACAAAATAATCTCTATTCTGGTTCCAGGAACCAATACCTATCCGAGAGGATAAACCATAAAAATACCCAATGGAAAAGTCTTCATTGTTCTGTATATATAATCATGAACACTATCAAAGAAGCTAATACATTCCCTATATAAACTTCATAAAAGGCTTGTGTTTACTGAATAAAAAACTTGAAAATGCCTACCTTATATATACAATATGGTACAATAACCACACATCGTTACAGATCATGCATAATAATTCTTCAGGACAAGACCCTTACAGGACATAGACCTATGACTCCTTTGGTACCTAAAACTCATGGGTTCAAAAAGTTCTTCCTGTGAAGGCATCTCAACATCCACGAAATCATGAGAACTAGAATTATCAAAAGATGGAATTAAGGGGTCACATACACCCATATGATAAATCACTCAATGAACTGTTGGGATCAAATACTGAGAAGGGAAATAATGGTTCAGAGGTCCTTCTAAGAAGAAATTTAGGATTGAGGATATAATTCCACATAGTTCACTCATGGTAGGGAAGAGTAAACTTGAATACTTCGAACATACCAAGGGTTATTTTGAACTAAGTTCAAATTAGGACGGTGATTGTAAAATGCAAGATGATCAATGTGAAAATAATTCCATTATGAGGAAAATGCATTACTCGGAATGTTGAAGACAACACAAAATTCATAGCATAGACATAATTATTCCCAAGTAGCATGTTAAATTCTAAAGAGTGATCAACCACCATCATATCAATTAAGACAATCTTCCCACCTAAAGTGATAGGCAACTGAGGAATAACACCCATAGATTCACCAAGCCTTCTATCATAAGCTAGAAATTGACTATCAGTTGCCAATGACTTTGGAGAATCGAAATATTTCTAAGTTGAGGAGGATATAATTCTTGCAGAGGATCCTTCATCAACTTCACATCGATATAAATTTTCAGAATTAAATATAACCCTTACCTGGAAAGATGAAGGAAAAGGAAGACGAGGCTCAAAAATACCATGCCAATAAAAGGAAACACTCCTAGAACTTGCAGTGGTAACATTTGAAGATACTGAGACACCCCCAAGCCCATAATACCGCGAACAAGAAATCAAGAAGACTATGTTGTTAGACACTTCACCCCTGAGTGATCGCTCTTTCTTGACCACCTCATCAACCAATGGTTGATTTGACTGTTGAGAAACTAGAATAGGTTCATGAGTAGAATAACCTACAAAATCATACCACAATATTTGTACCACTAAAATCTTAGGGAAGAAATGAGTAATATGATCTCCCTTACAAATCTTACAAGGGAACTTAGGTTTAAATATTTTACTTCTAGTTTTATGGTCAACATCAATGCCCCCACAATGACTAGTAGCATCCTTTGGAGGATTTCCAACATGACTTGAAGAGGTTGGTGGAGGGTCTCCAATATGACTTGCAAAGGTTGAAAACTCTTTCCCATGAGAGATATGACTATTCCACCAGCCCAACTCACAGAATCATGTGAGTGATCATCAACATAACTGATAGAGGTAGGTAAATCATTTCTAGTATGAATTGCAGTGACTATACTTATTCCCCTAGCATGAATTGAAACGGATGAATACTTTTCTCCAACATGACTACCACATGTTAAATATGATGAATGGAGAGAACTATTCTTCTTCTCATTCCAACTCTTTGTCTTCTTTTTATATTTCTTATTCAAAGATGGAGGAGAAAGAGGAAGCCCAAATTTCTCTGGCTAAGAGGATGAAGAATTAAAACCCATATGATGATCTTGAAATAAAGAATTCATCTAGTAGGCTTCAAGAAAATTATGAATATTCAGAGTGGACCACAACCAAATGGGTAGTCCAAAATTTAACCTATGAATATTGAAAGTGGCCATCAAGGGGGTACCAACATTTTTAAAGAAATGAAAAGCACAGGGATCCCTGTTTCGAAGGGTTCCTTGGTTGGAATCCATATGAATATTTTCCATACCCAACGTATACGTAGATCCTTCCCTTACAAGATAATTCAAATGAATTTTCAAGGAAGAGAGATGCATAATCAAAACTTATCCCTTAAGTAGGGAGCTCCACAATTTCAGAAGAAAGATCAAGATACTTTTAAGACTAATGAAGGGGTTGGTCAGTCACTTAGAAGAAAAATTTCTAAAGTGATAAGACAAAAATCCACCTAAAGCCAACTAAATACAAAGAGAAAAGAACACTCTGCTATAAAGTCCTAAAGATACAGACAAGTAAAAAAATTCCAAGTATTTGTGCTCCGGTTATTAGGACCAGACACCAAAATAAAAGAAATCAAATATAAGGGCCTTTCGAAGATATTCTAGGATAATGACATTACAATCCTACCAACAAAGGCAAAATGAACAATTACGCTGACCGCCAGACAAAATCCTTTGCTGGTGCAAGTACTAGAGCTTCGTAAGGGCACCCTCCTAAAGTACTAATGACAATGATACAACATCTGTCTTAGGTACCACAAGTATTCCCCCGACGCTCACCTATTTTGTCCTTAGGAAAGGAAACTAAGGTCAACAGTTTGTATCAGAAGTCAGGCTGAATAGTCAAGGGAGTGGGATACAACAAGTAGGAGAGGGGGTATCTCTATTTCATTGTCTTCACTCGTCCTTGTTCTTAACTCATTTGTTAGAAGAGCTCTCTTGAATAGCTTAACCAGACTGCATTTAACACTCTTTAATCAGCTTCTATGTTTTACTTTGGAGTGTCCTTAGAGAGTTTAGTCTTCACACACCTATTCCAAGGCCCTAAATTCCCTAAACTAGTTGATGTGTATGTGACAAAATAAAAGACTATTTCATCTTAAATTAAGTGTTTGATTTTAATTAGCTGTTATTTCATACATAAGGACAAGGAAGTGCAAGTGATGGTGTTTTGAATAAAAAAAATCAATTTAAAACCTAGCTACATGAAAATGAAACTCTTTTTCTTCAATGAAAATTGATTTCTACAAAGGTTCTATTAAAAACCTAAAGAAGAAAAACTATTTTTTTTATCAATTCTACATTCACACATTAAAAAAGTTAAAAAAAAAGTAAATGCCTAGAATGCATCTATCCTACTGCAAACTAGAATTCTTAAATTGCAATAACCTCCAAATTTCTCCTAGACAATGAGATATGTTCTTTTAAGAAACCGGAAACCAAAAATTGAGAATGAAGGAGAAAAAAATA
Source organism: Pinus albicaulis (assembly GCA_034641835.2). Classification (NCBI taxonomy): domain Eukaryota; kingdom Viridiplantae; phylum Streptophyta; class Pinopsida; order Pinales; family Pinaceae; genus Pinus; species Pinus albicaulis. The sequence continues at coordinate 200,479,674 of CM076571.1, read as the reverse complement.
CCAATCAAAAGATCTCTGAAACACAACAAATTTCAAATTTAAATAAATATTTCCACAATTGTTTGAAAACGAAAAAAATAGCAAAAACCAAAACCAAAGAAAACAAAGGAAACAAACAAAATGTTTTTATCTTTTCTTTTTTAAGGACAAAGAAATTTTTGAGAAGGCAAAGCAACCAATAACTTCAAGGTCAAACTCAAGCATCCAAAACCTGAAACTTCACAAAGCCATAAGAAATGATCAAAATGAAAAGACTTATGAAAAGAGGCTAATACTCAAATAAATTGATTTGAACATAATCATAAAAACTTCATCAAGTAAGAAAGATATTAAGGAACCCAAAAATTTCCAAAATTGCAACAACACTTCTCAAAAAAGAAAAAATAAACCAAATAGGTCAACTTTGAGAATGCAAAGCAAAGTAAGGAAAAAGTTTTGATTTATAAAATAAATAAAAACTGATCCATTGCCCCCAAGACACAGGAAAGTCAAACACCAAAAAGAAAGCTTAATCCAAAATTTAAACCCGAAACAACAAAGATGCAAAACGCCTATGATAATATTGCTCCAAAAAATAAATAGATTCAAAACGTTTATAACATACCACCTGTAGTTTCATAATCTTTCATTCCGTGTTTTTTTCTAAAGATTTTTTAATGGTTAGCTTTATTATAACACCTTCAACTTTTATGCTTTTGCAATGATTTCTTGATTTTTGGGTTCTTGTATTTGTATTGGCACATTGGCTTCCGTCTAGGTGGTTTTGTTTTGTTTTTTTTATAATTATTAAAATTAAATATTTATTTATTTTAAATATTTATTAAAAAATATATTAAATTTATTAGTATGAAATATCTAGTCATGTATTTTTTTTTTCTGTTTTTATTAATTTTTTTTCTATGAAAATATATAAATTTACTTTATATTTCATTTTATCAAATATAAAAAAAAAAAACTAAAAACATTAAATATATGTGTAAGAAATTTTAAAAACCAACCAAATAAAATGAATTTCGTATTATTGTTTTTAAAATATGGATAAGATTTTTTCAAAAACTACCAAATAAAAAAAAATATTATTAATATAATTATGAATATTATTTAATTCCTATTATTATTGTATTAATATTTTGATTTTGTAACATTTTAAGTTATCATTTTTAATTTTGCTTAACATATTATATTAATTCAATTTTATATCAAATATATTTATCAATATCTTTAACAATAAAATATAAAATAAATTTTACTATTTTACTTAAAAATAAATAATACTTGGAAGAATGTTGTTTATATTTATTTAATTAAAAAGTTAATAAATAAAAATTTAAAGTAATAATCATTGAAAAAGACTCCATAAAATAAAAATTAAAGATTTCCAATTTATTTTTTCCATCTCATTATGATGTTTAACTGGGTTGTTATAATAATTATATTTAAAATAATTTTAAATTATTATATTATTTGATTATATTTTTAATTGAGTTGTTATAATAATTATATTTAAAAAAAAAACTAAAATATGGAATCTCTCATTCTAATTCCGCAATAAAAAAATTAATGTTAAATTTTACTTTTAAAACTTTAGTTAACTTAACTTGAAATTGTTTTAATTTAGTTATTAAAAGATATTTATAATTATAAAGTACAAAATATAAAATACTTTTTTAATACTAAATATAAAACTAGAGTGGGCCTAATCGTTAAGAGCATATGTTTCCTCCTAAAAAGTCACAGGTTCAAAACCAAAGGAGGTAGACTATATATGCCGTTGTAGACTTAACAATCAAATCACTAGGTGGTGGTGGGTCCCTTTCCCACAAACAAAGTGGTCTCATACACTAATTTGGTGACCTTAAAATTGGATAATAATAATAATTGTTTACTTATTCATTAATATTTCAAAATTTTTTAAATGTAAATAAATAATCAATTTCATATATATATATATATATATATATATATATAATCACATTCAATTTTTAAAAATAAATATAAGGTATAAAAATATTTAATGAACAAGCATAATTAAAATAAGTTTTCTTGTGGTTTAATTTTTTTCTTTAATCTAAATTTGTCATCCTTACGATAAATGTCATTTTTATAATTAATGCTCATTGTCCAAATAATTAAAGCTAGTGAGACTCATATAATATATAAATGAAATATGAAAACATATTAAATGCTATTTAAAATATATTTATAATTGAATATGATATAAATGGAAGTATTAAATTTATTGGGATACTCATAGTAAACAAAAAACAAAAAATTAGAAGGTAGCCAATGTATGGAGTACCTAGTTTAAGTCCAAAGAAAATTTCCATAAATATTATGTATTGGTTCGGAATCATTACCAATATTAATGTTGAAGTGTCACTTGTGTATCATGGTATTTAAAGCTAAATATAAATAAAGATCAATCATATAAAAAAATGGTTAAACATTCTAAAAAATTGAATATTTTTTGATTTCCATAGGTAAAACTATTTCCACGAAGAATCTAAACTTTACTTGATGAAGCTATTGTCTTTATTGAAAAAATAGATTTAGCTTCCAAGAATACCCCTACTACAACGAAATTGTCCTATTTCAACATTTGATGTATGCATTTCCATGAATTAAAAATGGTCCTACATTTCAAAAAAATTATTGGTTTCCCTTTCTATTATTTTGAATACCCAGAAAATGTCATATTTGTAGATTTTTTTATAATGCTATATCATATAATAGTTTTCAAATAGTGTCCATTATTTGATATCTCTTTTTACACTCTACTCCCAAAATGGCTTCCAAAAATATTAACTCAAATATTCATGGATTTGGTAGAAAAATTGGGATTCACCTCCCTTTTCTCATGTCTTAATGACACATAAGTTGGTGGTAGATTGTTTGTCCAACCTATGAGCACACATGAAGGAAAATTCGATAAATATAAAGTGGATAAATCACCTATATCAAGAGTAATTAGCGTACCCCTATAATAATTAACTATTAGATTTATTCCCATGGGGGAGAAGATAAGGACATAAATATAAAAGAGCATAATAATTTTGGCCTATTTCACCAAAATTTGATAGTAAACTTTTGGGTGAGATTGAGATTTATTGTTGTTTAAAATGCATTTTTGAATGCATGAATGGATCTAACACCCTAAAAAATTGATGCGACACTCAATTTGTATACATTACACAACTCAAACCTACAAGTCTAAAAAATATCTACTCCATTAAAGAAAAGTTGGCCATGAGACTTTTCCAAAAATGGATTAAATCTTCTATTAATGTACATCCTTATATTTTTGACAACCCGTTGTAATATCCAAATGACAAGATGTTGATGAAGGAGTCATTAAGGTAGTAGCTACAAGGAATCCCAATTTATGTAGCATCTACTCTATCCTAACTACCAAAATAAAATAAAAAATATTCTTTTACCGTAAAATTCGTTATAAGGTTTACATTTTAGCATCATGGGTTAATAATTTTATTTATCACTTATACTTGAACACTTGACAACAACTCTATACCTATATTGATGTTTCTCTATTTCTATTTGGTGCAGGTATAAAGGTCACTTGTTTTTATAATATTATTACTTTATGAGGTTTAGGCACAATTACCCTTGGGCTTATTCCCTGCTTACTTCATATGTTTCATTTTAATACATATATATAATGTAGTTGGGGCATGTCAATAAGTAAGGGATATATCCTTGGAACTATGCAATTGTTCTTTAAAATAATATTTAGTAACTCCAAGCTCGTAATAAAGTTTTGGTATTGGGTATTATAAATAATGTTATATGATATAGTTTTCAAGGGGATCCATTGAATTTTCTCAGTGTCCAACTATCTATTATGAGGTGTGAGTGATGTAGTAACATTATTGGTCTACGCATCGGAGGAATCAATGGTGGAGAATCTAGGGTTTTACTTCAACAATAGATATTGGGGAAGGGAGTTACGAAGGTAACTACTCCCTTCCCTCTTGCAACCTACACCTCATTTCGATGACTGCCCCATCTGAGAATCAATCTGTAATGTAGTTTCCTTGCCATGAGGATCAGGGCGTCAACAAAAATTTTTATTATAATTCTACTTTCCTTTACAACATTTCTCTATATGTATTTTCCCATACGTTTTTCATATTTCTTTTTCCTATTAGCTACATGTTGTATCTCTATAGTTTTCACATACATTGAAATTTTGTTTGCTCTAGATGCTTTCTTGGGAAACTATGGCATGGAACAATTGGAAAACCAGAAATGTTCAGTTGCCACATCTGCAAATGGACTTATATATATATATATATATATATATATATATATATATATATATATAGATAATTTGAATTTTTTTTATGAATAGCATTTTCTAGTGTGTGACAATTATTTAATTTATTTCCCTTTGCATAGGTTGCGACGACTTGTGGTTGCTGGTCATGCTTGAACACATGTAATTTCTCTCATAACCCTAACCCTCTCATCCTCATTTTTTTTTTTGTTTTTTACTCTTTTCTCACTATCTTATTAATTTTTCCTCTTATCTTACACTTGCAGGTTCATATTTTAGTTGTACGGCTTCACAAGGGTGCGTGCTACCCTTTTTCCATTCACTCGTTAACAAGTTTAATTTTTTAATTATTTCTCTTTTATTTTCCACATGCCTCTACAACCACGCACAATTTGCTTGATCTTATGTAATAAGATTTCTTATGTACATTAGAGTTTTTATATGTGAACAACCAAGCAACCTTCGAGGCCTCAATTTACAATATTGAAGAAAAAACCATTTCAACTCGGCATTGTAAAATCTACATAGTTAAAATAGAATTTTAACCTTTTAGTTGATATTTGTTACAAAGTTCGTCCTAAAAGGATTACTCATATTAATTAATTATATTCGCATTCCTTTGAATTTAGATACCAGTATAATGAAATACTTCCGACAGGTTTATTTGTAGACCCTAAGCACATAAGATCTTATTATAAGTATTCTTTTATTTCTCTGCTATGCATCAACCAAGTGAAGGATTCTATATATTATTTATTCAAGAATTGAGTTTCCTTTTCAAGTTCACCGAGAGCAGTTATGGCTTACAATATTCTTCTAAATGCATGATATATATGTTTTACTTGATCTTTACATGGTTGATATGGCTTCATTTTAAAAAAATTGCAGTCACTTAAACACGAGCATAATGGCTCGACAATTATCATTTATCTTGGTTATGGCCATTTAGCATCACTACTCATTATATATATATATATATATATATATATATATATATATATATATAGATATCTTTGTGTGTGTGTAATTAGAAGGTTCTTAGTCAAAATATCTTATATGGCTTTAGTAACATCAGATACTTTTATTTTCTGCTAATTTAATAGTTATATGGTCGAATTCTCGAGTTATTTGTCATAATGAGTGAGTTTCTTTAATAGTTTATGACAACAATTATTGGACTTGTCTCACTCTTGATAGATAATGTGGACGCAGAACTATTCTTCTAGGTTTTTGGAATTCTTTAGCGCAGCCCAGAGGACTAATATAGGTAGTTTTAAAGATGAAATGTATAACAACATAGTATATTATTGGACCCCCTTTTTTATCTCCCAGGTTCATGTCATATTGTTCCTTGAACTGTTTTGTGATAGGTTACTTACAAATATTCCTTTGTCTCATGTAGAGAAAATTACACTATACCTACATGGATTAAACTATCTATATAAATAATGTAGGGATATTTTCATTTTACCTACAAAAATTAACAAATCTCCATAAAGTATAATTTAAAATATTTTATCCACATAACCAATCCCAGCTATGTGAACAAAGTATAACAATTTCTCAAAACTTAACCAATCCCAATTAAGTAATAGATTACATCAATTGCTCAAAATATAATCAATCCCAGTTAAGTATGAAATTACATAAATTTCTCAGGACACAAAGAGCATATCACAACATACACCTGCAAAAAAAATATTCTATAAGGAAACATAACATAATATCCCCTGACAACTCATAAATAATAAGTTACTATAGTTAAGAAAACATTATGATGTGATGCATACCTTGTAAAGGTCAAACAATAAGTTGGAAAATAGAGAAATAACCTGTTTCGAGTATTTTTAATAACCCAATGTTTCAGAATTTTTAAGTGAGTCCATCATCAGGGGTAAACACATATAATTCAAAAGAAGTATAGGCATTTACCACTGATTATGGACTCACTTAAGAAGTCTAAAACTTTGGGTTATTAAAAATACTCGAAACATGTTATTCCTCTATTTAAAAAATAATAATTTCACCTGTATGGACTCTCCTTTTAAAAAAATAAGTTGGAAGTTATTAGTTTTTAATTAATTAATTATTTTATGCACATATAAAATTTTAAAAGTCATGTCAAATGAGCCTCACAGACTTGGGAGGTTATATAGTTATGGGCTAGGATTTTACCTTCCCATGGTCTCTTCTAAAGAAAAAAAATTGAAAAAAAAGGGAAACTGAGAGGGTTAAAATGAGCCTGAGGTGACCTAAGGAAGAGGAAATGCATAAAAAGAGAATTGATTCCCATGTTATAAATATAACTTGAGTCATAAAAATTATAATTATTTATAGCTAAGTCTCGTTGGGACTAGACCTTGAAATTATGTTGTGTGGTACTGTCGTTAAAATAGAACCTGACTGGGAGGATAGCTTGGGGGGAGATGCAGGATAGAGATTGGTATCATCGGTAGGGAGGAAATAAATCACCTTCATTATGAATGTGCAACATATGAGGAAAGTAGCAGATAAGTCAAATTAGAACCATCCGAATTATATGCAGAATTATTTTCTTTTTAGAAATTAAATTTTGGGAATTGCTTGATTTTCTAGGTTAGTCTTGAAACTATAAATAGAACAACGTGCAAGGTAGAAATTAATAGATAGTAAATAGTGCCTGGGAGTTGCTGAAGCCATTGCACTGATTTATGAATTTCTCAAAAGTAATTGTCTGAGAGTTTCCATTTGGTAGACCCAGAGTTAGAATCATGTTCAAGCCATAATGATAGTCGGAGGATAGTCATGTTGCCTCTGAGGAAAAAAAACATACTGTCATAAATACCTTAAATCATACAATCTTTATAATTAGTGAAACCGAATAAAAGCGTAATAAGTATGGTTTATAACATTCATTTGAACATAAATCAGATTAAGGAAACAAAAGCACCCATAAAACAATTAAGAATATAGCTATCTGAAAACATCCAAATTATTACATAAATCGTAAAGTTTATACAATATAAAGAGACTGTTGCTCATAAAAGAAATTTGAACAATTTAAACACACTTAAAACCACATAATAACCTAAAAATAATGGTCAGAGGTGTAAGGGCTAGAGTATCTTAATAAAACTAAGAACATAAATATTTAATGTTCTTGGAAATGGCCGAAGGCCAATAACTCAAAAAATAGCACAACTATTTGTTACATTGTAAATTCAGCAAATAGAAATAACTCAACAAAGGAGTAGTTAGGCTCTGTATCCTATGACTAGTTACACCATACAATTATGTAGCCATGCAAATAAGTAAAGTTGTCATAGCTTATTTCAAAAGAAACAAGGAAGCCTTTCTTTCGATACAAAGTGTGCATAACGGTAAATTACTTATCTAGTTTGAGTAGGTATAATCATACCTAGAAATGGTGAAGTGAAACCCTTAGTGGATGCTCGACATGTAGAACCAAGTGGAGTACAAATGGTGGGAAGATGGGTGCTTGCATATTAAAATAGATTCATGAGTCTATCACTCAAGGGGAGGGAAATAAAAATATACTAAGTGTCACATTTAGGTTCATAACAAACCTGCAAACTGAAAATAAGCCTCCGTAGATGAATCTGCAACCACAATTTGGATAATCTTATTAAATCGATAAATCGTGAATTTATTGTAATATATACATACCTTAACTCATAGGAAATTAAGTAACATACCTCTATGGGAACTGTTTATGACCAGTTCTCCAATGACTCGAGCATGGTGGTAGACCAACCCCTGCATATAATTTCATTCGATTATGAAATAAAAAATGCAGAGAACACAACTAACCAAATACATTGAATAGTAAAAACCTATGGAGCATATAACCTCACCTATTCTCGGTCGTAATGGTGTCAGGCTCGTTAATGAGCCACATTAACAATTGGAACCTCCTTGAATTGGTCGATATTTCCCTATGAACAACATACTAGCCACACTCAAATGCAGATCCAAACCTCACTCTGAATGAACCTTGGGTTGGGCAGTCGAGTAGGAAGATATCCATCAAAAAAAAGAATGAAACCTCCACCGTCAATTCACTATGAAGAGTAGAGAGACGTGGATAAATCCTCCTATCTTGAGTCCTATATTTCTAGGTTTACATTTTAGGATGATTGCTAGAAGTTTCTAGACCCTAGGTTGGGTTGAGAGAACTCCGAGTAAGTTAGGAAAGGTTCAATGCAGCTGTGTATTTTTGCATCATGTTCCAAAGTAGATACCATATATGTGTAACGTTAAATTTACATATACATAAAATTAATTTTATATGTTTTTTAATTGTATGGTAGCTATATATCATATGCTAAACATAAATGTAATTTAGATATATAACTTTGTCATGGAACAAGCGCATAATGCCTCAAACACATTTAAACAAACAAAATCCAAGTACCTTGTTGTGACATGTTTCATGTATATAAATGTACATAGTTGAAATTTAAATTTGGAGCCAAGGTGGTATGTGACAAGTGGTATCAGAGCTTCGGTTTCAACATTGTGGCCTAATTGGGTACCAATATATGAGAATCATAATAATTCTTGTCTTAGCATAGTGAATGGCACTACACACCATGAGGAGAGCGGGACCAATGCCATTTCTGGAAGTGAACCCTGAGATGTGGGTGAAATTGGGCAAAGAATCGTGGAACACTAATGTTTTTATTCTGGAAATAGTCCAAGAGCTTAAGAATGAGATAGCTAGTTTGAGGGCTAATAATGAGAGATTAATGCAAGAATAGGGAAAATTATGAACTCTCTCAGACAGGAAAGTCACTGATGTCCTAAACTAAGTTCTGATCACAGGAATATGCATGGGCAGAGAGGTGATAATTTGGGGACAAAGGAAGATCAAGGAAACCAAGAGGAGGAATCAAATAATGTGTTAGATCATAAGGGTCCTAAGAGGAATAAATTTGAACTGCAAGGAGAGTTTCAGAAAATTAAACCTCCATCTTTTGATGGAGAAAATAAGGAAGTTTTTTAGGCTTGGCTCATCAATATGAATAAATATTTCCAAATTTATGAGTATGGTAATAATCCGAGATCCCCTATAGAAATTTACCAGCTAGAGGGTAAATTCAGCCTATGGTAAGAAGAACTAAAAACCATACGTGGGATTGATGAGCAGAAGGTAACTTGGGATCTTTTCTAGAAACACTTTAAAGATAAGTACCTAAATGAACGATTTTATGATGAAAAAGCTAAAGAGTTCCACAACCTTCGATTTGGGTAACTCTCTATGGAAAAATTCATAGAAAAATTCACATCCCTACTGCAATATGTGTTATACATTCCTGAAGAAAAAGAAAAAGTCCAACAGTTTGTTAGTAGTTTATTGTTGTACATGAAAGAGTGATTTGAGTTTGAAAACTGAAAAGCCATGGACGAAGTTATCAAGAAAGCATGAATATGTTATCAACAGATGAAGAGGAAAGGGGAAGGAAGCAAACGGTGGACCAAAAATAAAGGGTTTAAGGCTTCACGGAAAATTAAGGTAGGGAAATACATAAACTCCAAAAGTCCTTATAAGAATTAGTAGAGTAAATATGTGGGAAAGAATCAACAAAATCCCAAATGGAAGACTAAGGTGAATTCCACCGATAAAATGGATAATACTAAAGTAAAGCCTATAGCAAGACCCCCCTTATAGCCTTGGGGATGTGGGGAACCACATTATGTCAAAATTTTCCCTTACCGAAAAGGGTAGCATAGGTATCACAGATTCATGAGTCATCCATAGTGGGAGAAGTTTCAATAATCCTCCCTAGGATTAATGTTGCGTTAGAACATCATCAAGCTTAATACCAACCAACCATGGTGGAGTTTGAAGGTAAGATTTTCAGCCAAACTGTATCCATTTTCATTGAACTGGGGGATAGCCTAAGTTTTAGAATTCCTAAGTTAATGTAAAAATTCCATTTAAGGACTTTCAAATTTAAAAACCCATGGTTATTACAATTAGCTACACGGGCTAAAAGAAAGGTGATGACAAATATTGACAAATGTCCTATGGAACTAGCAGGACAACCTATAGTAGTAAATTTGAATGTATTACCTTTGGGATCACACGATGTGTTGGTTGGAATGGATTGGTTGGAAGGATATTGGTCCCTCATAAACTCCAAAGAAAAAATAAGAAGTTACCCGAATAATGAGGTGAGGAAGGAAGAGGCTGAAGGAGTAACACGACCTTCAAAACATAGACTAGTTACCCCATCCCAGTTGACAAAATGTTTAGAAACGGGTGCCAAATATACATATTACATGTAGGATATATGAATTCGAAGGAAAATACTATTACTCTGGAAAATTTACCGATATTTCAAGAATTTTTTGATGTTTTTCTGAAAGGTATTCTAAGACTACCTCCTAAAAGGGACATAGACTTTACTATTGAACGTATTCCTTGGGCTGCTCCTATCTACAGATCGCCTTACTGTATGAGTATTCCTAAGTTAACTAGACTTAAAATGCAGTTACAGGAAATTATTGATAAGAAATATATCCTCCCAAGTGCATTACCTTTGGGAGCTACCGTACTATTTGTAAGGAAGAAGGATGGTACACTATGATTGTGTATCGATTATAGGAAACTAAATAAATTAAAAGTAAAAAATAAATATCCTTTTCCTTGTATTGATGATTTGTTTGACTAGGTGAAGTGGGCTATGGTATTTTTGAAGATTGAACTATGATGGGGTATGATTATATTCAAATCAAGGAGGAAGATATACAAAAAACTACTTTAAGAACCTGTTATGGGAACTGTGAATTTTTAGTGCTACCTTTTGGGCTAACTAATGCCACTTCCACCTTCATGTGTCTCATGAATAGTGTATTTCATTAGTACTTGGAAAATTTTGTATTTTTTTGATAGACGACATTCTTATTTATTACGGAATCTGGAAGAACATAAGATGCATCTATAAATTGTTTTGTAAACTCTAAGAGAACACCAACTGTATGAAAAATACAGCACATGTGAATTTTAAAAGGACAAAATCCAATATCTGGGACATTTCGTCACTAAAGAAGGAATTTTTGTGGACCATGACAAAACAAAGACTATAATCAAGTGGCTTGTCCCTTGAAACATAGAAGATATACCATATTTTATTGGACTTGTCGGGTACTATAGGCGATTTATTAAAGGTTTTTCAAAAATAACATATCATATTACCACTCTACAAAACAAAGGAATTTTTTTTAAATGGAAAATGGATTGTCAAAACAATTTTGATAAATTGAAAGATTTACTTACTATTAATCCTATTTTAAGAAATGCTTACCCTGATAAATACTTTACAGATTGCACGGATGACTGTAAGGAAGGTGTGGGAGGAGTCTTAATGCAGGAAGGAAGGGTGGTAGCTTAAGAGTCTCATAAATTAAAGGAAAATGAAAAAAAATACTCAACTTATGATTCAGAATTAATAGTAGTAATTCATGCTTTAAAGATGTGGTGACACTATTTACTGGGGAAAATATTTACACTAATGACTGATCACAACAGTTTAACTAATTATTTCAAGAATCCAACTTTAAATGCTCAACATGAACATTGGATTGCATTCCTTAGCGAGATTGAATTTGAGATTATGAATTTAAAAGAGAAAGAGAATCGAGTAGCATATTCTTTAAGTATAAATTTAAACTTTGTTCATGAAATATCATTCAGTGAAATAGAATATGCCTTTAAAGAGAAGATCAAAGATGTTTCTTGAAGAGATCCTGAATACTGATTTTTGTAGCAACAATCCCAATTTCCAGATAGCAATGAAAGACAGTTTAGGTATGAGATTAACAATGATAATATGTTAGTTTACTAGGAAATAATATATGTTCCTAATCAAAGGAGTATCAAGAAAATGGTGTTAGATGAATGTCATAGGAGTTATTATGCATCCCATCCTAGTTACCAAAGAATGATTACTACCTTGAGGAAGGAATATTTCTTACCTGGTATGAAAAAATGGGTGGTCGAGTACCTAGCCAAGTGATTTGAATGTCAACAAGTAAAATATGAGCATCAACAACCAACCAAACTACTCCACCCAATACCTATTCCAGAGCAAAAGTGGGAGATCATTACGTTGGACTTTATTACTAATGTACCTATGAATAAGAAACATAATGACTCTATAATGGTGGTAATGGGAAAAATAAATAAGTATTCTCATTTCATACTAGTGAAATCTACTTTTAAGACAATTCAAATTTCTAATATATTTATGAAATAAATTTTTAGATTAGATGGGGTACAAAAAATGGTGATGTCTGATAGAGATGTTAAATTCACCTATGAATTTTGGAAGGCCTTATTTAAAGGGCTAGGTACTTAAGTACATTTTAACACTACATACCATCCTCAAAATCATGGGCATATCGAGTGGGTGAATCAAGTCATTGAAGATATGTTAAGAATGTATGTAGTGCAACAACTATAAAAATGGCAAGACTGCATACACTTAGTAAAATTTGCTTACAATAATAGTTAGCATGCTTTCCTAAAGATGAGTCAATTCAAGGTGGTAAATGGATGTAAGTGCAGAACACCTATTAATTGAAGTGTCCCTGAAGATAAAATAATGTTGGGCCCTAATATGTTGAAAGAGATGGAAGAAGTTGTATAAAAGGTGGAATTGAATTTGAAGGCATCTAAGGACCGAAAAAACCACTATCCTGATAAAAAGAGAAATTATCGATAATTTAGAGTTGGGGATCATGTATATGTATGAGTAAAGCCCACAAATAGCACCATGTGTTGGGCCGGATGTACTAAGCTAGCTCCCCGATGTTGTTGTCCTTTTCAGATAGTGGCTTGAATTGGACTTGTGGCTTATAAGCTAGCCTTACCCAGTCACATACATATTCAATTTTTTTCTCATCTTTCCCTGCTAATATATATATATTATCTTAAACATGTTGTCAGTTGGAAGTATATACAGGTAATTAAATTCAAAAAAATATCTATATATATGTTATGGATATGCTAATTAGTATGTTGGGAAAAAAACTAACTAAAAATTGTAATGGTGGTTGTAGGTCGAAACAGATGGCTGTTGAAATTGGCAACAAGAAATATTGAAAGTGTCATCAAAAGGGATTATAGTTTAATTTTCCCCTTAATTAAAGAAGAATGAAATTGTAATTCCACATCACACAACAACTTGTATGATTTAAATAGTCATGAATACTTAGCTTAGTCAATTCAAATTTAGGGTCAAACTAGAGGCATGTAGAGAGTTTCCTACCTTTTAGGAGACTTGGTTGATTTTGTTTTGAGTTGTAAATAGTTAACGTATTTTATTTTAGTTAAAATAAGTTTAACTAGTTCTAACCGATGGATGAGCTAATGAGATGTCCAATGAATTAAATCTGATTTAATCCACATGCAGTGATGAATCATATAATTGATAATTCACTATAAATAACTCATGCATGTCAGTTCTAAGGAAGAACTAGTTGATATTGAAGTTAAAGGGAAGTGTATTATCATTTGTATAATTATAAAATTGTATAGGTGGTGCATGGAGTCATCATGACACCTTGGATGTATTGCACAATCAATTAGCTGGAATTTCCTAATTAACAGAGGCTCGATTCTGTTAGGAATGGATAAGCAAATCTAAGACACCCATAGGTAATTGTTTTGTTAAATATTGGGCCAAACTTGCTCGGATCAATGTGAGAGAGTTAGAGATAATGCAGAGAGCTCCCAAACCTAAGAGAGTCATTGTATTGTTTCATATTCTTGACTTAATGAAATATACAAATAGTGAGGTTTTTAGTTGGTGCTTTCCCCAGATACATCTTTTTGTTGTGTGACTAAAATTATTTCTCTTTCTTGTTCATGTGATTGTGTGATCATAATTAGTTTCCGCAATTTGTAGAACAGATTCAATTATTATTTTTTATAATAGTACAATATAAGTTTAATCTATGTGGATTTTATACATTGTATCAGAGTAGGAATCACTATAGAAGATAAGAGCCAAAGTTTTTTTTTTAACATGTGAATAGAATTTGCATATTTATTCTTTAGGACCAAGAATATATCAAGATGTATTTAGTGTATTGATACTTGATTATTCCCTTGAGGGTATTTTGAATTAAATAGCATGGAAGGATAGGATGGAGGTAGTTTTGGAGGATAAAAAATTAAATAAATTCATAGACAATGATATTCCCATGCCTATAGCAGTAGATGATAAAAATATCTATGCATGGAATAAAAAAGTAACAAAGGCAATAAGGATACCGTTAGAAGGAGTTAGAGATAATATTGCCTTGAATATCCCTAAAAGGAAACTCCATATGCTATGTGGAAGGCATTAATAGGCCTGTTTTAGAATAGCAATGACCTCAAGAATTCAGCGCTGAAGGACAAGCTCAGAAATATCAATATGGAGGAGGGAGAGATAATACTAAAATAATTGACAAAGTTCACTCAATATTGAGATGAGATTGGAAGTGTAGGTGTGAGAGTTTCCCAAGATCATTTGGTGAGCCTAACACTTTTAGGCCTTCCCAAGAGTTGTCAAAGCTACCATGATTCTATGAATGGGTAGGAGAAGTTACCAGAGGGAGTGATTGTCGTCTGACTTGGTATAAGAAGAGATAAGGTGGAACACCAGAGATGATACCTCTTCCAAAGAAAACAAATAATGTTTTGCATTGATCAGAAAAGGAAAGAAAGAAAAGGAAAATAAGTGCCAACATCAAGTGTTTTGATTTTCATGAGTATGGGCACTATGCCACAAAATTTCCATAGAAGGTAAGCAAGAAGGAGCTTGCAGTAGTAATATTGATTAGAGGCTCAGTATATAAGATCAAAAATAAAAGTACTGAGAATTTATTGAAAAATGAACAACAATAACCGGCATATCGCCAGGAATCTGGCACAGTTCATTTCATCAAAAATTCACTCTAGATGAAGAAGTTACAGCCTATTGACCATCGTTCAGAACATGAAAATTTTCTTTAAAAAATTACAGAACAGTGACAGGTTGATAGCATGGCATCCCAATCAGCATGCGGGGAATATTCTTTATTTTTTTCCCAATGGGACTGTGTCAAGTGTCACAATAGGATTCACCAGTTTGGGTTTGAGAAGGTGAAATTTACCAATTTCCTCCTAAGGTTGAATTCAATTTTGTTTTATGAGGGACAACCCAACCAGAGGTTGACATGTGGTGCAGCAATGGGAAGCCACATGTCCCCTTTGGTGGACCCCCTGTTCAAGGTCTAGTTCAAATTTCACTTTATGTGCTATGGTCAAATTTCAATTTGTATTATGGCAGTCAAATTTCATTTTTATTATGGTAGTCGAATTAATTCTATGGTGATATATATTATGGTGAAAAGTCCTGGAACATTACATATTAACCAAGGTCCAAGTTTATTTTATATATGGGCACATATCATTGCAATATAAGGTTTCAAATCTTATCGATTGGAAGGATCAATGCATTATTTGGAGGGTGTATATATTCTGCCCAAAGTTCAAACCTTGGGTTATACAATGGTTCATGACACAAAAATATGTATCGAGTTCGGGAAGAGGTCGGGGATCAAACCCTCAACCTCCCCCAACCTATGCTCCACCCATACCAATGGGCCATTACAATGGTTCTTAATATCTTATGCTTCCACCATATAGTTATTGTTATGCAAAGTCTCTAATGGAGGTTTGGAGGGGGCCACCCCCCCAAATACGACCTCTCCATAGAACCAACGATGGAAACTTATTTATATGCGCAGGATTAATGTGTTAAGCGGGGTTTATAACCCCTAATCCCTATTTGTTAAATTCTAATTCGAGATTACCATAAAAATGGTTAGTGCATAGTTAATCCATCTTATCCCCATTAATACAATGATTTATTTAATTTAAACTCAAAGTTTAAGTTGGTGGCATATTTGGAGGTGTTCCCATTTTCAATGGGCCTACTATTTTGGTAGGGCTAACTGGAGTCTTCTCCAAATTTGGAGGAGGATTCTAGGGAAACATTGAATGAACCATATCTTGAGAAATTTTCGACCAATTTTGGCTCAGGAATAGTCATTCCTAGCAGATTGGCATGCTATGAACACATTGGAACATGTTGCAGAGGTACAGGAGCAATTATTTCTTTTTCACTTTGAAGAAAATTGAAGCCTAGGGCCACCAGGAAGGAAGGCCATTCCTAGATCGTTTGAAGGCCAAATGGAGTGAATGAATAGCCATTTATGGTATATTTCCACATTATTAATTCATTGGAGTATGTTTCAGGAGAATTTGATGCATGTGAAAAGAAAATTTTTCACTATTGCAGTAATACAGAGGCCCAAGCAAAGGAGGGTGGACCAAGGAGATGTAGCCCATAAGGGGTGAACTCCTTCATCAAAACTCTATGTTGATGGATCAATTGTGATGGTTTGATGTTATTTATGTGGCTATTGTTCATCATTTTAATTGCATACTTTATGCTCTTGAATTCACTCATAAAAATCAGTTAAATTACCTGTTTGACACACATGAACAACAAGGAAACATATGTACAATGAACATAATATTAGCAAATAAACAATAAATCTAAAATTGTAATTACCACAACAAAACTAACATAAAATCTTAGATCAAATTTGGTATTAGATCTTGGTTGAAAGGCAAGGTTATTTTCTTGATAGTTGCTTGAGTTTTGTGCAAGTTTAATGGTTCCAAATTTGTGATGCTAACAAGGTTAAAGTTGTAGAAAGGTGAAGGGAAATTTTCCATTGCAAGTCCTGAAATTAGGACCAGAAGAAGGAGCGCTACAAGAGAACCATCTTCACACAAAATTCCACTCATATATGCACTTGAAGCATCTCAAATTTTGTCTCAAGAAGATGAGATTGAGTAGGTACAAGTTGTACAAGAAGCTGAGTTGATTGAAGAGGTACAAGCATCAGAAGTTGATCTTGAATCCATAGCCATCATGTCAGGTCTTGGAGAAGATGAAGGTCATTAAGAGGAGGATGATGTTAGGAGAGACTTCAATGACATAAAGAGGGTGGTTAAAATTATGTTTGATGTAATTTCTGTTGGGATGGGAGGAGAAGGTTATAAGCCTCCACATGGAGAAGTAACTTTAGATGATAATAAAGAGAGAAGAGTTCAAAGGGTAGTGGAGGAAATCCACCTCCATCTCCTACATATTCAGCATCCTCCTCATCTCTATCGACATAATCTTCCACTTCCACCACAAAAACCATCCACACTCACTAAAAAGGGACAAAAGTAAAGATACCCTTACTAACCCTTGATGTCAAATTTGAGATTCCAATGTATAATGGCAAGGAAAATGTAGAAAGGATCGATAATTGGATACGTCAGTTGGAGGTGTACTACATAATTCAGAATCTTCATGAAGATGACATAAAGATTCAATTGGATTCTTTGGAGGATGGAAGAATCTGCACTTTTATGATGGGAATCAAGGACTCAAGAAGAGATTAAAAACTATAGTAAGATCTCTATGTCTTCGTCAAGTTTTATTGCTTCCATTAAAATGAAATTATAGCCATTAGCCTACATGGAAAAGGCAATTATGGATTGGAAAAAATTTAGATAGATGAAAGCGAAAAGTGTGCAATATTATACTTAGGAATTTAGGAGAAGAGCTCTTATTTTGGTTATTAATTTATATTCTCAAGGAACTTTGTTAAATTATGTTGGGGGTTCACAAAGTTACCTTAGGCACACTATTCTCATGTTTAATCCCACAAACATAGATGAGGTTTGTGTTCAAGAAACACACTTAGAAGCAGGAGGGAAACGAAACATAGATGAGAAAAGTGAAAGTGAGGGAAAAGGAAAGGGAAAGTTTAATGGAAGAGGAAAAAGAAATAGTTCTGTCAAGAGAGATAAAGAAAAAATCACATGAAAAAAATGTTCAGAGACTAGCCATAATGAAGGCCATTGTTGGAAACTTCATCCATAATTGAAACCAAAAAAAGTAAAAGCCAAAGAAAAGATGAAAATCATTGCTATAGTTGAACATTATTCAGGTTCATATTCAGGAGATGAGACAAATATTAAAGCCATCGTTTTGAAAGGTAAACATATTGCAAGCACTAGTTCTTTGAATTTTTCAAATGCTACTCATGATGAATATACAAGAATATAACTTTTCCATATTAGAGTTGTCTCTAAACATACCAATATTGATACGCTTTTTGATAGTGGGTCACGAGCTAACTTGATTTCCAAAGACTTGGTTAAGAAGCTAGGCCTTAAAACTGTTAGACATCCAAGACCATATCCTTTGGGTTGGATATGCAAGAATTCAAACTTTCTTGACAAAGTTGAACTTGATGTGGCACCACTTGAGATATAAGGTATTGTATGGGAAGTCCTTATCTCTATAATAGGAAATTAGTATTTCATTGCCATGAGAATAAGTATCAATTTTTTAAATATGGTATTTAGTATATAATTAGAGCACATAAGAAGAAGACAAGTTTGTCTCTTATACATGTAGGAGAAATGAAGAGAATAGTGAATGCAAGTCAGAATTTGACATTGTTGATGATCAATCACAGAGATGTTTTGAATCAAAATTTTCAGAAAGATGCTTATGCTTGTAAGGAGATGTTTCAGGATTCTATCAGGTTGCATTTGAAAGGAGGTGAACAAGATGTGAAAATTTTGCAGCAGTCAACATCAGTGTTGAGCAATGTTGGAAACAAGATGTCGGTTCAAGAGAGTGCAAAGGTCAAAGGGAATGCGACGAAGCAACATGAAAAAGAAATCATGCATTCCAAAAAAAAAAAAATTGGTTTCCCAAGGGTACATTTCAATGGCGAAGATACTTGGTCAAGAGTCGACGCAAGTACAAAGCGAGTTCACTTAAGAATCCTCATGGCGACAATGTGCAAGGTAAGAAAATTTTTAAGTTTCCTTTGATTAATGACCAAGGTAGGAACATGATGGTTTATGCAAGAATAAATTACTTCTCTACAAATTCAGAAAAAAATTAGTATAATGGTGTCATTGAAGGCAAGATAAGGTTGAAAGATTCAAGAAAAAAGTTAACTTTTGTGAAAAGCTCCAAATGATGAAAATGGGAAAATTTCAGTGGATAGAGACTAGAAGCGTGAGGGAACAACACACTCATCCACATGATCAATAAATAAAGATATTTTGGGGTCCAAAAGGCTTCTAGTGGGGAGGAATGATTAGAGGCTCAATAAATAAGATAAAAAATGAAAGTGATCAGAATTGATTGTAAACTGGACGACATGGATCGACGCATCGCTAGGTATCCGATGCACTTTGTTTCATTGAAAAATGACTCCAGATGAAGAAGTTATAGCATGTTGACGATCATTAGAAATAGGAAAAAAATTTTAAATAATTGTAGAACAGTGATAGTTTGATGAGATGGAAGCCATGTCAACATGCAGGGAAAATTCTTCAATTTTTTCCTAGTGGGACTATGCCAAGTTTCACAGTAGGATTCGCTAGTTTGGGTTTCAGAAGGTGAAATTTCCCAATGTACTCCTGAGGTTGAATTCAATTTTTTTTATGAGGGACAACCAAACTAGAGGCTAACACGTGGTGCATTCAGGGGTTGCCACATGTCCCATCTAGTGGACCCCCTTTTCAAGTTCTGGTTCAAATTTCATTTTATGTGATATGGTAAAAATTCAATTTATATTATGGTGGTCGAATTCATTTTTATTATGGTGGTCAAATTCATTTTATGGTGATATATATTATTATGCAAAGTTGTGGTGCATTACATATTAACCAAGGTCAAATTTTATTTTATATACAAGTGCATATCATTGTAATATAAGGTTTCAAACCTTATGGATTGGACGGAGAAATGTATTATTTGGAGGGAATATATATTTTACGAAAAGTTAAAACCTTGTGTTATACAATGATTCATGGCGCAAACATATGTATCAAGTTCTGGTGGAGGTTAAGGCTCGACCCCATGACCTCCCCCAACCTACTCTCCATCCATACCAATGGGCCATTGTAATGATTATTAATATCTTATGCTTATTCCATATAGTAATTGTTATGCGAAGTCTCCAATGGGGGTTCAGAGGGGGGCATCCCCCTCCCATACAAAATCTGCACAGAACTAATGATGCAGGCTTATTTATAACCCCTAACCCCTATTTGTTAAGCGTTAATCCAATATTACCATAAAAGCACTTAGTGCATAGTTAATCCATATTGTCCTAATTAATCTATTGATTCAATTAATTTAAAATCAAATTTTAAGTTGGCGACATGATTGGAGGTGCCCCCATTTTCGGCAGGCCTGCTATTTTGGCGGGGCTAACTGGAGTATTCTCCAAAT
Organism: Pinus albicaulis; assembly: GCA_034641835.2. NCBI lineage: Eukaryota > Viridiplantae > Streptophyta > Pinopsida > Pinales > Pinaceae > Pinus > Pinus albicaulis. Next base: position 200,459,016 of record CM076571.1, on the reverse strand, counting down.
TTGGACGAGAATTCTAGGGATAAATTGAATGAACCATATATTTAGAAATTTTCGACCAATTGTGGCTCAGGAAGAGTCATTCATAATATATTGGCATGCTATGAACACATTGGAATAGGTTGCAAAGGCAGATGAGAAATTCTACAAGTTTTTTTGTCATTTTGAATAAAATTGAAGCCTAGGGCCACCAGGAAGGAAGGCAATGCCTAGATCAGCTTAAGGCCAAATGGAGTGAATGAATGGTCATTTATTATGGATTTCAACATTATGAACTCATTGGAGTATGTTTTAGGAGTATTTGATTCATGTAAACAACAATGTTTGCACTATTGAGCTAATAAAGAGGCCGAAGCCATGGAAGTTGGACCAAGGAAATGCATTCGAGGAGGGGTGAATTGCTTCATCAAAACTTTGTGTTGATGGAACAATTTTGATGGTTTGTTGCTCTTTATGTTTCTTCTATTCAAAATTTTAATTTCATACTTTATGGTATTGAATTCACTTATAAAACTCAGATAAATTACCTGTTTGACACACATGGGAAACTATGAAACCTATGTCAAAGAAGCATAAGATCAACAAATAAATTATAAATATGAAATTTTAATTAGCACAACAAAACTAACATAAAAACAAAGATCAAGTAGCAGGTGAAGATATATCTTCACAATTCAAGCTTTATTTTATTCGCATTGCATGCATGGCCAAAATTGTAATGGGATGCATGTGGTGTCTCAACAACGGTGCCTCATTCCATATGAAGGGGATTAGAGATCTCTTTAGTGTCTTGGAGGAGAAAAACCTCAAGCAGAACATAGATTTTGGGGATGAAGGGAGGAATAACATGAACTTCATAGGAAAAATTACCTTTAAGAGGGAGTTTTGCTTCCCTCTCAGACTTACAAATGTTTTGTTTATTCCAGGACTAAATAAGAATCTTGTTTCCATAATGGTGTCGTAATACTATGGCTATGATGTGATATTTAGAAAAGGAAATGTTTTCCTTAGAGACATTGACATGGGATAGATGAAACAGATCCATGTGCAAGTCAAGAACCTATATGCACTTGAGGTAACATATGCATGAAAATATTTGAGGAGCAAGGAAAAGGTTAGAGTCTTGGTGGTGTAGAGGGAGCATGCATTACCTCTCAATATGTAGCCTTAGAAGTAGCCTCATAAAGTTGTGGAGAAACCATAATTATAGAAGTAGAGAGGAGACAGAGTGGAGGCATAAAATGAAGCAGAGACCTCAAGTAGGGGGAAATTCCGAACCAAGTGGGCATAGGGAGCACATGCAACCATACCTCCAGGTGAGAGGTATGGATATTTGAAGTAATAGTCCCAAGAGTGCATAAATTTTGGTAGGTTCCACTGAGATTTTTTGTCTCATGGATCATTACCTTGCTACCAGATCCCACAGTACAAAGTACCAAGATGGATCAGTGGAAATGATGCAGTTAGATGATAGAGTGACAAATGCAGAGACTAGAATCAGTCAAGTACTGGGGAGAAGAGAGATTATTTGGCGGTAGTGCATATGGCACAGTGCGGAGTCAGAAACCGCACAGATTTTTCAGTAGATAGTGAAATAGCTAGTAGCAGTCTGATAATCTAGTGACAAATGCATCATTCTGATTATGTTTGGATGCTTCTCAGTTTCAGAAGTTGCAGTAGCAACAACACTAGAGAGAGGTGTTGCATGTACAAAATTACAAAGTTAACAGATCGAGATAGAGTTGAATTTCTTTCTTGTTGAGATGGAGTGTTGAAATTGGCAATAAGAAATAATGAAAATGGCATCAAAAGGGATTATAATTTAATTTTCCCTTAATTAAATTAGAAGGAAATTGTAATTCCACATCACATGACAACTTGTTCGAGTTAACTCAGTCTAGAAGAATTAGTTAGCTCATTCAATTTGAGTTGAGTGTCAAACTAGCGGCATGTAGAGTGTATCCGACCTTTAAGGAGCCCGGGTTGAGTTTATTTTGAGTTTTAATTAGTTAACTCATTTTATTTGAGTAAAATCAGTTTGACTAGTTCTAACTAATGGATGACCTAGTGATAGGTCCAGTGAATTAAATCTGATTCAATTCACATGCAGTGATCAATCAGATAACTAATAATTCACTGTAAATAGCTCATGCATGTTAGTTATGAGGAAGTTGCAGTTGAGATTGGAGTTAAAGGAAACTGTACTATTAGTTGTATAATTAAAAAATTGTACAAGTGGTGCACGGTGTCAGCAATACTCCTTGGATGCATTGAATAATTAATTAGTTGGAATTTCCTAATTAATAGGAGCTCAATTCCCTTAGGAATAAGCAATTCTAAGCAAACTAGAGGAATTTTTTTGGTTAAATATTGGACCAAACTTGTTGAGATCAGTTTGAGACAGTCATATATAGTACAAAGAGCTCTCAAAACTAACATAATCATTGTATTTTTTCCTATTCTTGGCTTAATGCAATATACATATAGTGGGGTTTTTAGCTGAGGCTTTTTATAGATACATATTTGTGTTGTGTGATTGAAATTATTTCCCTTTATTTTTCATGTGATTGTGCGGTCATAATTGGTTTTAAAATTTCTAGAATAGATTCAAGTATTTTGTTTTAGCATATTACAATATCAGTTGAATCTATGTGGATTTTCTAGAATGGCAAGTTTCTGGTCTAACCTCAACATATACTCGATCAAAGAGAAGTAACGTTGCAGAGTCAATTTATCACCCAAGTTAAGGTGCAATGAAGGCAGTTTGGCTTGGATCATGCCACCTGGGAGGATCAAAAGTTCATGAGAGAAGCATACACAAGTCTATTTTGAATACGTGAAAACACTAGGAAATCATTTTTCTCGAGAGGGGGAAGATGTAATATCCCCTGACAACTTGTAAATAATAAGTTATTGTAGTAAAAAAACATTATGATGTGATGGAGACCTTGTAAATGTCAAACAATAAGTTGGAAGTTATCAGTTATTAATTAATTAATTATTTTGTGCAAAAATCACATTTGAAAAGTCATGTCGAATGAGACTCGTAGTTTTGGAAGGTTAGATAGTTATGGCATAGGAAATTACCTTCCCATAACCTCTTATAGAGAAATAAAATTTGAAAAAAGAGAAATCAAGAGGGTTACGAGGATCCTTAGGTGACCTAAGGAAGAGGAATTGCAGAAACAAAGAATTGATTCCTATGTTGCCTAGCCAAGTGGAGTTAGAACCAAAATAATTGTTTTCGATTAAGTCTGGTTGGGACCAGATAGCCCTGAAAGTCTTTTGTGTGGTATAGTCATTAAAAGAAAATGTGTTTGAGAGGAGAGCTTGGGGGGAGATGCAGTATAAAGACTGGTCTCATTGGTAAGGAGGAAAGATATCCCTTTCATTGGGATTGTGCAGTATAAGAGGGAAGTAACATATAAGTTAAATAAAAAACATCTTAATTATATGCACTATTCCTTTCATTTTAGAAATTAAATTATGGGGATTACTAGATTTTCTGGGTTATTCTTGAAACTGTAAATAGACCAGTGTGCAGGGTAAAAATTATTAAACAGTAAATCGTGCCTTGGTGTTGGTGAAGCCATTCCACTGAGCTATGAATTGCTCAAAAATAACTATTTGAGAGTTTCCATTCAGTATACTGGGGGTTAGTATCCTTTCCAAGATGTAGCGACAACTGGAATACATCACGTTGCCTCTATGGAAAGCACATATACTGTCAGAAATACCTTAAAACATACGCTCTTTATAATAAGCATAAAAAACCCAAAAAGGGGTAGTAAGTAAGTCTTAGATATTTCATTAGAAAACAAATCATATTGAGGAAATAGAAGCACCCATAAGTTGGTACAATACAAAGATACAATTGGTCATAAAAGAAATTTGAAAAATTTAAACAGACTTAAAACCACATAATAAATTGGAAATAACGGTCGGAGGTGTAAGGGTCATATTATATTAATAAAACTAAGCACATAAATATTTAGTCTTCTAGGAAACGGGTGAAAGCCAGTAACTCAAAAAATAGCACAATTGTTCATTACATTGTAAATTCAACAAAGATAAATAACTCGACAAAGAATTAATTAGGTTAGTCCTATGACTAGTTACACCATAAAATTCTATAGCCATGCGGCTCACAAAATTTTTCATAGTTTATTTCAAAAGAAACGAGGAAGCCTTTCTTGCAATACGAAGTGGGTACAATGGAAAAATCCTTCTCTAATCCGAGTGGGTATAATCATGCCTGGAAGGTGTGATGTTAAACCCTTAGTGGATGCCCGACACATAGAACTAAGTGGATTAAAAATGGTAGGAAGATGGGTGCCTGCAAATTCAAAGAGACTCATGAGTCTATCACTCAAATAGAGGGAAATAAAAATATATTTATCATAGCATTCGGGCTCATAACAAACTTTTAAGATCAAAATAATTCGTTGTAGATGAATCTGCAACCACGGTTCGAATAATCCTATTAAATCAAGAAATCATGAATTTCCAGTAATGTATAGATACCCTAACTGAGAGGAAATAAGTAATGTACATGTATGGGTGTAGTTTATGACCATTTCTCGAGAAACTTGAGCATAGTAGTATACCAACCCCTACATCTCAGTTCATTCCATTAGGTAATGAAAATTTCAGAGAATGTGGCTAACCAAGCGACACTCAACAATGACACCCTAGGGAGCATATAACCTCACCTATTCTTATTCTTAATGGTTTCTAACTTTTTAATGAGCCATATTATTGGCTGGAACCTCCTTGAATCAGTGAGGGTCTCCCTCTCAAAAACATACTAACCACACCTGAATGCAGAGCCAACCATTGCACCGAATGAACCTCGGGATGGGTGGTCGAGTGGGTAGTTACCCATCAAAACCAAAAATGAAACCTCCACCACTGATTCACTATAGAGAGCAGAGAGTCGTGGATTGATTCTCATATCCAGAGACCTATGTTTCTAGGTGTATAGTGTAGGATGGTTAACAAAAGTTTCTAGACCCTAGGTTGGGTCGAGAGAACTCCGGGTAAGTAAGGAAATGGTTAATACAATTGTGTATTTTTTCAACTTGTGCTCAATTTGATACCATATATGTGTAAGGTTAAATTTATATATACATAAGCTTATGTTTCTATGTTTTGTAATTTTATTGTAGCAGCATATCATATGATCAATATAAATGTAGTTTATATCTATAACTTTTTCATGGAAGAAGCGTGTAATGCTTCACACACATTTAAACAAATAAATTCTAAGTACCTTGTTGTAAGATTTTTCACGTATATAAATGTACATAGTCCAAATTTTAATTTGGAGTCAAGGGGGTATGTGACACATAATCAAAATATTAGGGTCTCTGTAATTTGCATGTTTGGAAGATACAAACTACAAAGCCAACATATGAACCACTTTGGGATTCAAGGATTGTTACAGGTAAAAATACCTCCTCATCAGCTCAGAGGGGAAGACAAATATGGAAGGAGTACAAAGATCTAAATTAAACCTATTTCTGCCGTAGAAACGCCTATCTATATGTTGGTCAGATAAACGTTTTTTTTTGCGACAAGACCGATCTCTCCAGTTCAGTGTCAGTATTATCACCCTATCTATACGAACAACTAATTTTGTCTTTCTCTAAATATATTCGTTTTACAAATAAATGCTATGAAGGTGTCGATCCTACCTTAGATCCAAATGCTTATTTGCGGTCGTAGTGCTTCCGTCGTATCAATAATCCTTCGTCACAACAAGAGCTCTTTTGTCTCAAGAAAGTATCATCTTTCATTGATCTGCAATCACAAACAAGAAAATATCAAATAGCACCTGTATAACAAATAATCATAAAACATACCTATCATAGTGATCAAGGAATCTATGAAATAAACGATCAAACGACAGCTTATTGAAATAAAAAATCGAACGACAATTTATTGAGAAAAACAAAACTTGATTGTATTAATCTTAAAATATACAGAAGAACCTTACAACCTTAGCCTTGATGTTCGAAAGGCCTTCCCGGGGTCCGAAGCAGGAATCTCCTCTACTCTGATAAGTCTTGCACTCTTCCTACAGAAGCATAAAGAGGTATGTGATATTTCCTCTCAAAAGCTCAGCAGAAGGAAATCTAAATCTCAACAGCACTTCAACTCAAATATTTTACCCATCAAAATATTCTTCAATCCTCCATTAGTTTCCTTAACATAAAAACTTTAACTTCTTGAACTTCACCTTTTGAAGCTACCCAATGCCTCCTTTTATAGAGAAGATGAGGAGGTTAGGATTCCACCTTTAAAGGGATAGAACCCTCCTTCAAAGGGATAGGCTCCTCACATCAAGGGATTAGTTCCTTAAGGTGTGGGATACATGCACCTTACTAAAGCGTACTCATCCCCAAAAAATCTCATCGAAAACCTTCTAGAATTGACCAAAATTCAACTTTTTCAGTTTTCTTTCGCACTTTTTTGACTCCCCTATTGTGGTATCATGGTGCATGACACCGGAAAATGCGTCTTAACGCAGCTTCTTCATACTCCGCACCGTAGCTGGGAAACGAGGCGGTGGATCGCTATGCCACTGCACCGCCTTTTTGAATTTAAGGGTTTTTCCATTTTTAGGGCTTGGAATGAGGAACAAAGGTTGTAAGACTTGTAAAGGAGGCAAGTATGAGTGTCAATGAGCTCATAATGTATTAGAAGTCAAGGTGACATTTTTTAGTGTAACACATAACACATAATCACAATAGTTGGGTCTCCGTAATTTGCAATTTGGAAGATACAAACTACAAAGCCAACATATGAACCACTTTGGGATTCAAGGATTGTTACAGGTAAAAATACTTCCTCATCAGCTCAGAGGGGAAGACAAATATGGAAGGAGTACAAAGATCTCAATTAAACCTATTTCTGCCAGGGTAGCACCTATCTATAACAACACAAGAGCATTATAACGCAGCTAATTAGTGAATGGGCCACGTTAGTGGCTAGGGAAACGCTCTGTTTACACTGGAGGGAAGCATTACCCGTTTTTTAAGTTTGAATCAGGAAAATCCCGCGGAGAATGATTTGAATCTCCAGCTTTCCCTCACAAGAGAGTCAGTTGATAAGAGAAACTGCAGAGCACCAGTTCATTATTGGTCATTGCCATAACAAGACTGAACTCCAAAGGAGGAAAAAGCATAGAGATTAAAGAAACATCTAAGTTTTTTCCATTCCAAACTAGTGGATAGAAGAGAAGGGCATCAATGGCTTTCTCCCTCTCCTATAAGAAGGAGCTGAAGGCTCTTAATTGAAGGTCAAAGGATTGCTAAAGGTTTTGGCATACTTGTGGAATAGAGAATAGTGTTGTGAAGGCCAAAAGTCAAAGAGGTTCCTAGAGGGCTTGTTGACTTGGACCTCTTCACTTGAGAGATAAAAGAGATTGGGAGACTGAGGAGGGCTTGGTACAACCGATGGTTGTAATCCTACTTCTTTCAAAATCAATACAATTATATTCGTTTTGTTCATTCAATGCTTAATATTGTCATTATTGTTTGAACATTTACATTGCATGATATGAATGGATCAGATGTGTAGAATTTAGTAGTTCGTTATATATTGACTTGATTGATAGGATATATGTTATGTTAGAAATTACACGGGTGCTTTGACTGATTGCAGGACTAAGATTTGGAGCCGTTAAAGAAGGACTCTTGTTTCGCTGCCTAGCACTCTCCAAGGGTCTCCAAGATCGTCAAAGAGGTAATTATCTATCGCATTCCATCAAGTTATTCTAAGTTAATATGAACATGCTCATGCCATCTTTGTGAACAGCACAACTAATCTTATTGTCTCCCCAGGCACCGGAAAGCCCTGAGAGGGATATTCAAAAACCAAAAACCCAAGCAGTTTACCCTATAACAGAATTGGCGACTCCACCGGGGAGTTTCCCCATAGTTTCTGGACTATTTCTTCCCTCCTCTCTTCTTTCCTCTATTCACAGACCCTTCCGACCATTTTTGATGCCCAGTAGACATATCAAACGCTCGCAGAGTTCAATCCTGTTTCTGTTTGACCAACTGAAGAACTTTTCCCTCGCTAACGCTACCTCTGTAGGTTTTCCAGTGCGTTATAATGTTGTTTCTGATTAAATACAGTGCGTTAGTCATTGTCTTTACTCACAGACAGAGCGTTACTCAACCAAAACCTTGTTGTTCACTGCTGTGATGGTGTTTTAGTTGCAGAGTTTTTTGGCCATCAGTACCTTTTGCTGACTGAATCCATGTGCTTGTCTGCTAAGCTGGCATTTCTATTTGTTTCTCTTGTTTGAAAAGTCAGTGTCCAAAACATTTACTTTTTAAGAGATTTTTTTTTTTTAAAATTTTTCTACATATAGCTGGGTTTATTCTGAAATTTTCAGTTCACGGACTGTTTAAAAGAGGTAGATAGAAGTCTGAATATTCAAAATTTGAACTGTGCTATTTGAATGTTAGTGCATGGATGTTGAAAAGAAACCTCTCCCTGTAGAAACACTCTTCATCGAATTTAATATCTAGAGCATGTTTTGCATGGTTTCTTGAGTTAGAGTCTCATCACATTTCATACGTCCACTCCCCCTCCGCAAGACTAATAATAAAGTACACTAAGAATAAAGCGATAATAAAATCAATCACATTACTCTTTTTTTTTTTTTTTTGAGCTCACAGAAACAGTAGTTCAGGCTAGGATCTTGGGTTAGGAACAGTGAGAAAGCTACCCAAGATCTCAAAACTTGAAACTAGAGTCATTAATGAGCGAAATCCTACTGCACTCATATTATCGGGACCGTTTCTTTACCGGAGCTCAGCGCGAGACAATACTTGGGTGCATAAGAAGGTAGCCCACCTTCGACTACATCCTGTGGGTGTGTTATATATTGGGGTTCCCTTCGGGGATGTCGAAACTAGATCGAGGATCTAGATATTCTGCCCATATAGCACACTGTCCTTGACCATGGACCCCCCTGATGATGTCTGTGATTTGAGGTATCTTTATTGGTCATACTTTTTAGGGACTTACACAAGGTGACTGGGATGGGCTGTCCTGGTACCTGAAACAGATGAACCCACTCTGTCTTCAGTCTTTAGGAGGGTACTTGTCTTGATGAGAGTGCTTACACCTATCGTCTGAGCTTTGGGTGAAGCTCTAGAGTGACCGTAACTGTACTTTCGACCAACCCTCTCTGTATACTATTGTGATACTGGATTTCATCACCAGCGAACGATAGTACTCAGACAGCGCACCCTATTCTGGCTGCTTGTTGATTGATTTTAGAGAGTCCTTTTTTCTTTTTTAGGTGTGTGGTTACTATCACTAAGAATTTATAATACATCACAATTTATTAAAATTTGTTAAAATTAAACAGGTCACCATGGCGTCATCCGACCCACGCTATCTGTCTAGACGACAGCAAGGTCTACCTCCTCTAACTATTGAGGAAGAATTGAACCATGGTGGACCCATGCCTTCTACAGAAGAGTAGTCTCCACTAACTAATCTTGGTTATCACATAGCCTCATATAATCCGGAATTTTTGGAGGACCCTTTCACTGAAGGGGTTGTACCTCATTACAATCCTCCGCTCACTGATCCGTTGGGGCCTGTGATAATTCATATTCCACCACGCGAAGATATGTCTTCGGCCGCACCAACATCCATTTCACCACCAGCATCCATTGGGTCGATGCCAATGGAAACCATCCAAGGTTCGCCACCATCCTCCCCACCGATGGTCAGTTCTATGCCATCATTGGGTAACTCGAGTAGTCAACATATACCTATTCCCAACTCTATGGTCATCACAACTGTCAGTAGCTTACCGAATCCTTCGGCATCTACTTCTACCATGACCACGTTGGGACCCATGGTAGCTCCTCCCACGAGTATGACTACTTCGGTACCTTTTAGAAACCCTTTCGGTTGGAACCCTCTGCTGAGTTCAAACCCCTTGGTCTCTATGCTAGGGGGCAGTGTCACCAGCACTCAGGTAGCAGGGAACATTTCACTTCCTCTGCAATCCTTAGGAAAAATAGGACAACCTATTGTTAATACTTTTCCTTTAAGTGGTTCAAATATAGGTGTAGGGTCTATGCCGTTCCCAAACTATGCAAGTAGTAGCATGCCTCCGGGAAACTCTATTGCATCCATTTGGACTAACCAACCCCAACCTCCATCTAGAATGGGAGGGCACTTTTATACTAGGTGCAACCAATAGTTCGCCCCGCAATACAACATGTGCTATGGACAGCAACCGTATATCCCTACTCCTCTGCCTATAGGAAGTTTTTACCAAAGTCCTACTTATCCTCCTGGTAACACATTGATGGGTGGATCCTGTGGTCTAAATAGTTAGCCCATAATGCCTTGGTTAGATTTGGGGGAAAATCCACAATTGCCATTCTTGGCAGCTTTGGACATCCCTGATATCCATAAACTGACTAATGATCCCATCAATCCCAACTCGCTTTGGCCTCTAGTACCGCATAAGATTCCTTCCGACATCCCGAAGTTCGACGGGAAACAAAAGGATGACCTAGCTGCACACATCACTACCTTTCACCTATGGTCTATATCCAATTCCATGGTAGATGATAGTGTCTGACTTCAACTGTTTCCTCACACGCTTATAGGAAATTCTGCCAAGTGGTACATTGAATTACCACACACCACCATCAATACGTTTGGTGCTTTAGCAATGGAGTTTCTAAAGAACTTCCAACTACCAATTAGATTTGAGACCGGAACAGAACTATTAACCTCGCTCTGCCAAGACACCACCACCCACATCTCCGATCACATTCATGAATGGAGACGTAGGAGGAGGCTGGTCAAAGCGCCAATTCCAGATCATCTCTTAGCTAATTGGTTTTGCAAATCTCTCTTACCCCACATATCTAAAGACATTGGCCTTTCTAGTGCGGTTACAGAAGATCAATGCATCCGCCGTGCCCAGCATTTAGGTTTAATCTATTCGCAATATGGCATGCTGTATGATTTTCTCCCCCATGCCCCTGGCAACCTAAATCCTCTGACTACTCAGAAAACCGGAGCTCATGCCAATAGTCTCGTTGGCATGATCTCTGGCGTAGCCACAAAACAGTCTCAGGGGCTAGCCTCCCAGCCATCTTTGGCTACCACCGCCCCTCACCAAATGACTACTCTTCCCACCGCTAAGGTAAATTTGGTGCAAACCTCACAAAAACCTAGCGGGAAAAATAAGAAGAACAAGAAAAAGTCATCTTCTTCGGAAAGAGCAGTCGGATAATCAGAATAACACTAATCAGAAAAACGCTGCCAAAAATTACAAAGGGAAGGATAAACCCATGAAATATCCTTGCAAAATCTGTGCAGAGGACCACTTGACATACAAATGTCCTCGGCTGCAGGAATGCACCGATTTTATTGCCAACAATGATTCTGGGCGAACACCTGCCGTTCTTCATAATCCTTTCCCTAATCAACAACAGCAACATCAACACATGGTTGACAATCTGCCACAACCCCATCAATGGGGCAATGGTGGTTCATATCCTTCCAGTGAAGGGCCATATGCCATTTATGGCATTGAGAGTGTTGACCTTCAAACTCGAGCTAAGCTTTATGGAAGCCCTACCATAGATGCTAAGGAACCTGGTACTAGTTCAAATCCACCACCGCCAAACGATTTGCATATCAAACGGCCTACTGCTGACCCCGTGATTCATCCCCCCAAAGGGACACTTCGACGCATGACTCATAACACCTCTGCATGTGCAGACCAAAACTACAACATTGTAGAAGATTTGGCGCAGGCACCATCAGCTATGTCTGCTCTCGAAGTATTACAAACCTGTCCAACACAAAGGAAAGCCTTGCTTTTGGCCATTGGTGGAATAGACCCCCAGGATTCCATGCTAGCTATCTTTGATATGGAAAAGGCTAAACCTCGCCTCTCACACCATCTCACATTCCAGGTGTAGGTTGTGTTGAAAGGGAGACCAATCCATGGCACTGTCATAGATGAAGGTGCTTTGACCTGCGTTATGTCACAAGCTTGCTGGCTCAATTTAGGTTCTCCTGCCCTAACCCCACCATCGAATTCCTTCAAAGCTTTCAATGGCCACACTTTCCTCCCAAAAGGATACCTTGCTAGCTTTCCCATCACTCTGACTGGGAAAATGGTAAACGTGGACATTGAAGTCGTAGAGTGCCATCTAGACTATAATCTATTGCTTGGTCACAGTTGGTATTATGCCATGACTGCCATTGTGTCTTCGGTCTTCCGACTCATCCTATTTCCATTAGATGGGAAAATAGTCATAGTGGACCAGCTATCCTTCTGCACCCCTGATTATGCCACGTTACCAGGTAGCACTGTACCCCTAATAGGAGGCTTTCCTAACTCTTATTTCAGTATCGGTACCGGTCTTCTGAAGGCATCTTCCCTACTAGGTTGTTTTCCTCTCCCGCCGCTATCGATCCCAAACACGGTTGCAATGATATCCACCACTTTGGGTGGCTCTATCGACCCATGGATCATTCTAGTACCTTAAAACATTGATTCCTATGGAGATCATATGCCACTCTCACCAGCCGAGTGGGCTTACCAAGCCATCCAAACCGCATCTGAACCCTCCACTGCTATGGTTTCGACCAAAGGTACAAACCTCCCTCCCATCACTGTTCTCTCTAAGGATCTCCTCAATGAAGTCTTGCCTACAGATGAAGCTATTCGAGAGATCATGTCTCTAGAAGAATGACCTTAGGGAAAGTTTCACCATCGCGCTTCGATGATTGACTCAGAGGCGATAAAAACTGAAATCCCATCTTTTGACCCACCTGAGATGGTTCCCTCCACTTACACGATTGTCCAAACTATCGATTCAAAAGGGAACATGGGTAATATTTCTAAGACAATGCTCATTGATATCTCAGTCAAAATGGGTATCGTGGAAAATATTCAGATTGGAGTCGATTGCAATCAAGAGGAAATTGCATGCTTCACATCCCTTTTTAAGGAATTCCGCGATGTGTTTTCTTGGTCTTATGATGAAATGCCCGGCATAGACCCTTCTATTGTCGAGCACGAAATCAATATTTATGATAATGCCAAACCTGTTTGGAAACGTCTCAGACCTGTCCACCCGCGCAAAGCAATCGCCATCAAGATTGAATTAGAAAAAATTTTGAACGCTGGTTTCATCTATCCCATTCCCTTAACAGAATGGATTTCCAATCTGGTTCCCATTGATAAAAAAAAAGGCACCATTAGAGTTTGCGTTGACTATCATGATCTGAATGCCGCTTGTCCCAAAGACAATTATCCTACACCGTTCATTGACCAGATTCTCGACAATTGTGCCGGATGCGAATATTTCTCATTCATGGATGGATTCTTGGGCTATAACCAGATTGCAATAAAAAAATATGACAAGCATAAAACTGCTTTCATCTGTCATTGGGGCATTTCTCTGTATCGAAAACTCCCATTCGGTCTGAAGAATGTTGGAACAAATTTTCAGCAGGCTATGGACTACGCTTTTCATGAAATTCGACATATTGTACAGATTTACTTGAATGACCTTCCGGCCCATTCCAAGAAGTGACAGGATCACCTTGCTCATTTAAGAGAAATTTTTTCTAGGTGCAGATTCTACAATATATTCTTGAATCCTCATAAATGCATATTTATGGTCGAGTCCAGACATCTGTTAGGTTTCATTGTCTCCAAGAATGGGATTAGAGTTGATCCCGATAAGGTTAAGTCAATTGTTGAATTGCTGGCACCACAATCCATCCTTCAACTCCAAAGTTTGCAGGGGAAGGCAAACTTTTTGTGTCGTTTCATCGTTAACTATGCCGAGATGACGAAAGGATTCATGTGATTATTGAAGAAAGGAACACTATACTTGTGGGATGACCAAGCTCAACAATCATTTGATGCTTTAAAACATGCACTTGTTTCAGCCCCACTCCTTAGTGCCCCCGATTACTCACGTGACTTTCTCCTCTACCTGGCAGCCTCACCATCCTCACTTGGAATGGTTATGGTTCAAGTACACAATAATGACAATGAACATGTGATTTACTATTTATCCAAAGGTCTAATCGGACCTGAATTACGTTATTCACATGTAGAGAAACTTTCTCTGGCGGTAGTTTTTTCCATCACCCGACTCCGACACTATATATTGTTGCGACAGACTACGGTCATTTCTTTGGAGAACCCCATGCGCCATATCTTGTCTAGAAAAATTATTGGAGGAAAATATTCCAAATGGATCGTAATCCTCCAGCAATTTGATTTGGTCTTCACGGCTGCCAAAGAAAAGAAATCCCTCATCTTTGTTGAATTATTATCGGATCTTCCTAGAATTGACCCAACAGAAGTAGCTCACGATCCATTTCCTGATGAATCTGTGTACTTGGTTGATTCTTCGGACCCATGGTATGGAGACATTTTGGTCTACCTACAAACTCAATGCTTTCACCTAACTCTCACGTCCGACGACCGTCGTCGTATCTGCCACCAAGAAAAGCACTACCTTATGCTAAACGATACACTATATCGTCGTGGTGTTGATACTATTCTTCGACGTTGTCTCACTTTCAATGAGGCGAAACGTGTTTTGAATGACTGCCACGCTGGGGCATGCGGTGGTCATCTTTCAGGCATAACTACTACCCAAAAAATCTTGCGCGCGAGTTACTATTGGCCCACTTTGTTTAAAGATTGTATTGCAGCAGTCCAGAAATTCCATCCCTATCAAATTTTCACAAAGAACATGCGCGCTCATCCTGCCCCCCTTCATCCGGTTATCTTCGTTGATCCTTTCGCTAAATGGGGAACTGACTTCATCACCTGCAATCCCACTTTGGAAAATGGACACAACTACATCGTGGTTGCGGTCGACTATTTCACGAAATGGGCAGAAGCCCTTCCCACTTTCAAGGCCGATGGCGAAACCACCGCTCTCTTCCTGTTTAATCAGGTAATATTTCGGTTCGGCATATCCCTATCGATTGTCACAGATCATGGATCTCACTTTCAGAATCATATGATGACCGAATTAACATCCATGCTAGGTTTCCGACAGGATCAATCTTCGTCTTATTATCCTCAAGCTAATGGTCAAGTCGAAGCCGTAAATGGCGTCCTCAAAACCATGATTTATCGATTGGTCGGAAACCATAAAACCACTTGGCATCAAAAGTTGTATTCCATGTTATGGGCATACCAAATGTCAGTCAAAACTGCCACAGGCTTCACTCCTTTCCAACTTGCGTTCTGCCTGGAAGCAGTGCTTCCAATCAAGTGCGAAATTCCATCACTCAAACTTGCCGTTGAACTCCTGCCTGGCACCACCGCCACAGAAGAGCGCTTGCTCTCACTCGATCATTTGGACGAAACTCTTCAAGATGCTACACTAGCACTCGAAGCGCACCAGCGCCGAGTTAAAGCTCAATACGACAAATCTGTCAAGCCTCGTTCTTTCCAAGAGGGCGATCTCGTTCTACTTTATGACCAGAAACATGACCTCTTGGGGGCAGGAACACTCCAACCACTATGGCTTGGTCCTTACATCATTACTAAATCCCTCTCCAAAGGGGCTTACGAACTTCAGGACTATAACGGAATTCCACTCGAGGAGCCCCGCAACGGGCTCTATCTAAGGAAGTATTTTGCCTAGTTTCGCATTAGGCATATGCTTTGTAATTTTATGTATACAAGTTTTGCTTATTATTTTGATGTCTTCTGGATTGTGTCTTGGTTTTCAAAGTGTTTTTCTCATGTGTAATATTTTTTTTTCACACAGATGCTATAGCTCCCCTTAGCATACGTCGGATATGGGGACAGTGCTAGTCATCACACTAGATGCATTGCTTCAGCTTCTTGGGTTATCTACACTCCTGATTTGGAACTTCTTGGTTCCGGGGGAATCTTCCTGGGTAACGCCTCCAATAATGTTTCTGAGTACATCTCAGTGATCCAACTCCTCACGGAAGCGGCATCTCGTGACATCTCCAATTTAGTGGTCAGGTTAGATTCCCAACTCATCATTATGCAGTTAAACAATCATTATCGTGTCGACCATCCTGTGTTGTTACGTTATTTCTTAAGGGTAAGGCTTCTAGAACATCATTTTCAAACAATTACCTTTGAGCACGTTCCTAGAGAATTTAATGCATTAGCTGATTCTTTGGCAAATTATGTGTTAGATTGGCATTTGTCACATTTATTGTAAAAAGATTTACCCATGAGTACATATATTTTTATCACATTCAAAACACATAAAAATTTAAAAAGAAAAATCACCAAAATATATATATATATATATATATATATATATAGGTCATGTCCAGTACATCGTAACATCAAAAAATCTTCCAAAAATTGGGTGTTTTAAAAAAATTTGGCTATACTAAGCCACGCTCTGACACTAATACATCTGCTCTACCAGCTAGGCCTGATGCTCATGGTAGCATACAACTGCCCTATCTATCCTCCTTAGAGGCACTAGGTATCTCTCCAGCACACCTACAATATGCCGCTGCAGACGAACTGGAACCTCCCGCATAGGAAGGGGTGGTATACCCATACTCAGACCCTCCAGGTTTCTGGAGAGTTCATGTAAAACTTGGGCATCATCATCGTCATCGGCTTCCGCATCCTCTACAGGTGCGCTAGCCCCGGGTAGCTGCAGTCCTCACCGTGCATAGCGAGGGGCCTCAACTGGCCAGACAGGTGCCACATCTGTGTCAAGCAAGCAAAAGCTTCATGTCAAAACATAATTTTCACCCTATCCCAACAAAAAAATTGTATAAACATTTAAAAGATAAAAAACAAAGTACTTCTTTGGAAGTTCACTGATCATCTCTTTCTTACCATTGAGTCCCCACTGGGTACCAGGGGGCAGGACTAACTCTAGATCACCTTTGAAGTTCATCCCTACATAGGGATAATCCTCAATCATGATTATCTGGGAGTCTAGCCAATCAAAAAATCCATCATCAAAGCAGTGACGGACGAGACCCTCTCCAGTCAGCGGAAGCAAAGCTGCCCACCGAGCCTGCCTCGGCTCGCATGGGCCCAATGGCGCTGTAACGATCCTGGGCCTCATCAATGGTATCCGCTTCAGTAAGAAAGAAAAAACCAGTGTACCATACCCAAAATCTCTCTGGGTACGGGTCTTACATGCGGTAAGTTCTGCTCGGACCCGACGGACAACCCTGTCACACCAGTCAAAAACCTAAGGTTGCATACAGTCCAGGGCTAGGAGCATCTGGGCCTTAGTGGCCACGTGCTGACTCTTGGCACCTGCCAAGCGAACAATCATCCATAAGATAGACCTCAATGGTCTAAAGGTCACTTGGGCGATCGGTATCTGGTTTCTCACAGCCTGAGTGTCATGTATGCAATGTGCACGAATCAGATCAGTAGTGGAACCTGGGTCAGCTCTGGACCCCGTCAAGTTGGGCCTCGCCCCACGACATGATAGGCTGGTCAAAAAGTACACATCATCCTTTTCTATTGCGAGCTCATTGCCCCCAATCCGAAAGACATGGTGGCGTTTGTCCCACTGCTGGATTAGCCACCTCAGGAGGTCCTCTTGGCCCCTCATCAGTTCTAAGAGGGCATATTTTAGCAATCCGCACCTGCAGAGAGCCAGCAAGCTTGCAGCATCCGTCACCATCTCTCGTTCTTCCCGTTCATTTTCTCTCTCTCGCTAGATACTCATGTTTAAATAGTTGAATACCTCCACAAAAAACATTTTCAACTGATCAAAACTTGCCTGGACCACTTCAAAACAGAAAAAATGGAGTTGCTAGAAAACACGGTGCACCTAACGCTGGCTCTAGTACAAAACAGAGCACGCTAACGCGGTATCCCTTCACGGGTTATGCACTTAACGTGACTGTTATACTCCTGCCCCGCATTAGGCGCAAACATTTTTCTAGGGCCTCGAGAATTTCTAATTTTTAACCAGCAAAAAGTAGCAAAAAGATAATTAAATGATAGCAGGAGGTTCTAGCTCTTACCTGGATCTCATGGGAAGGAAAATTGTTGCCCGGATTGACCGTAATCGTCAACTGAAATTTTCACCCCTTTTTCACCCTAAAGCTTCTTCACAGCACTTCGCACAGTGAAAATGAAGGCCTTCTGACATTTTTATAGCCATTCTTGGGGTACAACTCTCTTAAGCCAGTCAGAAAAGTCATGAATTATCACTACGCATGTGTCACAACTTTTGAGATTTGGTACGGATGTTCTGATGAGCGATCAAGATTTATATGCAGACATACTCATGTGACATCGAGCGTTCTTTTTGTATGGTCTTTTTATTACTCGTTAATCCGAAAAACCTAGAGTTTTCTTCTTCAAACTCGTTAAAATTATGAAGAAGCACTGAGCTTTCTTTTAAGGAATCTTTTTCTCGCTCATAAAACTGAAAAAACCCCGATTATCCTTTGTCGGTCTTGTTAAAATACCACGATAGAAAGGATGGAGCCATTCTTTTCTCTTTTTCAAAGCTCTTTAAACTGAAAAAGTAATCGAGTTTTCTCTGCGTGACTCGTTAAAATTTCACGGAGGGCACCGAGTTTTTCTTTGTTGGACTCGTTAAAATTTCACAAAGAGTATTGAGTTCACTCTGTCTCCTCGTACTCATAAAAAAATGAGGTAGACATCTATCGAACATAGATTTCTCACTTTTCTGGTTTCGGTGGACTAACTTACGGAAAATGAACTGTTTCGGGCTTATTATTATCCCTTTGTCGTGCCCAGTTACTAAGACATGACAAAGGTACCCCAATGGATTTTTCTTTTATGATATTTTTCAGACTCTCTAAACATGAAAAATTCACCGAGTTTACTCGTCTGGACTCGTTAAACCTAAGAAGATGCGATGAAGAGTTGTCTTTTCTGACATTTTTCAGACTCTCTAAACATGAAAAATTCACCGATTTTACTCATCTGGACTCGTTAAACCTAAGCAGATGGGGCACAGAGTTGTCTTTCCTGACATTTTTCAGACTCTCTAAACATGAAAAATTCACCGAGTTTACTCATCTGGACTCGTTAAACCTAAGCAGATGGGGCACAGAGTTGTCTTTCCTGACATTTTTCAGACTTTCTAAACATGAAAAATTCATCGAGTTTACTCGTCTGGACTCGCTAAACTTAATCAGACAGGGATAAATTTGGACAAAATGGATACTACCTCTGTTACATTTTCAAAAAGGTCGATTTGGCAGCAAAATTCTTGAACATGGAACTTCCCAGAAAACTCTTTCGCAGTTAGCCGAACCCTAGCATCTATGAGTATTAGCCTTCATTTCCCAGTGTCCCTGCACCGGTAAAATCCTAACACACTCTTTGGTGTTCATCACGCTTCAGCTGCCTAGTACCTTGCTAGAGTGCCTTCTATTGTTCAAGTAGATCTCACTATCTACTACTCCTGTTATCAACCAAACCGCTCATTATGCCAGAAATTATTTGTCGTCTGACGTTCCCATTTACTCTTCATTATCTCAATCATAAACAAAATCAGTTGGTTTCCATTTCATGTTGACTAATGTAGGACGCCTCAGTGCCTACCTTTTGACAGATCTCTTCCTATCGACTTCAACATCTTATCTAGGAAGTGGATCCAGAAACCCATCAGTACCCAGATACTTGCAGACATCAGTGGCAGGTAGTCTTGTGTTTGATCAGGGGTCTTCATCATTGGCTCCTGGTCGAATGATTCTACGAGTGTTCGAGTTCAACTCATTTTATTCACACTCGCTAGATTGTATTGTGCATCTTAGGGACCATCATCATTATCAGTGGCCACCTTTGCGTCTGTTAACAGTTTTCATTATCGACTGGTAATCAGATGATTTCTCACATGTTCAACGACAACTCATTCATTCACATGTTGAGGAATATGCATTTTAGGTGAATCAGTGGTCAAGACCTTGGGGCAAAGGTTACATCATTAAAGTTGTGTTTCTTTCCCAAGTTGCGATATTGTTTATGGAGACAGCTTCCAAAGCCTGACCCTGTTATGACAGACACTTCCACATTGTGCCTATCGGTGGACAAATGCTTCATATCTCTATTCTAGAGAAATCATGTTGTTTAAGATACTGAGCATGGGATATGCCCGACTCAAGGCAGATACTATATTTTCTGACGTATGTTATTGTTTTAGGTTTTCCTTAGTCTTTCAATCTCTTTATCTCTAATTATAAAGTATTTCGGCCATCGTCTTCGTCTCTGACCTCACACTTTAGGGGGCATCTGTTACAGGTCAAAATACCTCCTCATCATATCAGAGGGGAAGACAAATATGGAAGGAGTACAAAGACCTAAATTCAACCTATTTATACCAGGGTAACGACTATCTATAACAACACAAAACTGTTATAACGCAGCTAATCTTTGAATGGGCCGCGTTAGTGGCTAGGGCAACGCTCTGTTTACACTGGAGGGAAGCATTACCCGTGTTCTAAGTTTGAATCAGGAAAATCCCACGGAGAATGATTTGAATCTCCGGCTTTCCCTCACAAGAGATTCAGTTCACAAGAGAAACTGTAGAGCACCAGTTCATTATTGGTCATTTCCATTACAAGACTGAACTCCAAAGGAGGAAAAAGCATAGAGATTAAAGAAACATCTAATTTTTTTCCATTCCAAACTAGTGGATAGAGAAGGGCAACAATGGATTTCTCCCTCTCCTATAAGAAGAAGCTGAAGGCTCTTAATTGAAGGTCGAAGGATTGCTAAAGGTTTTGGCATACTTGTGGAATAGATAATAGTGTTGTGAAGGCCAAGAGTCAAAGAGGTTCCTAGAGGGCTTGTTGACTTGGACCTCTTCACTTGAGAGATAAAAGAGATTGGGAGACTAAGGAGGGCTTGGTACAACCGATGGTTGTAATCCTCCTTCTTTCAAAATCAATAGAACTGTGTTCGTTTTGTCCATTCAATGCTTAATATTGTCATTATCGTTTGAACGTTTACATTGCATGATATGAATGGCTCAGATGTGTAGAATTTAGTAGTTCATTATATATTGACTTGATTGATAGGATATATGTTATGTTAGAAATTACACGGGTGATTTAACTGACTGCAGGACTAAGATTTGGAGCCGGTGAAGAAGGACTCTTGTTTCGCTGCCTAGCGCTCTCCAAGGGTCTCCAAGATCGTCAAAGAGGTAATTCTCTATCGCATTCCATAAAGTTATTCTAAGTTAATATGAACATGCTCATGCCATATTTGTGAACAACACAGCTAATCTTACTGTCTTCCTCAGGCATCGGAAAGCCCTAAGAGGGATATTTGAAAACTAACAACCCAAGCAGTTTACCCTATAGCAAGGATCTAGCCCTCCTGAATCGAGAGAGGGATCTCTCTATAAGTGTGCTTAAAGATGTCATATTTAAGCTTCAAATGTGATATTAGGCTAGTTATGAAAAGCATGGGTTTTGTTTTGTTTTTGGTTGGGAAAGGACATGATGAAGGTGAAGGCAGTTTAAATGAAGGGTGAAAGTGTATGCAAGTGAAGGGATGATTCAGCTAAAAGATAGGAAAAAAATTAGCTTCAATCCATTGGGCTATGGAGTCATAAGAGGATTTAATTTGACAACAAGGTTCAAAAGTGATCCATGGAGCAAGTCATCTATGTCAAAGGATATCTTTAAAGTTGATGTTATGGAATGAAACAAACAGGAAATGAAGAACAAAACAAACAAAAAACTAAGAGCATCCTGAGATCAAGTAAGTACTTTGAAACTATCTTGCTTTGGCATACATTTTAAATAAAAGACATAAGAGTAATCTGGGACCAGGTAAGCGCTTTGAAACTAGCTTGCATTGATGTACTTTCAATAGAAAACATTAAAAAACACTTATAATATCTTAAGATCAAGTAAGGACTTTCAACCTATCCTGCTTTCAGCATATTCTATAAGAAAGCATAGATGATAAACATAAAGAGTAATCCAAGATCAGGTAAGAGATTTGAAACTAACCTACTTCAATGTACTCTTAATGGAAATTTTCGAAGGAGGAAAACATAGAAATAAAGATTATCAGTGAGAGTAGGATACTGTTAAGAGTAAATCCTAGCTCTGTATTTAGTATTCTTTATCAAAGAAAGTGGACAGAGTGAAAACACCAAGGAAAATAAAAATTAACAATCAGAAACACATCACCATTGACATAGACCAGGATCCCATAAATAAGCTGTTAGGTCCCTATATCACTAGTATAGTCCCTTATTATTTTTAGTGTAACCCCCTTATTGTTATTAGTGTACCCTTGTAACCCCCATTTTTTTATTATTGTGCCCTTAAATTATTATTGTTAGGTCGGCTAGGATTACATTATGGCCCCATGGACTCCTATATATAGAAAGGAGGTTTTGTAGATTGTAGCATCCAAGAATTGTTCATTTATGTAATGTATTGGAGGTTTCCCCCTCGAAGTGGCTTATTTATAAGGCGTTCATATCTCTTTTCTTCTAGTTTTGGAGCTGGTTACACAACATTTGGTATCAGAGCTTTGGATTCTAGGGTTTCGCTGCTCCAAACAGGTCATCGTGGAATTTTCGCTATAAATTTTTTTCTACGAAGTTTCAGAAGCTGAATTTTTTGCGGTGCGAAGCCGAAATCCTGAGGAAGCTTTTCTAAAAATTTCATAGTTTGGTTCGCAATAGTTGCGGAGATATCGTCTGTGGAAGTTAGGTATTTTTTCAGGCTCCTAAACAGGTCATCGTGGAATTTGCACTATAAATTTTTTTTTACGAAGGTTCATAGTCTGAAATTCATATGGTACGAAGCTGAAATCCTAAGGAAATTCTTCAAAAAATTTCAGAGATTGATTTGCAATATTTTTTGAGATATGATCTATGGAAGGTAGTGCTTTTTCAGGCTCCTGAATTTCATCTCAAATAGGTGATCGTGGGAAAATTTCAATAACTCTCTCTCTGGGCATCAGATTGGAGTACCATAAAAATTGGTTGCAAGTACACAAAATTTAGTTTCTTGGCTATCAATTTTAGAGACAAAGAACGAAACAGTGACACGTGGCAAGTCGTACAAGTTCACTCTACTGAACCAGTCCATAATTAGGTCATTGTGGGAGATTGGACACAAATTTGTCTTGGAGAATCCAAATCAGGTCATACTTGTGGCATTCAAAAGAGAATTCAGAGGGCTACTTCAGTGCTTAATTTTAGGTATTGAAGATCCACAATCACAGAGATAATACAATTTTAATATCGAGCTCCTCAAAGCAAGTAAAAGGTGTTTATTTGTTTTTTCGAATTGCATAAATCTTGTTTGAAAAATTAGTTTGAAGTGATTCCAAGGGCCTATTGAGCATATATTTCAGTATTGGGTTCTGAGATGCCTCCTAAAAAGAATTCAACACTCATTATTCCCTCAAAAATATATGCTATGACACATGAAGAGGAAGAATTGAAGTATGAGATATCAAAATTACGGTACCAAGTGCAACAAGTTTCGATTTTACGAAGAGCAATTGAAGATGAAATAGATGGTTTAAAAGCAGAAATGAAGGCTAAGTTTGATGGTTTGAAGGATCAAATAATAGATAATATGGATGATAAATTAGTGGAAGATCACAGCGAACATCAACAACAAGTTCTCCAACTCTCAAAGGATAACCCAAATTTGGTGCAGAATCTAATGAAACAACAGGAAGATCAACATCACATCGAAAGAAGTTATGAAGCAGTCACAAAAACAATAAGTCCAGAAGTACGATCAATTTCAGAGTATCTCAGCAAGTGGAAGAACTTTCCTGTAGAAGATTCCACATGGGAGGATGAGAATTTTATACAGAAGCATCAAGAAATAATCAAGCATTGAAGACAACACTTGTTTGAAGGAGAGGGGCATGTTAAGATCCTATATTAATAGTGTAGTCCCTTATTATGTTAGTGTAGCCCCACCTTATTGTTATTGTTGTACCCTTGTAACCCCTATTTTGTTATTATTGTGCCCTTAAATTATTATTGTTAGGTCAGCTAGGATTACATTGTGGCCCACTAGGATTACATTATGGCCCCATGGACTCCTATATATAGAAAGGAGGTTTTGTAAATTGTATCATCCAAGAATTGTTCATCTATGTAATGTATTGGAGGTTGCCCCCTCGAAGTGGCTTATTTCTAAGGTGTTCATATCTCATTTCTTCTATTTTTGGAGTTGGTTACACAACATTTGGTATCAGAGGTGTGAAGCTGAAATCCTAAGGAATATTGTCTAAAAATTTCAGAGCTTGGTTCGCAATATTTTCGGAGATATGATCTGTGGAATTTAGGTCTTTTTTCAGGCTCCTAAACAGGTCATCGTGGCATTTGCGCTATAAAATATTTTCTATGAAGGTTCAGAATCTGAAATTCATATGGTACGAAGCTGAAATATTGAGGAAATTCGTCAAAACATTTCAGAGCTTGGTTCGCAATATTTTCAGAGATATGATCTGTGGAAGTCAGGTCTTTTTTCAGGCTCCTAAACAGGTCATCGTGGCATTTGTGCTATAATTTTTTTTCTACGAAGGTTCAGAATCTAAAATTCATATGGTGCGAAGTTCAAATCCTGAGGAAATTCATCAAAACATTTTAGAGCTTGGTTCGCAATATTTTTGGAGATATGATCTATGGAAGGTAGTGCTTTTTCAGGCTCTTCAATTTAATCTCAAAGAGGTGATCGTGGAAAAAGTTCAATAAATCTCTCTCTGGGGATCGGATTGGAGTGCCGTAAAAATTGGTCACAAGTACATAGACTGTAGTTCCTTTGCTATCAATTTCAGATACAACGGACAAAACAGTGACACGTG
Organism: Pinus albicaulis; assembly: GCA_034641835.2. Taxonomy (NCBI): domain Eukaryota; kingdom Viridiplantae; phylum Streptophyta; class Pinopsida; order Pinales; family Pinaceae; genus Pinus; species Pinus albicaulis. Next base: position 200,434,160 of record CM076571.1, on the reverse strand, counting down.
CCAAGTCGTACAAGTTCGCTCTACTGAACCTGTCCAGAATTAGGTCATTGTGGGAGATTGGACACAACTTTGTCTTGGAGAATCCAAATCAGGTCAGACCTATGGAATTTGAAAGAAGCTTCAGAGCGCTACTACAGGACTGAATTTTAGATATCGAAGATTTTCAATTATAGAGATAATTCAATTTCAATATCGAGCTCCTTAAAGCAAGTAAAAGGTGTGTATTTGATTTTTAAAATTGCATAACGTTTGTTTGAAAAAGTAGTTTGAAGTGAGTCCAAGGGCATATTGAAGAATATTTATCAGAATTGGGTTATATAATGCCTCCAAAAAATAATTCCATACCCATAAACCCTCAGAAATTTATACAATGATGCATGAAGAGGAATAATTGCGGTACGAGATATCAAAATTACGGTACCAAGTGCAACAAGTTTAAATCTTACGAAGAGAAATCGAAGATGAAATAGATGGTTTAAAAGCAGAAATGGAGGCTAAGTTGGATGGTTTGAAGGATAAAATAATAGCTAATATGGATGATAAATTAGTGGAAGATCACAACGAGCATCAACAACAAGTTCTCCAACAAAGGATATCTTCTTTGATTAAGCAGAATCTAATGAAACAACGAGATATCAACATCACATTGGAAAGAAGTTTTAGACGATCCATGAGAACTCGACAATTACGGTCAATTTGAGTATCTCGATACAGTGGAAGAACTTTCCTGTAGAATATTCCACATGGGAGGATGAGAATTTTATACAGAAGCATCAAGAAATAATCAAGTGTTGAGGACAACTCTTGTTTGAAGGAGAGGAGCATGTTAAGTCCCTATATTAATAAGTGTAGTCCCTTATTATGTTAGTGTAGCCCCCCTTATTGTTATTTTTGTACCCCTGTAACCCCCATATTTTCATTATTGTGCCCTTACATTATTATTGTTAGGTTGGCTAGGATTACATTGTGGCCCACTAGGATTATATTGTGGCCCCATGGACTCCTATATATAGAAGGAGGTTTTGTTCATTTGTATCATCTAAGAATTGTTCATTTATGTAATGTATTGGAGGTTTCCCCCTCGAAGTGGCTCATTTCTAAGGCGTTGATATATCTTTTCTTCTATTTTTGGAGCTGGTTACACAACAGACACCAGAGGTCCTACCTCCACCCATTTAGACTTCCACACGTAATGATCCTATCAAGGGAATCAAAAAGCATGAAGGAACTTTCACTAGCTCTCATTTTCTCAACTGCAGTATGTTTCCTTTTCCTAAGAGTTTTCGATGTTCGTGACTACTCATGACTTCAAATAAATTTCACATAAGCATCTATAGTTAGATTCATAACATATGACCATCAATTTCACAGTTATTCTAGTGGTTTATTTTAGCCCCTTTGAAGCTTAGATGCGAGCTTTTAAGGGAAAGGGAGGGCCTATAAACCATATAGCCACACGCTAGCCTTGTCAATGTAGCGGCTAAGGCCCAAATAACAAAAATTCCGCCTCTAGCTCTGATCTTCCCCTGAGCAGAGGTCACTACCTACAAATTTTTGTACCCTTGCAAAAGGGTAATTAACATTGAGGAAAACATATTAAAGCCACTTATTTCTGCTTCCCAATTTTTTATTTTATACAATGTTTATTATTAATATATATAATTAGGTTTTAGATAATTTTTATTATTAATATATAGAATTAGGTTTTATATAATGTTTTTTTTTATGATATAGAGTTAGAGATGTTTAATATATAATGTTTATTATATTATAATAGAGAATTATATTTTATATAATGTTCATTATATTAATTTTAAATTTCTTATTTTGATAATAAATAATAATTTTAAAAAAATGTGCTAAAAAAATATTAAATTAATAGAAATAATAATAAATAAAATGTATTAAATAATTCTATATAAATACTACAATCAATAAAAATATATTAAATAATTATATATAAATACTACCATTATTTTTAGGTGCAATGTCATGTTAATGTTATATATACAAAGAAATGAAGGGGCTTAATTAATTAATCAAATCAAGTGATAAGAGTTAAGACCAATATGAAGGATATCCCATGAAGTAGGAGTTGTGTTTAGCGTTTACATGCCTTTGCATACTTTCCACAGTGGGCTCTAATATTTTGGCAGGAACTCATTTTTTGGTTGATTCTCATCAACTTATGGCCTCCAAGTCTCACAAGAGGGTGTGGCCCAGTCCTATTGCAATGTAGTCCCATGGGATGATAAGTCTAGGAAGAAGGTGGCAGCAACAAAACCTCATCAATCCTCCCAACCCCTTGGAAATTGATCACAAGGAGGTCAAAAATATACCCCAATCCTACACATTGCATGGAAAAACAATAGATCAAACCATTGTGTTCAAACAATTCAAAACACCACATTTGAGGTCAAGTCACATAAAATCTTCCAGCACATAGACATCATGCAAGAGCATGCTTTAATCTATTTATTTGTTCTTAGCCACCATAACAAGATCTAGAAGCATTGATAAAGGCTAAATGGTAGCCAAAAGTGCATGGTGATTTGTAGAGTGGAGCCAAAAGTTTTCTTAGGATGAAATCACTAATTTAGAGGATCATTCAAGGGTCTTTCAGAATAGCCCTTGTTTTCTTAACAATTCTAGTTTCTTCATCTCATTCGTGGTGACTCATTTCACCCTAGACAAAGAAAGTTTTTTGGCTTAGTAAAGTAAGATCTGAAAATTGACCCCTTAGCTAAGAAATATCCCCTAAAACAAAATTAAAAGGCCCCTAGGAAATCCTTGTGCCAACAACACAATCCCATGCAAGACACTTCTACAAAGAAAAGGAAGGACCCACAAAAGATAGTGGAAGACATAAGTAATACGTAGCCTAAAACGAATTATGCACAAACATTGTTGGAAGAAATAATAATGGAGACAAGTTATCAAGTAAGTATATCAATATTGAATGAAATGGAAGTAGAGGAAGAAACCCTCTTCTAGATACTCAAGTAGCTATAATTCCAAGGACCTGATTATGTTTTGTAGGCCCAAATGGTTATTCTCAAAGAACCATATCTCATGATTCAATTCACCCTTTTGGAGAGAATTTCAAATCTTACAACTAATTATGAGTGTTTTCATTCTTCGTATTTGGGAGACCACCTCAAGCTATTAAAATGAGACAAACGACCTGGGATGAAATCTAAGTAGGTGTTAGTACAATAGGTAGTGAACCTTTTGGCCAAATTTTGTAAAATCAATTTGCTTTCAAGGGTTTTTCGCGACATCCTTCTACATTTTTGAAAAACTGTTCTTATATGTGCCAAGTTTTCTCCAACGGTTTTTGAATATACAGTAATGTCATCAAGGTAGATTACAATGAAATGACCAATTTCATCTACAAAAGAAATGTCCATGGCTCTTTGAAAAGTAGCAACAAAATTCATTAATCCAAACGACATTTTCACATACATGAAAGTCCCCCAAGGAGTAGTAAAGGTTGTTTTTTCTTGATCATCATGATGTACTAGAACTTGATTACATCCTGAAAATCCATCTAACAAAGAGATCATACTGGCGCTTACTACCCTCTGCAATATGTGGTCCATTTTTGGTAAGGAGTAATTATCCTTAAGAGATACTTTGTTCAGATTTCTGAAGTCAATGCAAAGTCCGATTTCACCTGTTTTCTTTCTTGTAGGAACAATATTGGATCCCCATTAAAAATATCTTAGTGGAACTATGATTTTTGGTTCATACATTTTCTTGAGTTCTTTCTCAACCAAAGCCATTAAGAGAGGATTTATCCTTCGCAGCTTTTGCTTAAAAGGTTTTTGATCCTCCTTGATTAGAATTTTGTGTTGTATGATGTTAATGTCATAATATTTTAGGTGCTCATAGCTCCAACAAAATACATCTATTAATTCCTTAAATAGTGCTATATACATTTGTTTTGTAACTATAGGAAGTGATTTTGACAGTTTTATGATTTTGCGATTTTGTTCAGTGCCTATGTTACAGTATTATATGTTTTCCCCTGTTGGTTCCATTTTTGGATTCTTGGCCACGTCATTAAAGTTAAATTGTTCTTCTAAAGGGACCAGCCCTCTAGGTAGGATATTATGCTTGAGTTGAAGTATTTCGAATTCCTCTTTTTTTGGGTCTTTATGTATTTCAGTTCTATGTACAGTTTTATTTGCTGAAATATTTACATCAGAAAATGCAGATTGTTTTTGTACACTAATTTGTACCTTAATGTGACTATCTTCTTCATAATCTAAGTCTATATTGCTATCATAAAATTCAGCCTTTCATTGTAAGAAACTTTCAATTTGTTTGTCACTACCAAACACTTGCCAATATCTCATGTTATCCGACACAAATGGATGATTTTCAACCTCTACTATGTATTGTCCCTTTGGGTGAGGCAATTTACATGTACTTCATGAAAAGGCTAAACTGTTTGCTAGAAAATTTTGGTTTCTCTACATAACTGCTAGATCATACTCTTCAATTTTTTTTAAGAATTCAAGTACAACATTTCTGTATGCTCTCAACTTAGGATGTTTTGTGGCATATTTTCCTTTTATTTGTTTTATGACTAATTCAGAATCACCATGGATAGAAATCCTCTTAGCTCATAATTTTTTCAGCAATTGTAATTATAAGAGGAATGCTTCATATTCATCTATATTGTTGGTGCACTGAAAATTTAGTTTATAAGAGTGACCTTCTCTAAAATTTACCCCTAAAATTTGCCTCTAATCTACCCCTAAAATTTGTCCTTCTCTTCACACATGCCAAGTAGAGGAAGGTTGCTCTACGTTGTACGAACCAAACAAGAAACGTGGGAGAGATGTATGTTGTGATGAGTGATTATTTCGAAATGAGGAGGATATCAATTCTATTCATATAAATCGTTGAGAGTGTGGACACACATCTCTTGGGCTTCATGAGCCTACATTTAACTGAGGTCAATCTTGACAATTTGCATGTGTGTGAATAATAAATTCAAAATCATACTTATCCTTGTTTGAATAATATGATATTTAGATCAATCTTGTACCTCTCGAAAAGAGGAATCCAATAAAAATATCATCTCAAAAATATGATTTGTGGAAGGTGGAGTTTCGACCTAGTTTCCAATTTTAACAAAAGCTTGGAACCAGTTTAGAAAAGAGGGTTCCAACAAGTATCATAAATCTTGCATGGACTTCTTTTCAGCCTCTCTTATCTCTAGATATAATTGAATAGCATTATATTTAGATAGTATGTGAAGGTTTTTGATAGGTAGAAGACATAACATGTTAAAAATACAAAGGAGAAATTTGTACAAGGATGTGACCTTCTCTCATATCATGTCTCGATTGTTGGATATATTTAACATCCCAGACCTAGATATAAATTTAGGTGAAATTCAGATGAGGCTGTAACATTCTCTAGATATGACCTCTCTACTGTTGGTTACATTTGACATCCCACACCAAGAAATAAATTAAGGGAAATCATATGTTTGGGGAATGGTAAAAAACTCCAAACTAAACTCCTCTACTAGGAAATAATAAATTGGGTGGAAAATTTTACTAGATGTTCCTTGTGTGATTTGGAACAATTCAATCTTTCAATAGCTACCATAGACATTTTCCTCATTTTCCACTAATTAAATGTTTTCAAAATTTACATGGGGTGCAGGGTACTACCTCTTATACTTAGTCATAGTCTTAAAAGGATAAAGGATAGTGAAAGAGACTACATGGATTTTTTCTTGAAATTTTTGCTGACCTAGAGATTAATGTACACGGTTCGACCTCCTATACTTGGTCATTATTTTAAAAGGATAGAAAATAGTGAAAGACACTACATGCATTTTTTCTTGAAAAATTTGTTGACTTAGAGATTAATGTACATTTTTGGGAATGTGTTGGTTGAGTTGATAGTGTTGTCACATGATCTATTATTTTCTTGTTTCATGTTAAAATAATAATATTTTCCCTCTTTTCCACTTATCAAGCCTACTTTCCTTTTGTTGGATACAAATTTCAAAAATTCCAGTGATGTCACTAATGACATCATGATGACCTATAATGCAACATCATCCATCGAGCTGAACTTCATGTCAATATGTTACTTGTGTTGAAGCATGTTTGGCCATGCTTACCTATCTGCAAAACTCTTGTTTGTTATATTTTCACATAGTGGCAATAAACCACTTTATTAAACAAACCACTTTTAGTAAACCAATGGTATCATAACCCCCATTTCCAAACTTCATTAAATTCCCAATGCATTATAATATAGTTTAGTAACCATGCAATTTATTATTATGAATATAATACATATTTTTTATTTGTGTGTCTATTCATTTTACTTATTCTTTACATTTATCTACATATTCATTAAAATAAATAATTCTTCTCCTAAATGAGGCTACGTAAATATGAATCATTCCATTTCTCTTTTGGGATACAATAACCAAAGTTCTTTTATTCGGGAATTAACAAGCAAGTGTCTGAGGGATAATGAGTGGACTAGGGCTAAGGCTCTAGTTTTTCCATGTTGTTTCATTATGCCTACCAATTTTTTCATTTTAACACTACGGGGAAATGTTTTTTAGGGAAAAAATAAAGAATGAGAAAAGAAGGGAACTAATAAATCCCACAGATAGAAATAAACCTAAATATGGGATGTGAATATATGGGAGAGATAGAGAACCTTGAGTATGGATTACCAAAAACATGCAATGTCAATTAGAACCTCTTATTTCAACCCCTTCTAAAAAGAGAAATTAAAGTACTCAAGAATCATTACTTTGGAGTGGGGGAAAGTGATGACAACCAAAGTGAATCATCGGAACAAGAATATGGTCAAAATTGAGCGTTCATCCAATTCAACTTATGACCCATGACAACATTAGTCCACTACAGACCCATGTATTTCGACCAATATCCATCAAAAACTCAAAACAAGAAAATATATATTCATATCTAAGGAAATTAACCTTAAAACACTCATACCACCTTGAAAGAATAAAACTTAAACAAAAAAAAAACCAATATCTAAAGCCAAAAGAGGAGGAATTGGGAAACTGAAAATTAATGGTATGTGCGATATACAACAAGGCCAAAATTTAATTTGGTCATTCTTATAGCAAGAAGGGTATTAAAAATTCACAAAAAAAAGTCATTAGTAGTATTTTCATCATCATGGCCTAAAATAAAAGACAATACTTCTTTAATGGACCGGGAGAACAATTTTAATGGGAAACTTGGAGGTAATTTAGAGGAAAAGGGGCCAACAAGTATCATAAACTCTTGCATGACCTTATTTTCAGCCTCTCATAACTCTATAGATAATTTAATTGCATTATCTTTAGTAAGGATGTGAGGGTTTTTGATACGTAGTAGACATAACATGTTACAAATAAAATGGAGAAATTTGGATGATAATGTCACCTTATCTAGATATGATGTCTTTATTAGTGGATATATATAACATCCCACACAAAGATATAAATATAGGTGAAATTTGGATGATTATCTGACCTTATCTAGATATGATGTTTCTAATACTCCATACATTTGACATCCGACACCAAGAAATAAATTTAGGGAAATCATATTTTTGGGGAATGGTAACAAATTCCAAGCTAGACTCCGGTACTTGGAAATAATAAATTGGGTGAAAATGTCTGCTAGATGTTCCTTATTTGATTTGAAATAATTCAAAATTTCAATAAGTATCATAGATATGTGCCTAGTTGTCCATTAATGACATGTTTTCAAAATTTAGAGGCTCATGGGGTGGAGGGTTTGACCTCCTACACTTGGTCATTGTTTTAAAAGGATAGAGAATAGAGAAAGAGACTACATGGAGTTTTTCTTGAAAATATTTTTGACCTAGATATCAATGTCCAGGGTTCAAGCTCTTATGCTTAGCCATTTTTTTAAAAGGATAACTAATAGTGAAAGGGACAACATGGCTTTTTTCTTGAAAATTGTTGACTTAGAGATCAATGTACAATGTTGTGAATGTGCTGGTTGACTTGTTAGTGTTGTCAGAAGATCCATTGTTTTGTTTGTTCATGGTAAAATAATAATATTTTCCCTCCTTTTCCCTTATAAGGCCACCTTTCTTTGGTTGTATACAAATTTCGAACATTCCAGTGATGTCACTAATGACATCATGCTGACCTAGAGTGCCACATGGTCCATCCACCCCAAATGCATATCAACATGTTACTTGTGTTAGGCATATGTGTCCATGCTTACATATCTAGAGAACTCTTGTTTTGTTATATTCCCACATAGTGGCAAGAAACCACTTTTATTAAACCAAGGGTATCATCATCCCCAGCCCCCAGTTCATGAGTTTCCTTGAACTCTTGGTGAAAGAGGGCCCTTACTGAATCTAATTAGTTGATCTAAGATGAGTAGTTTGGTGTGAATCTAGACTTTCTACCCATCTCCCAACCTCATCAAAGTGACAATTAATTATAATATAATTTATCAACCATGGGCTTTATTGTCATAACTATAATACATATTTTTTATTTATGTTTGTGTGTTCCTTTCTATTTTTCTTTACTCTTGTCTACATATTCATAAAGCAAAAAAATAATTTCCTACAGGAGGGCACCTAAATGTGAATCACTCAGTTTATCTTTGGGGCTAAGATAATCAAAGTTTCTTTTATTCAAATATCTAAGGCATTGGCAATGAAGTGGGTAAGGGATAATGAGGGGACTATAAGTAAGGCTGTAATTTTTCCATGTAGTTTCGTTTATCCCTACATGAAGGGGAATTTTTTTTTAGAGCAATACTAAATAATGTGAAAAAAAGGGAACTAATAAAGGTGATAAATAGAGATCAACCTAAATATGGGATGCGAATATAAAGAAGAGATTGAAAACCTAAAGTATGGGTTACCACAAACATGCAATGCTAATTTGAACCTCCTATTTGTGCAGTTCTTAGACAAAGGAAATAAAGTACTCACTAGGAGTCACATTCGAGTGGGGGGACGAGAAAACAACTAAGGTGAAGCATGGGAACGAGAATGTGGTTAAAATTGAGCATTCATTTAATTCAAATGATGATCCATGATATACTTACATTAAACATTTAATGAAAACACTTTATTTAAAAAAATGCTCTTGTACCTCAACCTAATGTCATATGATTAGTCTAGATGTAAAATAGAACTAACTAGAACATGGTTGGGATTTAGGTGAGACTAGTTTTCCATAAATCATCATATGTCATATGGGTGTTGGGTGTCAAGCTAAAACAATAGGAGAAAGGATTTATGTGAGACTATAAATCATGGAATGGGTGTTGGGTGTCAAGCTAAAACAATAGGAGAAATTTTTTCTCCTAGTTATTCCCTATAGGGGTGGGGGATAGATGGAAACATACAACCAAAAAAATAGGAGAGAAAAGGCTACATGGAAACATACAACCAAAACAATAAGGCTAGAGGGAAACATATAACCAAAACAAAAGGAGAAAAAAGGCTAGATGGAAACATACAGCCAAAACAATAGGAGAAATTTTCCCTCTTAGTGGTTACCTACATGGGGGGGTTGGGTAGATGGAAACATATCTATTTAAAATTTTGGGGTAGTCATCATAAATTTTATACTTAGAGGTTAGATATAGTTCATTTTTAAGCATTTCGTCTTGTTAATGTTCATTAATTTTTAATATCTATACTATGTATTGGGCATTGACCATTATTATAATAAATTAATGATGAGTGGTAATTTTATTTTTATCAATTTTTCTTTTAATCATAAATTTTATATTTATGGGTTAGATATGTTTCATTTTTATGTATTTCATCTTGTTAATGCTCATTAATGTTTTAATATCTAAACTATGTAGTGGGCATTGATCATTATTATAAATTAATGATCATTAAGTTTTTAATGTCTATACTATGTATTGGGCATTCATGATTATTATAGATTAATGATCATGGACATTGATCATTATTATAGATTAATGATCATTGGTAATTTTATTTTTACCATTTTTCCTTTTAATGTAGGGGACATTTTGCGAAGACATCCTATAGACTAAGAAATTGTGTGGCCAAGATTACTGATAGATTACTAATTAAGAATGGTCCGGCCAAGATTACTTAAAAAAAAAAGAAATTAAAAACTAAAAAAATAAAAGGAGAAAGACATCTGAAAATGTCTAACATATCAGGCAGTTTTTTGGGTTTCAGAGGATAATAATAGGCCATCAGATCAGGTAGTTCTTTGGGTTTCAGAGGATGTGGTTTTCACCGGCTGTGTGAATTACAATGGGCCGGCCCCCCTTATCTGATAACTCGCGTGATAATTACCATCGCCATGGGAGATAATAAGGTGGCCATTATCAACAACGCGAACGCCTACGCTAGTTACTTAGCCTGGTATGCGAAATGTCTATGCCGAACCACTCCAGAAGCCGTATACGCTAGTAAATTCCAGGCTATGCCAGTGACCATTGCAGGTTATGCTGCGAGTTAGTTATTTCACGACGAGCGGGTGCCGGAATTTGCTACTTATTTCTGCCTATCTATGCCGGATATGCCAGTTATCATTCCGGTTATATGCCAGTTATCATTCCGGTTATCTCCGGCTGATAACACGCGTAAACGGGATGATAAGTCGCATATCCAGCAAGGATAACTCGCGTTTGACATGGATAATTCGCATATCCGGAAAAAATATCTCGCATTGCCCAGAAATAACTAGCGTACCCGGCAAAATTGCTCTAATAGCCCAAAATGAACTCGCGTATTGGAGGAGATAGCTGTCGGAAATGGCTCGTGTTAGGGGAAGATCGCATATCGGGGCATATCTAGCTGCGTATCCTGTGAATAACTGACTTATCAGTACCGCGTTGATAGGGAATGACTCGGATATGAATATCGCGTTGATAACCAATAACTCACCTATCAATATTTCAACAACAAACAACGATATATCAACAAACACTATAGCATATGCATTACCGAAACACACGTTGTGAAAAGATAAGATTTGCAGAAAGATAGCAGGCAAGGGCAAGATATTAGTTGCAGATGTGACCTTCTCACTGTTTCGGAAAGAGCCAGCCGCTAAAACTCCCGAAACTTTGGCAGGTAACTGTATTTAGAGTTTCTTTGGAAAGGCAGCTTATAAGCTGCTGGCCGCCTCTATTACAGTACTGCTCTAATGGCGATTTTCATCATCTTGGTTTCTGCGCAGAAAGGCGGCTGCTGGCCTCTATTACCGGAATTGGATACAGTACTGCTCTCATGGCGATTTTCATCAGTGCTGGGGGTTCCTTGGGCTTAAATGGTTCTGAGATACCACGGGTCTTGAACCCTAGGTCCGTACTTTTCCATCTGTTATCGTCAATCATCCTTGCTCGCATTTTTATAATAAATAATAATTAAAAAAAAAATATTCAATTAAAATACTAAACTTATTTAATATATAATTTTATTATATTATAATATAGAAATAGGTTTTATATAATTTCATTATATTATAGAATAAGGTGTTTTTTAAATTTCTTATTTTTATATTAAATAATAATTTAAAAAAATATTCAATAAAAACCCTAAATCTTTTTTAGAATCTATGCTTCTGTGATCCATATAAAATTGCAAAATCTCTTTCGGTAATAATCACATATAATGGAACGTTGTCGACGCATTTCGAACCAACCAGTGTGGTTCATCATCAGGACTAGGTGAGAGATCAGATCAAATCAATAAGCTTAAATAGATGTAGAGATGTTTAAACTAGCCGTTTAGAATTAAACATGTCTACATCTATTTAAGCTTATTGATTTGATCTGATCTCTCACCTAGTCCTGATGATGAACCACACTGGTTGGTTCGAAACGCGTCGACAACGTTCCATTATATGTGATTATTAACAAAAGAGATTTTACAACCCTAAATCTTATTTTTGCATCCCAAATTTTTATTTTATATAATGTTTATTATTAATATATATTTAGGTTTTATATAATGCTTATTATGATATAGAGTTGGAGATGTTTTATATATAATTTTACGATATAATAATATAGAATTAGGTTTTATATAAGTTCATTATGTTATAGTATTAGGTGTTTTTTAAATTTCTTATTTTTATATTAAATAATAATTAAAAAAATATTCAATAAAAATATTGAAGTTATTTTTTCTTCCCAAGTTTTTATTTTATATAATGTTTATTATTAATATATATAATTAGGTTTTATATAATGTTTATTATGACATAGAAGTAGGGATCTTGTTCCTTGTTACTCATTTCACCCTAGACAAAGAAATGTTTTTGGCTTAGTAGAGCAAGATCCCAAAAGTGACCTCTTAGCTAAGAAATATTCCCCGCAACACAATCAAAAGTCCCCTAAGAAATCTTTTGGTCAACAACACAATCCCATGCAATACACTTCTACAAAGAAAAAGAAGGACCCACATAACATAGTGGAAGACATAACTAATACATAGCCTAAAATGAATGATGCACAAACATTGTTCAAAGAAATAATAATGGAGACAAGTTATCAAGTAAGCATAGAAAGATGGGATGAAATGGAAGTAGAGGAGAAAACCCTCTTCTAGATACTGGAGCAGCTATAATTCCAAGGTCCTAATTACGTTTTCGAGGCCCAAATGGCTATTCTCCAAGAATCATATCTCAAGATTCAATTCCCCCTTTTGGAGAGAGTTTGAACTCTTACAACTCCTCATCATGGTTGTGATTCTTCGTATCTTAGAGACCACCTCAAACTAGTAAAACTAGACAAACAACGTGGGATGAAAATTACGGAGGAGTTAGTACAATAGGTAGTGAATCTTGTGACCAAATTTTGTAAAATTAATTTGCTTTCAAGGGTTTTTCGTGCCATCCTTCCTTCTTAATGAAAGTGATTTTGCATAACATAAGGGGTCTCAATAAAAATGGAAAATAGAGAGTTCTTAGATACAAAATTAAAAATAAAAATCTTAGCATTATCATCTTGCAAGATCTAGATAGAAAAGGTGTGATTCTATGTCTCTTCATGCCCATGGAACAACTAGGGGTTCTATCAATCCTATGAAACCCCATAGAAGTAAATTTTCATGATTTTTTCTCATCCCTTACGTTATTATCTAGAATTTTTTCATAGGATCAAAGGAGAAGGGTTTCTTAACAACACTACATGGGTCGCACTTGTAGTGGATAAACTTTATTTTCTCAAGAACCTCAGTCAGCTTCAACAACTGTAGTTTAGTGAGAAATTCATTGTTGGGAGGGACTTGACAGATTACTGATGGCGTGTATGTAGTTCATATTGTAGTTCAGTGCTATCAGCTCTTCAAAGATTCCACTATGCACATGCACTTAGTCAGATAGAGATATGTTAGTCCCTATATTACTAGTATAGTCCCTTATTGTTGTTAGTATACCTTATTGTTATTATTGTACCTTGTAACCCCCATTTTATTATTATTGTGCCTTTAAATTATTATTTTTAGGTCTATTAGACATATCATGGCCCACAGGGATTACATTGTGGCCCCATGGACTCCTATATATAGAAAGGAGGTTTTGTAATTTGTATCATCCAAGAATTGTTCATTCATGTAATGTATTAGAGGTTTCCCCCTCGAAGTGGCTTATTTCTAAGGCGTTGATATCACTTTTCTTCTATTTTTGGAGCTGGTTTCACAACATTTGGTATCAGCTGTTTGGATTCTAGGGTGCCGCCTAAGAATACCGGAATTTTCGCTATAACTTTTTCACGGGGTTTTCAGGTTAAAATTTTTACGTGCTGTCAAATCCGAGGAAGATTGTCTAAAACATTTGAGAGCTTGGTTCACAATTATTTGGAGATATGATCGGTGAAGTTAGGTCTTTTTTTAGGCTCCTAAGCAAAAAAGTCATCGTAAATGCCTTCAAACAAATTTTCTTCGAAGGTTCGGGACCAAATTCGATGGTGCCAGTCAAATTCTAAGGAAATTCTTCAAAAAAATTCAGATCTTAGTTCGCAATATGTTTGGAAATATGATTTGTGGAAGGTAGTGCTTTTTCAGGCTCCTGAATTTCATCTCAAAGAGGTGATCGTGGGAAAAGTTCAATAACTCTCTCTCTGGGGATTGGATTGGAGTGCCGTAAAAATTTGTCCCAAGTACACGACCTGTAGTTTCTTGGCTATCAATTTCAGACACAAAGGACAAAAAAGTGACACGTGGCAAGTCGTACAAGTTCGCTCTACTGAACCAGTCCATAATTAGGTCATTGTGGGAGATTGGACACAACTTTGTCTTGCACCAAAATAAGGACGACATATGGAATCTGAAATAAACTATAGGGCTACATCGTTACTAAAATTAAGGAATATTGAAGTGTTGCAAAAATCACAGAGATAATCCAATTTCAATATCGAGCTCCTCAAAAGCAAGAAAAAGGTGTGTATTTTTTTCTTTTTCGAATTGCATAAGTCTTGTTTGAAGAATCAATTTGAATTGATTCCAAGGGCATATTGTAGAATAGATATCAGTATTGGGTTCTAAAATATGCCCCGTAAAAATAATTCAACACCCATTAAGCCTTCAGAAGGGTCTAATATGACTCATGAAGATGAAGAATTGCAACATGATCTATCAAAATTACAAGAGCAAGTGCAACAAATTTCACTCTCGCAAAGAGCAACAAAAAATGAAATGGAAGTTTTGAAGAAAGGCATGGAAGAGAAGATGGATGGTTTGAAGAAAAGCGTGGAAGCTAAGATGGATGGCATGGAAGCTGGAATGGAAGCTAAGATGGATTACATGAAAAACATGAAGAATGATTTAAAAGTAGACATCGAAGGTTTGACCAAGTTGATACAAGAAATGTTTCCTAATGGTGAGAAGATAGTAGAAGAACCTCATAATGAGAACAAAATAAATGTTAATCGCAATTTCATAAACTCTAATGTTGGCGGGAAGAACCATCATATTCCAAAAATGGATATGAGGAAATTTGATGGGAAGGATCCTGTAACATGGATACTACAGATGGAGCAATATTTTGATCTCTATAATGTGAAAAACACACAAAAGCTACACATTACAACTTTACATTTAGAACAAAATACATTTGTATGGTATCGATGGCTTTGCTCCCGTAAAAAAATTGTCACTTGGTTAATTTTTACAGAAGAAATGATAGCACATTATGAGGATACAAAGAGCAACACCTTATTTAGCCAATTGATAAATCTCAAACAAAAGGGTTTAGTGGGGCAGCACATTGAGGACTTCCAAAAATTGAATATAAGGGTAACTGATATTCCAGAGGAACACAGGATTGATCTCTTCATAGGCACTTTAAAGAATAACATCCAACATGAAGTTCGCGTTTTGGAACCTGATTCATTGGAGAAGGCATTCAGGTTGGCAAGAAAAATTGAATGTAAAATTATGGCGACAAGGAAGCCTACCACTCACTTCTATAAAGAAGGAAGTGTTGCTATGCCTAGATTTCCACAACCTACAAGGTTGACACTACAACAATTGGAAGAAAAAAGAGCAAAAGGGCTTTGCTACAGTTGTGATAGAAAATACACTAAAGGTCATAAGTGTGCTGAGAAGAAATTATTTTACATAGATTGTGAAGAGGAAGAAGAAAATGAACTTGATGAGGAAGGAAAAATCATATTGGAACCTGAAGCGGTCACAGAAACAAGAACTTGACAACTACGGAATCGATCAATTTCAGAGTATCTCATCAAGTGGAAGAACTTACCCACTGAAGATTCTACATGGGAGGATGAGAATTTTGTACAGAAGCACCCGGAGCTACTCAAGTGTTGAGGACAACACTTTTTTTGAAGGAGAGGGGCATGTTAGGTCCCTATATCACTAGTATAGCCCCTTATTATTGTTAGTGTAAACCCCTTATTGTTATTATTGCACCCTTGTAACCCCCATTTTGTTATTATTGTGCCCTTAAATTATTATTGTTAGGTCGGCTAGGATTACATTGTGGCCCACTAGGATTACATTATGGCCCCATGGACTCCTATATATAGAAAGGAGGTTTTGTAAATTGGATCATCCGAGAATTGTTCATTTATGTAATGTATTGGAGGTTTCCCCCTTGAAGTGGCTTATTTATAAGGCTTTGATATCTCTTTTCTTCTATTTTTGGAGCTAGTTACACAACAAAATGGTTAATGGAATCTATACTTGGAAAATTATAGAGGAGGTAGAAACTAGATAAGTTTTCATCTTGATATATTTCTTATCTCATAATGATTATTGGAAATAAACCTCGTTTTGGAAGCTTCCATATTTCCTAGTGAAAGCTGAGACCATTGGCCAAAAGTGTTAGAATTGGACCTCAAAGAAGTTGCTAAAAAATGAGCATTCATATTAGAGAGCTTTTTTATTAACACATCCATCCTTCCTTGAGAAAGTGAAGGAGTGGTTGCTAGAATTGGATAATCCAAGCACCTCCCCTATTTTCAACTTTCAACATAAGTTAAAAACTATAAAATATTTAATTAAAATGTGGAATAGTGAAAAATTTGGAAACATCATTTAGGAAGAACAAAATCTAAAAAATGAAATGGAACGCATCCAAACAAAAATGATACTTGAAGGGTGTTATGAAGATATGTCAAAGAAGGAGGGGGATGTTCTTAAAAAAACTCTATGAATGACTGAAGTAAGATAAGACATTATGAAGGAAAAAATATAGGATCTCTTGGCATAGGGAAGGGGAGAGGAACACTTGGTTTTTCCACAAATCAATGATGAAACACAAGCATCATAACCATATCTTCTCAATTACCAATGAGAATGGGAAAAAACTCTTTGGTCACATGGACATTGAAAAAGAACTTCATTCTCTAGGGATATCCTTAAATATTATAACACTAACATATTACGAGCCATGGAGAAAAAAATCACCCAAGTTCTAATATTGTTCACTAAATACTAGAATGTGGCTTTGATGAAGGAAATTACCTTGTAGGAGGTTAAAGAAGCAGTGACAAGCCTCCCAAAAAATAAGGTCCCTCCACCAAATAGCTTCACCTCAAATAATTTCCAAGTAGGTTGGGAATTATTTGGTGAGGAGATATTAGCTTTAGTAGAGGAATCACAAAGAAGATGATTTATCCTCCCTTGTCTAAACTCCCATTTCCTCACTCTTCTCCTAAATAGGCACAAGTAGTATAACAAAGTAGCTTCATACTTACCACACTCTCCATTATGGTGTAAAAAATACTTTCGAAGATCAGCCAATAGACTCAAACCCCTATTTCCTTTTAGATATTTTGAGGGTTGGAAAATCCTAGATGGTATCGTAGTAGCATATGCTGTTATACACACTATTAAATAATTTAGAAAATAATTTATGGTAATCAAATTGGATTTAATAAAATATTTTGATAAATTTACTTGGGCTTATCTTTTCCAAATTTTGAAAGCCTTTTGTTTCTTTAATGATTGGGATAAATGGATGGTTTCCTTATTTTCCTCCCCTTTCTTCTCTATCATTATTATTGGATCCTCCTCGACCACATTTAGCACCTCTGGAGGTATCCACCAAGGAGACCCAATCTCCCATTTTCTTCCCTCGTTTTTGAAGGAATCAAGTGTTTTCTAATATCTTTTATGCCTAATGGTGTGCTACCGGGAATTTGTCTCAATAATTGGTTAGCACCAACAACCCACCATGACTTTGTGGATGACACTATGTTGATGGGCCAACCCTCAATTGGAGAAGCTTTCGCCTTCAATTGCATTTTGAATTACTTTATGCTAGCATCTCATACTAAAATAAATCACAAAAGTCCCAGGTCTTCTCCTTCAATACCCATTCCAACATTCAAGTTCATCTCACTTCTCTTTGGGGTTTCTCCTCAGCGTCTCTTCCAATCGTTTATGTGGGATCCGCCCTAAAAGATAATTCCTTGAAAACTATTCATTGGAGAGATATTTTGGATAAAATTTCCTTTAAACTAAAAAATTGGACCTTCAAAGCCTTATATTTTCTAGGAAGATTAGTTCTCCTCAAATTGGTGCTTTAATCACTCCCAATTTACAAAACAAATTGTTAGCTTTACCAAAAGGTGCCTTAAGCTCATTGTGTAACCTAATGCACTCTTTCCTTTAGGGAGGGGTGGCCCCATAACATAAGTGGTCGCTTATGGCTTGGAGTTTGTTTTGTCTTCCATTTATTGTTAGGTAAAATGTTATAATTAAGTTATCTAATATATTCAATTTTTTTATAATCTTATTAGTTCTCATAATTAATGTTGTAAAAAATGTATTAAACAGTGATATATAAATATTAAAATTAATGTTAGGTACAATGCTATAATTAATGTTATATATACAGAGAAAATAAGGGGGAATAATTAATTAATCGAATCAATTGATAAGAGTTTATACTATTATGGTGGAGATCCTGCAAACTATTGCTCTAGCAATGCTAATGAGATAGGTTTAGGGTTTACACATGTTACAACCCTAAAAAATTTACCAATTTTCCACACCTCACTCTAATATTTTTCCAAGACTACGTTTATAACTTGATTCTAATGAACCTATGGAATCGTCATTTACCTGAGGGGGTATGCCCCCATCTTACTATAATGTAGTCTCTACATATGATTTTTCTAGGAAGAAAGCAATGACAAAGACACCTCACAAATCCCCCCACCCTGAAATTCATTACAGGGAAGTCAAAAATATGCCCCAATCTTGGGCATTATATGGAAAAAAAAATAGACCAATCCATTGTGTTCCAAATGACCTTCAATTGTGAACATGTGATTGTGACAATTATGTTAGGCTCCTACTTAATGGATATTATGACAAGAACCAAGAACACTTCTGAGTCATGGGGTGCCCTCTAGGAGAACCAAGTGAGCAGTGACTAACATCTACTCTAGATACAACAAGGATGTATCTCTCTCCACCACCCATTTAAGATACCTAATAATAAGGTTGTTAAGGATAACACATTCAAAAACTTAACTTAGGTAAATAGTCGTAATTTAGGTCTACATGAAAAGAAAAAGAAAACCTCCACACATATTACTCACATTAATTTATACACCTCTCAAGGAGATCCCTAAGTAATATGTGGAGCTCAAAAACATCAAGACCAATGCAGCAAGCTATATCACTATGTTGGGATCAATATGACCTCATGATTGATGCTTGTATGAGAAGGGCTTCCTATGGAATATGCCACTGCAAATGTATTTTATTTCTATAACTCAATATAATATGTTTGTTTTCATGATATTGGAGAGTTTACCTCATCCCCCCTAATCCAATAATGTAATGTGAACTATTACTGGTGTGTTGCCAAAGAAAGGAAAAATGTTGAACAATATTTATCAAGCATTTGTTTTATGTGTTTTTATTTACTCTAGGGAAGTGGCGTGCAGTTGATATGGTGTGTAAATACAAGACCCAATCGTAATGTATGCTATATGAAATCCATTTTTCATTGAATCAAAACTAGCTATAGAAAGGAAGAGATTCCTTTTTCTTTTTAAAAGATGAAAACAACCTCTCACACTCTCAATATTAACTCCTAAAATTCACCAAATTCATAGCATAAATTTGATCCAAAAAAAAACTCAAGAAGAAACACAAAAGTATTTCAAATAAAAACCAATTAATAACACCAAGCATTCAAAATATTGGAATTGAATTTGTAAAATAAAATCACCAAAATAAATTTATCACACATGGGTAAACATGAAAAAGGAGTGCAAAGAAAGTTCTAGATTTGTATTTGAATGGAGATAGCAAAAAAATTAACGCAACAATGATCTATAAAGGTAAAGAAACAAACCTTAATTGAACAGAAATATTTGGAGTGGTTTAAAAAATGGAGATTTTTAATGCTCCAATCAAAGAAGAAGGCCATAAAAACACAACTAGAAATTTCAGATCTAATTTTTCATAACCATAATAGATAGAGCAAAACAGTGCTAATGAAATTTTAAAA
Organism: Pinus albicaulis; assembly: GCA_034641835.2. Lineage (NCBI taxonomy): Eukaryota > Viridiplantae > Streptophyta > Pinopsida > Pinales > Pinaceae > Pinus > Pinus albicaulis. The sequence goes on along the minus strand of CM076571.1, from coordinate 200,414,170 downwards.
AAATGGAGAAAAGGAAACTTGATCAAAACACCAAAATTGAAAAAGAAATCAGACCCAATTCAAAAATGATATTCTTGAAATAGTTCTGAAATAGATCTACATCTATACAATTAGTAGGGGATAGATCTAGAAAATGTGAGAGAGATATTAGTCCTCCAAAAGGCACCTTCATAAAAGCTAGATTTTATTTTTCCTCCTTATAGTATGAAAATAATCATAAAAAAATTCATTAAAACAAGAGGTTCCTAATGGAATCTTATCAAAGAAAATACTCTCTAGGGTTCACAAGGAAAACACTAAAAGAATTACAAAAAAAGAGTTTTTTTTTTTTTTTTTTTTAATTCTAGAACCCTTTAAAACAATATATTTACAAAGAATACACAGGTAAATAGTGAGTCACTACTCTCCTAAGACACATCTATGAAGGGTATTACCCACATATTTACTCAAACTATTGCAATCCACTATAGACCAATGTATTTGGACCGATGTGAATTTAAAACCTAAATCAAGAAAATATCTATTCATATCTAAGTAGATTAATTTGAAAGAGACTAAAACTAGCTCAAAAGATAAAGGATAACACTCAAACTCAAAAAAAAACCAACATCTAAAGCCAAAAGAGTAGAGGCACAAGACTAGGGTTAGAATCGCTAGTTGATTTGCCAATTTTTTTGTAAACATAATGAATATAGTATAGAAATCTATTTCTTTGTGTGTTTTTCCAAGAACCCTCTAGACCATGCATGTGATGAAATCAACAGAATCCCTTAAATGTAAATCATAATAAAACATAAAATTTCAGCGAAAGAGCTCAAGATAATATATGTTAAACCGTGGAGGTGATAATATACTTTAAACCATGGACGTTGATGAGGAATGGTGGATATGAATTTTTTACTAGAGAACTTGATTCTCTTGAAAATCTCACTCCTATCATTTTTTATATAAAACTCTTGCACATGTGCATAGCTACGAAAAGAAAATTTTCCTCAGGTAGAGGGAATATTAGCAAGAACAAGATATAAACATGAACATGATTAACAAATCATGTAAATAAAATAAATCATATACATTCATTAATAATCCAAATCAGTACAACATACCTTCAACATGAGATTCCTCCTCTTCAGCCTACAATTCGAGCCTTCTCCTAGAGATAGTCTCTAAGCACTCAACAATATGGAAAAAACCTCACAATTTCCAAATAACTCATTTTGGATATAATTGGATTTGGAATAAACTGAATTTAGCTCCCTTCCTCTTGTTATGGTCACATTATAAAGGTTCGTTCTATCCTCTTGGAGAATGTATCTAGACAACTAGGGGCTTGAGAAGTTAGGAAACTTCTACAATGATTTATACCTAACAACCTTGTGGACAAGTAGGTCGAAATAATATCCTTGAGAATGAAAAAATATATAATTTTCAATAAAGATGTAGGTTTTAAAAGGGAAACGTATGTCCCAAGACTCAGGATATACACTATAAACCAAAGTTTGGACACAATTGTTAGTGTAAGACTGGCCCGTCTACTCTAAAAGAGGAAAAATTAAGAGAAAAAGGTATGCATCAAGGTCAACAAGTCAAAGATATCTCATGTGGACTCAATGTGGGTAAAATATGCTATAAGAGTTGTATCTCTTTTCTTAGAAGGATGGTTTGCTTCGTCTAAATACAATTGAAAGTGTGCTAGCCATTTCATCGAAAGCCTCTACACTAATAAAATGTTGTTGAATAGTAGAAGAAGAAGGTACATAATATATATGTCTTGGGACGAACTATGCTACCTTTTGAACCTATCCATGGAGTTATTGCATCTCTTGTTTAATTTCTACAATAATAAGAAAAGGAATTCATTTTCTTTCTCCACATGAACTATTCCAAGGGTCTTTACATGCTCAAAATTCATATCTTTCAATATTTTATTTAGTGCTTGTATTTCCAACTCTTTGGGTTATATTAGCTATATGCTTAATGGTATGCTACCAGACATTTGTCTCAACAATTTGTTAGCACCAACAACTCACGAAGACTTTGAAGATGAAACTACATTGGTTTGTGAGCCCTCAATTGAATAAGCTTCGGACTTCAAGCACATTTTGAATGAACTTATGCTAGCCTTTGTTACTAAAATAAATCTCATCAAGTCCCAAGTCTTCCCCCTCAATACCCATACCATCATTCAAGGTTGTATCACTTGTCTCTTGGGTTTCTCTTGAGCCTCTGTTCTTATCATTTATATGTGATCCACCGTAAAAGATTATTGCTTGAAAAATATTCATTGGAGAGACATTTTGGATACAATTTCCTTTGAACTAAATAATTAGACCTTCAAAGCCTTATATTTTCTAGGAATACTAGTTCTCCTCAAATTTGTTCTTTAGTGAATCCCAATTTACAAATTTTTTGTGATAGCTTCAACAAAAGGTGTATTGAGCTCAATGCATAACGTGATGGATTCTTTTCTTTAGGGAGGAAAGGCCTAAGAACATAAGTGCGTGCTTATGGCTTGGATTTTTCTTTTTCTTGTATTTATTGTTAGGTAAAATGTTATAATTAAGTTATCATATATATATATATATATATATATATATATATATATATATATATATATATATATATATATATATATATATATATATTATCTTATTTAAATAGTTCTCATTATTAATGTTGTATAAAATGTATAGAATAATGCTATATAAATATTACAATTATTATTAGGTACAATGATAAAATTAATGTTATATCTACAAAGAAAAGGAGAGGGAATAATCAATTAATTAAATCAAATTATAAGGGTTTAGAATATTATGGTGGAGATCCCTCAAACTATCACTCTACAATGCTAATGAGATAGGATTATGGTTTACATGTGTTACAACCCTAAAACCTTTACAAAATTTGCACACCTAACTATAATATTTTCCTAGGAATTTGTTTTTAGTTTGATTCTAATCAACATATGGTCTTATCATATAGTGGAGGGGGTGCATCCCCCTCTTACCATAATGTAGTCTCTAGAGATTCTTTTTCTAGGAAGAAAGTCAGGACAACAACGCGTCATCAATCCCCCCACCATGAAATTCATCACAAGGAAGCATAAAATATGCCCCAATATTGGGCATTACATGGAAAACAATAGAATAATCCATTGTGTTCCAAATTACCTTCAAAACCATAGATAAAAGTTTAATTAAGATAAAATCTCGAAGCACATAGAATCCATGCAATACCACACTTTAATATACAAATTTATTGGTGCTTGGCCACCAAATCGAGATTTGACACCATGGATAAAGGCTAAATAGAAGTCAAAAGTGCATGTTGATTTGAATATTGGAGACAAAGGTTTTATTACATGAGCTTCACTAACTTAGAAGAATTTTCAGGGGTCTTTGTGAATGTCCCTTATTTTATTAACAATGTTAGTCTCTTCATCTAAAGATTTTTTTTTTCTCCTATATGGGTAATATTAATATTGGAAACAAGATATCTTTGTGCTAATTTCCAGTACAATTGGAAATTATCTAAAAACCTTAGAAATAAGAAATTCCAAGATGTGCACTACATATGTTAGGATATTCTTGTACGTGAATGTATGAGAGTCATTGTCACAATCCATACTTATCTTTCCCAACGATGAAGATACCATCTAACCCATTGATTATGAGCATATCATTTTTTTGTTGTAGAAGGTTCCATAAACATGGCTAACTCTACATGGATTTCCCCCTCACCAATCCCCACAAGATGAAGGAGATAGTCGCATAAGCATTAATCAGAAAGGTTTCAATAATCAACGTGAAGTAGGAGGAATCTAAGCCCTAAAACCCTAATCCAAAGAACTAGCTTCAGTCCAAAAACAACTTTCAAGCCCTAGTAGAGTAATATGCACTACAATAGGTGAAAATTCACACTGAGGACTCCTTGGGACCATAACCTAATGCCATGAAAAACACTTCTACAAGGAAAACGAAAAACCTAGATAATACAATGGAACACACAATGTATATGGAGATTGAAATGCATGATGTAGAGACGATGTTGAAAAAAAATAACAATGGAGATAATTTTTGAGGTAAGCATAGAAAATTCATATAGAGGATAAAACTCTCTTCGAGATACTAGAGTTGTTTCATATCCAAGGACCCATTTCCATTTATGAAGTGCAAATGCCTCTTCTTGAACATTTCTATCCATAATACACCCCCTTAATGGAAATTAACCCTAAGGAGGTGGATAATAGGTTGACCTCACTATTAGTGTGTGATTATGAGAATTGGGTCTATTTTTTTTTTCTCTTCTCTATTTAGATTTTAGGGTCAAAAGTTATGTTTTCCTATGGTTTCCATCTTCATTTTTTAATGTTTCTTAATCATGCCTCATTACATGCACATGGAACCCATGTGGTGGCATATTTCATATTACCCTAGGGATTCTTTATTGACATAATTTCACTCATGCCTAGGGAAATCCAACCTTATGACCCTGAGTGAGGTTCCATCACAGTTAGAGCAAGGGAGGTATCATCTCATGTGAGGGAACTTGAGTCTCTGCGCTTAGTATTTCTTATAATACACCCCTTTAGCTAAGATACTGTCACTACAGTGTATCCACAAGTCCATGCAACTCCTTATGGTAGGATATTTGATAATTACTTCAAATGTATTCAAGTGTGTGCTGCCCCACTAAGAATGGATCCCTTGGGAAATATCAATATCAAGATCCACTTATAATGGAAGTTTTTCTAGCACTCTCAGCACAAGTGCATTATATATTTGAGCCTAGGGCTCATCAAAATATCATTATTCATCTTTCCATTTATTGTATGCATTTTCCTTCATGAAGGAATTGAAACTCAATGAGATGTGAAAGTAATGTGAGGGAGACTTTCAATTGGTCATTGAGATAGGTTGGCATTGAAAACTTAGTCTATGAACCATATCATCTCTAGGTTTGTCTACAATAGTCCTACAAATAATAGAGGAGAATGGTATCACAATAAAAAATGACAAAATAATCCAAATAATCTCTTTCTGCATCATTTATGCATCATTCATCAATTTGTGGAATGTTTTTGGTGCATTAGAAATTTCAAATGTCATTACCAGTATCCATACAACCATGGTAAATTCTAGAAGCTTGGTTTCCATGTATCTTCTTCCTTCATTCGTACTCTAAATTAAGCTCAAGGTTAGAGATATGTGTTGCTTATTTCCTACAATTATCCCCGTGATATGGAAAAGGGGAAATAATATTTTTTACTTTCTTTCGAAATATCAATGCTAGAAACCTCCATAGAAATACAAATAGTAGCACAATGAGATCAATGAAGTGAAAATTACAATTTCACATTGTATCTTTTTCAAATATTTACAATGCACATTCACAAGAACAACATTGATCCTTCTCCACTAAGCATGTTCATACTAGTGAAAAAAACACTCTTATCAAAATTCAATCATATTAAAGTAGGATAAACACTGGAACTAGCCACCATCAAATTTATGTAAAACCAATATTTAGATTTATGATTAAATTTGTAGGAAATTTTTCTTTATAGAAGGTTCCTTGTCACTTGAAGGATCACCAAAAATGAAGTAGAATATGAGACCAAATAACTATTTCAATAGTTTGTCAATGGAAAATACATTACTAAACTTTTCCACATTATCAATGATATCTATTTTTTTTAATAACATAGTATTAGTAGTATGTAAATATCAATTTTAAAATACTATTCTACTGACATCTAATTATATCTCATATTATTATGATATTGTCAAGTCTCATAGCTAGCCAACAATTCCAACCCACATTCTTGTCTTACCTTTAGGATATTCCAAAAATTCATAGGAAAAAAAATATCTTTACAAACAATATTGAAATATCACTAGAACATCACACAAGTGAAGGTCTAGAGGAGGCTAGACTCCAGAGCGAAACCATAAAAAATATGGAAATTCATCAAAAAATATGATACCCTATGCATTTACATAGAAGAGTGGATTCTAGTGAATTACGAATTCATTGGATAATCTATTCTAAGGTTAAGATCAAGGCCTTCAAGGCGCAATCCCTTCATATTCTGGTAAAGTTGGTCAATCTAGAAACTTATGTTGCAATGAATGGAGTTGAAATAAATATCAGCACAATCATGAGTGGAAATGGAAGACACTATTGTGAAAAACAACATTGTTGAGTGAAAGTGATGTGATATGAGGATCTGGAAACATAGTTTCAGAGTTGTGTGTTGAATTTTATGTAGTGATTATGTCACATCAACATATGAGAAGTAGGAATGGGAAATAATAAACATACAATCACTCAAATAGATAGACTATTTTTTTTGAATTGCCTTTCAAGTTTCAAAGTTATATCTTTTCTAAGATGTGAGAAGCATGATTATATGCAGCTAGATTATGACTAGTCTAACCATTCTCTCTAGATGATCCTTTTGGCTATTGGATTAGGAATGTTTTGAATGATTTTAATAGCATGACTCATGAACTTCAAATTTACTAGTTTGTAACAAACACAACATTCATTTGAACGTATTCTATTCCTATCCATTTGTTGCATACATCTAATTGCCCCATGGGTGTAATGTTCTGTACTAGTATATCAAAATTCTGACAAATCTATGCGCACAATGAAATCATGATTTAATTGTTCTGATTTCCTTATGTGATACAACCACAAATAATATAATCACATTTTTGTCTAAAGTGTTGACACTACTTGTTATAACTACATGCGATCCCATAAATACAACATTGAGTATTCAACATGCAACCTAAAATACTAACATGGTACCTTGCCCAAATAACCATAGGAAAGTGGGAAATAATCCCAAGAATTCCACATAGTATTTAGTACACCAATTTTACGTTATATTGGTAATAAGGCCTTACATCCTTAGGTGCTCAAGAGTCTTTGGGAGAGTTTCTATATATACACGTTCCTGCAATAACACGATTAAAAATATTGATTACATTCAACCATTCATGGACCCTGGAGTAACTATGTGACATATGGACTATTATTTTGACCTTATTCATGGTTTCCTAACACCAATTCCTTACCATCGTTGCCCCTACAACTTCATAGATAACAACATGTAATTTACACATACATCTATGCATATGTTAAGGATATACTTTAGGAGTTTATAATCTCTCACATATGTCATTTAAGTGAGAATTCATATTCCATTCAGCCAAATATCAACACTTCAAACACCATTTTCATTTAAGACAAACATGAACATGATGACTACACAGACAAAATACAATCCTTGTGATTGGTAAAAGAACGTATGAAATTTACAAGTACATGTTGCATAGGGTTATGAAGGTACAATTATATCAATGGGAAGGATTGTCCCTCTCATTCATAGCACCAAGTGAGAGCCTATATCATCAATATATTATGCACTTAAATGAAAACAAATATCACAAAGTCAAAAGACATGTTGAAGAAATCTATAGTTGCAAGCAACTAGAGTATTAATACCCTATTTTCTAGAAATAATTTTTTCCTATTGAAGTAATTTTATTTGACAATTAAAACTTGAATTTTAGTGCATATGTCAACTATGTTCAATCATCCATGCATTATTTTATGCTTTATAACTTTAGCACATTTTAATAACCTTGTAGCTTAACATAAAATTATTTACATTCATAAATACAACCTGGAAACTATCCATATGATGAAACCATTCTAATAATTCCATGAATAGTGTTTAGTTCCAGACATGTATCAAGAAATTCATATCTATAATGAATGATATATAAAATGAGATGGAGACATTGATTTTCCACCCAACTATAGACTAACTATAACTAGTTCTCTCTTGAAGTTGTCAACCTCGAGCTATATTATAAGCCTTGAGAAGGTTGCTCACTGGAAAAAACTATATTTTCAAGTTGAATCAATGACAGCAGAGGTCCTACCTCCACCCATTTCAACTTCGACACATAATGATCCTATCAAGGGAATCCAAAAGTATGAAGGAACTTTCACTAGCTCTCCTTTTCTCAACTGCAGTATTTTTCCTTTTCCTAAGACTTGTCGATGTGCATGACTACTGATGACTTCAAATAAATTTTACATAAGAATCTATAGTTAGATTCATAACATATGACTATCAATTTCACAGTTATTCTAGTGCTTTATTTCAGCCCCTTTGAAGCTTAGCTACGGGCTTTTAATGGAAAGGGAGGGCTTATAGACAATATAGCCACATGCTAGCTTTGTCAATGTAGGAGCTAAGGCCCAAATAGAAAATTTTCAGCCTCTAGCTCTGATCTACCCAGGTCACTGCCTACAAATTGTTGTAACATTACGAGAGGGTAATTAACATTAAAGAAAACATATTAAAGCCACTTATTTTTGCTTCCCAAATTTTTATTTTTTACAATGTTTATTATTAATATATATAATTAGGTTTTAGATAATGTTTATTATCAATATATAGATTTAGTTTTTATATATTGTTTTTTAATGATATAAAATTAGAGATGTTTAATATATAATGTATTATATTATAATATAGAATTAGGTTTTATATAAGGTTAATTATATTAATTTTAACTTATTTTCATATTAAATAATAATTTTAATAAAAATATACTAAAAAATATTAAATTAATAAAAATATATTAAATAATTATATATAATTACTACCATTATTTTTAGGTACAATGTCATGCTAATGTTATATATACAAAGAAAAGAAGGGTCTTAATTAATTAATCAAATCAATTGATAAGAGTTAAGACTAATATGAAGGAGATCCCATGAAGTAGGAGTTGTGTTTAGGGTTTACATGCCTTTGCATACTTTCCATAGTGGGCTCTAATATTTTGGTAGGACTTCATTTTTATCTTGATTCTCATCAAAGTATGACCTCCAAGTCTCACAAGAGGGTGTGGCCCAGTCCTATTTCAATGTAGTCCCATGGCATGCTAAGTCTAGGACGAAGGTGGCAGCAACAACAACTCATCAATCCTCCAACCCCCTTGGAAATTCATCACAAGGAAGTCAAATATATACCCCAATACTGCACACTACATGGAAAAAAAATAGATCAAACCATTGTGTTCGAATAATTCAAAACCCCACATTTGAGGTCAAGTCACATAAAATCTTCCACCACATAGAGATCATGCAAGAGCATGCTTTAATCTACAAATTTATTGTTCTTGGCCACCATAACAAGATCTAGAAGCATGGATCAAGGATAAATGGTAGCCAAAAATGAATGGTGATTTTTAGAGTGGAGCCAAAAGTTTTCTTACGATGATCTTCATTAATTTAGAGGATCATTCAAGGGTCTTTGAGAATGGCCCTTGTTTTCTTAACAATCCTATTTTCTTCATCTTGTTAGTGGTGACTCATTTTACCCTAAACAAAGAAACGTTTTTGGCTTAGTAGAGTAAGATCCGAAAATTGACTTCTTAGCTAAGAAAGATCCCCTACAAGATAATCAAAAGTCCCCTAAGAAATCCTTGCGCCAAAAACACAATCCCATGCAAGACACTTCTACAAAGAAAAGGAAGGACCCAAAAAACATAGTGGAAGACACAACTAATACATAGCCTAAAATGAATGATGCACAAACATTGTTGGAATAAATAATAATGGAGACAAGTTATGAAGTAAGCATAGAAAGATTGGATGAAATGGAAGTAGAGGAAAAAACCCTCTTCTAGATACTGGAGTAGCTACAATTCCAAGGAACTGATTACCTTTTCTACGCCCAAATAGTTATTCTCAAAGAATCATATCTCACATGATTCAATTCACCCTTTTGGAGAGAGTTTCAGATCTTACAACTCCTTATGAGTGTTGTCATTCTTCGTATTTGGGAGACCACCTCAAGCTAGTAAAATGAGACAACCAACTTGGGTTGAAATATGAGCAAGAGCTAGTACAATAGGTAGTGAATCTTCTGGCCAAATTTTGTAAAATTAATTTTCTTTCAAGGGTTTTTCACTACATCGTTCCTTCTTAATGAAAGTGATTTTCTGGAAGATAAGTGGTCTCAATAGCAATGGAGATAGAGACTTATTAGATACAAAATGAAAGAATAATCATAGCATTATCATCTTGTGAGAACTAAAGGTTAGTGGAGCTAGCATGGAGGCTCTAGTGGAGTAATGCTAGAACAGGTGTTAGTGGATGTCACTTCATGCTCATGGGAGTAATGCTAGAAAAGGTGTTAGTTTATTTCACTTCATGCTCATGGAAAAACAACGGGGTCTATCAATCCTATGAAACCCCATAGAAGTAAATTTTCATGATTATTTGACATACCCTAGGTTCCCATCTGGAATTTTGTCAAAGGACAAGGGTTTCTTAAAGACAGTATATGGTCCGCACTTACAGGGGGATAAGTTTTTTTTTTGTCAAGAACCTCATTCAGCTTCAACAACTGAGAAATTAATTCTTGGAGGGGACTTCAACATGATTACCTCACTGGATGAAAAAAAAATGAAGTTCATATATTAGACATTAAAGCACAGTCCTTCAAATTTCTAATTTTTATATTAAATAATAATTTAAAAAAAATATGCAATAAAAATATTAAACTTATTTTAGCTTCCCAATTTTTTTATTTAGTATAATTTTTTTTATTAATATATATAATTAGATTTTATTTTATATAATTTTTACTATTAATATATATATAATTAGGTTTTATATAATGTTTATTATGATATAGAGCTAGAAATGCTTAATATATAATTTTGTTAGATTATAATTTAGAATTAGGTTTTATAAAATTTAATTATATTATATAACTATATTATATAATTATATTATATAATTAGGTTTTCATTTTAATTCTTAATTTTTATATTAAATAATATTTAAAAAAAATACTCAATAAAAATGATAAAGGTGTTTTTTCTTCCCAATTTTTTTATTTTATGTAATGTTTATGGTTCAATTCTTCCCAATGAAAGATGAATTTATTTGAGATTCCTCGATGATTGAGTTTGAGTATACCATCAATCATGCGTCAGATCAATTCTAATTCCATCTTGAGAAATAATGTGACCCAGAAGCTTTCCTTCTTCAAGACCAAACAATGTTTTCTTGTTATTTAAGTAAATTCCAAACTTTCTACAATTTTCAAAAATTCTTATTAGATGTGCCAAGTACTCTTCATCAGTTTTTGAATATATAGTAATGTCATCAAGGTAGATTACAATGAAATGGCCAATTTCATATGCAAAAGCAATGTCCATGGCTCTTTGAAAAGTAACAACAACATTCATTAATTGAAACAAAATTTTCACATGCATGAAAGTCCCCCAAGGAGTAGTAAAGGTTGTTTTGTCTTGATCATCATGATGTACTAGAACTTGATTACATCCTAAAAAGCCATCTAACAAAAAGATCATACTGGAGCCTACTACCCTCTGCAATATGTGGTCCATTTTTGGTAAGGGATATTTTTCCTTATGAGATACTTTTTTCAGATTTCTAGAGTCAATGCAAAGTCTGATTTCACATGTTTTCTTTCTTGTAGGAAAAATATTGGATACCCATTCAGAATATCTCAGTGGAAATATGATTTTTGGTTCATACATTTTCTTGATTTCTTTCTCAACCAAAGCCATTGAGAGAGGATTTATCCTTCACACCTTTTGTTTAAAAGGTTTTTGATCCTCCTTGATTAGAATTTTGTGCTGTATGATGTTAGTGTCATAAGATTTTAGGTGCTCATAGCTCCAAGAAAATACATCTATTAATTCCTTAAATAGTGCTATATACCTCTATTTCGTAACTATAGGAAGTGATTATGACAGGTTTCTGATTTTGGGATTTTGTTCAGTGCCTATGATACAATCTTCAATGTTTCCCCTGTTGGTTCCATTTTAGGTTTCTTGGCCATGTCATTAAAGTCAAATTGTTCTTCTAAAGGGACCAGCCCCGTAGGCATGATATTATCCTTGAGTTGAAGTATTTTGAATTACTCTTTTTCTAGGTCTTTATGTATTTTAGTTCTATGTACAGTTTTATTTGCTGAAATAATTACAACAAAAAATGCAATTTGTTATTCTACACTAATTTGTACATCAATGTGACTATCTTCTTCACAATATTATTCTATATTTCTGTCATCAAATTCATCCTTTGATTGTAAGAAACTCTCAATTTTTTTTTCACTACTAAATACTTACCAGTACCTCATGTTATCCGGCACAAATGGACAATTTTTAACCTCTACTATGTATTGTCTATTTGGGTGAGGCAATTGACATGTACTTGATGAAAAGGCTAAACCATTTTCTAGAACATTTTGGTTTCTTAGGACAACTGCTAGGTCATAATCTTCAAATGTTTTTAAGAAATCAAGTACAACATTTTTGTATGCTCTCAACCTAGGATGTTTTGCGGCATATTTTCCTTTTATTTGTTTTATAACTAATTCAGAATCACCATGGACATAAATCCTCTTAGCTCGTAATATTTTTAGCAATTATAATCCTAAGAGCCATGCTTCATATTCTGCTATATTGTTGGTGCGATGAAAATTTAGTTTGGAAGAGTGACATTTGGCACAGTTGTTCTTTGTGTTATATACCCAAATACCCGTTGTTGAGCCTGATTTTCCACATAAGCCATCAAAACTCATATTCCAAAGAGGTTCATTTTCAGGGTCTTGTTGTATAGTTTGTATTTTATTGTCATGTTTTTCTTTAAAATCATTTTTTGCATGTGTAACATGTGAGTCAATGTATCCATCATTATAAATAATGAAGGATTCAAGGTTAGTATGGACAGAGTACAGAGGATAGTTGTGTGGTTTTTCTGGACTACTCACGATGTACTTCATTAAGGTTTCCCTATACATTCTTCTTGGTTGACCAAACACAGGTATTGTAGCATAAGTCATATTCATTTGAAAGGTCCCTTATAAATTCACTCCCCATGACCATGATAAAATAATGCCATACTTAGGAGGTATGTCAGCTACTACTATATCCATTACCAGAATTTTGCTAGTATCTGAGTTAATGTGACACAAAGATATTTGATAAGACCTAGACATCTAACTTTGCTAGAATCAATTGAGTACAAATCTTTGTAAAGTCTAGTAATTTCAGGGCCAATATTCTCCATAACAGCCTTTGGCATAAGCTTATGTGATGCACCTAAATCCAACATGGCATTACGGAGAAATTTTTCATGAACATTAAGACTGACATAAAATGGAGGGACACCTCCTTCTTGGGGTTTACCATCAACTTCTCGCCCAAACAAAATTTCAGGTTTATCATCATTTAAATTAATAGTATCAGTAATTTCCCCTATGTTTAGTAGCTTTAGGACCTAAGACCTATACACATTCTTGATTATCAATTTAGTGAGAGGAATAGAAATTTTCAGTTTTGCAAGTTCATTCTCCATGCTGAATGGTGTTTGAACTTGAAGCAAATTTGAAATATCAGTTCTTTCAACCACTATTTTTTCGGTAAATTCAGTTTTTTGACTTATACTAGGAATATCAGTTTGATAAGTTTTGATAGGGGTATCAAATTTTTCTCCTAGTAGTGCTCTTAGCATTCTTCTTTTTTGAATTGTTCACACTTTTCTTTGAATTTTCTGTTGTTTTGTTGAGATTGGGTTCAGAAACTTTTTTGGTAGAATTTTTGAATTTTTTTTATTGGAATTGTCAAAGTTTTTCTTACTTCTGAGGTTATACTCTCTATGAACCTCCATGATATAATTCTCAAATACTTGTTTATAATCATCAGATTCTTCAAATTCTAATTCTATTTGAGTTAATGAAAATAATTCTTATTCTTCTTGAGTGAGAAAAACATAGTCATCTTCATTAAGTCCCATCAAATTTATCTCGTTTTCTTCTACTTCTTCAACTAATCATTCATCCTCATCAACATAATTCTCTTGGAATGGAGGCCTAATATCCTGATTAGGATGTCTTTGCTCTATCTGTCTTATCTATGGAGGGTTTCTTCTAGGATTATAATTTCTATTTTGCGGAGCTCGTTGATTTTCCCTGGGAATAGTTCTCTCATTTAGATTTATTTTCTCCATCATTCTCTACATAGTTGTAATGAATGAGTCAATTTTAGCATCATATGTGGAATTTTAGGGTTCTTCTCTTATTGTAACTCTTTTTTAAGTTCTCATTCTAACTCATTTTTCTAATAGGTTGGCTTCTACACTTACTGCATCCCTTTGCATTTCCTCTAATGTGGCTGAGTTTCTTTCGCTTAGATGATAAGACATTTCAGGTTCAAAACCATCTAGGAATTTAACCAAGGCTAAACCTTGTTGTGGTTTTATATGAGAAGGTATTGCATTATATAAACTGTTGAATCTGGGGCAATAATCCTGAACACTTTCATCTTGGGCCCTTATAATATTTTCATATTCAGATAAAAATTGAAGAGGATTCCTTTTTAATTCCCACCTATTTAGGAATGTTTGATGAAACACATGGATGTCATTGATATTGCTTGAAAGTAAATCTTTCAACCATTTTATAACTTCTCCACTAAGACTCTGAGCAAACATCCTTAACTTAACACATTCTTCTTCTACCTCTTGAAGGTCAAAACAATCATTCATTTTGTCAACATGTTATTGGGTAGTTACAGAACTAGTTCCATCATATAATGTAATTTTAGACTGGTAATCCTATGGCATGGCTGCAAAAGGTTCTGGAAACACCAATGGGGCATGTCTGGCTTCCATGATTGGTGGAGGTGGTGGATAAAGGTGGACAGTGGATGAAGTAGGATGAATTAGTTATAATGATTATAGTGGTTGCTTTTTTATTGACTATTTGGTTGGATTAGAAGATATGGTTAAACTAATTCCATTGGTTTATGGAGTTCTAAAAGGGTGGGTTTTTGCATCAACTTTTCAAGAGAATTCACAAGGCAAGGTAACTATTCTTACTGGATCTTAAAACATAATGAATTATGAGATGAAAGAAAGAGTGAATTCAGTAGTGGTCAAAAATAAATTAAGTATTTCTTAACTAGACTTCAGAAGAAAAACATTTATATTGTAAACACATCTAGAATAAAGGTGCTTTAGCAACAAATCTTATTCTTCAGATTTCTTTTTTAAAATTAGACATAAATGATGCAGTGAGAGAAAACACAATATAAAAGATTAACACAAAAAATAAATGACATCACGAGATAAACATAGATCAAGTATCTTGCAAAAGGTCTTTTATTACTGATGCTCCAGCTCCAAAAATATAATTCTCCAAAAGAAAAATTTTACAATTTAGGGTTTAGCCCATGATACTCAGAAGGAATGTAGCATTTAACTAAACTCTACAGAAATTTTTATATCTACATAGGAAATCTATTATTTATTACAATAATAATCAAAATTTGACTAGCATGACCACGAAGTGGACATGATCGAATAATTTTGACATCTAGCCCTATTATTCAGAAGGTTTTTGTTGCTTGATTTCATATTTTTTTGTGTTGGCAGATTTGGGTGATCTGATGTTGTGCTGATTTGGCTGATATGATGATAAGTTGATTTGTTGATGCATTGACCTTCACCCTTCTTGGTAGTCACACAATTTTTCCCACTACCACTCATTTGGAATCTTGATCCTGATCAGCTTTCGATATGTCTCGTCTGTCTCTATGAATTTCACAAAAGTAGGCCTCAACACCAAAATGTGTTTAATTTCATGCTATATGAATAAATCATTTTCCATGGCTTCTAGGAAAGCTCTTTGATTCATTGATACTTTAAGCCCTGCAAAATTGTTTGTATCCTTAGCAATATCTTTCATCTTATTCACATAATATTGTCTGTTCATAAGCTTATCATTGATTACAAACAGTGAGGGTAACCCTCTTTTGGTCAAAGGCTTGATTCTATTAAAAAATATACTGACAAAAACTTGTAAATTGTGGCATTTTTCCTCTAATTGTGTGACCAAGCATTTCCTATTGACCACCTTCTTGACTTGTAGAATGGTTGTTATTCTATATTCAACTCGAAGTGCCTCCAATTCAAACATGTTCTTGGAATTTAAAAATCTAATAATGTTGTTTGTTGGCTCAAGCATACCTGCAAGCTCCTTAGTTGCTTTAGCTATGGCCTCATTTACCTATTCAATCAGTTCTTTCTGTTCAAAGAATCAATTATTCTTGTCTAAATGATCTCCTTTTCCTGGCCAACGGTCTAACCAATGGAAGCTTCAATTTATGCCTTTATCAATATTTCAATCTACTTTTAGGCTCTTTGTATTTAAATTTCATGTGAAATATCAGACCTTATCTTCACATCCTTCAAAGTATTGATCTCTGCTTCTAGATTTCTAATCTCCCATATTTATATAGTCGCATTCTCTATGGCATTCGCCAATTATTCTGTACCACCTGATTTACCTGTGGTTATTGGTTTAGTTGTAGGGATGACTAAAATAGGAACAAAATCCAGAGGAAAAATGACCATTGCTGCTATTTTTTCCTTTTTCTTAACAAATTTCTCCATCTCTCTCTCCATCTATTTCAGCTGTGCTCACCACTCCATTATCACCTTCAACATTTTTGCTTTATGTGCTTCATTATCCTCTATCTCCTTTGTTAAAGGGTCTTTAGTAGCTCACACTTTAAGCTGTTTTCTTAGGGTTGACATGTCAGTGTTCTTATTCAAGATGTCTTCGACTGCCTATACATTTGTTGGATCATATCCAATATTCATTTAATTTAGGTATCTTGGGCAAGAGAAAAAATATTCTCCATTTTGAGTTGTGACTGAATATTAGTGAGTGATACCTGCAATTTGGACAGGCTCATTGTAGTGCTTGTCAAAGTAGATGAGATCATCTCTCCGTTATTCTTGTGCATCTCCATCTAGTTTATTGGATGGATGTCCTTGGCATTTATTTCAAAATTTGTATGCATGAAATCTGAAGGTGATTTTGGCTAAGAAATATGAGCTTCCAAGAAACCCAGTCTCATCTTTCCTCTCTCTAAGTCAAAGGTTGATAAAATCTTGCTTTTTGAATTGTTGTTCTTCTTCCAAAATTGGTTGTAGGTGTTGGTCTTCAATATCTCAATTTTTCTCTTAATCTCCCTGAAGGTGTCACAAATTTTACCCTCCTTTTCCCTTGTAGCAGCAGTAGATGTAGGTGTTTGAAGACTTTGCTGCTAAAATGGAATTGTGATTGAAGATGGAGAAAATATAGTTTGGACACCTGTTGGAAGTGAAATATGATAATTTCTTATAATTATGAATGTTTTTTCTCTATTTCCTTGCATTGATCTATGTCCATATGGATTCTTGCTCTCTTTCTATATTTCATTTTGAATTCTCTACTAGAAGTATCAGTCTCCAAAGTAGATTGATAATCTCTTGGCCTCTTTCATGTTGCCTCTTTCTCTTTCTCTTTTCCTCTGTCTTCCTTATCTTCTATAATCTTCTTTTCTTGTGGAGTAGGGGTCTATATGCTTGAGGATGAAATCACCTTCTCTTTAGCCTCATGCAATTTATTTTCTTCCCACTCTGTTTGGTTCATGAATTGCTCAATTTCTGGCCTGTGGGTGTAGATATATGGAGTTCATTTATTTTACACCCTTTTCTTGGAGATTATGCCCAATGGGTCATAATACCAGGTGAATTTGTGTGTGAATTTAATCTCCTTTAGCATCATATTAGCCTCCTCTCGTGTTATTTTTCTATTGTAAATGAAAGGACCAATTTGGGAAAAGATCCTGAAGGGGAAAATCTTTGGTAGCTTGTAAGGGGCCAACTAACACCAATATATTCTAAGCATTGTGTAGTTTTGGTGCAAGTACCAGTCTCTAGTTCTTACCTAGTTTGAAAACTGAATGATCTTCCTAATATCTTCATTAATCCTTGGTTCCACTGTGTTGTTGAGGATGCTTCTTGCAGGATGCACAAAGGCTTCAAAAAATATTTTGTAGGTGTAATACTTTTGTTCCTTCATTAGCATGGTTTTCGAAAAGATGACCGATTGAGGTTGGGAGTCTTCCTTAACTTTCACCATTGCAAAGTGGAGCCTGCTAGCCTAAAAATATACAAACATGTAAACTAAGACTGAATTGTATATAAACACTTCCTCTGTGTGAAATTTGACAAATTGGTCATGGATGGCATCAACTAGGAATTGACTGAAGTTAAACATAATGGATGGCTTGGAATCTAATGACAGTATAGAAAGGAAACCTATCATTGCTTCATCTATCCACTGATCTGAATGGTATCCTAACAAGTATGAAAGGACAATGATTATATGTTGAGTCCTAACAGGGAAAGTAGAAGAAAGATATGGAGGATTATTTTTGGGTAATGGAGTATCTGTAGCCATGAATAACTCAAATGTTTTGGCTTTGCTGAAAAAATACAACTTTTAGTATAATTCTCTAAGGGCTTCATACGAAAAAGGAATGGTTTCCTCAACAACAGGGGCTTGCATCATTTGCATGATGGATTGGTCACTGATGGTAAAAATAACTTCACCTTTGGGGGCTACAACTGTTCTATGGTTTATATCATAGAAGGTATGACATTTTCTAACAAACTTAGGGAAACTGTGGGTTTTTGGGAATATATAATAGGTTAATTTAGTCTCCCACAACCATATATCATCGACCTCATCGATAATCTTGTCCTCCAAAAAACATTAAACATCAAACAAGTCAAATTATGAATCAGTTTCATGTATTTTAAAGTCTCTGTCAACCAGGGCCACATGGTTGAGGTCCACATGAGGGTGAACCATTGGGTTAAATGGCTGATGCTCCTTCCTTGGAGGCATTATTTCTCACTGAAAAAGAAACTGATTGAAAATTCAAAAAATGGTATTAGAAGAAGAGCAGAAAAAGAAAAGAAATTTTGTTGATGAGTAAGAGAACTCGGAGAAAATGGGAATGAAGAAGGGGAATTATGGTTCATCTACGGATTATTTGAAGATTTTCGTGTCATATTTTGGTGTGTTAAACCTCAAATATAATCAAATTTTACAAAAGAAACATGGAAGCAGTGTAAACTTTGAAATAGGTGGGAAAATTTGGTTTAATAGAATGGTGGCGGTTTTTGTTGACATGGTGCAGGCCCGTTCGGTAATGACCTAAACAATAAATTGTTTAATGTGTCTTTAGGCAGGAGCAGGGAAAATTTTAAGGATGGAATTTTTTTTTGAAGTTTAAAAAATTGGCGAATCTCACTAATTCCTAATATGAAAAGTATAAATTTTTTATTGATGTATTTGTAAAATTCTTCAAATTTATAATGATATTATATATATTTTCTATATAACGTTGGCAATTTTTGAGGTAAAATAATTTTATATTTTAAACTTTAGGCAAATCACTTTTATAAATAAATGGAAATTGGCGAATATTTTTCTTGAAAAAACCATGGAAAATTAGCCCACCTACGAATATTAGCCCCTAAAATTTTGCATGGGCGGGAGTGTAGGTGATTGGACAGAGGTGACAAGAGTGGTCCTCATGGCGCAACAGGTGTGGTAGGGATATAATGGTCAAGAGCATGGTTTTACCACAGTGTAAATAGCTTTTCACAGAGGGTCATGGCTGGTAAGTGAAGTGGAGTGGGGGGGAGTGAAATGGTGAGGGTTCGTCATGTAGCAGATGGGATGGCTTGGGAAACCAACCATTTCAGAGCCCCCCTCCCCACCCCCCGACGTTAAATTTTGGAGGATGGGGGGTGGCATAAATGATCATGGTTCGTCATATGAGATGGAGGTGGTGGAGATGGGACTAAAGGTGGAGGGAGGTTTAACGATGAAGGGATGCGAGTGGATGGTGGGGTTGGGTAAATGAATATCAAGCGGGGGTACAGTTTGAGAGATAGGATATTAGACTATGACATATGATATGTAAAAATATCTCTAATGAAGTATTAATTCCTGAACCTTATGACAAAACACATTTGTATTTTGATTTTTTCCTTTTTAACCAAAAAATATATGAAGTCCTTAGGATGAACTTTGGAATAAATTTCATGTTTCTTAATATTTATTTTTCTTTCATTCCTACCTACCCTCTCACTAATATAACATTTTTTCATTCTTTTGCAAGGTGCATTTAGGCTTGCAGACCCAAATATCTTTTTTTTTTATATAAAACTCTGACCTACTCTATCCCTTATCCCTTCCACTGACTCAGATTAAACTATTGTGTCAATTTTATTTCTACCTAGGTGCATATATTCCAAGTTTAAACTGTTTGTCAAATCCTTATTTTCTAACGTATTAAAAAAAAAAATTAAACTTTTCAATCATGCTTAGACTGTATGATGGAACAAACTAATCTAACAAGCACTGGCATTTTGATTTGAGGCACTTTCAATATTATTCTTTTTGGGGTTTTTCTTTCTTCTTTCTTTTCTCTTTTTTCAATATAACCTCTTCTATTTTATTTTTTCATAATTTTTTTGAAATAATTTGAATATTGAAAATCATACACAATATGAAATTGCCACTAATGAAATACTCAATCGCCTTGAGATCCTATAATTTATAGGACCCTAGTAGAGGTTATCCTTGGGTTTGAAGTAATATGAGGAATCCATTGAATATTTTTCATTGTCCAACAAATATTATTGATTTCTTTCCTCTCTTGCTTGGGCTTTACCTTCACCTGGGCTCTGAGATTATGTTAAGTTTCGTTAACAATGGAATTTTCTATGCATTTAACTCAATGTTCCTTAGCAGCCCAATATTATTTTCCAATTTACAAATCACATTAAATTAATCATGTTCCTATTAAATGCATATAAAACATAAACAAATGGAGGAGACAACCCAAGATAATAGGACACAATATTTGGCAGATGCCATGGAAAAACCCAAATGTTGGAAAACCGTTTGATCAATTTTTCTTAATACTCTCTAATATTTCAACATAGAGAGAGTACAAATATCAAATTGCATTCTCAAAACAATCCTGTCAAAATCAAATGTCAACAATAGTCAAAAACATCCCTAACGAGAAAGTCGATGGTGGTAAAAGTGGTTCCAAAATGTCCTCGAAGCAGTTCATTCAATATCATTCCAATTCGGGCATCAAAGAGAGTGAAATTGAACCCAAAACAATTCGTTCAAACCTAATCAAATGTTGTTGTAAATTTGGTTGTCAAACCTGAAATCAACTCTGAAGTCAAACTGGTCAATCTATGCCAAATTCCTTGATTTTTCCTCTAGAAATCATAATTTATGCCTCAAAGCAGAAGTCAACATAGCTAAATTGACCCTAGGTAAACACTATCTTAATTCTCTAAAATTTGGCCTCCAATCTACCCCTAAAATTTGTCCGTCTCTTAACACATGCGAAGTAGAGAAATGTTGCTCCACGTTGTACGAACCAATCAAGAAATGGGGGAGAGACGTATGTTGTGATGACTGATGATGTCTAAATGAGGAGGAGATCAATACTATTTATATAAATCGTTGAGAGTGTCGAAACACATCTCTTGGGCTTCATGAGCCTGCATTTGACTGAGGTCGACCTTGACAATTTCCACGTGTGTGAATAAGAAATTCAAAATCATACTTATCCTTGTTTGAATAATATGATATTTAGATCAATATTGTACCTCTCGAAAAGAGGAATCCAATAAAAATATCATCTCCAACATACGAGCTGTCAAAGGTGGAGTTTCAACCTAGTTTCCAATTTTAATAAAAACTTGGAGCCAGTTTAGAAAAGAGGGTTCCAAAAAGTATCATAAACTCTTGCATGTCCTTCTTTTTATCCTCTGGTATCTCTAGATATAATTGAATAGCATTATATTTAGAGAGTATGAGATGTTTTTTGATAGGTAGAAGACATAACATGTTACAAATACAAAGGAGATATTTGGACAAGGATATGACCTCTATTGTTCGACATATTTAACATCCCACACCTAGATATAAATTTAGGTGAAATTCAGATGAGGATGTGACATTATCTAGATATGACATCTCTAATGTTGGATACATTGGACATCGCACACCAAGAAATAAATTAAGGGAAATCATATGTTTGGGGAATGGAAAAAAACTCCAAACTGAACTCCTCTGAGAAATAATAAATTGGGTAGACAATTTTACTAGATGTTCCTTTTGTGATTTGAAATAATTCAATCTTTCAATAGCTATCATAGAAATTTTCCTCATTTTCCACTAATGACATGTTTTCAAAATTTACATGGGGTGGAGGGTTTTACCTTCTATACTTAGTCATAGTTTTAAAACGATAAAGGATAGTGAAACAAACTACATGGATTTTTTCATGAAATTTTTGTTGATCTAGAGATTAATGTACACTCTTCGACCTCCTATACTTGCTCATTGTTTTAAAAGGATAGAGAATAGTGAAAGAGACTCCATACATTTATTCTTGAAAATTTTGTTGACTTAGAGATTAATGTACACTCTTCGACCTCGTATACTTGCTCATTGTTTTAAAAGGATAGAGAATAGTGAAAGAGACTCCATACATTTATTCTTGAAAATTTTGTTGACTTAGAGATTAATGTACATTTTTGGGAATGTGTTGGTTGAGTTGATAGTGTTGTCACATGATCCATTATTTTCTTTTTTTCATCTTAAAATAATAATATCTTCCCTCTTTTCCACTTATCAAGACTACTTTCTTTTTGTTGGACACAAATTTCAAAAATTCTAGTGATGTCACTAATGACATCATGATGACCTACAATGCGATATCATCCATGGAGCTCAGCTTCATGTCAATATGTTGCCTATATTGAGGCATGTCTCGCCATGCTTACCTACCTGTAAAACTCTTGTTTGTTATATTTTAACATAGTGGCAATAAACCACTTTTAGAAAACGAATGGTATCATAACCCCCATTTCCAAACCTCATTGAAGGCTCAATCCATTATAATATAATTTAGTAACCATGCACTTTATTATTATAAATATAATAAATATTTTTTATTTTTGTGTGTATTAATTTTACTTATTCTTCACATTTATCTACATATTCATAAAACTAAATAATTCTTCTCCTAAATAAGGCCACCTAAATATGAATCATTCCATTTCTCTTTTGGGATACGATAATCAAAGTTTCTTTTATTCAAGAATTAGCAAGCGTGTGAGGGATAGCAAGTGGACTAGAGCTAAGGCTCTAGTTCTTCCATGTTGTTTCATTATGCCTACCAATTTTTTCATTTTAACATTACGGGGAAAAGTTCTTCCATGTTGTTTCATTATGCCTACCAATTTTTTCATTTTAACATTACGGGGAAAAGTTTTTTAGGGAAAAAATAAATAATGAGAAAAAAGGGAACTAATAAATCCCACAGATAGTAATAAACCCAAATATGGAATGTGAATATATGGGAGATATGGAAAACCTTAAGTATGTATTACCACAAACATGCAATTTCAATTAGAACCTCTTATTTGTGCCCCTTCTAAAAAGAGAAATTAAAGTACTCAAGAATAGTCACATTGGAGTGGGGGAAAGTGATAACAACCAAAGTGAATGATGGGAACAAGAATATGGTGAAAATTTAGAATTCATCCAATTCAACTTATGATCCATGTTATAATTAATCCACTGATCCATGTTATAATTAATCCACTACAAACCCATGTATTTGGACCAATATATATTGAAAACTGAAATAAAGAAAATATATATTCATATCTAATATCACTCATACCACCTCATACCACCTCCAAAAAATAAAACTTAAGCAAAAAAAACCAATATCTAAGGCCAAAAGAGGAGGAATTGGGAAACCCAAAATTAATGGTATGTGAGATATATATAGCAAGGTCAAAATTTACTTTGGTCATTCATATAGCGGGCAATGAACTGGTGCCAGCAAGTGCTTACCCTTGGGCAATATGTGTAATAATGTGGAACTGAGGACCCTTTTTTTATTAATATCAGACCTGAAACGCGTCCTTCGATTTAGGAAAAAGGGACCGTATGCAGGGATGATGAAAGGCCGCTGGTTGCAGATCGCAGATAGGAGGGCAAATGCATAATAACAGGCCATCATATCAGGCATTTCTTTGGGTTTGAGAGGATAATAATAGGCCATCGGATCAGGTAGTTCTTTGGGTTTCAGAAGATATGGTTTTCACCGGCAGTGTGAATTACAATGGCCCGGCCCTCCTTATCTGATAATTCGTGTGATAATTACCATCGCCATGATTATCTGCAATGGGAGATAATTAGCTGGCCATTATCAACAACCCGAACGCCTGGTATGCGAAATGTCTATGCTGAATATGGGATTTTCCTCTGGCGCGAACCACCCCAGAATCCGTATACGCCAGAGACCATTGCCGGTTATGCTGAGAGTTAGTTATTTCCCGGCAAGCGGGTGCCGGTTATGCTGCGAGTTAGTTATTTCCCGGCGAGCGAGTGCCGGAATTTGCTACTTATTTCTGCCTATCTATGCTAGATGTGCCAGTTATCATTCCGGTTATCTCCGACTGATAACACGCGTATACGGGATGATAAGTCGCATATCCGGCAAGGATAAGTCGCGTTTGACACGGAGAATTCGCATATCGAGGAAAACTATATCGCATTGCCCAGAAATAACTAGCGTATTCGGCAAAATTGCTCGAATAGCCAAAAATGAACTCGCGTATTGGAGGAGATAGTTGTCGGAAATGGCTCGCGTTAGGGGAAGATCGCATATCGGGGCATATCTGGCTGCGTATCCTGCGAATAACTGAGTTATCAATACCGCGTTAATAGGGAATGACTCAGATATGAATATCGCGTTGATAACCAATAACTCACCTATCAATCAACAACAAACAGCGATATATCAACAAACACTATCGCATATGCATTACCGAAAAGATAAGATTTGCAGAAACATAGCAAGCAAGGGCAAGATATTAGTTGCAGATTCGACCTTCTCACTGTTTCGAAAAGAGCCAGCCGCTAAAACTCCCGAAACTGTGGCAGATAACTCTATTTAGAGTTTCTTTGGAAAGGCAGCTTATAAGCTGCTGGCCGCCTCTATTACAGTACTGCTCTCATGGCGATTTCATCATCTTGGTTTCCGCGCAGAAAGGCGGTTCCTGGCCTCTATTGCAGGAACTGGATACAGTACTGCTCTCATGGCGATTTTCATCAGTGCTGGGGGTTCCTTGGGCTTAAATGGTTCTGAGATACCACGGGTATTGAACCCTAGGTCCCTATTTTTTCATCTGTTATCGTCAATCATCCTTCCTGGCGTTTTCTGTGCAAATTTAATTAGCGCGTCATTGTTTTTGGTATCATATATATCCTCAATGATCAAATTTGCCTGTTCTTCCTTGTAATATCCTTTACAAACTAAAATGCACTGTGCCGCCCTTTTCCAATTCTTCAAGTATTAAATTTGCCTGTTCTTCCTTGTAATATCCTTTACAAGCTAAAATGCACTGTGCCGCCCTTTTCCAATTCTTCAGGTATTTATCTATCTCCGCCTTTATTCCAAATTCTTCAAGTATTTGTCTGTCTCCGCCTTTATTCCAATTCTTTAAGTATTCGTCTGTCTCCGCCTTTAATCTGGTTCAATCAAAATTCTAGCTATTTTTCATCACTAATTATTCGCTCTGGTTCATTCATTCCGTTGGGGATTCCAAGTGGGCAAGGAGGGTAGTGAGTGGAGCGTGAGATATGGGAGATGCGAACCACCGAAAGCAGAAGCCTGAGATATCGCAGAAGTGTGAGATATGGCAAAAACCTGGACATAGCGCAAACCGCCGAAATGGCAGAAGCCTGGACTTACGACAAACTGGCGGGCATGCGTCAACGTTATATGCCCGCATGAAAGCCACGTATTTTTATATAATGTTTATTATCATATAGAGTTAGAGATAGTTTAATTATATTATAATATAGAATTAGGTTTTATATAATTTGTGTTTTTTAAATTTCTTGTTTTTATATTAAATAATAATTAAAATAATATTCAATAAAAATACTAAACTTATTATTCATTCCCAATGTTTTATTTTATATAATGTTTATTGTTAATATATATAATTAGGTTTTATATTAGTTTATTATGATGTAGAGTTAGAAATGTTTAATATATTATTTTATTATATTATAATATAGAATTAGGTTTTATATAATTTCATTATATTACAAAACGAGGTGTTTTTAAATTTCTTATTTTTATATTAAATAATAATTTAAAAAAATATTCAATCAAAATAGTAAACTTATTTTTGCTTCTTAATTTTTTATTTTATATAATGTTTATTATTTATTTATATATATATATATATATATATAGGTTTTATATAATGTTTATTATGACATAAAAGCATCGATCTTGTTCCTCGTGACTCATTTCACCCTAGACAAAGAAAAGTGACCTCTTAGCTAAGCAAGATCCCTTGCAACACAATAAAAAGTCCCCTAAGAAATCCTTTGGTCAACAACACAATCCCATGCAATATACTTCTACAAAGAAAAGGAAGGACCCACATCACATAGTGGAAGACAACTAATACGTAGCCTAAAATGAATGATGCACAAACATTGTTGGAAGAAATAATAATGGAGACAAGTTATCAATTAAGCATAGAAAGATTGGATGAAATGGAAGTAGAGGGGAAAACCCTCTTCTAGATACTAGAGTAGTTGCAATCCTAAGGTCCCAAATACGATTTCTAGGCCCAAATAGCTATTCTCGAAGAATCATATCTCACGATTCAATTTACCCTTTTGGACAGAGTTACAAATCTTACAACTCCTCCTCAGTGTTGTCATTCTTCGTATTTGGGAGACCACCTCAAAGTAGTAAAATGAGACAAACGACGTGGGATGAAAACTACGCAAGAGTTAGTACAATAGCTAGTGAATCTTCTTATCAAATTTTGTAAAATTAGTTTTCTTTCAAGGGTTTTTGGCGCCATCCTTCCTTCTTAATGAAAGTGATTTGATTGCAGAAAGAACTAAAATTAGTTTGATACTTCGACAAACATTGAAATACATGCAATATAATGAAATTAATGTGTCAAGCACTTAGGCCAATGTACACAAATAGATTTTGTTTATTGTAAAACACTAAAATCACTACTAGTAGCAATTGCACCATCACCAGATGTTGCAAAGGAAACACCCTAAGATTCTTAAAGAGATCCAGTAGTTGCTAAGCAAGATATTTGTAGTGATTTTCAATTTTAGTAAAGGTAGGAAAAGATTGTGCCATGTTCCAATTTTTATTTTGATAATAAGGCATTCGAATCTAGTTTTTAAAAATATTCTTCCACAGCTCGCAGTCGGAACCACTATAATTCCATGCACTTCTGCTGGTGGCTGATCATTCATTTAATGCAAACCATTCACCATTTGTAACTTTAGCTATAATTAAATCTATAATTTGTGTTTCTGTCCAGCCAAGAAAATTCAAAATAGAGTTTGTTCTGGTCCAGATTCACAAATCAGAAAAATGACACAACTATGTCAAATGGACTAAGTGTCCAATCTGAATCATTATTGAAAAACAAACATTGCGAAAATTAGCATAGTAAAAAAAGTGCATAAACAACTATCGAATCCAATCATATAGAGAACACCACAGAATTATGGACACGTGATCTTATTAACAACTCGAAATCTAAATTTCGTTTTAGTCTAAAATCTATACTATTAGCTCTAACCATAGTTAACAACAGAAGAAAATTGCACCATATAATACATGTGAAGACAATGCCTAAAGCACAAATAAAATACAACTTAAAATCTCAAAAACTATGCAGGAAAGAGAACAGGGGTTACTTACCCTTAATCCCCCTCCTCTTTCCTATCTTCTTGAGATGAGGTTCCCATGAGGCCACTATTAAACAACGACTACTAGATGTAGTATCTGAGATAGCGAAAAGGATAAATTCAAATAAATAGAAACGTACTTGAAAATTTCTCAATGTGGAATAACCTAAGACAAAGTTGCTATCAAAATGAAAGATTCGCCAAAATGAATAGCTTATTACCGGGCATTAAAGTTCAACATTATAATAGTTACACACTTATTTATAGTACTTCAACATTATAATAGTTACCTACTTATTTACAGTTACTTTGTTTGGCCTCTGAATAGTGTTATACACTTGAGTTTCTACAACTTGTTCTTACAATTTCATTGGAATTATGGGTTAAGTGTACAGTAATTTAATGTGACATATAAATCTACAAAGGCACGAAAATTATCTAGACTACTGTTTAAATTTATAATGAAAATGGCACTCGCAATTCAGTCCACATATGCTAAGAAATATATACTATATTTATTGGAATATCTAATGAAAATGAAGGTGTTGCGGCCACAGAGGAAGGTCGTGTGGAGCTATGATTCATGTATAGTTACATTTGATTGTCTAGTGACCATAAGTCTGAATCTTCGCAGGATGTTGCAGAATTTGCTTATTAATAAATGAAAATGAGGGAACCTTGGCAAGCTTTTGTATACTCTTCTAGTTTATAAATGAAAATGATGGTTTAGAAACCAAGGTGGAGGTTACATCTAACCATTCCATTAATTAAGGAACACCATGCAACCTCGCACTATGCCTCTTATCTACTTAACTGTAAGTACAATAATAATCCCTAGAATAAACTAAACAGTGTACTTGGGCAAAGCAGATTTCCAACAACCCAGAGAGGGTGGTAATACCTAACATTTATCAAATAGATAAACTGACTAAATCATAAAATCAGGACTCAGAATTTGAGATGTTAATTACACCTAAAATAAGTAATAGCGAGTATTTTCAAAGTAAATTGCACAATATATGTAGTACCCAATGAAGAAAATTCCATGTCTCAATATATGTAGAACCAAAGGGAAAAAATTAACACGCATTCATATTATAGCCATATAAATGAGAAAATAAAGTGCAGTTGTCTAGATCAAAGAATTAAGAAGTGGGAGAAAGAATAATTATCACCCATGACCTCACAACAAATGGCGGTGAATAGATGAATACGCAAAACAAAGAAGAGTCTCAATAAATGAGAGAAAAAATAAAATTTTATTGAATATCTTCTCGTATTTGTGCCAATGCATATTCAAAAATTGTTTCCTGATAATCTTCTTCGGATATACATAGTAGGGACTTATAAATTTTCCTTCCTCGGAAGTCTTTTTCTCCTGGGCTTGCCAATGGCCATTTATCTCTTTGACCCCAACCATCTGACCTTGGCATGCCCTACGATAATTTGTTTCCCCATTCCTATAGGTCCATGGCCTAAATCCTTCAGAACAAACAAACAAACCTTCTAAGTACAAAAAAAAATTCCTATGAAATCTGAACAAATTGTTGGGGCTCGGAATAGATTACAACCACTACATATGAATTAAAATGAGAGCAGTAGGATGAGGATCATGGAAACGAAAATGTGGAAAAACTTCCGAACAATGTCGTTGATACCAGACAACCATATTACTTTCATTAATTCATGCTTTTATCTCTACACACCTAATTCATGTCAATTACTGAAAATGAATGAATAAATAAATGCCTTATGCTCCAACTCATAAGTCTGCCTACATAGAATGGAGATGGATATTGACTAACGATGTAGATAAATTTTCACAGCAATATTATTTTTATGCAATACATGTGAAGACAATGCCTAAAGAACAAATAAAATAAAACTTAAAATCTCAAAAACTCCGCAAGAAAGAGAACAGGGTTTACTTCCCCTTAATCCCCCTCCTCTTTCCTAGCTTCTTGAGATGAGGTTACCATGAGGCCACCATTAGACAACAGCTACTGGATGTAGAATCTGAGAGAGCCAAAAAGATAAATTCAAATAAATAGCAACCTACCTCAAAAGTTCACAATGTTGAATAACCTGAGACGAAGTTGCTATCAAAATGAAAGATTTCCCAAAATCAATAGTTTATTGCGAGACATTAAAATTCAACATTATAATAGTTACACATTTATTTACAGTAGTTCAACATTATAATAGTTACCCACTTATTTACAGTTACCTTTTTTGGCCTCTCAATAGTGTTATACACCTATGTTTGTACATCTTGTTCTTACAATTTCATTATATTTATGGGTTAAGTGTACAGTAATTTAATGTGACATATAAATCTACAAAGGCACGAACCTTATCTAGACCATTTTTTAAATTTATAATGAAAATGGCACTTACAATTCATTCCACAAATGCTAATAAATATGTATTATATTGATCTTGAAATGTCTATTGAAAATGAAGGTGTCACAGCGATAGAGGAAGCTCGTGTGAAGCTATGATTCATGTATAGTTACATTTGAATTTCTAGTCACCAAAAGTATGAATCTTGGCAGGTTGTTGCATATGTTTCTTATTAATAGATGAAAGTGAGGGAACCTTTGCAGGCTCTTGTAGAATCTTCTAGTTTATAAATGAAAATGATGGTTTAGAAACCAATTTGGAGGTTACATCTAACCATTCCATTAATTAAAGAACACCATGTAACCTGGCACTATGCCTCTTATCTACTGAACTATAAGTACAATAATAATCCCCAGAATAAACTAAACATTCTACTTGGGCAAAGCAGGTTGCCAACAACCTAGAGAGGGTAGTAATAACTAGCATTTATCAAACAACTAAACTGAGTAAATCGTAAAATCAAGACTCGGAATTTGAGATGTTAATTACACCTGAAATAAGTAGCAGCCAGTATTTTTAAATTAAATTTTACAATATATGTAGTACCCAATAAATAAAATGCCATGTCTCAATATATGTAGAACCAAAGGGAAAAAATAAGCATGCATTCATATTCCGGCCATATAAATAAGCAAACAAATTGCAATTGTGTTGATCGAAGAATTGAGAAGTAGGAGAAAGAATCATTATTACCCGTGACCTCACAACAAATGATGGTGAATAAATGAATATGCACAACAAATAAGAGTCTCAATAAATGAGCGAAGAAATAAAATTTTATTGAATATCATCTAGTATTTGTGCCAATGCATATGCAACAATTGTTTCATGATAATCTTCTTTGGATATGCATATCAGGGACTTATAACTTTTCCTCCCTTGGAAGTGTTCTTCTGCTGGACTTGGCAATGGCCATTTATGACTTTGACCCCAACCATCTAACCCTAACATGCCTTGCCATAAACTATTTCCCCATTCCTACAGGTCCACGATCTAAATCCTTTAGAACAAACAAACAAAACTTCTAAGTACAAACATAATTTCCTATGAAATCCGATCAAATTTTTGGTGCTGGGAACAAATTACAACCACAACATATGAAGTAAAAGGAGAGCATTAGGATGAGGAGCATGGACTCCAAAATGCAGAAAAAATTCTAAACAATGTTGTTGATATGAGGAAATTAGATTTCTTTCATTAATTCATGTTTCTATATCTACACACCTAATTCATGTCAATTACTCAAAATGAATGAATAAATAAATGACTTATGGTCGAACTCATAAGTCTGCATACATAGAATGGAGATAGAAAGTGACTAATGATGCATAGAAATTGTCACAACAATACGAGTTTCATCTTCAAACCCTCTAGAAGTAAATATGCAATACATTTAATAGAAGAACACGAGTTTCATGTTTAAGAATCTCCCCTTCCTAAGAAATTTAAATGTGGGGTTTTTTTCAACTTTCAAGAAATTCTTTTTCACAGCCGCTTTCCATTTAAAATTTTGTCAAAGGAATATGAGCTTCAAATTTTGTATTTTGCAGTGGTTTCAATTATCTGCCTTGCCAAAGAATCCTAAAAGCAATATTTGCAATGGTTTCAAGGGATCTCCCTTTTCTAAATTTCCATAAGTAAACTAATATTTAAATGAACTAATTTATTGATTTATTTTAGAGTAAACAGTAGAAAGCACAATTCCTTTCAAATAGGCCATCCTTATCCCAATTATGTAATGTGAAAAACCATCCAAGAAAACTTTTCTATCATTCTAGAACATTTTTCTCCCCTGGGAAATGAGTGTTTGAAAGAAAGGAACCCAAAAAGAAAACTAGAAATTGTCTTGAATCCCTCGATACAACAGAGATGGCGGCTTGAGCCTACGACGTCATTGAGGTCCATTTGAAGGACAAGAAACACACTTTTCTTAATTTCCTAAATGTAATTTATCACATTCCACACCAAATATATTTCGAACCATGCCACATTCAGGAGCTACTGTAGAAGCAGGTGCTGCGATCCATATTGCAATCGCAGGGAATTCAGAATGGATGAGCGACTCTAAACGAACAAGAAGAATCCCTAGAAACCCTCCAGTAACTAAAGAGCCATCATAAATGCATTGTAAACTAAATATTTGCAACTACCTTTTCCTTTTCACCCAATGGTAGAATATTTTTTAACCGTCTATCATATAACCTAACGGCTTCAGGCTATGACCAGATGCACACATGAGAGCTGTTTTCAAATAGTGACGCCTTACAGTGTAAATATCCCTTATAGAAGAGGTAAAATTAATACATTATCAATTTCATCCATTTTACATATTAAACATCAAACACATAGGCCTTGTTGTAGGTTTTGAACACTATATTTCTCAAATTTTCAATTCTTAAACTAATGTCCAGAATCATTTTTCATTGTATCATCATCAAAATCAATAAATTTATAATTTAACAGTAATGAAAAGGAAAATTGGGTGTCCATCTAAGAATTTTTATTAGAGTACCAACCACCTAAGGTTATTCCATATTTACAAGAGAAATATGTACATAAATATTTACCACTAGGGCATTGCACTTCTCTCCCTCACCCTCTCTAATGCTAAAGGTAACACTTCTATTAAACCCTAAACCTCCCTTCAACCCCTTTTCCATACTTTTAGTAATTTCATCACGGTGATCATAATAATATATAAGTCCATTAAGCCAATGTTTCTCTTGGATGTGAACATTTCAACTCAAAAATGTTAACAAATAAAATTTCATTATGTGCATTATGTTTCTAGTTCTATTCCATTGCTCCATTGATATTGAAGAAAATTATTTAATCCCATATTCCAAAATATCCAAGACTTCATGTAACTATATAAATAATCCCAAAGAAAATAATTTCTAGCTATCAAATTATCATCTGCTAAATATACATTTGGTTTAGCTAACACAAATACTAGTTTATGGGATAGACTATTAATTGAACTACAAAATATTTTCAAACACACAAAATTTTATAAGGCATCTTCACATTAATGATAAATTTAAATTTTCGATGGCCAAGTTTTTTTTTTTTTATGTCAGTTTTCTAGTCTATTCTATGGAGTTATATCTTCATTTTGTGTACATTGTGAGTAATATTATTTCCAAAGTTTAACTCTCCTTATGTGTATTTAGAGAATTTTCATGTTGTTTCCATGCCTAATAGTTGTCCAAATGCATATGATTTGTTTATTTTGGTTTCATTAAATGTTATGGGGAAGAAATATCGGGGATGTATTTATTGTCACTTTCACGAAAGGAAAGGTATGATATCAAAGGAATCAAATTTGGAAATTTTTGAATATAAATTTTTAATTCAAACAAAAATTTCATTTTAAGGGTTTATTGTTATCGTTCATTTGTAAAGGTGAACCTTCATTGTGTGGGTTCCCACAGAGGAAGTCTTCAAGATTATATGATTGTAAAGATGTCCTAACTTTATTTAAATGTAGGAAATTTTATTAACATAGAATAAGGGTCCCCATTATTTATTAATACCAATATAAAAAGTATGGGGGGTTGTTGTAGGGTACAATACAACTATATTGATATTGTTGAGAGAGCATAAATTGTATGCTAAGCTCAGCAAGTGCAATTTCTTTCAGTATCAAATTCATGTTGTTTCCAAGGAAGAGGTAATTTTGGATCTAAAAAATATTAAAACCATCATGGAATAGCTAACTCCGAGGAATGTCGATGAAGTCAGATCATTTATGGGACTATTAGGCTATTACAAGTAGTTCACTACGAACGTATCTAAGATTTCCTATCCTATCACAACATTGCTGCGGAAAGGAATGAATTTTGAATGGTCTCAGGGGTGTGCAACTATTTTTGATCAGTTGAATCATTTACTTAAAAATGATCCAATTTTGAAGATTGCATATCTGGATAAGGAGTTTTTCGTTTGGTTAGATGCTTGCAAGGAAGGAATTGATGGAGTCTTGATGGAGTAAGGGTAGGTGGCTTGTTATGATTCAAGGAAGTTGAATGAGAATGAACTGAACTATGTAACTCATGATATTGAGTTATATTCTATCATTCATGCATTGAATATGTGGAGAAATTATCTCCTTAGAAGGAAGTTTGTTAGATGATTAATCACTATGGATTGAGGTACTTATTTGATCAACCTAGTTTGAATTTCAAGTAATCTATATGGATAGATACCCATAGTGAGTTTGATTTTGAGATCAATTAAATTAAAGGAAAATATAATAGAGTTGCAGATGCTCTTAGTAGGAGTGTGCATGTGAATGATAATTTCAGATATGGTCTCTTATGAGATATATTTATCGGAGTAGATCTCACATGCATGGAAACATGATGAGAAGTATCAATAACTGAAGAAGAGAGTGCAGTAGCAAGGTGTGGGTAATATGTGTGAGGAGTATCACGTCATAGCAAATGGCTTGGTTACATTTAGTAATAGGATTTATGTGTCCGATAGTAGTGAGTTGAAGAATATTATTTTGATATAGTTTCATGTCAAGCCATATTTATATCACCTAAGATTCTAGGAGAGTTTGGGAATTGTCAGTAAGGTCAACTATTGGAATATTTTGAAGAAATAGGTCGATAAGTTTATTTCTAAGTGCTTGGACTCTCAACAGGTGAAAGTTTAATGTAAGCATCCAATTGGTTTATTGTTGCCTATTGTGATTCTGGAGTGGAAATGGAATTCCATTTCCATGGAATTCATTATAGGATCTCTGAGTACATTGAGACGAAATGATTCCATTATGGTTTTTTTTGATATGTTGGGCATGGTAGCTCACTTGTCTCTAGTGGCTCACATATTGAATAGGGAAATAGTAAGATTTCATGGAGCTCCAAAGAAGATTATATAAAATAGAGATGGAAATTTCACTTGCATGATATGGAAGGAGTCATTTTCAATCTTGGGGACAAAGCTAGATTTTAATACAGATTATCATTCATTGAAAAATGGGAAGACAAAAAGGGTTAACAAGATCCTTGACGATATGTTGAGGATGTACGTCATGAATCAATAGAGGAAGTTTTAGGAGTATATTCCATTGGTGTAGGTTTATTATAATAATGGGTATCAATAATCCTTGAATATGATTCCATTTGAGGCTCTCTACATGTGGATTTATAATATTCCTATTAGGTGGAGTGATCCACTGAGCAGGGTGGTAATTCGACTAGATATGTTGGCTAAGATGGAGCATGAGATCAAGGTAATTAAAAGGAAGTTAAGGGAATCATAGGATAAGAATAAGAGTTAGGAAAATCATCATAGAGCATTCAAGGAGCTTCAATTTTGGGAGTATGTGTTCTTGCGCATTAATACCAAAAGAATGTCCTTGAGGATTGGGTCATGTGCCAACATGGAACCTCGTTCTTGCGGGAATTTTGAGATCCTTGAGAGGATTGGACTAGAGGCATAGACACTTGCACTGCGTCAATTAGCGATGTTACATGGTGTTTTCCATGTTTCATTACTTCAAATATATGTAAATGATGTTGATAATGTGATTTATTGGTTTGTATTGTTAATTTTCATATTTTTCTATGTTGTATCAATTACTTTAGGCGAATTCAATACCTCAATTAGCAATATTTTCAATATCAATTAATCTTTCCAATCATCAATAGTAGTTGAATATATGACAATATATGCAATGGCAAAGGATAAAATGAACACATCAACAAGAGACACCATATTTAGTCAAAGATCAGAGAAAAACCCCACAAGGGGGAAAACCCTTTGAAAAATCTTTTTCTATTAAATTGTCATAAATTGTTCATGAAAGAGTATAGTGATCCCTACAAAATATCATCCAAAAAAAAAATAACATTTATAAATATGTTTCCAGTATAAAGATATATCAGAGAAAACTTTTCCTGTCTACAGTCAATTTTATTCAACTTCGGCCAATGGTCAAATTTTAGTCAAACTTCCTTGTCACATGGATGAGGAGTTTTGTGTGCAACTGAAGGCTTCCAGTCACTCCCTTGAGCTTTTCATTCTTTTGAATGTGTTAAAATTTGTCTCGTGGTAAGCCAATGATTGTAACCTAGAAACCTTAAGATAGATGCGACCCTCGAACCTTGTAATCTTATATCTTTGCGAACTTCTTTAGTCATCTGAGCATTAGAGCTCTGTGAACCAATCAATGAAGAAGAGAAGAAGAATATGTGTGTTTATTTCCAACTGATCTTGAGGTAACTTGTATTTATAGGCTTGGAAGGGTGAACAATTTACTATTAGGGTCAACCTATTCATATGTGCATGTGTAGTATTTTCTTCATAAGTTCACTTTCCCTTGTCTAATTTGATGATATTTAGGTATATTTTCGTCCTATCGAAAAAATGAATTAAATGAAATAATCTCCACCAAATTGTTTTTTCAAAGTGAAATTTAACCCTAGTTGCATAATTTAACACTCCCTCTCAACTAGGGAGAATTCCACCTATCAATATCTGGCCATTGATCAATATGTCATCCTATCATCATATCATGTCACCATGTCATTTCCCATTTTTTCTAAAATGTATATGCTGAAAAATTATTGAATACAAAGAAGAAGAATCAGGGAGCA
This sequence comes from Pinus albicaulis, assembly GCA_034641835.2. Lineage (NCBI taxonomy): Eukaryota > Viridiplantae > Streptophyta > Pinopsida > Pinales > Pinaceae > Pinus > Pinus albicaulis. The sequence goes on along the minus strand of CM076571.1, from coordinate 200,377,372 downwards.
TTAGCTTCCACCCTCTATAATGTTGGAGAGAAAATATCAATATAAAAACAATATCAAGGAGCGCATCTCAACCTAAATCTACATCGGGGAGCACATCTCAACCTAGAATCTCATTGGGGATCGAAGCATCTACAACCTCATATAGATAAATAGGTGATATAGGGGAGAACATATCAAACTATCTTATTGCCTACTGATTTTTCAAATTATTACCCTAAAGAGTCATGCGGTAGAACATTTGCATCATAATCAACTTGGGTTGTACAACCCCAAGTACACTCTCAACCCTTTGGCTAGACAGGGAATGGTAATCCCAACAATCCCAGCTTGTAGGTATGATGCCAACTGGGGTATACTTTTCAAATACAAAGATAGGGGAGAAACATCTCTAACCCTATGGGTAAAAAATAGGGAAACAACATCTATGACCCTATTTTCGAGATATCCGTCAACCCCAAGAGCCCTCTATCCCAATTCCTCACACTTAGAGCTCAGTTAGGGGGGAAGAGTTGCCTTAGTTTTCTCAATTAGTGATGCCCCTTTTAAGGAGGTGTCACATATATCAGTCTAAGTTTTTCTATGAAGACAAAGAACTTCCGTTTCGACAAAGACTTGGTAAGAATATTGCCAATCTGCTTATCTTTCAATATATGATGAATTCTAATGGCTCTTTTCTGCACCATGTCTCGAATGTAATGATATTGACTCTCAATTTTTGTATAATTTTCATGAAATACAGGATTTTCTGCCATATTTATCCCATTATTATTGTCGCAATATATCATTTTAGTGTCTAGGACATACTCAAACAAATCTCCAAAGAGCTTCCTCAACCAAACTTCTTCACAGCTAGCCATGGTAGCAACAATATACTCTACCTCAGCTGTACTCAACGAAATGGAATTATGCTCCATGATCATCTAAGATGTCATGTAATATCCAAGAATAAAGCAACATCCGAGCATACTCTTCATGTTGAAATCATTTCCTTCTTACTATGCATCAGAATATCCCTGAAGTGAAATATCTTTGGTATTATATCTCAAACCAAGTGTGATCGATCCATGAAAATATATTAGAATATGTTTTGCAACGATCCAATGTACATGGAGAGGATCGTTCATAGTTTGAATCAGCATATTCACTACATTGCATATGTCTAGATGAGTGTTCACCAGGAACATCATAGCCTGAATCAATTGTCTATACTTTGATGTATTTTCCAAATCATGTCTGTTGTGTGCAATTTATGATTTCAAAAAAAAAATTCTCCCCTAGGTTCGATGGCCAAGGTATAACAACATAGAAATAAGGAACCCAATTATTTCCTTAAAGTAAATATATGATGGAATGAAGCCTACATGGAATCCTTCACATACTTCGTTTCTTCTTCAGCTTCAATGCTCTAATTTAGCTCTGATTGCCTAAATTAGAACCTACATAGTAACATAGAACAAGCCAAGAAACTATGAGCTCTATGTAGTATCATCTAAGTGATCCATTCAATGCATGAACATGATATTGACATAATTGAAATAATGAAAATCACATATAGGAAAACATATAAATTTTTGAATTAATATATATGGAGGGATATTACAACCCCAAATAGGTGTTGATCTTGTAGAAGAGCTCCTCAAAATTGTTAAATTTTCCTTTCCTTGTCACAATATGCACCTTCAATTACCCTAAATTAATGAATTTTAACCTCTCACCTTGGCAGCATAAGGGTAGAATCCAAAATCCAACCATTAACCTCTTGCATATTCAAGATGGTAAATATATAGTGGAGTGGGGTAAGTTGGGATTTCTTGTCCAATTACGAATATAAGGTTTTAGATCGACCTTTTATGGGAGGATGGTATCAAAGGATAAGGGATGAAACTCCAGAGAAGGTTGAGATAGGATCTTAATGTTTAATCCAAGGTAAACGGTTGTAAAAAATTCTTGAAGCCTCAAGAAATTCTCTCTTTGTCCCAAATTTATAGAACCAATGCAAGTGCAAAGTAGAGAAACATATACGTGATAAAATCTAGACATAGTGATGAAAAATGTAGGTGAATGTTGTCCAAAATAATTCCAGGGAAGATTGGTGCTAAAAAATTCTCAGATGAGGTGGTTTCAAGAAGAAATTATGGCAAATGAAGGAGCTTCACTTAGGGATTTGTTCAATGATGTTAACAAGGGGGAATAGGATGTTGATTTATCCCATTAGGAAGCCTAATGATTAGATGTAAAAAAATGGGCTATAATAGGGTCTTGCAACTTCTCCACATAATTTCTTGAAGTTCATTTCCATAAATGTGGGTAGTGACTTGCATTCTCTCATTCCAAATATTTCCAACTACTTAACAACATATTTTCCTTGTGGAAAGAAAATTTCATAGGGCCTTTACCACACTTCTTTCCTAAAAGGTAGTGCATTATTACAAGGTCCTTCCTCGTTAATTCATAGGCTAGCTCTCTTGTCTCAAGGGGCTCTAGACCCATGTTCCGAGTAGATGCGGTACCAAGAAAACCCTCTATTATCGGCCCTTTCGGCAACGATCTGTAGTCCAGATCGATGTCTCACCCGAGGAAATATTGGGGGATTCTTGAACTAGGTTTCTCCATCCAGATGAATATTAGGACATCGATTTTATACTAGGATTCTTCTTTATGCCTTCATGAAGTGCACATATGCAAATATCTACTTTTACAGTTTATGCCCTATTCCTCAATCAGTACTACTACATACTATGCCTTTATTAGTATTATGCATTAATCAACCCAATACAACATAGTTTGATAACTACATTGGATCATATTTCAAAGGCTTGGCTCATGCTGCCATGATCTGTTCTTTTCGTCTCATCTCCTTAATCTAACTCTGCAAAAATTTTCCTTCCTATAGGCATGAAAATCGTTGTGCAGGTGATAAGGTCCTCATCATTACATTAATTTCATCAAACTGTTTTTTCTTCACCAAAATATTGTCTTCAATTTGCTACAAATTAGGATCCTCTTTCAACAATCTCCATATCTCCATAGTTTCCTCGAATATCTTGCTAGATTCCTTGATTATGTTTGCAATACATTCTAATGTAGCCCTCATATCTAACTCTTGCTTCTCGCGTAATTATGGTGGTGTAGTTGGATGCAGCTTCACCTGTAATTCATGAATCTACATCTGAAACTCAAGTTGAATGATGTCGACCTCAGCATTATAATCGTAACTATAGTGGCAATATTCTCAATATTTTCCTTTAGTGTCGACTTGGCTTGGATATGGAGGTCAGGAAGCTCGCAATGGAACCATTTTTTGACTCCTAACACTCGAGGTGAATAATTTAACTCCACGCAATTAAATTCTTTCCTTTGGTTCACATACTTCGCTTCTTCAAAAAGTGGAGACTTTTATTCAAAATTGAACCAAGTTGGGCCCTTCTCAACAATTTCCCTCTTACACTCGATCATCGTGGATTCAATACTTTTCAAGAATAGATTGTCAACATATAAAACCAAAAAGATTACATACCTTGGACTACATTGATGTAGAGGTTGGTATCAGTGTTACTTCTTTTCAATCCCAACCTCACCAAATACTATCGATGCATGCGTACCATGCTCTCGGGGCTTGCTTCAAACAATACAATCCCTTCTTGAAACTAAAAACATGTTTCTTTCAATCCTATACTTAAAATCCTGTGGCTACTCAACGTACACTTATTCCTATAACATACCATGGAGGAATGATGTCTTTATGTCCATATCGTTAAGATTCCATCCTTAAATTGCTACAAGGGAAACTATTGAATGAATGGTTGTATATCGTGCCACAATTGCGAATATATCATCATAATATTATCCCTGGTTTTGGGAGAATCCTCATGCTACAAACCTTGCTTTATATTTCTCAATGCTACCATAAAATCCATGCTTGATATTCAACAACCATTTTGAAGTCACCACATATTTCCCCTTCGGTCTCATCATGACATCCTATACTTCAATCTTCATGATAAATTCATATTCTTTGGCCATAACATCTTTCTAAAAAAGTTCTTTTACGACTTCTTCAAACGTGGGATGTTCATCTTGAATCATAGTGCTCATGGTTGCAACATATCCATGATACCTGCATGGCTTATTCCTTTCTCTAAATGATCTTCTAATGGGAGCTCTCCTCTCATCATCTTGTAATGTGTCTTGAAGCCGAAGTGAAATCTTTTTTGTAGGAGTATCACATGGAGGTGGATCTAAGGGATCCATGGGCTCCATGGGATCATCAACAATATCTGTCTCAAATTTAGGCATAGAAGGACCATCCATATTATCATTCTTCTTCTTGAGAGGAAGAGGTGGAGGAAGTTCCCTTGATTTTCCAAGGGCGTCTTCTTCATCAAATGTTACATCTCTTCTAATCCCAGCCTTCCTTTAACTAGTAATGTATATTCTAAAAGCTTTAAGATTTTCACAATATCCAAAAAATGTTCCTTTTCTTCCCATGACTTCCATATTCTTGTTTTTTCCTTCAACACATGAAATTATACATGGAATCCAAAGATATGGATATCATTAACACCGAGATTTAAACCTATGAAAACTTATTTGGGGGTCTTGTTGTTGAACGGTTGATGAGGCATCCTGTTTTGAACATATACATTAGCATTTTTTACTTCTTCCTAAAGGAACTTTAGTAACTTTTGGTCATGAAGCATGGTACAAGAGAATTCTATAATAGAAATTTTCTCCCTTTTAGGTACTCCATCTTAGTCGAGAGTATAGGGCATAATTGTCTCCTTGTTTATACCTTCTTTCAAAAATGAATGAAATCATTCAAAGTGTGCTCTCCACCATTGTCATACTTGAATATCTTGATTTTCTTCCCTATTTGAATTTTCATCAAAGCTTTGAACTCCTTGAATATTTCAAAGGCTTCATCCTTTTACTTCAAATAATATATCCATCTCTTTCTCGAGAAGTTACCAATGAAAGTGATGCAATAGAGATGGCCACCAAGAGAATGTGGAAGCATCAGAAAACGCAAGTCATAATGAATGAGGTGGAGGATGTTATTTATATTCTTCTCACTAGTGGAGAATGTTCCCCTTCTCTTCTTCCCATTGCAACATCCTATAAATACTCCATCATGTTGGAATTGAACATCAAGAATGCCAGAGACTAATTTCTTCAATTTCGGAAGAGCATCATAATGTATGTGGGCCAATATTTGGTGCCATAGTTCGCTGAAATGATTTGAATCATGGACCAATTCTAGTATAGATCTTCTAGTAACCCTGTAGAGTCCTTAAATTATTGATCCAAATATAAATGCATTTCTCATAAGTGATACAAAAGGACAAGTTATAAAATTTCCTTCGATGAAGGAAATTGCCATCCCTTTGTTTTCCAAAGTATATATTGATACCAAATTCTTCTTCAATCCTGGCACATACGTCACTTCATTAAGCACAATAGATTCCCTAAACTCCAAATAAAATTCGATGGAACAAAATACTTGCAAGGGATTAGTGGAGTTGTCTCCAAGAATAATTTCCAGATATGACTCCCTCTATACCAAATTAGAGAGAACGTCTTTATACCTAGATAAATGATGAGTGGCCCCACCATCAACCAACCAATTATCCCACAAATATGGAGGAGAGGAACTAGTAAGGGTGGAAATAAGAATATATTCAAATTTTCTTCTAACATTACTTTCATGCCTGACGTATCTTGACTTCTTTTGAGGATGATGATATTCTTCATGGTCACTTAGAGCATCTCTTCTTCTTCTTTAATCTCTTCCATTTCGATCACCCCTTCAGTTATCTCTTCTCCTTCAATCATCAAACTCGTTGTTGTTGTTTCTATTTTTGTAGCATGGACCATTGTTCTTATTTGGGAAATATCGAGCATAATGGCCCTTCTTGTGATAATTTTAGTGTTGAATGTGAGATAATTTTTAATCATTCCTTATCTTTCTATTTTGTGGTGGAGACAATCTTGAATTTGACATACCTCCTTCTCCTTTCTTATTCTTTTTTTGTGTGACGAATGTAGTGGGCTCTCCCTCTTTATGATTTTGAATCCTTCCTTTTGATACCATCCTTGATTCTTCCCAAGTGAGATTTCCAAAAATTTCGTCAAATGACAGGAAGAAATTGTTGTTTCTTATGGTAGTGATGAAGGTTTCCCAAATAGGAGGGAGAAATCTTAGAGTTATGATCACCAATTCCCTATCAAGAACATTCTTCCCAACTCTTTGCAATTGGTCTCTAAGGCAAGATATAATAATGATATAGGATTTCACAGACCATACCTTGTTCATTTTCATGTATTTGAGTTGATATTTCAAGAATATTATTTAATTGAAATTGTTTGTTTCATACATGTGAGCTATATTATCATACATATATTTAGACCTTCTCAAATTTCCAACATACACAAGTAGACAAGCTTGCAAACCATCAACTATAAATTTATTTTCTTATAACTCACCTTTCTTGTGCTTGTTCTTGGCATAAACCAAATAATTCTCTGGAATTTCAGGTACTTTTGATTTTATGTAATCCAAAGCATCATTGTTATCAACTATGATCTCAAACCTAAATTTCCATGCAAAAAAATTAAATGACTCACCCAACTTTTCGTTTTCCTTGAAGAAGGAAGACATATTGACTTCACTAGATTAGCTTCTTCAAATTTACAAATATGATTGCTTCAATTCTTGTCTACTTTTGGGATTTTCCTTCACCTTAGCTCTAATGACATGTTATTTTTCAGATTTTTCTATGTTGTATCAATTACGGTAGCCTAATTCAATACTTCAATTAGAAAAATTTTCAATATCAATTAATATTTCCAATAATCAATAGTAATTGAATATAGAATAGTGAATGCAATGAAAAAATATATGTTATCACTAAGCTGGAACCAGTTGGGTTGTACAAATGACAACCTAGCACAACTATTTCAAACCACTTTGGATTGAAATTTAGTCCTTCCAATCAGAGAGGGCTCCCTCAAAGAAAAAATGAAATATTCAGGATAATACCTATATTATAGATGGATAAATATTTTTACGGTTTATGTGATTTTGCAGGTGGAAGAGTGTATGAAGACTACCATTTGGCATGGAGTAAGCTAAAGGAATTCAATTACTAGCAGATGTATTCATGGAAGTTGAAAAAAAATGGATTTTAAACATGACTTTTATAGCAAAACGTAGCAAATGAAGGAAATTGGATCATAAAATTATGAATTCCACGTGATCATTATACCTTGAAGCTGATGAAAATATACAAATTGGAAAGAGAAAAAATACACAAGCCAACAAAAAATTTCAGGTTTTCAAAGACAAACATTGTAAATTGTATATTAGCTTGATAAGAAAAAATTACATAAAATCCTCCTCATAACATTCATGAACCCTTTCAAACTCAAAAAATCCCTCATTTATAGAGTGAGGTCTCTTTTACAATGTTCTGCCACTTGGGTTGGAATTCGATACCCTAACCTAGAGACCTAATTCAAGTAGGATTACATCACATTGAGTTTTAATAGGGATATTTTTTGATTTGTTAGAGTTGGTATTAAAAAAGGACTCTATGGCAATTAATAACCCCAAAAAAAACTCAAAAAACTATGCTTGTCATATTTATCAAACCAAATTGAGATGCTAATGTGTTGGTTTGTGGAAAAAGTGGAGTTAAGCCCTCATGAACCTTAATTGAGATGGTGAGTTGCATTAATGAGATGGAATCATTGGTTTTCTTGATGAGTTGTCAACCACATGAAGTTTGCTTGTTGAGTTGTATCCTTGAAAAAGTGGCATAGTAATATATATGATCTTGTCCTATGATTCATCCACTTCCTTATAGCACTGAATACCCAAAATCATCAAAAACTCCTAACGCTAGACAAAAACATAATACAGGTACTTTAGTCCCAAACATTCGTAGCAAGTGTCAAAATTCACCTTTTTCATAATATTTAACCTTTCCTACTATTCTAGGGTCTTCCTTGAGGCTATTGCTATAAACATATGGCTTGAGCCATATTTTTTCTAACCTTTTTGGTGATGTTTACCCTCATGGAAAGCTACAACACTTCCGTAGAAAATCTCTGTCTTCAAGCCTGGGAGTTGCTATGAAAGTGCCTAGATCTTGACATTTTGCACTTTATTTCTGCTATCACCTCTAAAACACTTGCTTCACCTCCAAAAAACTTATAAAATCCTATATTTGCCTTTGTAATAGCATAAGAAAAAATATATCCAAAAAATGTGTAGTCTTACCATGTTTATGGAGCAGCATCATCATTAACAGTGATGAATTTTAGGCCTCTCTTCAAAATTTCAGCTTGTATCATCTGCATTTATACTTCTAAGTCTTCAGTTTGATCCTGCAAAATTCTCCTCTCTACCTACAACCACCAATTTCTTTTGTATAGATGCTTCATCATCATCTAAAGAGGAAATGTCCTCTTTAGCATCTTTCTTGATCTATCTGCCACTTCATTGTAATAATCCAATTGTTTAGATATGCCTTGCTTGAATTCCTCAAAAATAAATTTTGAATATATCAACTCATTTCTTGCATCCCTTAATTTTTCTTGCAGAAGGTCTACCTCAGTGTTTTGTTTACATGTTATTTACCTTTACTCCTCTTCACTGATTCTCCTTTTGTTGGAACCTCCTCTGGAGATTTTTTTTTTATGGAACATTCTTCCATAATGATTGTTTAGGCATAAATAGTTGCTCCAGAATATTATGCTTTGATTGTTATGATATTTTAAGTGGTTTTCTATGGTTGAATATAAACCTTCAGTCTTCTTGTGCAAAATCAAATTTCTTGGCTCTCTTTTTTTTTATTTTTAGTCTTTGTCTCCTTGCTCTCAACAGGTTGTACAAGAGGAATTTCTTCAATTTAAATTTCCTCTAATATGTCTACTACTTTTCCTCTTCCCTCAGTTTGACTTCTTGTAACCCTCATGTGTGCCCTTGTACATGTTTTCATTTGACTGCTTGTATAGGTATTCTTTGGCATCGTAGTCTTCTTCACTTGTTCAACCTCCATCTCCATAGGCTCTATGTCTAGCTCCATAGGCTCCATCATAGGCTGCATCTCTGCCTCATTATCAACCATTTGTTCAACTTCATATTTATTGTCTTTCCTTGGTGTAATGGAATTAGATCTTGATGTTTTCTTAGGAGTAAGAACATCAACTTCATGGCTGCTAAAAAACAAGAATGTATACCAATATCTTTTCAAATTTTTTAATTCTTCGATCCTGTGTCTTTAAAATTGATAACAAATTCTTTTGAAACTTGTCCATGATGTCCCTGCAACTTTTGAAAAAATCGAAGGCAGCAAACATTTGCAAATTCTTGTGAGAGGGTGGGGTCTTCTTCGAGCGGCCTCATGTCCATGGGCTCATACCTAACTAGAGATCCTCCTTTCTACTGCTTCTTTTGTAATTCCATGTCTTGAATATGCATTGAAAAATGTTCCTTGACACCTGCAAAAAAATTTTTGTCACAACACACAGAGTTGTAACACTAATAGAACCTATCCTGAGACAACTATACATGCTCCTAGACCTCCAGACCGATACTAAGTAGCTCAAACAGCTCAAGCATCTCACAAAATTTTGAAAGGAGAATATTCAAAAAAAGAATTTGAAATGAAATAACGGAATGGTAATATGATGACCGAGAAAATATGGTGCATGCATTTACAAATGATGAAAAGAGGGTGAAATGATGAGTCAATATACTCTGAATTTTTTTTTATTAAAATTTTTATGACACTTGGTACCCATTTTCCCACCGTTAGCTGAAACAAAAAAATTCATAGCGAATCCTGTGTTCGGGAGGATGAATTTGCTACAGAAGTGGCCAGAAGTTCTATAGTAAAATCGGGCGTGTTTAAACTGAATTTCCTATGGAAATGTATAAAAGTTTCTAATTCACCATAATGACCAAATAAACTAAAGAACAACAAAATTTTTGGATTTTTTTATGAAAATAACATCTATAAACACTAATGATGACTTTTCAAATTCACTAAAAGGCCTTGATATATGTGAAATATTGAAGATCATAAATTCAAAAATCCTATTATAACATAAGACACTTAACCTAATTGACTCAATAAAAACCTAATGGTTATCATGGATAAAGGGATACAATCAACACATCAACAAGAGACACTAGATTTGGTCAAAGACCAAGATAAAACCCCACAAGGGTGAAAACCATTTGAAAATTATTCTTCTATTAAATTGTCATAAAATGTTCAACAGCGAGTATAATGATCCCAATAAAATATCATCCAACAACCCAATAAAACTCATAAATATGTTTCCAACATAAAAATATATTAGAGACAACTTTTCCTATCTGTGGTTAACTAGAGTCAACTTTGGTCAATGGTCAAATTTCAGTCAAAATTCCCAGTCGCATGGATGAGCATATGTGCATGCGATTAAAGGCTTCTATTCACTCCCTTCAGCCTATGATGCATGGGAATATGATTGAATTTTTCTTGTGGCAAGCTAGTGACTGTAACACAAAGACCATAAAATGGATGTGAGCCTTGGACTCTGTAATTTTGAATCTTTGCGAAATTTTTTTGTGGTCCCAGCCTTAGACTTGTGCAAACCAATCAATGAAGAAGAGAATAAGAATATTCTTGGTGATTTCCAAATGATCTTGAGGTCACTTGTATTTATAGGTTTCCAATGGTGACAAATTTTCTATTAGGGATGACTTGTTTATATGTGCATATGTGGGCTTTTCTTCATAATTTCACTTTCCCTTGTCCAAATATGATGATATTTTGGTCAATTTTGGTCCTCTAGAAAAGAGGAATTCCATGCAATCATCATCTACATCATATGGTTTTTATAATGTGGGATTTTACCCTGTTGCATAATTTAACACATATTGCAAATGGAAGTGGAGGAAGAGTTCCATCGATAGCCACAATGCATATTGCAGCGGAAACAACTCATACACTAGAACTGGGAAATAGAGAAAGCTAAAGTGTAGTGGAAGCTCTTTGGGGCTGATGAAGCTACATGGGAGATGGTTGGTCAGGTGAGGGAATTGTATCCTTCCTTACTTGGTACTTGAGTAAATGTTTTTTTGTATATATATTTATACATGCATATCTGTATTGTAAATACCACAATGAGTTATGTTATAAAGCTCCAATAAGAATTATAGTGGTTATGTTTTCCGTGTGTTGTTCATTGTAAATAGTAAATAAAGTTGTGTTATGAATATCCATAATCACTATATTTGATGGTCAAAAGTGTCATAGAACACCGAGGACACTATTTCCCCAAGGGGGATGATTTCATAACAACCGTGGGTTGACTTTCCATCTAAATAAATTAAACCAAGGTCACGGGACACATATTCCAAGTTGAATGAAGGGATAAAAATTATAATGGGAATGATTAATCAATCTGAAAATGGGTGGATACTTGAAATACTAATGCGCAAGCACCTCCCACTTAGTTAAACAAATAAGATCTGGCTTATACATGACTGTGCAGAAATTTTATACTTGAAACAGGTGGATGTTTTTTAATTGTTAAATGCTTTAAGTTCATTTTTTTTCTGATATTAAGAATTTTCAATAAACATATAATGTAGAAAATAAGCATCAACACATAACAACAAATTTAATATAGGATTTCACCTGAATATCGTGGGCTACGTCTCCTTGAGCTCCCATCAAATTAACTTGGCTCTTTGGGATTATGATGAAAAATATCTTTTAAAATTAAATATTTAACTCCAATGGTTATTTCGGTTGTACCATTGCATTAAGTATATCATCATACCCCTGTCATTGTTTTCATCCTCTAAAGAAATATCTAGGTTCCCTTAGACTTGATTTCTGTTGTCGGTGCCTTAAGCTTCCCTAAGCTTCACTGTGGCTCTAACCCTTTAAGAAATAATTTTCTATCCCTAAAAAATTCTATACTATCTCCAACACATATCAAACTTCCAAAATGGACTGATCATTTTCTCAAAATGAGCACTGGCTCCCCAAACTAGGCCTCTATCCTCTGTTGGCCATAGGCTACCTAAAAGTTCCCTATGGCTTCTCGAGCTATAGAAGTCTCCAAAAGACTCTAAAAAATCCATTAAATGGATTCATAATGTAAAAAATAGTTAGAATAAACTATTCATTTTCATAAATTGGCCTCTAGTTGCTCCGGTTATGCCTCCAACACCTAGTGGCACCCCCTAGCTCTGGGTTCCCTGAAAACTTCTCTGAAGAATCTTGAATTTCAAAAGTTCTCAAAGGATTCCAAAATTCCATCCATTGGATTCATATTTTTCTTTACATTCAAAAATGACTATTGATTTGCTGAGAATGGATACTGGTTGTTCTGGATAGGCCTCATTCTCCTGCGAGCACCTGATGGCCCTGGTGGCCCCTGGAAATTCTCTAAAGCATCTCATCCTTTAGAAGTCCTCTAATACCTCTGAAAACCTAGTCATTAGTTGCATAATTCTGAGACATCCAAAATTTACTATTGGCTTGTTGAGAAAGGCCTCTAGCTGCCTTGGCTACGCGTGAAACTGTTGCTGGCCCTTAGTGGCCCTAGGGAAAGATCAGAACAGACCTATCTAGCAGATTGTAAACAATGGTATTTTAAAGGGAGACTTCAGAAACAGTTTTCAAGAGGCAGCAAGTAAGCAGGGAAAACCATAAATCATCTTGAGACCAACTATTTCAACTATTTCTGAGATGAAGAAGATTAAGGGTTTTAAAAGAAGTCAAACTACTCAATAAAACCTTCAACAGATGAAAACATGAAGAGAGTGAAGAGAAAACAGATCTAAGGTGCTTCTAGCAGACATTTCTTAGCCTAAAATTTTTACTCTACTGTAAGTATATAATGAGGGAACAAAGTGGAAAAAAGGAAATAACATTAAAATATCAGAATACATCACCAACATCCATGTTTAGGGATCCAATGATAGAGCCTTCTCATTAACAAAACATGTTAAAACATCATCAGTCTTCCAAAACTTCAATTTCATCTTAATCTTCAACCAGACTATGTAAAACTGCAAAGAGTTCGAATACCAACAACCAAACCTTAAAAATGAGTTCCACAGTAGTATTTATACTATAATTGAGGAGGTGGAACTATCTAGAGTTCAAATGTTATAAATGACATAGTAAATGCACTCCTAGCTTTAAAAACCATGCAAGGCATAAGGTAGGAATGTCTCTCAACTACTTCTCTATGTAATAAATCTATCTTTACTTCCTGACGATAAAATAGTTGAAAATATTGACTTAGAGGCCTTATCTTTATCTTTACAGTAAGTTTTCTGACAGTTAAAATATATTCTTTAATGTAATAACTGTCAATTTTCCCCTTAGGACAGAAAGCAGGTCATAGGTGGAAGTTAGGCTTATCAAGTGAATAATTATTCCTTTTGATGCATTTGAGGCTATCTTTAAGCCTATTTTGCCTTTATTTCATCATTAAACTGTGCTTCAAGGCCTGATGATACTTTTTGGCCTTCATAATGCATCATTGCTATCTTTTTCCCTTTACACACTTCTTTACACCTTTCTTTATTTGTCCTTTAACTTCAAAATCTTGCTTAGGCTTCAATCCTCTACTTTAAGGATTTGATTTTTCCTAAAGCCTTTATCATCATCCTTATGCAGTCTTTATCTCCTTTCTGATTGATTCGAGCCTTTATTTGTTCATCTTCATCCTTTTTTTTTTTTCTAAATAAGACTAAATCTGTTAACTTATAAAAATATTGGTACAAAACTACCACAGCTGCTGCTATGTGAGCCAGCTAGCTGGGACTGATTGTGAGCACTGTTCTTGATTGTTCTGGGTCACCCAGAGCGGGAAACCGACCCATTAAGCATAATGTACTGGGCTGCCCTCGAAAGGGAAACTGGCCAGAGGTTTATACATAAAATGTAAACAGCAACATAAAAGCTAGAAGCATCATACTGCTCATCAGTGGAGCAATTGAAACAACAAAACTCAAAAAAACCTGAAGTGAATGAGCCAGGGGATTTAACCCTCGTGCTCAAAAGACATTGGTTCCTCTTCAATTCTGCATGCATATTCATTCTCCTCGCTACTGTCCTCCTTTCCTGCATGGCTGTCAGTCTTCAAATCTTTGTTGTCAGCTTCAGGACGCAGCTCCGTGAGTTGAGGGGGAGAGGGGCGATGGTCAATGGGAGGGGAGGGGGTAGAGCGGTGCGGGATTTCTTCACGGAGAGAGACAGAGATGAAGGCGGTGATTATGGAGTCGAAGGAGGTGCAGTGGAATCGAAGCTCGGCATTCTGGGTAGATTGTCTGATAGAAGAGCCCCGAAATCTGCTGTTTCGTGGATTGGGCTGACTGGGAGGGACAGAGAAGTCTGAGGGGGGAGGCTGACTGGAATGAGCGAGAGGGACAGAAGGAGGGACATGACCAGGAGGCCCAGAGGCGGGAGGGGGCTGACAGGGGAAATCACCAGAATTCGCAGCACAAGCGCGGCCTCGACTTCTGCCAGCAAGACCAGAATTCGCAGCACGTCGTCCTCTGCCCCTGCCTCTTCCTCCACCGCCGCGAGAGGCGGGCGGGGGCGTGATAGCATCATCCTCAGAGGAAGAGCTGAGTTCAGAGAGAGGCGAAGGAGGATTGACAGGTGCAAGACCTCGACTCGTGCCTCGTCTGCAGTGCATGCGCTGCCTGAGGCGTGGCATGGCCAACAAAAGGTGGCGCAAGTGAGGACTGCCAAGGAGAAGGTTAGTAGCTTGAGAAATGGTGAGGAGATCACCAGGGTGTTGCCAACCAGGCGGAGGAGCAGTATAACCAGAAATACGATTGCCAGAGGAGAAACAGCAGCTAGAGGGTTCAGAGGTCCGCCATGGCCCTCATCGTTCTGTACTCCCTCCATATTGCAAACGTTCAACAATACCATCGCCATATACCCGAGAGCAAAGGTGTAATAACTGCAGCTCTGTTCAGATCGAGGCATATTAATAACGCCAGCAGGTGTAGTGCTATGGGCCATGTGGGCACGGCGTGTGTGCAGCGTTGGGAGCTGCGCGAGAGCCCATGGCTCATTAACTCGCCTCCACAGCCGCATCCGGCGGTTCATCTTCATCCTTTGATATTTATTACTTTAAACATTGTTTTATCCTTTTGGTCTCCTTTCTTTGTTTCTATTAAAACATCTATTTTAACTGTGTTTTCTCCTTTAGTCTTCCTTTTTTTGTTTCTACTTCTTCACAACCGCTATATATATTAATATTTATCCTTGACTGTGTGTTTTTGTTTGTGTGCAGGGGTTTCTTTATGCGTTGGAAATTTTCATAACCCGTCGAGGGTTTGAACCTTTATATAACCCCTTTGGCTCTTTAATGTATCTTTTTTCTTATGGATCATCATTATTTGGCTTCTGCTATTGAAAAATAGCTATGGGGGGGGGCTTTTAATACCTTAGTCGCCATAAAAAAACTTGCAAATAAAACATAAGAATATTAATAAAACCTTTTTTTTTCGTGGATAGCTGCGTTTCAAAGTTCGAAGGGTTAGTCATGACTTGCAGAGGAGGAGGAAGAGCATTGCAGAGGGAGGGAGAAGTGAAGGAGGGTTTCATAGGTGAAAACAGGTGCGAGGAGGGTTTGAATTTAAATTTGGCGCAAAAATGGAAAGTGGTTTTGGTGAAAACCATAGTGGTTTTTGTGTTTCCAATCAGCCGTAAGTGGTAAAATGCAAATCGAATACGATACGCATCGGAGGGTGACGCATGTCCCCCCGAAAACCACCTTTTTGTGTCGATTTTGGGTATGAAGCACCGGCTGGAAAATGTGCGTAATATCGTATATGAGCCATTATATTTGGGGGAGCCAGATCCACGGCGAAAGTTAAGCGTGATGGCGGGGAGATGCGCGGTTGATGGGGATGGTGGAAGATAGCTGGTGGACAGGGATTTGATAAGCAACAAGGTAGTGGGAGGTGGGTCCGGAGGTAATGTGGGCAAGCCTGTCGGGAAGTGGAAAGGTTGGGAGTGGAATGGACATTGGATGGTCGGGATGGATGGCTGTGATCCATCGAGGAAGCTACAGGCGGGGAGAAAGGTGGATGAGTTGGGAGAAACGGTAGTCATTGGATCGTCAGTCTGGATGACTGAGATCCATCGAGGAAGGAATAGGCACAGGGAAAAGGAAAAGGAAAGGCGGCTTAAAGAAAGGGGCTAGGGCATGGTCCTGTGGAGGAATAAGGGACCGAGGGCCAGGGAAAAGGAACTAATGAAGTAGCGGGGATGGGGTGATCTGCGGGGTTAAACGAGGGTCATCTGATCGCATAGATCGACGGTTGAGGATGCCTTGATAAAAAAACCGAGCAGGGAAAATGGTGCAGTCCTGTGGGTAAAAAGAGGATCGAGGGTGAAAAACTAAAAAAGGACAAAGGGCTTAAGAAGGTGCGGAGAGAGTGGTCGGGTGGAAAAAAAGGAGGGGCCAAGTCTTAAGTGCTTGGTTTCAAAGCGTTGGGTTATATGGCAGAGGGGGCTGAGTCTCAAACCAAAAAAGGGGCTTAGAAACCTTATGGGTAAAAATGGGTAGATAATAAGCCTAAAAAAAGGGGTTTTTAAGCTTTTTAAAGCTTCCGCTAGGCAAAAGAGAGGTTTTTAAACCATTTATAATGGTTTTTTAATGTTTTAAAAGTGTTTTTTGAACCTTTTGGGGGCTTTCAATAGGTCTAGAAAAGGAATTTTTAAACCAAATGAAGGTGTTTATAGTGGTTTAAAGGGGTTTTTAGAGGAAATAGAGAATTAATGAAGGGAAATGGACTTTTTAGAAGGGGGAATGACTTGTTAGGATAGGATCAAATGAGTGAAAATTGGCAGAGGATGGAGGTGAAAAATGGGAGATATAGCCTGAAAACAACTTCTTTTTGAGATGGTAGGATAACTTGGAGGATTTTAAGTGAAAATATTCAGTGAATTGATAGACTTAGGATAATGAAGGCTGCGAGATTTCTAGAGCTCACAATATTTCTAGAATGTTGTTTCTAGAAATCTGGGATGGTCAATTTTAGTTATCTTTGCATAAAGTCAAAATTATGGGTGACTAACACCTTCAAACTTTGGTAATTTGAGGGGAGAGTTTGTTGAAGTCTTATTCCTTTTGGAAGGAGAATTTCCACTAGAAATATTCAATATTTATATGCATATTCTTATACATCTAGAACATGAGCTACAACATTGTGGCCTAATAATAATAAGATGGTTGTATCCTATAGAACGATACATGAAATTTTTGAATATTTTGTTCACAATAAGGAAAAAATAGAAAGTAGCATTTGTGAGGGATGTTTAATGGAGGAGGTCGTAGGATTTTGCACAAATATATGAAGGATATTAGAAATATCAATCGACATGTATGGGAGAGAGTTGCAGGTGAAGTATTAGAAGGAAATTGACGTCGCTTGAAGGTATCAAATGAGAAAATAATTTGCATACATGCATGTTTTCTTCAAAACACGTCATCATTCGATAAGTGGAGTAGGTAAAATATAATTTACATGATAATTTATTTATTTAATTTCATTTAATAGCTAAATTATTATCACTCTTAATGTTAATATTTTATGTATAAAATATCAAGAGGAGATTCAAACATGGATGTTTCCATGTCGAAAATGTACACTTCAAGATTTGAATATTGGAGATTGTTCACTGTTGAAATTTGATGATTGGATTGTTGATCAAATTAGTGATGCATGAGAAGAAGATCAAGATATGACGAAGGAGGAAAGTTAAATTTCACTACTTCCAAGTATTTGGGCTTCTTCCTTTATTGGGATGTGGGTCTATGGTATTTATTTAAGAGTGGAAGAAAGGGACACATGAAAGGAAAATTGTGGTTATATTTTTAGTTTTGAAATTCATGACAACACTTAAAATCAATTTTATGTTTAATTCATACAAGAAATTATTCAAGTTGATTATGGTGAAACTAGTCATATATTGTTAAAATGTAAATGGATCAAGCCATCTACAACACAACATGATGACTATGGATCTGTACGTGAAAACAAAAGTATATATATATTGAATACCAATGAGTCATATGTTTCCCCTATTCAAACTAATTAGTCATTTTTAATTGATTATGTAACAAGCTCATGATTTTCGTATGCCATTCAAATAGAGGCTTGATAAAAAAGTAAATTCATGGAATTTTTTGATATAATGGTTGATGGGAAATGTAATATCTTACATAAAACATTGGAGGAAGAAACTTAAGATGGAAATAGATTATTCGAAGATGAAACTTTTATTCTCAGTGAAGAGACCGAGATAGAAAACATAATGCATCATCAGGACAATATAATGTATGAGGATAATGAAGAAAATTAAGTATATGTATACACAACTGATCAGGATTGTGATCTTTTTGACCATACAAATGGTCACGATGATGATTTTTCACCTAGACTTTATGAAATAAATTTTTACTATGCAAATGGATTTTACTGTTTTGGCCAAGGGATTAGCCAAGTGGTTGTACTAAAATCTATGTGAAATTTATCATTCAATTTTCACTTGGTGTTAATTTTGTCTCATTCAAGTAACTCTATTGTAGCATGAAATGATTCAATTTATCTTAAATATGGTTACTAGATCCATCAATGAAATTGCCTACGAGAAGTTATGTTAACTTTAATATTTATTTTGTAACTTTTATTGTTGGTTTTTTTTCCTCATGAAAAACTTGTAGTTTTTTATTTTAACAGTTGGATTATGAAAGTAAACTTGTAAAATTATAAGTTTGTGATGTTATCTTAGTTCTTAAATTGGGGAATATGTATATTTTTATTGAGGGATATTTGTTTTTCAGCTTGATAACCTCAAAGCTCAATGTAAGTCTTTGTCTACTAAGGTCTCAAAGTATTAGTATTGTTCGGGAGCTCTTCACCTAAGTTGTACGATATTAACACTAGAACACATAAAATAGATTAAATAATGTTACAATGGTTGGGACAACCAATATACATTACCAATTTCAATAAGCTATGTTTATATTATGTTATAAATTTACGGAAATTTTACAAAAATATTTGCATTTAAGAAATAAAAACTATGCATGATTTTAACATTTTGCTATATTTTTGTTGATTATCCATAATTCTAGACAGGGTGTTGATACTGATTGAAGTGTCCCTTCTACCGAAATATTAGCAACCTAGTTCAAAGGAAATAACCATAATAAGAATCAACAAAATATG
Source organism: Pinus albicaulis (assembly GCA_034641835.2). NCBI lineage: Eukaryota > Viridiplantae > Streptophyta > Pinopsida > Pinales > Pinaceae > Pinus > Pinus albicaulis. Next base: position 200,358,096 of record CM076571.1, on the reverse strand, counting down.
TTATGATTCATGTGTTATTTTTCTTTCTATTTAAACTACCATAGATTAAGAATTTTTTACGAGGGATGACAATCCAAGTTGGGATTAAAATTTGATATATAAATACTAAAATTCAAAGTTATTTAAGTGGAAATACTAACTTCAAGATTTTAAGAGGGTTCACCATATATATGAGGTGCTATAAATACCTCAATTCATTGTAGCATGTCTCCACTGATGTTATGATAGTCATAGTGTGTTGAAGAAATGGTTTTGATAATATAATAGGAAAACATATCATTTTGGTTAATTTTTGAAGTTACCATGATGTTGATTCATTCTCATTATTATTTCTTGAAGTTATGAATTTAAGGCTAATTCATTCTCATTGATCATAAATGATCATAGAATAGATATATTTTATAGTAATTCTCTGTCCATGCCCTAATATTTTTTCTTTAAATGTGAAATGTAGGACATAAATACTATAATAAGGGGTTGAAACTTCAAAATGGTCTAAAAATGGATGGAAAGATAATAGAATATGAGTGTGTTCATAAAGAACACATCAGAAAAAATGAAGAATATTTTTCATCTCTTGGTTTGGCGAATAAGTAAGTAGTTACTCCTCGTCAGTTTTCACTTCTATGGATATTTAATGAAAGTTTTCTATAATAAATTTGATGATGTAGGACATTTATGATTTAAATTATAATTTGATAAGTTTTTTTTTTTGTAATAGGGAAAACATGGATTCCACAAAATACATATCACCAACTCATAGAATCGAATACCTTGGTAGTTCAATACATGGAAATGAATTTGGTGTTAATAATTATAAAATTCCTTATATAACATATGATCATTTCCGAGGTGTTTGCAAAAAATTGACATATTTTGGAGAAGCATAGTTGCAAGAACTTTATTTAAGGTTAAAGAAAATATTTGAATGCACACTTGAGGGGATGTGTGGGCTCCCTAGTGCCACACCTATTGTGGAAAAGGAGAAACCAATTTAGCCTTCTACCAAAAAAATCATACCAATTACATCTCCTCCAAGAAAGGTGCTAGGAACTACTGGACCTTCTTTATCCACAAGTATGAGTGATTTTTCATCACCTAGTCTTAGTTCTGAAGATTTATCAGCTTTAGTCAAAAGACAGATAATTAGTAAAAGCCCATATAGGTCCACAAAAATGGAAGCCAAAGAAATAAAATAAGAAGGGGAGAAGACTTACTTGATTGAGGTAAAATACGGTGAGCCTACCTGCCCAAATGCATCAGGGTGGGCCACAGAGTTGGACACAAGAATAGGGTCTCATTTGGATGTTACCAAATCCAACTTTGCAGATCAAGATCCAAAAAATGTTGATCAAGTGATCCACCAAATGGAATTTTTCTTAATACTATTGGTGGAAGAATTTCCATTAAATATTACAAGCACACGATGCGAATTTTGATGAATAAATTCAGGCATAAATGGAGAAAATTAATCTTGGATGGAAAATACATGGAGAGTAGCTTGACTCCAAAAAAATGTCAAGATTTGAAGGAAATTATGTGTGCTAAAGAGTATTTGGAAAAGAGTATATGAGAGAAGAAAGCAAGAGAGCATGTGAAGGCTCGATATTGTTTGGATCGGGGTGGGTTGCGAGCCAAACAACACATATTTGTAAGCATACAAATTTTGTGTTGAATATTGGACATTGTGTTATATATTTTGGTTTTTCTGAATATTCAACTAATTTTGAGTTGAAAATGATTTGTAGGTTGAAGGAACTAATAAAGAATTAGTGGTGAGTGAAATGGCTGAGTATATGATAGACTTAGAAATTTTTAAACATAATTATATGTCAAAAATTCAAATATAATGTTCTTTGGAATCTATTGAAGTTGAGAGTAGATAAACAGGAGCCTCATATATGGTTTAAACCCATAGTGTGTATAATAATCATGCAATGAAATGTATAAATATTTTTGAAAAGACATTTCAACCATAACCTCCTCCATTGAACCTCTTGTTGCTACATCGAAAAACAAGGAATTTAGCATTGATTTAGATGAGGTAACATAATTATAATTTCCTTGCAAATAGTACTTCACTTGGTTGTAATATGTTAATGTTTTGGTTCCATTTATCTTCACTGATGAATCCCTCTTTCATTGGCAATGCCTTTCAATCATAGGAAGAAAATGTAAATATTGGTGGTGCAAGAATTCTAAATGACTCAAACAAGGGCATGAAAATGTGAAGGTATGTACTAATCCAATACCAACTTTTGTAGATATATATAAGACCTATATGCTTCTATTTTAGTGTTATCCGAATTTTAATATTTTAATATTATATTTAATTTTTTATGTTATGTTATTATGATTTAATGTAATATTTGATTTGTGCATAGTGAAGTCACATATAAGATGTAAAAGGAAAAATTGTTACCTCGAGAGTTATAAAATATGAAAAAATTAATGCGCCTGAACATCCCCAATCATTTTCCATATCCTACTGGTATTTTAGATATTGACTCAGTGAGTGTACAATATTCTGTTAATTCAATATCTATGTATGTTTTTGCAATTTAATTGTAATTGTTTTTTTCTTAATATCTGTGTATAATTCTTTTTTTTGATAGTGCCCATTAACTCCGGTAGGGAATGACCTACTCGAGGAAGCTGACAAAGTGAACCTTTTAAATCCATATGACAATGTTATTGCTAGCACTGAATGATTTTAGTCACACTCTCTCATCCACAAAGTGCTACTTGGTCCTGAAGATTTAAATGTAAATGTCATTAATGTCACAAGTAACATCCTCATTTCGTATGAAAGTAAAATAGACAAATGTGTTTGTTTGAAGGAGAAGGAAAAGAGTTTCACTCAGTGGCCAAAGAAGTATTTGGAAAATTCATCGATCTATATGGTATTATTATTCTTGTCATAAACATGTTGTTGATGTTCTTGTTGTTATTGAGAGTACTGGCTAGTGTTGGATTGAGTCGTGAAATAATATTGGATCAGTGATCATTTTTATGAATTCATGAATAATCAGTTGCAAATAAAATTAAATACTTTAGTACTTAACTATTTATATATTGTAGTTCTCGATATATATTTACTTGATGTACTTTTCATTTATAACATAGACAATCATTTCTATTATATTTGTTCTTTTAGTAAAAAAATTATTGAAAATAAACATGATTGATCTACCTACATTTGTACTTTTCCTTTACAAGAATTTTTGTTCTTCATATTATATAATTTATTTAAAATTATATTCAAAATGGATGCTAAGACATATCCTTTTCCATACTCACATGTCCTTTTGATGATGAACATCTTCATATTTTTCTTTTGATGTGTGAATGTATTATCCACTACCTGGTTTAAACTACAAGATGTTTTCTCTATAATGAAAAAAATACTTAGAATATTTTGTTTCCTATACCATGACATATTATGATGCTCTAAGACAAATTGTTTTTAAAGTACTCAAGTAAATAAGTTATTTGTTTGATTGTGCAATTTAATGAGGTATAAGAGAATATGAAAAGTCTAGTTTTTATGAGCTCATCTACATACAAAGACTATCTAGATATAAAGAAACTTCACTGTGATATGTACCCCAAGGGTGAGTTGGGTAATTGTAATTGGATATACAATATGCTATTTGGTATTATGGCTTTGTAGTTTTGTGAAGTGCTAAGATTAGTCAGCCATTAGTCATGGATACCTAGACTGCTATTTTTTTTAGTGAATGTGAGACAGAGAATAAGAATGGATTTGAGAAGAGAAGGGTTTGTATCATAGGAACATGGATGAGTGGTTTCCTTGCAAACAAATATTTACAAAGTATAAATATGAATATCATGGCCTTTTAAGAAAAAATAGGAATATGAGGCGTGTGAAGAGAAACATTTTCTTCAAAAAAACTACACACCCCTCGCCCCGCCTTTGAATTAAATTATTTTAAATTCCCAAGCCATGTAACTATCCATATCCCCTCTCACTCTAAGGTATTGGAATACTTCCACAACTATGTCAAACATTTTGGATTGCTTGACTACATTGAGTTCAATTGAAAAATGGTGGAGACTTGATATAGAGAAAAGTATTGTGAAAAGTGTTCAACTCATGATGGATTGATTATTAGGTAAGAATGGAAGCCCATATGCAGAAAATTTTAGTTTAGGAAGTGAGTTTGCAGAAAGGAAATGAAAAATTTGTACAGGTACATATTGAAAATAATTTATAACATGGTTGATCCATGTTATGCATGATATTCTTTTTAAATTTGAATAACATTATCCATTTCGATTGCTATTAGATATATAATGTTTGATTGGGATTTAAATAATTGTGATATGGGAAATGCAGGAATTTGTGTTCCTTGGGCCTTTGAACTTACTCCTATCAAAGAAATTTTCATGTCCTATTACGGAGTCCTTTTAGAAGGAATGGAAGTTGACTATGAGGAGCCAACTTTTTCTTTGTATTTACATATTTTCCAGGTTTATCTAAACCTTGGTTTGATATGTTCAAGGTAGAAAATATCAATTTAAATATGTAATATATTATCCATTTTGGGTAACCCCATGATATATAACCTATGAGGAGGATATGGACTCTGATTTAGATGTGTATATGTGGGCAGTGTGATATTTGATGTACTTACTGAAATCTAGTCGAAGATTTGGCCAATAGAAATACTTCTGCAGTACAACCATTGTTTTCTCAACCCTAAAATTCCCAGCAACCTAATTGTAGTATGCTGCCCAAATCATCTTCGCACACTCACTTGAAGGAACAAAAAGATGTCCCAGATGACATAGAAGTGCATCCTATTAATTTAATATCTATGCATTTTTTTGAAATTTAATTGTAATAATTTTTTTCTTAATATCTATGTATACTTTTTTGTTTTTGATAGTGTCGATTAACTCTGAAAGGGCATGACCTACTCCAGCAAGGTGACAAAGTGAACCTTTTAAATCCATATGATGGTGCTATTATTGGCAATAGACGATTTTAGCCAGTTTCTATTATCCACGGAGTGCTACTTGGTCCTGAAGATGCAAAATTAAATCTCATTAATGTCACAAATAAAATCCTAATTTCGTATGAAGATAGAAAAATGGATGTGTTAATTTGAAGGAGAAGGAGAATATTTTCACTCAGTGGTTGAAGAAGTACTTGGAAAAGTCATCAATCTAGATGGGATTATTGTTCTTGTCATAAAAATGTTGGTGATGATGTTGTTGTTGTTGAAAGTATTGTATAATGTTGGATTGTGGCATGAAATAATACTTGATCAGTGATCATTTTTATGAATGCATGAACAATCAGCTGAATATACAATTATATATTCTAGTACTTGACTATTTATATTATACTTCTTGATATATACTGACTTGATGTACTTTTAATTTATAACATAGACCATCATTAATATTTTATTTTTTATTTTAGTAAAAAATGCATTGAAAATAAACATGATTGATCTACCTACATTTATACGTTTCCTTTACAATAATTTTTTTTTTTGATATTTTATCAATTATTTTAAAATATATTCAAGATGGATGTTAAGACATCACCTTTCCCATACTCACACGTCCCTTTGATGATGGTCACATTCATAGTTTTCTTTTGATGTGTGAATAGATTATCTAGTACGTGGTTTAAACTACAAGATGTTTTCTCTGTAATGAAAAAAATATAAGATTTTGTTTCCTAGACCACGACATACTATGTTGCTCTAAGAAACATTATTTTTAAAATATTCAAGTAAATAAGCTCTTTGTTTGATTGTACAATTCAATGAGATATAAGACAATATGAAAACTATGGTTTTTATGAGCTCATCTATATACAAAATCATATGTATATATAAAACAATATCACTGTGATATGTACGCCAAGGGTGGGATGGCTATTTGTAATTAGATATACCTCAAGTTGTCTAGTATTATGGTTCTGTAGGTTTCTAAAGTGCTAATATTAGTTATCCATTAGTCATAGATACGTGGAACAATAATTTTTTTAGTGAAGGTGACACTGAGAATGATAATGGATTTGGGAAGAGAAGGGTTTTCATCACAGGAACATGGATGAGTGGTTTCCTTGCAACCAAATATTTACGAAGTATAAATATGAATATCATAGTCTTTGAAGCAAAACAAGGAATACGAGGCATGTGAAGAGAAACATTTTCTTCAAAAAAGGTACAGACCCCTCACCATGCCTTTTATTTCAATGATTTTCAATGCCCAAGCCATGTAACTATCCATATACCCTCTCAGTCTGAGGTATTGGACTACTTCCACAATTCCACAACTATGACAAACATTTTGGATTGTTTGACTACATTAAGTTCAATTGAAAAGTGGTGGATATTTGATATAGAGAAAAGTATTGTAAAAAGTGTTCATCTCATGCTAGATTATCAGGTAAGAATGGAAGCCCATATGAAGATAATGTGGTTTATGAAGTGAGTGTGCAAAAATGAAGTGCAGAATAAATATAGGTACATATTGAAAATAATTTATAACATGGTTGATGCATGTTATGCATGAGATTAATTTTTAATTTCAATAACATTATCCATTTTGATTTTTATTGAATATATGATGCTTGATTGAGATGTCAATAATTGTGAGATGGGAAATGTAGGAATTTTTGTTCCTTGTGCCTTTTACCTTACTCTTATCAAATAAATTTTCATGTAGTATTATGAAGTCCTTTTAGAAGGAATGGAAGTTGACTATGAAGGAGCAACTTTTTCTTTGTATTTACAGCTTTTCCAAATATATTTAACCCTTGGATTGATATCTTCAAGGTTGCAAATATCAATTTCAATATGAAATATATTATCTACTTTGGGTAACCCCAAGATATACAACCTATGAGGAGGATATGGAATCTAATTTGCATGTGTATGAGATAGTTATATATTGCAATAAATTTAATGCATTTTTGAGTTTAAAGGTGTTAGTCATCAGTAAGTTTTACCTATTTAGATGAATAAATTCTTTGTCCTGGATTTATAGAAACAGAATTCAAGGATCATGTCAGTTCTAGAATTCTCCTCAAAGAGAAAATTTTCACTATCTCACTTGTCAAAGCATGGCCAATCTCTCACCCAGACAAGACCAAATCTTGGATTTATGTCCCACACTCTCATTATGTTTGCCGCCTCTGCCTATAACACTATGGCTCTGTTTTCCTAAGCCCTCTATTTTCATACCTTATTTCACCAAGTAAACCAAACTTTTCCCCTACCCACCAAGTGCCTCCAGCAATGGTGGTTCAAAACTCCCTTTCTAAAAGTATTTTGAAGTAGAACAAGGTTTTATAGTTGTCTAGGATGGTATTGAATGATAGAGTGTCAAAATCCTTTCTCCTCATCCAAACCCTAATTCAAGTTTTCAGTCAAAAACCTATTCCAAAGACATTACAATAAGTCAAATAGGGTCACCTAGGTTATGCACTATCCTATTTCTAAATTCAATATTTCCACAGGTATTCAAAGGTGAAGTCAAGAGAACACAAGGATGAGACTTATAATTGTCCAAGGGACATCAAAGACATCCAAAGGTATCCTCTTGATCAAGAAGTAAGCCCACAAAGAAGAAATTTACCATGTCCAAGCATTTCTGTAGGAATGTTTTGTAAATGGTGAACAGTAGAAATAGAGGCAAAGGAGACCTAAAAATATCATAAAGGTATCCACAATTGGTAGAAAGATACAAACAGGCTTAAGTTTACAAGGAAGAACATGATCTCATGACAGAGTGTTATGAAGTGCTGCCCATCAAAAGGTCCATGTAGGTCATAAAAGACAGTGGCACATAAGCATCACTGTACATCAATCAAAAAGATCATTAAAAGGTTGTTTGGCTTCAAACATGATTCTTGTAGAGGGACAGCTTCCCTTTACTTACATTCTTGTAAAGAATACCAAAAAGCCATCAGGTTATCCAGGAGGTCAGGTAAAAAAGGAGGATCATCATGAGAGGACCATTCACAACCTAGAATAAAGTAGCAAGGTATGTGTTTGTTGGGAATCAAGATTCATGACTGTCTTGACCAAGCAATAGAGCAATGCTAAGGTTACAAAGGAAAAGAACACCTAAAACCCTTCAAAATATCATTGAAGGCTTTTAGACATAAATAGTTAGTTTGATAATTGTCTATTTGACAACTCAGAAGATAACACTATTTTTTTTTCTGAAGTATCCCTAAAAACTCAGAAGCTTGGGAAGATAGACAAAGAGGGTCAAAATAGTGACCAAGAAACCTCCTTCATCACAACAGATGGTTTCGAGGGTTTTCCAGTTGCCTTATATGGTTGGTAGAAAAGAAATATACTGCACAAGGTCAAAGGAAAGGATGTTTCAAATACAAGAATATCAGTCAAAGGAAAAAATGGCCAGTATGACAAAATTTGATGTGTATAAGTAATAAACATCATAAATAGGTTCACTGTTTGAAATGGTTTAAAGCCACTGGTTAAGACTTGCTTGAAGGGTTGTGTTAGTATAAGATAGACATGAAAAGGGCTCACAGCATAGAAAGGAAACTTGTTTTGCCAAAACATCACCTACAATACGAAAAAAGGCTAAAACACAGAAAGAAAAAGAAAAAACAAATTAACCTTATAAAAGTGGGTTTTGGGCATCTAATCGTTTTAAAGTAGAAATATAAAGTGTCTTCAAATTCTGTCGCACTTCATTTCCGCTGCAGACAAGAGAGAGACGTTTTCAAGCAATTTTGGGGGGCTTTCAGCAAAATCTGAAGAAGTCTATAGGCGCTACACACGGAGGCCGGTGCTACGCACCTGGCTCTCAGTACTATGCACAGGCAAGATAGTTGCAGTTTTATTTGACACTGCGTTGCGTGCCTAGAGCTCAGCACTACACACCTGGGCCAGTGTTATGCAGAGACATAGAAATGTACTCGAAATTGCCTGTCAGCCACTGGTGCTACACTCCTGAAGACTTGACTGGCCTGTCTCTGGCCTGAGTTGACTAGGCGCTACGCACAGGTGAAGTTTGTCTAAGCTTGCTAAAAGGAGTCAAAAGTTCAATTTTTCTCCTCCAAACTTCCTATAATAAAAAACACAAGGCTGTTGGTCTATTTTCTTGCCTATAAGCTTTCATTTTCCTAAGCAAATAGATACTTAAGAGTCCTAATTAACCAAACCCTAGGGTGCATAAAAATTAGTTTTGAATATCTTTGGTTAGGTTTTGCAAAGGAGAAAATTGTTATAGATGCAAGAGGAGGCTGAGTGATAGCAAAAAAACCTCTAAAACACTGAGTGCACTCTTGGAAAGTTTCATCTTGGCCCGATTTTCAAAATTTGCCCATCACCTCACTCATTGCATCCTTTTGACCGAAAAGCTCTCAAACAAAATCTAAAAATCTTGATGTGCTAGAATCAACCACCATCTCTAAAGGAGAAATTCATACCAGCATTGATGAAAGCCAAAGACCTTCCAAGCCTAAACACAAGGGAGGAAGGGAAAATAGGTTTGAGCCCCTAGACACCATTTAAATTACTTCCTCTCCCATGATCCTTACATGCTTTCAGGATGTTGGGTGTTATCAGTTTTGTGAAAAGGTCAAGCAAGTCAAAAGCTACTCAGACTTGACTAGATTGTTCATCCTTGGCTTACAAAATCACCAATTTATCCTAGCAGGATTGGATTTTGAGCTCTCATATAAATCCATTTCTAAAGCAATAGGTATACCTAACATTTGTGAGATATGGTTTAAACAAAAGAAGTTGGAGTTGAGCTATTATGAGCCCTACCTAAAACCAAGCTGTCAACAAGGTTGCAAGGTTTTTTTTCCTTTCTCCCACTTGCTAGAGAGGTATGCCTTACTAATGAAGCATATTATCAGATATTTCACCTGTGATGGAAGATACTCCAAGATTTACTCATATCATATAAGGTTACTAATGAAATTCACCAAATTCAAAATGATGAACCCACCATACTACCTTTTTTGGAGCATTGACAAGATGACATCACTTGTCAAGAAAAGAAGCTACTATTTCCAAATGCGAAGCCTTTTCCACCACTCCTTGGTCAAAATTATTGTCTTACACTAGTTGGAGTAGCAAGGAATCCCTTGGGAAGTCTTCATCATACATAATGTGTTTACAAACCCCCAAGCCTTCACTCAATAGAATATACTTTCCACGTCAAAATCACCTACCTCCACTCCTCCATCATCTCTCCATATGACTTCTCCACAAATAAATTCACCTCCTATCTCTTCTCCTAATGTGCCAAGTGAAGAAGCTAACAGTGGCTCTAATAAAGAATAAACAGATGAAAAAAATGAGGAAGAGGACAATGAGGTAGAAATTGAGATGGATGAGGACAACAACGAAGAAGACAACAGTACTGAAGGAAATGATAAGGGCATCGAACATGAAGAGAAAAAAAATAGTAGTAAGGAGGAGGCATATGAAAGCAATGAAGAAAACAAAAATGACAATGATAAGAATGTCAAATGTAGTCTAGAAACAAGGTTTGAAGTTGTTTTCAGCAGACAAGAAAATGATAAGAATAGGCCAAGTAATGAAGATAATGAGCAGGACAGTGAAGAAGAGATCAACCAAAATAACTCACCTAATGAAGAAGGAAATGACCCTCACAGTGATGTGAAGAGTAATGAAGGTAACCAAGATAATGACCCTACAAAGAATGCAAACAGTGATACAAAGGATCAATTTGACAATGAATACAGTGGGTCAAAGGATGAGGAAGAAGATAGTCATGGAAATGAAGATGTGCCCAACATAGATCAAGGTGCCTCTAACAGTGCAAAAACAAAGGATGAAAGTCCTAAGGATCTTGACAGTGATAATATCATAAAATATAGTGAGGATGTTGATCAAAAGGGCAGCCAAGAGCAAGATAAGGAAGATGCGCACACATAGATCATCTATGAGAAGGGAAACAGTCCAAAGGTCACTAATGATCATAATTTGGAAATAAAACTTGTTGCAGCTGTCACCATTACCTATAAAAGAGGAGAGAGGCATGTGTTTGCTTCCTCCAAAGGGAAAGGGGCCATGCAATCCTCCTCAACTCCAATGAAAGACAAAGGTAGACAACAAGTGAAAGAGGAAAAGGACAATCATAAGGAAGAAAGAGAATTTGAGCTCATTCATATAGACAATGATGAGGAAAATGAGACAAAAATAGTAAACTCTCTTCTACAAGACTGGAATTCACAGACCAAAGATTTAGAATTTGAGTTACAAAGGTCAAAGGATCTCATTCACTTTTTGCAGATGAAAAACAAACAAATGAGTGGCGAGCTAACCATCTATGAAGCAAGGGTGCTCAAATATCGGAGAGAGGCTCAAAGGTCACAAGTGTAGTTGGAGGAATACATGGGCACTTATGAGGAGGATAGTGGCGAAAAAGGACAAACTAGAAAGAGACCTAGGACTATGGGTCTTAGGAGAGCATTGGCACAACAAAGGGAGGAAGAATTAGCCCAAACACAACAATTTCCTCTCACCGAACTCCTTGCCATGGAAATTGAGCATGATAGGGAATCATGTATTGAAAGGGCCGACATACATCTAGAGGCCAAACTGGAGAAGTCCAACAAAAACTTGAGCTTGCAAAGGAGAAGGACTGAGCAGTATAAACAAAGAAATCACTTTGCAAGGAAGAAGCTCAAAACTGCCAAAAATAAGGGCCCGGCACCAAATGATGAAAAATACCAAGCTAGGTTTGGAATTTTGGCCCAATTTTCTCTATAGGTCTCCAAGGACACATGAGGCACCTACCTACCAATTTTGAGGCAAATTGGACAACTTTTTCTTTTTTCCAAATTTTGACCCCTAGGAGCGCAACACTGTAGGCGCTACGTTCAAAATTGGTGCATATTAAACTCTCAAAGTTTTCATTTTTGGATTTTTCACATCACTAACATTCTACTCAGAAATTTTTAGATCATTTGGAGTATTTTTACCCCCTCAAAAGGTCAAAAAACATCGAAATTTTGACCTTTCTGCCTCCTTTTCGGACAAAGTGCTACGCACAAAGCAGTGTTGGGAGATTTGATTTTTGAGCAGTTAAATGGAATCCACTCAGCGCAAATCAATTTTTTTTTGAAATTAGACTCATCAGGATTTCCAACGAGAAATAACAGAGCCAAATCTGTTGTCGGGAAGATCTCCAAAGGACTACTACAAAAAGGCCTATTTCTGCGCTACACACCTGGAAATTTTTCACTGTTTGACACAGTGTACTACGTACCTGTGGATGAGTGAGAAAAATGTGCATTTGGAAAGTTTTATCATGATTTCTAGAGCCTAAAATTCAATGTAATTTCTATTTTGGGCCGGAAAATACATTTGTAGGATATTTTTGTGCCTTGGGCCTTGCAAGGCCTCAAGGATAAGTTATGATATTTCTGTTTGGCCAATAGGCTTCTAGATGCTCTAGTAGGCTCTTCTCTCCTCATTTATTTTATAAGACATGAGGATTCATTGTAAAGAGTTGGGACTTGATGTTTTTAAGAGAAATATATGGTTTTATGATCTTGGAGAAGAAATTGGTTTTATGAAGTGAATGAATGGCTTGTGTGGCTTGATGTTGGAGAAGCTTGCTTGCAGGTTTCCATAGCTTGGTGAATGGTGATTTTTTCCTAATGTTTTAATGTTTTCTTGTCCTCATTTTGTTTCAATTTTCTTGTTTGATATAGATCAGAAAATTATAGGTTGAGATATGCTCATGGAAGCACTTCAAACCTTATGTTTTCTATAGCTTTGATGTTTTCCTCTTTTAGTCATCTTAAGGAATTCCTGATTTCTCCTTAGGCCCACTAAAACTTGTTTTTGTTTCATGAATGATTAGTATTCTAGCTTATAAATATGATTCATGGTATGCCCTGCCTATTTAAAGTTTTCAAAACCGTGTTGTGAAGATTTCCTATTGAATATTGATTAATTAGGTTAAGACAAAGATGTATTATTCGATCTTTCCCTTTTCCCATTCTTACCAACTTCTTTCAGAGTTCATGATACTTTGATATATGTTTTTTAGGAGTTCACTCTCCATATATTGAGTTGTTTTTTATATTATGCGTTTTCCCAAAAGATGAAGGTGAATTTCTAAAGTTAGGAGTTCTACTACTTCTATGTATCACCAGAATGTTCATCTTACATGTTTATCAGTTTGAGTATTGTTCATAGATATTAACGGTTTTCCCTACCTCATGAGTTATTGCTTCATACTATATATGTTTAATACCTCTTAGTTTTTCCCAAACTTAATGTTCATTACACCTCACACCTCACCTAAAGGATTCATTAACCTTGTTAAATTGGCCCTAAAATACACTCCGTATCATCATTTAGACACCCTTTATTTGACAATATATCATTCCACCTATCCTACTTAGTCATCTTACCCCATCCCAAAAAAAACAAATAAATTACACTTAACAACTAGCCCAAAATCAATCATCCGAAGCGAACAATTTCACATCCTTCGCATAATAGAGAGAGCCCTCTCTGAGTCCAGGAAGGCTAGGTCCTAGGACTCCAAAGATTGGTCTGATGTTACCTTGTCATTTGGTTTAGCCAACCTGCCAAATCATGGGACACTAATATAATGGCGATCATGGTGGGACCTTCTGAGTTCATAACAATCTAAATACCCCTTAAGAAACCAGAATCCCTTCATCAAACAGTATCTTATGATTTATAGCTACCTCATCAATATCACTAACACAATGGTGATTATGATGCAACATCTGATGTCAGTGACAAACTAAGTATCCCTTAGGACTTCAGAAACCTTCATCAAATCATATAGAACTTAATTGATAGCCTAAGAGTAGAATCTAGCTTTTTCACCATCTTAGCAAATTGATGACTTAGCTATAGGACACTCTTACAAACCTTCGGGATACATATAGAAACTCAGAAAACCCCAAAACATTTCTAGATTGGCTTTTTGTCAATATTGGTGGTGGACCATAGACAACATATCTTCAAAACAACTCTAAATATCCACTTGGCGACTCCACTAGCCTCTAATAGGCCTTATAATTTTTGCTAAGTATCTATAGATTCCTGTAGGACTGCTTCAAACTAGCCTTGAGAAGTCTAGAAACTGAGTCACACACTGTTCAAGTTTGAAAAAACCTACAAAGGCCAGCCTTCTGAAAAGGGTCATCACTTTCAGCCCCTCTAAATTTTGAATTTGAAAGCTAGCTCTATGAAGAATCAATACCAGATCTCATCTGGACCCAAACCCTCCTAATATAGTTGATGACCCAGAAAATATTTTGTGGCAAACTTCTTAAACTAGAAACTTAGCTACTAATAGGACCATTCATAAAGCAAGCTCTATACCTGAACAACTTATAGCCTTGCAGGATTCCTAGTTTGACTTGCGCCATACCAAAAATATTTTCAGAACCAAGTCGCAAAGTAGAATCTACCATAGCGATCTTGAGCCCATAGACTTACAGCAGAGTCTCAACAAAGAAGCTTCTCCTTCCACACCACATGATTTCCAACTTTTCCACCACTTTGGCCCTTTTCACCCTAAGTTTGCTTAGAATCAGTTTACTGGTTCAAGTACTTCTGCCACACCCATTCACACCACCACTATGAAAACCACTCCATCTCATAGCACAAATCCTCCACTTGTAAATCCACCATTAGCTCCCATCATGGCAACATGGTATGCACCCCTTGTGTTACCACAAACATTGGTACCCTTGTCAAATGATTACTAATCCAGAATCCCACACTTCACCAGGGCTGAATCCACTACTGCCCAACAGCATGTAGATAGAATGAATGATGCTTTTCACTACATGGAATTAAAAGAGGAAACCATGAAGATGAGGATGTTTGCCCAAAGCCTAGGAGGATAAGCTAAGAAATGGTTCAAAAGCCTAAGTCCCAACAACATACATGATCTCCCTTCCCTTAACCAATCTTTCATAAACAAATGGGAAATCAAGAAAACCATTTTCAGATCCCTTTGGAATATATCAATCTCAAAAGAAACACAGGAGAAAGTGTCCAAGACTATTGTACTAGGTTCAATAGTGTTTACAATCACTACCGCCAAACATGAAACACCCATTAGGCCTAGCCTTAGCTAAATTTGCAGAGGGTTTTGACCCTGACATGGCCTATCAACTAAGAGAAAGAGAGCCCTTAACTTTAGAAGACATGTAAAAAGGAGCTATAAGTGTAGAGGCCAAATTAATTGAAAAAGGAGCTAGGGTAAGATCAGAAAAGAGGCTAACATACAAATATGACACCATGCCATCCACTTCCTCATCTAATTCCAAGATGGACAACCTTCTTAGGACGATGGAAAGAATGATGGAGAGAATAAGCATAAATGAAAGAGAACCCCCTAGGGAAAACCAAACAAATCCCCAAAACAGAAACCGGAATCAAAATTTTAGAAGAGACCTGCCCCAAAACAGACCAAGGGAAAATGATCAACAAATCAGGCCACCCTTCCAAGATAACTATGTTCACAAAGGGGAAAGAGATATTGAACAACCAGATGAAAATCATCTAAACTTAGTAGGCTCTAATAGTGAGGGCGAGGTTTTTCTCACAGAAGAATAACAAGGCTTTTTCTCCTCAAACCAAGATGAAACAAGCTATGAATATTACGAAGACCATGAATTGGGATTAGAAAATCCCATAATGGAAGTCCATAGATAATATGATCTTAGGAGTTAGAAAAACCAAGAAAACTCTAGGAAAAACAACTTAGACACTGTTGTTAAGAAAACTCCCAAAACATTCTTAAAATAACAACAGACAATAACAACACCATGGC
The DNA here is from genome assembly GCA_034641835.2 of Pinus albicaulis. NCBI lineage: Eukaryota > Viridiplantae > Streptophyta > Pinopsida > Pinales > Pinaceae > Pinus > Pinus albicaulis. Next base: position 200,342,256 of record CM076571.1, on the reverse strand, counting down.
TAAGAAAATTTCTCCCAATAAGCATAAAATAAGCCAACCAGGTGTTGACACAATCTGTCCCAGCATCTCTGCTAGTGGCCCTGAGAAAACTCTACTGACCAAAACCCCAAATCAAAATTAACAAATTAAAAATGGGAAAAATTTATGGCTGATAAAACTGATGTAAATATGTCTAAAACTCAAGTACCTTTCAGTTTTGAAGGAGATATCACTAAAATCAAAATAACCATCCCTCTTACTGACCTGGTAGCTTAGGATATGTACCGCTCCCAAGTTTTGAAAGTTTTGAACATAGGAAATGACACCAATACTCTGAATTTGACAAATGATAAACTAGAGCTGTTTTTTGGACTTAAAGTAGATGGAAAATACCAAGAAGGAGCCATTCCCCCTTTCTATGTTAGCCTAAACATACATGAAAAAATCCTACATAATGCCATGCTAGACTTTGGTGCCTCTCACAACCTCATACCGAAGGTAGTGATGGAAAGATTGGGCCTAGAGATAACCAAGTCCTACAAAGATCTGTATTGCTTCCATTCAAGCAGTGTTAAATGCTTGGGCTTGATTAAAGACTTATGTGCCAATCTGACACAAATCCCTGCTAAGAGCCTGGTCATGGATATAGTCGTGGCTGACATTCCCCCCAAATATGTCATGCTGTTATCGCGATCTTAGGGAGCCAAACTACTGGGGAACCTCCAACTTGACATGTCTTATGCTAATCCCCCTATTTTCAACCAAACAAGGAGACTCTACCGAGAATCTCACATGAAGTAAATGGTAAGCAACCTAGATAGACCCAACAACACCCCTATCTATTCAATTCATTCAAACTTGCACTCATTCATCTTGTATAATGAAAATGACCTTGATGAGCAAGTGAATGAAGATAGTGAAAATCTAGCCACATTTCAACAATTAGATCAGCTCCTCTATGATGAGTTAGACTGTCAAAACTATCACGACCTTGAAACACCACAAGATAATAAAACTGAAATTGATTTCTTGCAAATTGAAAATGAAATGTCAGAAACAAGAATCAGTTTAGAAAAGGGAACAGGTTGCTCAAAAGAAAGACAAATCACAGAAACACAACTTCTTCCTTTTTCTAATATAGAAGAGATGAAACACCTTCGCAAAATAAAAATCATTAGGAATCTAGAGCAAGATAGTCTTATGTCTTTACCTTACCTAAATACTTCATCATCCAAGAATTTTTCCCTTTCAAAAAATTTGTCAATTTTCACAAATATTGCTATAAATACCAAAGAAATATTTGCTACAGCTAATATAGGGGAAGATAGCATGGATAAACTTAAGAAGCCTGAAATAATTAAGTTGTCTAAAAATTTATCACTACACAAAAAACAAAGAAATACAAGACTGTGCAAAAAATTTCAAAATTCTTATGTGTGTAGGCAAGCTAGTCAAAAACCCTGTAACAGAGCCACTGTTCTAAAAATCCCTCCTTCCAAAAAGAATCATGGAAATCTTCAACAGTTGAGTTCAGTTAGAAAGAAGGCAAAGGGACATAGGCTTTGTATAGATTTTAGAAACCAGGAGCAACCCTTCCAAAAGAATAAATACCTTTTCACCAAAAAGGATGATACTTTACAGAGGGTAGGGTTTTCTAACCAAATCTCATTGCATGATATTTTTTCAGGTTACCATTAGATGATACCACTTCAGATCAATCAGCTCAAAGGTTTTTTCAAATTTCCCTGGGATAGTTGCATGCTTAAACAAATACCTCCCGGGCTAGAAAGTGTTGGAGATACTTTCCGAAAAACTATGCCTTCAGTTTTAAATTTCTCTACTATGGTGTACATGGATGACTTCATCATTTATTTTAAGGATGATAAATAATACCTTCCCTACTTTTAGAGGATCTTTGACTCAAATAGATTTGAGGAGCAAAGGTCAAAAAATAAGCACCAAGGGGATCATGGATTTTTTGAAAACTCTTGGAATAATCCTTATACCATGTTGTCCAATGGAGGTAACTATGTTTTCTATTTTCAAGAGTTGAATGGACAAAAGATGTTAGGAGGTCCTTTTGGAGACAGGATGCTCAAACACTACTTTTTTCAATATTCCTAGCTTTAATTTTTCTCTCATTGTATATATCATTGTTTGAATAAAAGGAAAAAGAGAGAGATAAAATCAAAAAACATAGAAAAAATAGAAAAGAGGGTAGATTCTAAAGAAAAGGTACATCCCCATACCCAAAAAATAGTAATACTAAAAGTGTTCAAGCCTAAATGCCACTACTGGTGCAAAAAGAATGTCTTTTTCAACTATCTAATCTAATCATTGTTGAACATGTTTTAAATTTATTGTAAATAAGTTAGTGAAAAGAATGATGGTCAAAACATGGAAGCCTGACTTTTGAAAGAAAATAGATTAGGAAAAAAAGATACTGGTTCCACATGCTCAAAATAGAACCAAGGAGAAAAACAGGGATGAATAGAAAACTATGTATCTTAGCCTTGATTTTTCTATTATTATTTTGTACAAAAATAACATTTGTGTGCAGCTTGATTTTATGCCACAAACCCATGATAGATCAGATTGTCTTATCCCGATTTAGTCATTTTTTCAATTTCATGTTTTTAGCTTAGTGAATGAATCGTGTCAAACAGTTTAACCTTGACATTTGAATAGAATAGGTAGAGCATCAAAGGAGTTCAATAGCCTAATATGAACTCCCGGAAGAGATAAGTGTAGAAGTAGATACTTTTTTTTCACTTTCAAAATAAAAATGTCAATGGGTTTGCCAGTTCAAGTGCACCCAAGGAAGAAAAAATGTTAGGTTAGTAGGTTGGGTAGGTAAAAGTGAATTTGAGCTAATCATGCTTTCATATTTTCAAAATCACTACTTCAGGGAAAGCAGCAGCAAAAGAAAGAAGAAAATCCACCCAATGGATGAGGCACTGGTCTTCATAAACCAAGAGATCTGAAATTCTGGACACCTCCTAAAAAGGAGTTGCCCACCCCAAGTGGATCCACTATTAGTCATCAGTCATTTTTACCTATTTAGATGACTAAATGCTTTATCCTGGATTTCTAGAAACAAAATTCAAGAATCATGTGAGCTCTAGAAATCTCCTCAAAGAGAAAATTTTCACTATCTGATCCGAATGGAAATTGGCATCAACCTATGGTATTCGTCTACCCATGTTATCCATCCACGAATGGAATTTACCCATGGTATTGTAAATGGCATTGACCCATGGTATTCATCCACCCATGATATTTATTCATCCATGGTATTGTAAGTGACCCATGGTATGTATCCACCCATAGTATTCATCCACACATGGGATTTACCCATGGTATTGTAAGTGGTATCTACCCATGGTATTGGCCCATGGTATCCACCGATGGTATTGTATCTAAAAAAAAAGGCTATATAAAACAATCCTCACTTTGTAAAAGCACAAATTGTCTGCCACAATGTAGCTTTACATTTATTCTATGTTTTAATAAAACAAGTTTCTTTGTGGTTTTATTTTCTTTGTGTTCTCTCTTTTTTCTGGCATTCTAATTTTGCAGATTTTGTCAGATCTATTTCAAAATTTTAGATCTTGGGGGCCTCCCCCCAGGATTATGATCAGTGGTATCAGATTTAGGTTACGCCTCAATGGGAATGAGGGTTTGAAACATATTTCAGTTTCAATGTTTTGCTGCAATCTTCAGCAAAATCCATGATTTTTTTTTGGGCGGCGAGTTTTCAGATCAGATCTGAAACTTTTGGTGAAAAAATTACAACAACAAAGACCAAATCTGGATTCCTTGTGAAGAAATACTTAAATTTAAAAGAAAAAAAGTGGCCGGATTTGATTTTAGATGAGGGAGATATCGTTGATTCAAAATCAGCAATGTTGAAGCAATTTTTCTGTTGACAATTCATGGATGGTGGCTCTCCTATCATTTTTCGTAATTTTTAGTGCAAAATTTTAGAAGAATGGATATAGATATGAGCTCATCTTGAAAAATTACCCAAGTTAAAAATAAAAAAAAATGGTTGAATCGGAGTCCGGATGTGGGAGTTATTGTTGATTTAAAATCAACTATTTTTTCAGAAATTTTATGACGGCGAGATAGTTGTAGCGCGAATATGAGAGTTTGGATTCCCTAGATAGTGGTTTCAAACATATGAGAAGATGAAGAATGATCATTCCATTTCCAAAAATAGGCTATAATAAATATTCTGAGTTATATTGACCGAGTTATGCTCATTTTAAATCTGGAGCAGCATTCGGAGTGGGTTCCCTTTGGAGACGTGCCCACCCACCCTGCTTTACTAGGCACCTGCTTCACATTCATCAGTTTCATCATAGCAACATTTGGCTTGGGTTATTTGGAGATGTGCCCTCCCACCCCAAGCTATGTAGGCACCTGCTACTTCATCAACAATTAGCATCACGGTTATGGGTCAATCGCACAAAATATTTTTCATCGAAGTCCATTTGCTAGGCTGAACACTATTATTAACACAGTTGGTCACAAGAATTATAGGGTATCTCTATCCTGGGATCTTCGTTTGTCATGGTTTTGGCTCATCCACAAACCCACCTTCATCTAAGTCCATTTGCTAGGCCGCACACTGTCAATATCACAGTTGGTCACAAGCATTACAGGGTATCTCTATCTTCAGATCTTCGTTCATCATGGTTATTGGTTAAATACACAAAAACCTTCTCTTCAGTGGCTCTTCATATTCAACAAAGGGTTCTCAGGAGGGAACTTCATGCAATGAGGACCATTGCTTCTTAAGGAGGGAGGAATGATCCGAATGGAAAATGGCATCAACCTATGGTATTCATCTACCGATGTTATCCATCCACACATGGAATTTACCCATGGTATTGTAAGTGGAAATGACCCATGGTATTCATCCACCCATGATATTTATTCTCCCATGGTATTGGAAGTGACCCATGGTATGTATCCACCCATGGTATTCATCCACACATGGGATTTACCCATGGTATTGTAAGTGGTATCTACCCATGGTATTGGCCCATGGTATCCACCTATGCTATTGCATATAAAAAAAGGCTATAAATAACAAGCCTCACTTTGTAAAAGCACAGATTGTTTGCCACAATGTAGCTTCTATAGTTATTCCCTGTTTTAATAAAACAAGTTTCTTTGTGGTTTTATTTTCTTTGTGTTCTCTCTTTTTTCTCGCATTCTAATCTTGCAGATATTGTTAGATCTGTTTCAAATTTTTCGATTGTAGGGGCCTCCAACCAAGATTCTGACCAATGGTATCAGATTCAGGTCACGCCTCCATGGGAATGAGGGTTTGAAACATATTTCAGTTTCAATGTTTTGCCGCAATCTTCAGTAACATCCATGAATTTTTTGGGGGGGCGAGTTTTCAGTTCAGATATAAAAATTTTGGTCAAAATTTTACAACAAAAAATACCAGATCTATATTCCTTGGGAAAAAATACTCGAATTCAAAAAAAAAATCGGCCAAATTGGAGTTTGGATGAGGGAGATATCACTGATTCAAAATCAGCAATGTTGAAGCAATTTTTTTGACGACAATTCATGGATGGCGGCTGTCCTATCGTCTTTCACAATTTTTAGTGAAAAATTTTAGAAGAATGGATATACATCTGAGCTCCTCTTGAAAAATTACCCAAGTTAAAAAAAAAACCAGTCGAATCAGAGTCCGGATGTGGGAGTTATTGTTGATTTAAAATCAACTATTTTTTCAGAAATTTTGTGACGGTGAGACAGTTCCAGTGCGAATATGAGAGTCTAGAGTCCCCAGATAGTGGTTTCGACACATTAGAAGATGCAGAATGATCATTCAATTTCCAAAAATAGGTTATAATAAATATTCTAAGTTATATTGACCGAGTTATGCTCATTTTAAATCTGGAGCAGCATTCAGAGCAGGTTCCCTTTGGAGACGAGCCCTCCGACTCCGTTTTAGTAGGCACCTGCTTCACATTTATCAGTTTCATCATAATAGCATTCGGCTTGGGTTATTTGGAGACATGCCTTCCCACCCCAAGCCATGTAGGCACCTGCTACTTCATCGACATTCAACATCACAGTTATGGGTGAACAACACAAAATCTTTTTCATCGAAGTCCATTTGCTAGGCCGCACACTATTAGTCACACAGTTGGTCACAAGAATTACAGGGTGTTTCTATCCTCAGATCTTCATTTGTCATGATTTTGGTTCATTCACAAACCCACACTTCATCGAAGTCCATTTGTTGGGCCGCACACTGTCAATATCACAATTGTTCACAAGCATTACAGGGTATCTCTATCCTCAGATCTTCATTCATCATTGTTATGGGTTAACTACACAAAACCATTCTCTTCAGTGGATCTTCATATAAAACAAAGGGTTCCCAGGAGGGAACTTCACGGAATGGGGACCATTGCTTCTTAAGGAGGGAAGAATGATCCGAATGGAAAATGGCATCAACCTATGGTATTCATTTACCCATGTTATACATCCGCGCATGGAATTTAGCCATGGTATTCATCCACCCATGGTATTTATTCACCCATGGTATTGTAAGTGACTCATGGTATGTATCCACCCATGGTATTCATCCACACATAGGATTTACCCATGGTATCGTAAGTGGTATCTACCCATGGTATTGGCCCATGGTATCCACCTATGGTATTGTATCTAAAAAAAAAGGCTATAAATAACAAGCCTCACTTTGTAAAAGAACATATTGTCTGCGACAATGTAACTTCTACAGTTATTCTCTATTTTAATAAAACATGTTTCTTTGTGGTTTTATTTTCTTTGTGTTCTCTCTTTTTTCTGGCATTCTAATTTTGCAGATCTTGTCAGATCCATTTAAATTTTCTTAGATCTTGGGGGTCTTCCCCCAAGATCTGGATCACTATCCCACTTCCTTATCAAAGGATGGCCAATCTATCACCCAGACAAGACCAAATCCTAGACTGATGTCCCACACTCTCACTATGTTTGGCACCTCTTCCTATAACACTATGTATATGTTTGCCTAAGCCCTCTATTTTCATACCTTATTTCCCCAAGTAAACCAAATTTTTCTCGTACCCACCAAGTGCCTCAAGTAATGATGGTTCAAAACTCCCTTTCTAAAATCCCTTTAAAGTAAAACAAGGTTTTATGTTTCTCTATGATGGTATTACATGATAGAGTGTCAAAATCCTTTCTCCTCATCAAAACCCTGATTCAAGTTTTTAGTCAAAAACCTATTCCAAAGACATTACAATAAGTCAAATAGGGTCACCTAGGTTATGCACTATCATGTTTCTAAATTCAATATTTCCACAGGTATTCAAAGGTAAAGTTGAAATAACAAAAGGATGAGGCTTATCATTGTCCAAAGAACATCAAAGACCTCCAAAGATATCCTCTTGATCAAGCAGTAAACCTGCAAAAGAGAAATTTACCATGTCCAAGCATTTCTGAAGGAATGTTTTGTAAATGGTCAACAATAGAAACAGAGGAAAAGAAGGAGACCTAAAAATCTCATAAAGGCATCCACAACTGGTATCAAGATACAAAGAAGCTTAAGTTTACAAGGAAGAACATGATCTCATGAGAGAGTATTATGAAGTGTTGCCCATCAAAAGGTCCATGCAGGTCATAAAGACAGTGGCACATAAGCAACACTGTACATCAATCAAAAAAATCATTAAAAGGTTGTTTGGCTTCAAACATGAATCTTGTATAGGGACATATTCCCTTTGCTTACATTCCTGCAAAGAAGACCAAAAATCCATCAGATTAGCCATGAGGTAAGGTAAAAAAGGAGGATCATCATGAGAGGACCATTCACAACCTAGAAGAAAGCAGCAAGGTATGCGTTTGTTGGGAATCAATATTCATGACTGTTTTGACCAAGCAATACAACAATGCTAAGGTTACAAAGGCAAATAACACCTAAAACCCTTCAAAATATCATTGGAGGATTTTATACATAAATAGTGAGTTTGATAAGTGTCTCTTTGACAACTTAAAAGATAATACTGTTTGTTTTTTTGAAGTATCCCTAAAAACTCATAAGCTTGGGAAGATATACAAAGAGGGTCAAAATAGTGACAAAGAAACCTCCTTCATCAGAACAGATGGTTTCAAGGGTTTTCTAGTTACCTTATATGGTTTCGCAGACAAGCACTATACTCCACAAGGTCAAAGGAAAGAATGTTTCAAATACAGAAATATTAGTGAAAGGAAAAAATGGCCAGTATGACAAAATTTATTGTGTAAGTAATAAACATCATAAATAGGTTCAGTGTTTGAAATGGTTTAAATCCACTGGTTAAGACTTGGTTGAAGGGTTGTGTTAGCACAAGAGAGACATCAAAAGGGCTCCCAACATAGAGAGGAAATTTTTTTCCGAAAACATCACCCATAGGACCAAAAAAGGCTAAAAACAAAGTAAGAAAAGCAAAGAAAAATGAACCTTATAAAAGTGGAATTTGATCACCTAATCATTTTCAAAGAAGAAATATAAAGTATCCTCAACTTCTCTCATGCTTCATTTACCATTGTAGACAAGAGAGAGCCATTGGAAGCAATTTTGGATAGTTCTAAAAAAAATCTAAAGAATTCTGCAGGCGTTATGCACTGAGGCCAGCTCTACGCACTGGCTCTCAGCACTACACATAGGAAAGATAGCCGCAATGTTATTTAACACTGCGCTACGCGCCTAGATCCTGGAGCTATGCACCTGGGCAAGTGTTACACATAGACATAAAAAATTTCTTGAAACTGCCTGTCGACCACTAGCGCTATGCTCCTAAAGGCCCGACTGGCCCGTCTTAGGCCCAAGATCACCTGGGCGCTACGCTCAGGCAAAGTTTGTCTAAGCTTGCTAAAAGGAGTCCAAAATTAAATTTTTCTCCTCCAAACTTCTTGCAATAAAAAACACAAGGTTGGTGGTCTATTTTCTTGCCTCCAAGCTCTCATTTTCCTAAGAAAAGGGATACTTAAGAGGCGTAATGAACCAAACCCTAGGCTGCATAAAAATCAATTTTAAATATCTTTGGTTAGGGTTTGCAAAGGAGAAAACTATTATATATGCTAGGGGAGGTTGAGTGATACCAAACAAACCTCTAAAACACTGAGTGAACTCTTGGAAAGTTTCATCTTGGCAACATTTGCAAACTTCGCCCATCACCTCACTCATTGCAGCCTTTTGACCTAAAAGTTGTCAAAAAAAATCTAAAAATCTTGTTGTGCTAGAACTAGCCACCATATCTGAAGGAGAAATTCATACCAGCAGTGATGAAAGCCAAAGACCTTCCAAGCCTAAACAAAAAGGAGGAAGGGCAAATAGGTTTGAGCCCCTTGACACCATTTCGATTACTTCCTCTCCCATGATCCTTTCATGCTTTCAGGATGTTGGGTGTTATCATTTTTGTGAAAAGGTCAAGCAAGTCAAAAGCCACTCAGACTTGACTAGATTATTCATCCTTGGCTTAAAAATTACCAAGTTAGCCTAGCAGGGGTGGAGTTTAAGCTCTCATCTGAATCCATTTCTAAAGCAACAGGTATACCAAACATTGGCGAGATATGGTTTAAACAAAAGAAGTTGGATTTTAGATATTATGATCCCTACCTAAAACCAAGCCGTTAATAGGGTTGCAAGGATGTTTTTCCTTTCTCCCACTTGCTAGAGAAGTATGCCTTACTAATGAAGCATATTATCAGATATTTCACCTATGAGAGGAGATACTCCAGGATTTACTCATATCATATAAGGTTACTAATGCACTTCACCAAAGTCAAAGTGATGAACCTACCATACTACCTTTTCTGAAGCACTGACAAGATGGCCTCACTTGTCAAGAAAAGAAGCTACGATTGCCAAATTCTGAGCCTTTTCCATCACTCTTTAATAAAAATTATTGTCTTACACTAATTGGAGCAACAAGGAATCCCTTGGCAAGTCTTCATCTCACTTGATGTGTTTACAAACCCCCAAGCCTTCATTTAGTAGAATCTACCTTCCACTTCATAACCACCTACCTCCACTCCTCCATCATCTCTCCATATGCCTTATCCAGAAACAAATTTTCCTCCTATCTCTTCTCCTAATGTGCCAAGTGAAGAATCTGACCGTGGCTCTAATAAAGAACAAGTAGATCACAAAAATAAGGAAGAGGATAGTGAGGTAGAAATTGAGATGGATGAGGACAACAACAAAGAAGACAATAGTACTAAAGGAAATGATGATGGCAGTGACCATGAAGAGAAAAAAAACGGTAGTATGGAGGAGGCATATGAAAGCAATGAAGAAAAGAAAAATGACAGTGACAAGAATGTCAAAAGCAGTCCAAAAACAAGGTTTGAAGTTGTTTTCAACAGACAAGAAAATTATAACAATAGGCCAAGTAATGAAGATAATGAGCAGGGCAGTGAAGAATAGATCAACTAAAATAACTTAGCTAATGAAGAAGGAAATGACCCTCATAATGATGGGAAGACTAATGAAGGTACCCAAGATAGTGACCCTACAAAGAATGCAAACAATGATGCAAAGGATCAATTTGACAATGAATACAGTGGGTCAAAGGATGAGGAAGATGATAGTCATGGAAATTAAGATGTGCCCAACACATATCAAGGCACCTCTAACAGTGAAAAAATAGAGGAGGACAGTCCTAAGAATCTTGACATTGATAATTTCATAAAAGATAGTGACGATGCTGATCAGAAGGGTAGTGAAGAGGAAGATAAGGAATATGCACACACAGAGATCATCTATGAGGAGGGAAACAGTCCAAAGGTCACTAATTATCATAGTTTTCAAATAAAACTTGTTGCACCTTTCACCATTACCTATCAAAGAGGAGAGAGGCATGTGTTTGCTGCCTCCAAAGAGTAAGGGGCCATGCAATCCTCCTCAACTCCAATGAAAGACAAAGGTAAACAACAAGTGAAAGAGGAAAGGACAATCATGAGGAAGAAAGAGAATTCGAGCTCATTCACATAGACAATGATGAGGAAAATGAGACAAAAATAGTAAACTTTCTTCTACAGGACCGGAATGCACAGATCAAAGACTTTGAATTTGAGTTAGAAAGGTCAAAGGATCTCATTCATGTTTTGCATATGCAAAACAAACAAATGAGTGGCTAGTTGACCATCTATCAAGGAAGGGTGCTCAAATATCGGAGAGAGGCTCAAAGGTCATAAGTGGAGTTGGAGGAATACATGGATGCTTTTGAGGAGGATAGTGGTGAAGAAGGCCAAAATAGAAAGAGACCTAGGACTATGGGTCTTCAGAAAGCATTGGCAAATAAAAGGGAGGAAGAATTAGCCCAAACACAACAATTTCCTCTCCCCAAACTCCTTTCCATGGAAATTGAGCATGATAGGGAATCATGGCTTGAAAGGGCCAACATACATCTAGAGGCCAAACTAGAGAAGGCCAACAAAAACTTGAGCTTGCAAAGGAGAATGAATGAGCACTATAAACAAAGAAATCACTTTTCAAGGAAGAAGCTCAAAACTACCAAAAATAAGGGCCTGGAATGGAATGATGAAAAATACCAAGCTAGGCTTGGAATTCTAGCCCAAGTTTCTCCACAATTCTCCAAGGACCCATGAGGCCCCTACCTACCAATTTTGAGGGAAATTGGACAAATTTTTGTTTTTTCCTTGAATTTTGACCCCTAGAAGCGCATCACCCTAGGAACTACGCACAAAATTGGCACATATTAAGCTCTCAAAGTTTACATTATTGGATTTTTCAAATCCCCAACAGTCTACTTACCAATTTTCAGATCATTTGGAGCATTTTTACCCCCTCAAAAGGTCAAAAAACATCAAAACTTTAACCTTTCCGACTCCTTTTTAGACCAGGTGCTACGCATAGAGAAGTGTTGGGATATTTTATTTTTGAGTAGGTAAAAGGAACCAAATCAACACAATTTTTATTTTTTTTCGAAACTAGACTCATCAGGCTCTCGAACGAGCCATCCCAGAGCCAAATCCGTTGTCGGGAAGACCTCCAAAGGGCTGCTGAAAAAGGCCTATTTTTGCGCTACACACCTGGAAATTTTTCACTGTTTGACAGAGTGTGCTATGCACCTATGGATGAGTGGGAAAAATGTGCATTTCGTAAGTTTTATCATGTTTTTTAGATCCTAAAAGTAAATGTAATTTCTACTTTTGACCAGAAAATATATTTGTAGGATTTTTTTATGCCTTGGGTCTTGTAAGGCCTCAAGGACAACTTAGGATATTTCTCTTTGGCCAATAGGCTTCTAGATGCTCTAGTAGGCTCTCCTCTCCACATTTTTTCCATAATACATGAGGATTCATTGTAAAGAGTTGGGACTTGATGTGTTTAAGAGAAATATATTGTTTTATGAGCTTGGAGAAGAAATTGGTTTTATGAAGCGAATGAATGGCTTGTGTGGCTTGATGTTGGAGAATATTGCTTGTAGGATTCCATAGCTTGGTGAATGGTGATGTTTTCCTAACTTTTTAATGTTCTCTTGTCCTCATTTTGTTTCATTCTGCTTGGTTTCTATAGATCAGAAAAGTATAGGTTGAGATATGCTCATGGAAGCACCTCAAACCTCTTGTTTGCTATAGCTTTGATGTTTTCCTCTTTTAGTCATCTTAAGGAATTCTTGATTCCTCCTTAGGCCCACTAAAACTTGTTTTTGTTTCATGAATGGTTAGTATTCTAGCTTATAGATATGACTCATGATATGCCCTGCTTATTTAAAGTTTTCAAAACCCTATTGTGAAGCTTTTCTATGGAATACTGATTGATCAGGTTAAGACCAAGAGGTCTTGTTCGATCTTTCTCTCTGCCCATGCTTACCAACTTGTTTCAGAGTTCCTGATAGTTTGATATATGTTATTTAGAAGTTCCATCTCCATATATTGAGTTTTTTGTTTATCTTATGTGCTTTCCCAAAAGCTGAAGTTGAATTTCTAAAGTTAGAAGTTATAATGCTTCTATGTATCACTAGAATTTTCATCTTACATGTTTATCAGTTTGAGTATTGTTCATAGAGATTAATGGTTTGCCCTACCTCATGAGTTATTGCTTCAAACTATATATTTTTAAGACCTCTTAGTTTTTCCCAAACTTATGTTCATTACACCTCACACCTCACCTAAAGGATCCATTGACCTTGCTAAATTTGCCTTGCAATACACTCATTTTCATCATTTAGACACCCTTGACTTCATCTGACCCCATAGCCCTATTGATTTGATAATATCTCATTTCACCTATCCTACTTATTCGTCTTACCCCAACCCAAAACAAACAAACAAATAACACTTAACAACTAGCCTAAAATCAATCATCCAAGGAACTAGCCTAAAATAAATCATCCGAAGCGAACACGTTCACATCCTTCGCATAATAGAGAGAGCCCTCTCTGAGTGTAGGAAGGCTAGGTCCTACGACTCGAAAGACTGGTCTAATTTTACCCTATCATTTGGTTTAGCCAATCTGCCAAATCAGGAGACACTAACACAAGGTTTCATTACAAAAGTACAACACATATAAAGAGTTAATGGGTCACCACTACCCACGATCCTTTTTTGAGGGAAACATTCACAGGAGAACCAGAAAATGTCATTAATTTTTACTTCATGCTTACCCATAGAGGTTCATGAGCTTATGTGTAATGTTTGTTTTAGAACTATAAAGGAGATGGTCACTCATAAAAATATGCTAGAGATTAATCAAGAGGTTATAGAAAAAAATTATAAGCTTAAAAATATCTATCTTTCTTTGCTACTTAGGTGTGCAACAAAGATTCACCCAAAACTTGCTCAATATTGTCCTAAGGAAGAAGATCATGGTATGGATATGGTTGTGGACCAAGAGCTGATTAGGATTTCAAAGGCAACTCTAGAGAAACATATGCACGCTTACATGTATATGCCCATGAAGAATTTCAATAGAGTTTTCAGTACAATGCTTGGCCATGAAGTTACAAAAAGATACAATATGAAAAGCTTTCCCACCAATACGTTTCATGTAAAACTCTCAGGAAATACAGGTGATAGTCTTGGGGAATTCCTTTTTTCACATATTACCCTTTATCTAGAAGGGAAAAACAATTATAATGTTGGAAATGGTTTATCACGAGTAAATATCATGGTTTACCCTCCTAGAAGAATATAGTTTGATCCTAAAGTAAACATTATCATTGGGAATGTTTCTCTATATGGGGAAAGAAGTGGATAATTGTACTTCAATGGTATGGAAGAAGAGATGTTTATGTGAGGAATTCAGGTGGGAAAGTAGTGGTCAAAGGAGTAGGAGATCATAGATGTAAATACATTACTGGTGGAACTGTGGTCATCTTCAGAAAATCTTGGAGACATTTTGTAGTTGGAATGAGTGGAGGCATTTCCTATGTTCTTAATATTGATGGAAAATTTGATTCAAGATGCAATCATGAGTTCTTATACCTTGAAAATGTTGGAGTAAACTGATGTCATTCCACTAAATATGATGATATAATAACACATGTGTCACTCTGAAAGTCATCTGGAAAGAGAAGTCCTAGATGATTTTGAAGCTTTCCTTGAAATTTTTTTGAAAGTATTCCCATGAGGCTATAAAAAGGTGTTGTGGGAAATGAAGGCTAGGAATACTACGTAGGAAGTATACTAGGCTAAATTGATGAGGAAATATTCCTTTCAGGATATGAAGAGGATGAAAAAAGTTTCTTCAAAACAACAAAGAAAAAAATGATGATGCTTACAAGGTACATTTTCATGTAGTTCAACTCATTTTTTTTCTTTATTTTTATTTTGAACTGTATAACATGTATATCATCATCAAATATTAACTCCACTATATAAAATCCTTGGTTCTTTCAAATGATTTGACAATTTCATCAAATATTAAGCTGTATAAATGTTGAGTGTGATGGCTTGGTCATGAGGCTAACATTTCTATCTACTTTGCAGCAAAATAAACAGAAAGTGGCGACAGAGATACCTGAAATAAAATATAATTTAGTTATGCACCATCATTTTTTGATGTATGAGCATGAGATTCGTACATATAAATATGCAACAACACGGAAAAAGGATTGGAAACAAGTGTTTGAGGAAAAAAAGGCAGGGCCACTACTAAAGACACAATCAACTAGGTGTACGGATTGTGGAACCTATTTTTGTCATTAGTTTATAGTCCAACCATCGTTTATTTGCCCCTAATTATTTAAAAAAATATAAAGTGAAACAATATGTAGTTATAGAGTTCAAAATTCATATGTGATATTCATTGTTTGAGTGTTTTCCTTTTTTTATAATGCAAAGCTTCTTAATTAGATTCATAATTCTCGTGTCTTTTTTGTTTTTCTAGATTGTAAACATGTCTCTATTGTGAACATGTGAAAAAATTTCGTTCGTGAAGGATAACAGTAGATGTATTCTTGGGAACAAAATATCTTAGTGGGATGAATTAGTGCATTAAGGGAATTGGTGAGAAGAATTTGACCGGCTGCTAGAAACAAATAATTTGTGTGAATTCATTGGACATCTACGTCCTACCCCTTGCTAAGGTCCATGTGTACTAGGAATGTGGGAACTAAAAACAGATGGATGGCTTCAATTTTTATTCAGTAGAGAATAGTTTCGTGTCTCAGAAATTGAGGAAGTAGAGGTAAAATAAAATTTATTTCTCTTTTCATCTTCAAATGTTATATGAACATAATCAGTTTGTCAGGTGTAAGAGTGCATGTCACCTTTCCCTTTAAAATCACTCGTTGTGCATGTCACCTAGTACAAGTTTCAATGTTCAAAATGCTAACCAATAATATGTGGGATGTTTCCTTTGTAAGAATCAAGCATTGATGGGAATTCAAGGTGATTTTTTTCTAGCCACTTGTAGACCTCAGTAAAGTATTGTCTTGTGATTTCTTTCTTCAGTCCCTCAGATGCACTTTATTTAGTATCATTTCAAACATTTGTACAAATTTTCGAGCTGATAGGTACTGCAATAAAATTTTTAGCACAACAACAACACTTGTCGATTCAATATGTACGATTAGAAAAGTTAGAATGAGTCCTTCCTATTATCACTTTTTACTTATTCTTATGCATGTGAAAAATCTTTTTAGGTTTAAACTAAGTACCACCAATAGAACTACTGCATTTACACCATATGAAAATAATAAATACTATTAATTGAAAAAAAAATCCTCTTTCTTTATTCAAAGCATCACTTGTATCTATATATTGTTTATAAACATCAAAATGTTAATAATGGGAGTGAAAAAACATCTTTCACAAAGAAAAAATTAGATCATACTAGAAATAAAATAAGCTTCAAATTATTGATGACGCCATTTTGCAGAGATGTAGATAATGGGAATTTAAGACATGCCTCAATTTTGATATAATATAAAATTTTGAATGATTGGTTTCTTGTAAATGTACTCCACAACATGCTATAATGTGATATGTGTATGCACATATTTTCTCAAGCTACACATAGGAGAAGGTTTGAGATCTAAGGAAGAATATATATGATGTTAGTTGTTTACATATTTGAGAAAGCCTGAAGGGTTAAAGTCAAAACCTAGAAATTCTATTTCCTAGTGGAATATGAGACATGCTTGGATTTTTCTAGCATGACAATGATTGTTTAGGATATAAATATGTGCGAATGGATAAAATATTTATGTTGTTGTTCTACATTAGACTCCCATCTTCTCTAATTTATGAAAGGAAAGTTAAAACCTAAGTAGACTAAGGGAAAACATATTCCATTGCCAAAATTTAACCTTAAACGTAACTGAACTACACTTTTTTGATACTTCCACATGGTTTGAGGGCATGCCAATATAAATTTCAATCTTGTTGGATACAATGGAATTTTTTATTGTTAGAAAATTTTTCTTTGTCAAATATGTTGTTTTCGTGAAGTAATATTTCCAACCAAGAGGATAAAGACTTCACATTCCTAGGAAATAGTGGTGTTATTTCTTTCCTTTATTTACGATTTATTAGCGTTCAACCATGAATAACTTCATTACGTAGATGTCCATTTAGTAGTATATTACAACAGTGACTTGTTAAAGGAAAAGGAATCCAATTTGTTTAAACATCATAAACCGGAAGGAAATTTAGGTTTGAACTAGAAAAATGGAATATGTGATGAAAAATATGTTCTTTGATCAAGTATAGGCCTGTTTCCTGATCATTAAAAAAATATCATGACAATAAGCAATGATTTTGGACATGATGAATTACAAAACTCTCCAGCTCAAAAACATGTTAGCATATTAAGTTTTTTCTGCATCAGAGAAAAATGAATGAGTAACATTAAGTTTTCTTTCAATATTTATAGAATCATTTGAAAGGTTCTTGTTAGACACATAATTATCCAAGGGTTAGTGTGGAACGAAGAATGTAAAAGGGATTCCAAGATACCTTGGAATATGGAATTGAAGGGTCACAACAATGTACTATAAATATGTATCATTGTGGAAAATAGAGGAAATCTAATGTTTATCATTCATATTCTATGCGTACCATGTGTGTGTTTAACATGGTAACATAGTTTCTCATGATCTCCTAACCTTCTCAATCTTATTTGAGCCACTTTCACCTCTATCCTCTTCATATTGTAGAATTGTCACCTTTTTCCTCTATGTTAATGACTGTCCATTACACACCATGACTACACCATTCACCGACTAGTGTGTGACCCACTTGTTTTGGAGTTTGTAGATTTGTGCTCTCCTCTTCGTTAGCTCTTTGATTTTCTGAGAAATTTTCAAAACAAATCTTGTTACCTCTCCCTACCAATGTAGAAAAAAATATTCCATACCTATCCTTTTCTTCCAACATAAATGTGTAATGCTCTCTGTCAATTTTATGCTCCCATTCAGACATATTCCTGCAAAACAATGGAAGTTATCGTGGAATTTTGACTGAGGTTAATGCAAGGAAGGGATTTCATTTACAAGAAATGAATTTTTAGTTTTGTTTCACAATGTCCGACAGAAATTCTAGAGCATCGGTCTTTGTGTTTGATTCTCTCTAAATTCTCAAGCATCTCTAAGACATTTTCGATATAGTGAATTATATGGTGCATGCATTGTAATGTCAGTTTATATGCTGGTCTGAAACCTTTTATGAAATGTTCCTTACTGCATTGATAGTCCACGAATTAATTATGAAGTGAAAATACATGCATCTTTGTCTCCTCCTTTCATTATATCTTCACTCTCTGCACTTCTATGAATATTGCCCTCTTCTCATCCGGCTGTTATATCCTCTCTTATTAATATTTACCTATATCGATTGCCTTTGTTTTTATCCCATACCTCACCACACAGCTAACACCATAATTCATAGTCGAGTTGATAACAATTTTGAAAGCTCCCATATTACCACGTTGCCTTCACCATTACGCAAAGTCTGAAGGCTTTCAAAACCAGACTGTCAACCCTGCGGCCCATACTTCTGTACAATGCTCCAGAAATAGTGCATACGATCTGGAATCCATGTCTTCCAGCTCCCTGAGGTGCACCTATGTCTGGAAACTACATATCGTTCTAGCATAATATTCCTGCATCTATTATCTCCTTGCAACCTTCCCACTGTGACTAGGAATTACATCTTTACTGCATTCAATTACACTGACTACATCGAATCCTCCTCACACTGGTCCCTCCAATCCCTCAATGCAGTACACAAACCAGCCTGAAATACTCTTGGACTACCATTTGCACACAGGTAGATCTACTTTTCCCAATAGTTAGAAATTTGAAAGGAAGAACCCTCACGGTTCAAGCAAGAGATTTTGAATTTTCCTCTCCAGGGAAAAGGTAGTTAAAATATCAAAAAGAGCACGAGCTCGAATATATTTTGGCAGTATATTGATTTAATCATACTATCAAATTGGTAACACGAAAGCCACCATATATTTTGAATCTTCGACTAAGGATGGTCGACTAGAAACCAAATTCCCAATTTGTACCTCCCCTAGATTTTACCTACTCTACTCTAGCCTAGCATACTCTAGCCTAGCCTAGCCTACTCTACTCTACTCTAGCCTAGCCAGGTCTAGCCTATTTTACTATAGCCTAGCCAAGTCTATCGTACTTTACTGTAGCCTAGCCTAACCTACTCTGCTCCAGCCTAGCTTAGCCTACTTAATTGTAGCCTAGCCAAGTCTAGGCTACTTAACTGTACCCTAGCTAATTCTAGCCTACTTTACTGTAGCCTAGACAAGTCTAGCCTACTTTAATGTAGCCAAGGGTGGCCTACTTTACTGTAGTCTATCGAAGCCTATCCTACTCTAATCTAGCCTAGCCTACTTTATCATAGCCTACTCTACTATTGCCAAGCATATTCTACATTACTATAGCCTAGCCAATTCTAGTCTACTTTATTGTAGCCTAGAATAACCTACTCTACTTTAGCCTAGCCTACTCTTCTCTAGCGTACTCTACTCTATTGTATCCTAGAATACTCTACTCTAATCTAACATAGCCTAGCCTACTCTACTCGACTCTAGCCTACTCTACTCTACTCTACTCTACTTTAGGCAAGGCTAGCCTAGCCTACTCTAGCCTAGCCTATCCTAACATAGCCTAGCCTACTCTACTCTACTCTACTCTACTCTACTCTAATCTACTCGACCCTACCCTACCCTACCCTACTCTACTTAATCCTACCCTAGCCTACTCTACTCTAGCCTAGCCTAGCCTACCCTACGCTACCCTACTCTACTCTACTCTACTCTAGCCTAGTCTACTCTACCCTAATCTAATCTACTCTACTCTAGCCTACTCTAGCCTACCATAGCCTTAGCCTACTCTACTCAACCCTACCCTAACTTACCCTACCCTACTCTACTCTAGCCTACTGTAGCCTGGCATACTCTACTTAGCTTAGCCTACTCTACTCAGCCTACGCTAGCCTAGCCTAGCCTAGCCTACGCTAGCCTAGCTTAGCCTAGCCTAGGCTAGCCTAGCTTAACCTAGCCTTGCCTTGCCTACCTACTCTACTCTGGCCTAACCTAACCTACTATATCGAAGCCTATCTTAGCCTACTCTACTTTAGCGTAACCTGGCCTGACCTACTCTACTCTACTCTACTCTACTCTACTCCACTCACTCCACACACTATCCTAGCCTAGTCTAGCTTAGCCTAGGCTACTCTAGCCCTAGCCCTAGCCCTACCCTATTCTACTCTACTCTACCCTAGCCTAGGCTAGCCTACCTACTTTACTCTAGCCTAGCCCAGCCTACTCTATCCAAGCCTACCTTAGCCTACCCTACTTCGGCCTAGCCTAGCCTAGCCTAGCCTACTCTACACTACTCTACTCTAGCCTAGCCTAGGATAGGCTAGCCCTAGCCCTAGCCCTAGCCTATTCTACTCTACTGTAGCCTAGCCTAGCTTAGCCTATTCTACTTTAGCCTACTCTAGCCTAACCCATCCTAGCTTAGCCTACTCTACTCTACTCTACTCTACTCTAGCCTACACTACCCTAGCCTAGCTCTAGTATACTATAGCCTAGCCTACTCTAGCCTACTATACTCTACTCCAGCCTAGCCTACTCTACTCTACTATATTGTACTCTACTATTGCCTATCTTAGCCTATATTAGCCTAGCCTACCCTAGCCTAGCCCACTCTACTCTATCCTAGCCTAGCCTAGCCTTGCCTTGCCTAGCCTACTCTACCCTACCCTACTCAACCCTAGCCGCTAGCCTAGCCTACTCTACTCTACTCTACTCTACTCTACCGTACCGTACCGTAGCCTAACCTAGCCTAGCCTACTCTACTCAACCCTAACCTACCCTACACTACTCTAGCTTGCTCTAGTTAGCCTAGACTACTCTACTCTAGCCTAGCCTACTCTACTCTAGCCTAGCGTAGCCTAGCCTAGCCTAACCTACTCTACTCTAGCCTACTCTAACTCTACTCTACTCTGCTCTACCCTAGCCTAGCCTACTCTACTCTAGCCTAGCCTAGCCTAGCCTAGCCTAGTCTATTGTACCCTACCCTAATCTACTCTATTCAACTCTAGCCTAGCCTAGCGTACTTTACGCTATCCTACCCTACCCTACTCTACTCTACTCTACTCTACTATAACCTAGCCTAGCCTACCCTATGCTACCCTACCCTACCCTACTATAGGCTAGCCTACCTATTCGACTCTAGCCTAGCCCAACCTATAATACCCTAGCCGACCCTATCCTACTCTACTTTACTCTAGCCTAGCCTACCCTAGCCTAGCCTACTCTAGCCCTAGCCCTAGCCCTAGCCCTAGCCAATTCTACTCTACTCTAGCCTAACCTACTCTAGCCTAGCCTAGCCTAGCCTACTCTACACAACTTAACTCTACTCTACTCTACTTTACTCCACTCTATTCTACTCTAGCCTACACTTCCCAAGTTTATCTCTACTCTCTTCTAGCCTAGCCTACTATAGCCTACTATACTCTACTCCAACGTAGCCTACTCTACTCTACTCTAGCCTAATCTACTATACTCTAGCCTAGCCTATCCTAGCCTACTCTACTACTCTAGTCTAGCCTAGTCTAGCCTAGCCTACTCTAGTCTAGCCTGCTCTACTATTCTACTCTAGCCTTGCCTACTCTAGCCTAGCCTAGCCTAGCTTAGCCTCACCTCGCCTAGCCTAGCCTAGCCTAGCCTAGCCTAGCCTAGCCTACTCTACTCTACTCTACTCTACTCTACTCTACTCTACCATAGCCTACTCTTCTCTACTATAGCCTAGCCTCGCCTACTCTTCTCTACTCTAGCCTAGCCTAGCCTAGCCTAGCCCACTCTAGCCCAGTCTACTCTAGCCTAGCCTACTCAACTCTACCCTAGCCTAGCCTACTCTAGCCCACTCTACTCTAGCCTAGCCTACTCGACTCTAGTGTAACCTAGCATACTCAACTCTAGTCTATCCTAACTTACTCTATCCTACTCTACTCTACTCTAGCCTAGCCTAGCCTATGCTAGCCTACTCTACTCTAGCCCTACTCTAGCCCTACCCTACTCTACTCTACTCTAGCCCACTCTACTCTAGCCTAGCCTAACCTATTGTACTGTACCCTAGCCTAGCCTAGCCTACTCTACTCTAGCCTAGCCTAGCCTACTGTACTCTACCCTAGCCTACTCTACTCTACTCTACTCTACTCTAGCCTAGCCTAGCCTAGCCTAGCCTACTCTACTCTACTCTACTCTACTCTACTCTACTCTACTCTACTATACTCCACTCTACTCTACTCTACTCTACTCTACTCTAGCGTAGCCTAGCCTACTCTACTCTACTCTAAGCTTGGCTAGCCTACTCTACTCTACTCTATCCTTGGCTAGCCTACTCTACTCTACTCCACTCCACTCTACTCTCCTCCACTCCACTCCACTCCACTCCACTCTAGCCTAGCCTGGCTCTAGCTCTACTCTAATCCACTCTACTCTATCCTACCCTAGCCTACTCTACTCTACTCTACTCTACTCTAGCCTATCCTAGCCTAGCCTAGCCTAGCCTAGCTCTCCTCTCCTCTAGCCTAGCGTAGCCTAGCCTCGCATTGCATAGCCTTCTCTACTCTACTCTACTCTAGCCTACCCTTTCATATCCTACTCTACTCTACTCTACTCTAGCCTAGCCTAGCCTACCATGGCTTTAGCGTAGCGTAGCCTACCCTAGCCTAGCCTAGCCTAGCCTATCCTATCCTATCCTATCCTATCCTATCCTAGCCTAGCCTAGCCTTGCATAACCTACTCTAGCCTACTCTACTCTACTCCACTCTAGCCTAGCCTAGCATACTCTACTCTAGCTTAGCCTACTCTACCCTAGCCTAGCCAAGCCTAGCCTAGCCCAGCCTAGCCTAGCCTATTGTGCTCTACTCTAGCCTAGCCTAGCCTAGCCTAACCTACTCTACTTTAATCTACTCCACTATACTATATTATAGCCTAGCCTACTCTTCTCTAGTCTAGCCTAGCCTACTCTAGCCCAATCTACTCTAGCCTTGCCTACTCAACTCTAGCCCAATCTACTCTAGCCTTGCCTACTCAACTCTAGCCTAGCCTAGCCTACTCGACTCTACCCTATCCTAGCTTACTCTACGCTACTCTAGAGTACTCTAGCCTAGCCTAGGCTAGCCTAGCCAAGCCTAGCCTAGCCTAGCCTAGCCTAGCCTAGCCTAGCCTAGCCTAACCTACTATAGCCCTACTCTACTCTACTCTAGCCCACTCTACTTTAGCCTAGCCTATTGTACTCAACCCTAGCCTAGCCTACTCTACTCTACTTTACTCTACTATAGCCTACTCTACTCTACTCTAGCCTAGGCTAGCCTAGCCTAGCCTAGCCTACTCTAGCCTACCCTAATCTACTCTAGCCTACTCTACTCTACTCTAGCCTAGCCTATCCTAGCCTACTCTAGTCTTCTCTACTCCAACCTAGCCTAGCCTAATTTAGCCCACTCTACTCTAGCCCTGCCTACTCGACTCTAGCCTAGCCTACTCAACTCTACCCTAGCCTAGCTTACTCTACTCTACTCTAGAGTACTCTAGCCTAGGCTAGGCTAGCCTAGCCAAGCCTATCCTAGCCTATCCTACTCTAGCCCTACTCTACTCTACTATAGCCTAGCCTATTGTACTCTACCCTACCCTAGGCCAGCCTAGCCTGGCCTACTCTACTCTACTCTACTCTCCTCTACTCTAGCCTAGCCTCGCCTAGCCTAGCCTAGCCTACTCTAGCCTACCCTAGCATACTCTAGCCTACTCTAGCCTAGCCTAGCGTACTCTACTTTACTCTACTCTTGCCTACTCTATTCTACTCTACTCTACTCTACCCCACTCAACTCTACTCTACTCTAGCCTTGCATAGCCTACTCTACTCTACTCTAGCCTACTCTACTCTACTCTAGCCTAGCCTAGCCTACTCTACTCTACTCTATTCTACCCTACTCAACCCTACTCTACTCTACCCTAGCCTAGTCTTCCATAGCCTACTCTACTCTACTCTACTCTAGCTTAAACAGATTAAATTAAATACTAAATACTATTAAAGAATCATTAGATATAACATAAAGTGTTTAGATTAAATACATAATCTACTTTTTCATAGCCTAGCCTTGCTTACTCTAGCCGACTTTTTCATGCAGATTTAAACATAAAAGCTTTATATGTTTATACAATATAAATTTAAATATTTTTTCAATATATTGTATCATTTTAATTAAATAAATATATCATATTACATTGTACTATAATATTTTTTATTTATGATTTGAATTAATTAAATATATTATATTACATTGTACTATTCAATATAGTGTAGAACTTAACAAAGTTTTAATTATTTGAAAGTCATTTAAAAAAATAAATTACACTAAATAGTATTAATAAATATATCATTTAGAAACATATTAAATTAAATAATAAATAGTATTAAAGAATGATTTAATATAACACAAAGTAATAAACTAGACTAAATAATGTTAATAAATATACCATTTAAAAACAGATTAAATTAAATACGAAACACTATTAAAAAATATATCATTTTAATGAAATAAATATATCATATTACATTGTACTATAGTATTTTTTTATAAATGATTTAAATTAATTAAATATATTATATTACATTGTACTACTATATATATTATCAAAGTTAATAAAGTTTTAATTACTTGAAAGTCATTTTAAAAAATAAATTACACTAAAAAAATGTTAATAAATATATCATTTAAAAATAGATTAAATTAAATAATAAATACTATTAAAAAATGATTAGATATAACATAAAGTAATAAATTACACTAAATAATGTTAATAAATATATCATTTAAAAACAGATTAAATTAAATACTAAATACTATTAAAGAATGATTAAATATAAAAAAGAGTATTGCCATCAGATCAACTTCTATGTCAAGAAAGGAATCTCTTTTTGCTTTTCGAAAGTTGAAATGAGACTGCACAGCTAACTCAACACCATCAAGGAGGTCTAATTTGAAAATTTGGAACATAGACACTGATTGTTCGATACAGCATTGGATCCAGTACTTGCAAAGATGATTTAACCCATAGTGCTCTTGCCACCCTAACTCGAAACTTACAGCTGATCCAATATGATTTGATAATAATAAACTGATCAGACAGACCACATCTTTCGTCCAATTTCCATGTTTAACAATAATGGTAATTAGAGCCTTTTGATTTATCATTCACATCTTTCGTCCAATTTCCATGTTTAACAATAATGGTAATTAGAGCCTTTTGATTTATCATTAGTTTAATGGCTCCATAATTTTGCTGACATTTTTCTAAGGTTTTGATCATATTGATTTTCTCATATAACCTTAGACTAGGAAATTCTTTTAACCAACTAGTCAACTTTTTCACTTCATCCATATTGTCAGCAATTATAGTTTCTTCTAAACTGTCGGGACCATAGAGTTGTGCAAAAGGATTGGGAACAATAGGTTCTCTCATTTCAATGCTGTTGTAACTCCATGGAGTAGAGAACGTCCTTAAATATTGCAGAGATTTTTCTATACATTGAGTAGTTCTGATTTGGGGATTCTTTATGCAAATTCCATTATGAAACTCCCAATCTGCAAATGGTTCAAAAATCTCGTACTGAGGAAAACTATCAGTATTTGCGAAGTATTCATTGTTTCTTTGGAGATATGCCGCTTCCATTTCTTCAAAAAGATCTGCTATCTGGAGAGAAAGTAAAAAGTTTGCTACTTTTTCATTCATATTAATTTCTTCCAGATCTATCATTTTGGCTGAAGTGTAAACAGCAAAAGAGAAATCAACTGCACCAATTAACTGATAATAATTCAATTTTTTCAAGACTTCAATCATCTCATCTGTGTAGAGGCGGGACCAATAATCATCCAAAGATTTAAAATAAATCTTTACCTTCATGTTTGGTAGAGGATAAACCTTAACCAATTCTTCATCAAGTCCCAAATGAATACCAACATTTTTTGATTGCCAAGCCTGGCAACGTTGAATCCATTGGTTTCTTCTCATTCTTAAACCAATCAACTTTTTTATTTGATTTGCCACTTCTTCAAGTACCAATTCTAAAATATGAAATCTCTTGACAAATGTTTGAAAATTATCTTCAGCTGGAGAGATACCTGGCAAATCGAAAAGATCTGTTCTTCTGCTTCTGTGCATTTTGTTCATATCCCTTGTGAGAGAATCCACCAAATAGTTTGAAATTCCTGGAATCCATTCCACATCAAAGTCATACATATTAAACCAAATCTGCCAAGCTAACAATCTTCCTCTAGCTAATTGTTTAGAAATTTTTGCAGAGAGGAAATGTGTAAAATTCATAGAGTCTGTTCTAATTAGAAACTTAGCAGGAGCTAAATAAAGCTAAAACTTTTGGATTCCATTAAATATGGCTAACGTTTCTTTTTCTGCTACAAAATATCCCTTTTGATGAGGCAGAAATTCTCCTGATGCATATGCACATAACTCTTCTTCACCAGACTCTAACCTTTCAAATAAAACCGCTTCCCAATAGAAATCAGAAGCATCAGTTTGTAAAACTAAAAAACCTTGTCCTGGTGGTTTTAATTTTGGCAACTTTTGACATTCTTCCTTAAGAACCTTTACAGCTTCTATTGCCTCTAGAGACCAGCCATTTTTCAAATGTTTCCTTATTGGGGTTGTTTTCTCTGATAGCCTTGGAATATACTTATGAATGTAATTCAATACTCCAAGAAATCTTTGAATCATTTTAGTGTCAGAGAGGTGATCAGGAAATTCAACCAATTTTGTTAAAACATGCGGCTGCATCTGCATTTTTCCATCTATCATATGAATACCTAAAAAATCAACACTATTGTGGAATAAGACCATTTTCTTTTCTGAAAGAACTATTCCATGTTGCCTTACTTCATCTAAAAAGATCTTTAGATGTTTAAGATGGTCTTCAAGATTATCACTGAAAATCAAAATGTCATCAATATACACACAAATGAAGTCATACTTTCCAAAAATTAAATCCATTCTTCTTTGGAAGAATGCGGGTGCATTCTTTAGACCAAAAGGAACTACTTTCCATTGGAAGAATCCAGCTGGGCAAGTAAAAGTTGTCTTATGTCTATCTTCTTCTCTGATCTGGATTTGATAATATCCTGACTTCATGTCGAATTTGCTAAAAAAATTTCTTTTTTGAATCTTCTGCATGATAGTCTCTTGCCTTGGCAATGGGTAATTAAAACTCTTTGTGATAGCATTTAAAGGCTTGTAGTTAATTACCATTCTTGCTTTTCCTCTAATAATTTCAAAATGATTTCTGACTAAAAAGGTTGAACAAGAATAATGGGATTCACTGGGTTCTATCAATTGAAGCTGCAGAAGTTCATCTATTTGCTTTTTGATCTCCTTTTCATCTGAAGGAGTGCATGGAATCATTTTACCTTTAACTCCGTTGTCATGGAGGGTAATGATTTCTTGTTGTGGACTTTCTACTAACCAAAAGATTTGAGGATTTTCTGAACAATTTTTTAACAACTCTTCATAAATATGGATTTGTTCTGTAGACCATTCTGGATCAATATGAGCTTTCTGTTTGCTGTTCTTTTGAGGCTTTTCTTCATATTTTTTAATAACTTCTATCCAATCATTAGAGTCTTGGACTGGTCTTCTAGTTCCAATTTTCTTTTGGCTTATTTGTCTTTGGGGTTTTGAGTTGGCCAGTGTAAGCCTTGGAACTGAGATGGCTTTTTTCTTGACATTTAGTATCAATTTATCTTCACTGATTGTTACTGGAAGGACAGAAGATAAAAATGGCATTCCCAAGAAGGACTACATGAGGTATCATGATATTGAACTGCTGAAATTTTAATAATCTCCCCCCCCAACTTTTACTGAAATATTATCAACATAATGGGTTAAAGAAACTGAACCACCAATAGTCTCAGAAACCAAAATGTGATTGAGAGGTTTCTAGATACCTTTAAAGAGTGAAGGCCTTGCCAGATTATTAGAACCTCCAGTATCGATGAATGCATGAACTGCAATCCATTCTTGACGGACTTGGACTTCTACTGGAATGTACAAAAGATTATTTGTTTTTACAATCTTTTTCAAAAAAGAGGTTTCTTCAGGAGTGGCGACTGGAGGGATGGAAGATGGAGCGACTTGCTTCGGATATGGACAAAAAGAACTTAAAGATGGATTTACAGATGTATTTGACTGACTTGGATTTTCTGCAGGATGAATATCTATAATGGACAAATTGGATTTTTCAGAAGAGATAGAAATATCATCATCAAACTCAGATGTTTCAGAAGTCAATTCTTCATCACAATATAAATCATCAGTATACGTGCAATCAGAATCATAGCATCGATTCATTTTTTGAGACAATTCAAAATTGTCTTCTTCTTCTGATAAAGAAACATCTGTTAGAATGTAAACTTCAGAAATGTCATCTTGAGATTCAACCATAGACCAAGAGTCTGCAAATTCTTCAATGTCTACACATCCTTTGAGTTGACTAGAGGAGCTCTTTGGACATTTTCTTGCAAAATGACCTTCTTGTTTACAGATAAAGCAAGCATTGCTTCTAGGCTGTGATTGTTTTCGTTTTTTCAGATATCTGTATTTTTTGAAAGGTCTTTTAGGATGGGATACTCTTTTAGGCCTGAATTTACCATATTTTCTAGATCTCCATTTTTTGAATGGTGTCCATGGTAAAGCAGATCGACACACATCTAATCGAGGTGAAAACTCAGAAGCTTTATTTTGCCAGCATAAATATTTAATCTTTTCAGTGCATCTGAACAATAAATCTATCCAATAGATCTGATCAATAGATTTATTCTGGACTTCTAAATCCTTGAGGATCATGTCTCCAAGGTTTCCTGGTAGTTTTGACAGAAATGAAATTTTTTGGACTGAATCATTTCTTAAATTTTCCTTAAATACTTTAGCCATATATTCATCACCAAATTGTTGAAAGTGTTT
The DNA here is from genome assembly GCA_034641835.2 of Pinus albicaulis. Classification (NCBI taxonomy): domain Eukaryota; kingdom Viridiplantae; phylum Streptophyta; class Pinopsida; order Pinales; family Pinaceae; genus Pinus; species Pinus albicaulis. Next base: position 200,313,284 of record CM076571.1, on the reverse strand, counting down.
TTCATCTTTCAATTCCATTCGGGCTAAGTATGTTATGAGCTGCTTCTTTTCATCTACAGGCTCTGGCACAAAATGGGTCTTTAGGAGTAATTCCAAGGTTGCTAAACCAGCATTACAGACATTCATTCTTTCTTTTGCTGTTGGTGTGATCCACCAATCATATACAATGCCTGCCATTCTTTTTTCAGCCAAATAAAAAATAGCTTCATTGTTTAACTTGGAAATTACTTGCATTTGGTATAATGCTCCTATCCAGATACGGATTGATTCAACCGGGTTTTTGGATTTTTCCAAATCTAAAACATAACCAGTGGAACTGGTTGCAAAAAGGTCTTCTTCTATCCTGGGATACTTGAACTGATGTTTGAATGTATGGGCCTTTTGTAGAGAAGGCAATATGAAGGATGGAAATTTCTTTGCTGCATCTTCTAATGTAGCCAATTCACTTTTTGATTTTTGAATATGAATTGTCTGGGAAGACTCAAGGGCTTTTTCAAAGGATTTATTTTTTTCTTGTGGAACTGTTTTTTCTTTTTCAGCTGCTTGGGCACTAGACTCTATTCCACTTTCTTCTTCTTCTTCAAATTCCCAATAATTTGGACTTTCCATAGCCATAGAAAAACGGGGAGTTCTCAACTCTTTCTTTCTTCTTTCTTTCTCTTTCTTTCTCCGTACCTTTTCTTCTTTTCTCTGTTTTTCACTTTGTTGTTCATCAATTAAATTAAATGTATTAATATTCAATTTAAGAGGAAACATATATTGAACTTAAGTCTAATAATAATGTAAAAACAAAGATAGAAATGAAAAGCATATTGGTAAGATATAAAAACGTAGTTGAAAATTATTTTGAGAATATTAAATGATACCCTAGCCTAGCTTATTGTACTCTACCCTAGCCTAGCATCATACTCTACTCTATCCTAGCCTAGCCTACTCTACTCTACTCTAGCGTAGCCTAGCCTAGCCTAACCTATTGTACTCTACCCTAGCCTAGCCTAGCCTAGCCTACTCTACTCTACTCTACTCTACACTAGCCTAGCCTAGCCTACTCTACTCTAGCCTACTCTACTCTACTCTAGCCTAGTCTACTCTACTCTACTCTTGGCTAGCCTACTCTACTCTACTCTACTCTAGCGTAGCCTACTCTTCTCTACTCTAGCCTAGCCTAGCCTAGCCTAGCCTACTCTAGCCCACTCTACTCTAGCCTAGCCTACTTGACTCTAGCCTATCCTAGCCTACTCTAGCCCACTCTACTCTAGCCTAGCCTACTTGACTCTAGCCTAACCTAGCTTAGTCAACTCTAGTCTATCCTAGCTTACTCTACTCTACTCTACTCTACTCTAGCCTAGCCTAGCCTATCCTATCCTAGCCTACTCTACTCTAGCCCTACTCTAGCCCTGCCCTACTCTACTCTACTATACTCTACTCTAGCCCACTCTACTCTAGCCTAACCTAACATATTGTATTGTACCCTAGCCTAGCCTAGCCTACTCTACTCTACTCTAACCTAGCCTAGCTTATTGTACTCTACCCTAGCCTAGCATCATACTCTAATCTATCCTAGCCTAACCTACTCTACTCTACTCTAGCATAGCCTAGCCTAGCCTAGCCTAACCTATTGTACTCTACCCTAGCCTAGCCTAGCCTAGCCTACTCTACTCTACTCTACTCTACACTAGCCTAGCCTAGCCTAGCCTAGCCTAGCCTACTCTACTCTACTCTAGCCTAGTCTACTCTACTCTAGCCTTGGCTAGCCTACTCTACTCTACTCCACTCCACTCTACTCTACTCTGCTCCACTCCAATCCACTCCACTCCACTCTACTCTACTCGACTCTAGCCTAGCCTAGATCTAGCTCTAGCTCTACTCCACTCTAGCCTAGCCTAGCCTAGCCTAGCCTACTCTACTCTATTGTACTCTACTCGACTTTACTCTAGCCTAGCCTAGCCTAGCTCTACTCTCCTCTCCTCTAGCATAGCCTAGCCTACCCTTGCATAGCCTACTCTACTCTACTCTACACTAGCCTACCCTTGCATAGCCTACTCTACTGTACTCTACTCTAGCCTAGCCTAGCCTATCCTATCCTATCCTAGCCTAGCCTAGCCTAGCCTATCCTAGCCTTGCATAACCTACTCTAGCTTACTCTACTCTACTCTACTCTAGCCTAGCCTAGCCTAGCCTACTCTACTCTAGCCTAGTCTACCCTAGCCTAGCCTAGCCTAGCCTAACCTAGCCTATTGTGCTCTACTCTAGCCTAGCCTAGCCTAGCCTAACCTAGTCTACTTTACTCTACTCCACTATACTATAATATAGCCTAGCCTACTATTCTGTACTCTAGCCTAGCCCAATCTACTTTAGCCTAGCCTAGCCTAGCCTAGCTTGGCCTACTCGACTCTACCCTATCCTAGCTTACTCTACTCTACTGTAGAGTACTCTAGCCTAGGCTAGGCTAGCCTAGAAAATCCTAGCCTAGCCTAGCCTACTCTAGCCCTACTCTACTCTACTCTAGCCCACCCTACTTTAGCTTAGCCTATTGTACTCTACCATAGCCTAGCCTAGCCTAACCTAGCCTAGCCTACTCTACTTTACTCTACTCTAGCCTACTCTACTCTACTCTACTCTACTCTAGCCTAGCCTAGCCTAGCCTACTGTAGCCTACCCTAACCTACTGTAGCCTACTCTACTCTACTCTACTCTAGCCTAGCCTACTCTAGCCTACTCTACTCTTCTCTACTGTAGCCTAGCGTAGCCTACTCTAGCCCACTCTATTCTAGCCCCGCCTACTCGACTCTACCCTACCCTAGCTTACTCTACTCTACTCTAGAGTACTCTAGGCTAGGTTAGGCTAGCCTGGCCAAGCCAAGCCTAGCCTACTCTACTCTACCCCTACTCTACTCTATTATAGCCTAGCCTACTCTACTCTACCCTACCCTACCCTACCCTAGCCTGGCCTACTCTACTCTACTTTAGTCTACTCTAGCCTACTCTACTCTACTCTACTCTAGCCTAGCCTAGCCTTGCCTACTCTAGCCTACCCTAGCCTACTCTAGCATACTCTAGCCTAGCCTAGCCTAGCCTACTCTACTCTACTCTACTCTACTCTACTCTATTCTACTCTACTCTACTCTAGCCTAGCCTAGCCTTGCATAGCCTACTCTACTCTACTCTACTCTACTCTAGCCTACTCTACTCTACTCTACTCTAGCCTAGCCTACTCTACTCTACTCTACCATACTCTACTCTAGCCTATTCTATTCTACTCTACTCTACTCTAGCCTACTCAACTCTACTCTACTCTAGCCTAGTCTAGTCTTTCATAGCCTACTGTACTCTACTCTAGCCTAGGCTAGCCTACTCTACTCTAGCCTAGCCTACTCTACTCTAACCTAGCTCTACTCTACTCTACTCTACTCTACTCTAGCCTAGCTTTGCCTAGCCTAGCCTAGCCTAACCTACTCTACTCTACTCTACTCTACCCTAGCCCTACTCTCCTCTACTCTACTTTAGCCTAGCCTAGCCTAGCCTACTCTACTCTAGCCTAGCTCTACTCTACTCTACTCTACTCTACTCTACTCTAGCCTAGCTTTGCCTAGCCTAGCCTAGCCTAGCCTACTCTACTCTACTCTACCCTAGCCCTACTCTCCTCTACTCTACTTTACTCTAGCTTAAACAGATTAAATTAAATACTAAATACTATTAAAGAATCATTAGATATGACAAAAAGTGTTTAAATTAAATACCTAATCTACTTTATCATAGCATAGCCTTACTTACTCTAGCCTACTTTATCATGCAGATTTAAACATAAAAGCTTTATATGTTTATACAATATAAATTTAAATATTTTTTCAATATATTGTATCATTTTAATTAAATAAATATATCATGTTACATTGTACTATAATATTTTTTTATTTATGATTTTAATTAATTAAATATATTATATTACATTGTACCATTCAATATAGTGTAGAACTTAATAAAGTTTTAATTATTTTAAAGTCATTTAAAAAAATAAATTACACTAAATAATATTAATAAATATATCATTTAAAAACATATTAAATTAAATACTAAACACTATTAAAAAATATATCATTTAATATAAAACTATTAAAGAATGATTTAATATAACACAAAGTAATAAATTAGACTAAATAATGTTAATAAATATACCATTTAAAAACAGATTAAATTAAATACGAAACACTATTAAAAAATATATCATTTTAATTAAATAAATATATCATATTACATTGTACTATAGTATTTTTTTATAAATGATTTAAATTAATTAAATATATTATATTACATTATACTACTAAATATATTATCAAAGTTAATAAAGTTTTAATTACTTGAAAGTCATTTTAAAAAATAAATTACACTAAAAAAATGTTAATAAATATATCATTTAAAAATAGATTAAATTAAATAATAAATACTATTAAAAATCATTAGATATAACACAAAGTAATAAATTACACTAAACAATGTTAATAAATATATCATTTAAAAACAGATTAAATTAAATACTAAATACCGTTAAAGAATGATTAAATATAAAAAAAAAAAGTATTTAAATTAAATTAAATGTATTAATATTCAATTTAAGAGGAAACAGATATTGAACTTAAGTCTAATAATAATGTAAAAACAAAGATAGAAATGAAAAGCATATTGGTAAGATATAAAAACATAGTTGAAAATTATTTTGAGAATATTAAATGATACCAAAGAAATGGAATAGAAATGGGAGTTAAGACAATTTGGTATTAAACAAACATTCCCAGAAATATTTAATATATAAATTTAAGAGGTGGTGAAGTTCATCATTGCTATTGAGTTGAGGAGCCTCCAACATGGCATGTATGGACAGACTTGGCCAGGAAAAATGTTGTATGCAACACCATCCAGAATTGATTGTGTTGGACATTAAAAGGTTAGCTGAACATTTCGAACTTCAAATGGATTTTCATAAACTAGCTACTGATTTTGAGATCCACTGTACTATAAATTTATATCATTCTGCTCGCTCTGTTTCAACGTAGGATCATAAAATTTTCAACATAGGATCATAAAATACCTCTGCTTCAAGATAGGATCATAAAATATGGGAATAAAAACTGTTTTGAGGTGATAATTTCAGAGGAATAGTTTAGTACCATGAATGTTTGATGTGTGAAGATCATTTATATTTTTTCAGTTATGCCACTCTAGCTGGTTAAAGAAATGAAACAGTAAGTTCAGAAATAAGGGAAGATATCACTAGTGAGAAATTAATCCATTAAAAAAAATAAAAAAAATTATTAATAAAATTCAAATGATTAATTCATTAACCTAGAAATAGAAATAGAGAAAGATAAAATATGAAGATAAATTTAATCAAATGGATTATTCAACCTTAGCTAGGTAAAGGGATGAAACACTGTATTCGGAAAGCTTTCACAGACATTTTTTGGACCAACAAGTTAACATAATCTAGCAACTTAAGAGATATCGTTCAATAAGTTGACATAATCTAACAGATATCTGTGGAAATAATCATTTTATGTTACTCTATAGAAGTATTGGCAGCATACATGTGAATTACATGTCATTCTTTAAAATAATTCTTGGCTACCGTTACATGTCATTCTCTAAACCAACTCTTCGCGACCTAAACTAAATTCTAAAGCCATGTTTGAAAAGATAATAAGACAATGGAAAAAAGTTTTCAAAAGATCCAACAGAGCGGCTTCAAAAAGTAGAATTCAACAGAGCATCCTCCTCTAAAGACGTGGTTAAAACGATGATAAGGAAATTGCAAAGAGTTTTCATCTTACTTTTGTCAGAAGATCCAGTAAAACGTCTTTAAAAAGCAATCGTCCAACAGAGCATCCTCAAAAAGTAATCATCCTCCTAAAGTAATCGCTGATCCAACAGATAATTGAACAATCCACTTGGAATCCTTGTGAAGGGATAAAATATCTACCTCTCAGCAAGAAATGAAATGCAAACTTTAACCATAAATCAGTGTGAGCAGCAGATCTATCGGACCATATTCATGATTCTGTCCATGGGAGTGAGGCCATAGAGATCCACTGGCAAAGACGATAACATCCGTAGTGATTCAATGGATAAGATGAGAAAGACGCAAAACCTCTGCAAAACCTCTGCATCAACATATTGCGAGAAAGCATACCATGTTTTCGGAAAGTTTCTTTTCTTGCTTTTTTCCAAAGCTTTGTTAACGGTTTGATTTATTATAACGGCTTCAGCTTTTGTGCTTTCTTGATTTTGGATGCTTTCCAGATTTTTGGGTTTTTGTATTTGTATAATTGCTTTTGTGTTTTTTTTATTTTTGATGCTTTTTCTATTTTTGGGTTATTGTATCGGTATAATTGCTTTTGTGCTTTTCTGATTTTGGATGTTTTCTTATTTTCGGGTTCTTGTATGTGTATAATTGCTTTTGTGCTTTTTTGATTTTTTGATGCTTTTCTATTTTTGGGTTGTTGTATCTGTATAGCGGCTTTTTGGGTTTTTGTATTTGTATAACTGTTGGCTTCCGTCCGGATGCTTTTGTTTTAATTTTTTTATAATTTATATTTTTAAGAAGGTAAATATATATTTATTTAAAAAAATGTTGATTTTATTTGTTTGGAGAAATGTAGTTGATGTATTTTGTTTGTTGATTTTATTATTTTTTTGGTATGAAAATAAATAAATTTAGACAATATTTCATTTTATGAAATGTTAAAAGATGAAAAACATTAAAATATTTCATTTTATCAAATATAAAAAATCAAACTTTCAGAAAATTTAGAAATCTAAAATAAAACAATAAAATGAGTATATTATAATTTATTATAATTTTTTTTTAATATAACTATGATTATTATTTTATTTTATTATAATTTATAAAATGAATATACTATTATTTTTTTATTAATATAATTATGATTATTTAAGTCATGGTGATAATGATGATGATGAAATTTTAAGTCATTATTTTAAATTTTATCTAACATATGGTAGATAAATCAAATTAAATAACTCTTTTCTTTAGGTGTTTTAATGGACATTAACCACCACCATCATCATCATTAATTCAATTTTACATAAAATATATTTATCAATATTTTTAACAATAAAATATAAAATTAATTTTATTATTTTACTTGAAGATAAAATTTAAAATAAATTTTACTAATTTACTTAAAAATAAATAATATTTAAGAAAAATGTTATTTCTATTTCAATAAGCTAAAGCTAATAACTAAAAATAAAAGCAAAGACAACTCTGTAAAATAAAATAAAAAATAAAAAATTCTAATTTATTTTTTACATGCTTCATAGATGTCGTACCCTCCTATTCCTGGCCTGGCTGAAGCAAGTTTTGTTGAGTTGGGCAACACTCCACCATCTCCTAGAGTGGAAGGCAGTAAGGTCTGGTATAACAGGTGGTGGGACTAAAATGAAAGAGAAACAGTGCTCTTCCTTTTCTAGCCAGTGGGTCCAAATTCCTAAATAGTATTTGGTTGGCCAAACCGGTTGAAGCTAGTTCTTTCCCTGCTCAAATTGTCTTGCTCTAATAATTATATTTAAAATAATTTTAAATTATTATAATATTTGATTAGATTATTAAGATAAATATAATTAAAGTTAATTATATTTTTAAAAGAAATTAATTTTAAAATACACAAATTATATAGAATTAATGATTCTATTTATGTTAAATTTTAGTTGTAACACAGATACTCCTGGTAAATAATTATTATGTTACTATCTTTAACTGTTCAAACCAAGAAAATCAAGATTTGGTTTCATGTAAAATGGAATCTTCAATCAATTGAAATCAAGAACCACTAATTTACAACTAATCTTCTTCTTATTTTCTACATAATCTCGATAGTAATGGAACAGAGGCTACGGGGATTCGAATCGAATTAATCTCAACTGCTACCGCATTGCATTCAAGATTTGACTACAAAAATTCTGCGAGTTTTGGAGTCTAGGAAACTGATGCGTGCTGAAATCGAAATTCAAAGAGATGAGGAATTACGATAGTTATTTGAGCTCTGTGTTTCTTGTGAGCGTGATGATTTATTTGGGCATGCTCCCTACCTCAGAGTCTGGGGTAAAATAAGGGCATTATGCGACTTGCAAGATAGCTCAGGAATGGTGATGGTTTTTTTTTTTTCAAGAGTATGATGAAGAAGAGCTGTGGGGAGAAGAGGCAAGAGATTTGAGTCCCCAACGATTTTGTGAGGGAGTTTCCAAGGCCGCCAAACATCCCATGGCTTATGTCTTTCGAATTAGGACCAAGAATCTGCATTGGTATGAATTTATCCATGATCGAAGCCAAGGTGGTTTTGGCTATGATCTTGCAGCGGTTTTCTTTTGTTCTATCGCCTTCCTATGCCCATGCACTTGCCAAAGATTTTACCATCAGCCCACAGCACGAAGCGGAAATTATGGAGGATGATTACTTTTAGAGGATGCTCTCTTCGATGATTGCTTTTTGAAGATGCTCTACTGGATCTTGTTCTAACTGAAGAATCGATAGTATGGAGATTGGTGCCATACTCAGAACAGAGAGAAAGTGAAAAGGACAAGTAACGATTTTTTGTTTATTTCTGGTGTTTGATTATGTTCAAAATATTTTCCATGTTTATATGGAAAGAGATATATATATAAATATTTATATAATATTGTATAGACAAGAAAATAGAAGATGCATGCTCTTTATTTTAAAAGGGGTTTTCTTTAATAGATTAAAGAGGGTAACTCTTGAAATATCTTCATGTGCGATGAAGAAGAAAAGAGAAGTTTTCTGAGATTTATATTCATTAACCATGTTGTAAGCAGTAATGAATTAATAAATCCATGGATAGTTTCATAAATTGATGAACAATTTACCATGATAGTGGTAGATATTAATGGATTAATAAATCCATGGGTAGTTTACCATGGTGTTGATAGAGATTAATTATTTCATAAAACCATGGGTAGATTACCATGGTGTTTGTGAATATTAGTTAATTCATAATTCCTTGAATATATTACCATGTTGTTAGTAAAGAATGGTTATTTAGTAAATCCATGGAGAGAGGAACTACTCAGTTATATTTCTTTTGATGAACAAACTATATTTATTTAGATGAACAAATTGAGTGATTACTTTTTATCATGATTATGATGTTAATTCCTTTTGGAAGAAGATCATGCATAGGCATGCAACATAAGTAATAACTTTCATTGGAAAGAATATAAATATTTGTTGGTGAGAAAGATAGCATGTGGTGCTAAACTATATTGGAAATGATTGTTTAGTATAATCTTTGAAAAAGAAGACATGTATTTATATTCTTAATTGCATAGTTCACAAAAAGAAAACATATGTTTACATGGTCACTAGCATTGATATTTCCTTTGAGAAGACTCGTGAAGGAAGCTACATGCTTCATTGGAGACTCTTTGGGAATCTATATGCCTTTGCATGCATGGGAGCGGCATTTGATATGTTAGATTGCACTCCATGTACTAAAATTAATAGCTCATGGGTTAGCTATTTTGATTAAATTACGTAAATTGCATGCACGAGTATCATAACTAAGTATCAGTTTATTTTAAATGTATGCTGGGGAGATGTAGCTATTGTCTTGCAATGCTTATGCGATGGAAACATTAGTTAATGTGATGACTTATAACTAGCACATATGAGGTATGTGTTGTTGAAGGGAGAATTTCAAGGTACTTTTCTTGCAAGTCATGAATACACATGAGTAGATGGAGAAACTACTATAGTATAGATATGTGAAATGATTTATTATACTTTATGAATCTTGACATCAATGTATGTTGAAGGTAACATTAGCAGGGTATGATGGTGATATGCATAAAGGAAATATTATGCTTAACCTGGTGGCAGGTAAATGATTATGGTTCACGTAGATGAGTATGAACTACCGGATGATCCATTGTATGATGGACCATTGTAGGTACATCCATGCCATCAAGATATGAAGATATGAAGACCAGAGGGTAAATGGTATCATACTTATTGTAATGGCTTTAAGCCAGATATTTGTATATTTCCTTGTAAGATTTATAAATGATGGTTAAGGGGTTTCTAGGGTATATTGGTGTTCAATGATGTGATTGGTTATTGTGTCAAGATGATGATGTTGATTCCTTTCTTGTTGTGATTATCCTAATTCCAAGTATGTGATGACTACATCAATAATGAAATGAGTGTAAGGTTACATCATACAGTATTATGTTAAATAGAGGTTGTTAATGGTCAAGAAAATTACTATTCTTATTTTAAGGATTACATCATAGAATATTATGTTAATGTATTGTAATGGAGGTTTTTAATGGTTAAGGAGCTTACTATTCTTATTCTAAATTTACATTATGAACTGTTAAACATTCTATGTAATGATGAGTAAGGAATATTTAATGGTGAATGATTAGTTACCCATGAGTAACTTGTATAAAAAAATTTTATCTCCTTACATTTCCATGTGAAGTTAACGGTGTATGTTACAAGTGGTATCAAAGCTAAAGGTTGCAACACTGGCGCCTTTGGGATTTGTTAAGCAGAAATAAATTGAGAGATCTGAGATGAAATGGGCATATGTGAAGGAAGGCATCGCATCTCTAATCAAGGTTGAATAACGAGTTTCAAGAGATAAGTATTATTATATTTATTTTCTTAAAACAATAGTTATTGCATTTATGGAAATTAAAATGCGTACAAAGTAAATAGCAATGAAGTTAGAGTTTCTTTAAAAAGGATATATCTTTTCCATGTACGTAAAGACAAACTTACAATGTAAGTTCTTGAAAATATTTCTATTATGTTAATGTTTTAGAAATATAATATTCCTAGAGATATACCATGGTGAAAGAAGAAACTACTATGCTAGTTTTCCTAAGAAGAACCCATGTGAGTTCTTGCAAAGATTACTATATACAAAATATAAAGTAATGTTTTGGTTTCCTTGAAATATATACATGGATAATGTGGGTATAATATTTCAAGAATATGGCATGTATTCTTATGTTTTATCCCATCAGTTTTATGGAAAATAAAGCCATGTTTTGCATGCCCATTATGTTATATGTCCTAGAAGAGGAATCATGAGTTTGCCTACTTGATTATGTTAAATAATCTATTGGGAAATTAAGATTAGAATTTTTATGCATTGTATGCATAGGAACAACAGCCAATGTGTTAGCTTTATTATATTTGCATGCCCCAAAGGCAAAGGCTGAAGTGGTGGGTCTTTTGTAAAAGTTTAAGTAAAGCGAATGCACACTGTGTCATTTCCCATTAAAGGAATTTCTGAACAGATATAGTGATTTGTCTTGTACGAATGTGTGCGTGTGTGAACAATGTCATAACAATGTGGGAGTTATTTTACATGAATTGATAATTACTTACTGACACTAATGTAGAGATGTTAGAAGAAAGCAAGTTGTGACATTGTATTCACATCTTATATATGCACATGAATATGTGTTAAATGATCACTCAAAGATTTATTATTTATTGATTAAGTTTTTATCTAATGATGCTATAAAATCTTGCCGATGTTGCTAAAAGAAAAAATTGTTGTAGAGGAGAAATGTGAATTTCCTGATGGGGATGAGTACTGCAGTAGGGAGAGAAGTTCTTCAAATGAAATAAAGATAAGTATTTTATGTTATTTTATTTTAAGAATTCTATGCATATGCATGTTGATTTCCTTTAAAAAAATTAATTGTTATATACATGGCATTGGATGAGATTAGCCTCCATTTAAGAGAATTCTTAAAAAAGGTACATGCTATTATAATATACTTTTTCCATATAAGAATATGCATATGAGATTAATATGTGTATTATGCTTTATTTCTTTAGGAAAGAAAGTATAAAAATAATGAAAGAAAAATAGTTACTTTTCATTTCAGTTTGAAAAGAAGTAATTGTTTTTGCATGCAATAAAATTTCTAAAGTTACCATGCACTACTTTAAAAGATGAAAGTGTATAGTGATGGTGTGTGAAACTAATGCATGAATGCAAAAGATAAGGAAAGTCCTTATATAAGATGATAGAGTGTTAAAATTAAATTGAATGGAGCCTCTTAATGGGTCAAGTTGTGAGACTTAACTATGATGACTAGTTGACTAACTAGTGTTTGCATGAGTCGTCATGGATGCATTAAAATTATTAATAGCATTGATTAGTTATGAATGAATAACTAATTAAAGTTATATGCACGAATCGATTTTGAATAAATTTATTTGAAAGTTGTGAACAAGTGATTATGATAATTACTTCGTGTGTCAATTCGTTGGAACAAAACATTATGGGAATTGGAAATTTTTGCACTCATACCCTAATCGTTATTGACACATACACATTAATAAATATTTGTATATACTTTTATGCATGACGAAATTGTATGCATGACAATATTTTATGCAGGAGCTTAAAATGATTGCATAAGATAATATGTGCTTGAGAAATGCATATTTATGATTAGCATTGTTTCTTATAGTAAGCATGGGTAGCTTAATGGAAACAAAAAATCTGTGAAAATAAAACATCACAAACATTGCAATGTGAACTGCAACAGTAAATGTTAAAGTATCATTTTTTAATGTACATGATTTTGTTAATTCAGAAGTAATAATGTACAACACATATATGTTACTTCCAGGGGGGAAGTTGTGACAGCTTCATTAAAGTTAACTAGTATTAACTAGTTAAAGACAATTTGTTTAATTTTCTTTTATCTGGAAAGAAAAACTTAAATCGTCACTGTTAATAAAGCAAATTATTTAATTTTCTGAAATTAAATTTTTCCAAGAATAGGAGGTGGTTGGGGACAGCTGGAAAGACAGTTACCTACTCCTCTGAGGATAAAGCTGAATCCCAGAGGAGGAGTAGGCGTTCTGTGAAATTGGTAAATGGGGAGTATTTTCTAGAGCTGGTTGGGACCAGTTGAAAATAGCTTACAGCAACCCTTGTAAAACCAGAATTTCTAAGTGTGACTGGATTGGCCATCCAGAGGTCATAGTAGAAAGATCCATTGTTAACCCATGGAATCATCCAGATTCTGGAGCTAGGGGCAAGTGGAGGACATAATAGCCTCCCTTGATGGTTGGGAGGACCATAGCTTGAAAGAATAAATTTCCAGATAAGTATAAAGAATTTTTAGTGTGCTATGCTATTTTGAATTAATATGGAAAGAAGGACTGTCTGGATGTGAAAATGACTCGAATTGGTTGTAGAAACCAAATCCCATGGGTTGGGAGGAGAATTTTGTTTACCATTGTTGTTTTTATAACGGAACAAGCTAAGCAATAAGTTATTTGTTATATTAAAATGAAATACTTAATGTATAAGTCATTTATTTTATTACTAATTTGTTTGAATGTCTTAGCAGAGGCTAAGATATGCCTATGGTACATTGATTGACCATTAGTACGATTAGAGAGCTAGGTTCTCTCTTAGTACTTTTTCAAGTACTGTCTGGATGTCTTTAGCAGGAGCTAAGACAGTGTGCACGTGATGCATTGATGAGAGGGTTGGTTCTCTCTGAGTACTTGTGGAATTACTTTGATTAAAACATCTCTTAATATTGCAAGAATGTTTGATAGTTGCAAGTATTTTAATTTCATTAAAACTATGTGACTAACGTGATTGAATGGTTAGTCATACATTACAGGCTCTTTCGAGGAAGTGTTGATGGGTGTTCAACCATTCTATGAGAGTTTGCATATACGCCATCATTTCTTCCAATAGTAATTGGTAAATAATGGTAATTTCCTATAGAGATTTTTCTATAGTTTTATGAATTGAATAAGGAACAAGCAGTTAGAAATGGAAATGAAATATTCTTTGCACTATACATGCTTATGAATATGGATAAAAACATTATTGTTTCAATTAATGGCATTTAAAGGAAACGAAAGTGTTTCATTGTGAAGGGGAATGACCCCCTTTGGATTGTTTATATTATTATATCATGAGTATAAGTTTAAGTTTCAGTGAAAGAAGCACATCGAGGACGGTGTTCTCTTCAAGGGGGGGAGTATGTAACACACATACTCCTGGTAAATAATTATTACGTTACTATCTTTAACTGTTCAAACCATGAAAATCAAGATTTGGTTTCATGTAAAATGGATTCTTCAATCAATTGAAATCAAGAACCACTAATTTATAACTAATATTCTTGTTATTTTCTACAAAATATCGATAGTAATGGAACGGAGGCTACGGGGATTCGAATTAATCTCAACTACTACCGCATTGCATTCAAGATTTGTCTACAAAAATTCTGTGAGTTTCGGAGTCTAGGAAACTGATAACATTTCATGCGTGCTGAAATCGAAATTCAAAGAGATGAGGAATTACGGTAGTTATTTGAGCTCTGTGTTGCTTTTGAGTATGATGATTTATTTGGGCATGCTCCCTACCTCAGAGTCTTGGGTAAAATAAGGGCGTTATGCAACTTGCAAGATAGCTCAGGAAAGGTGATGGTTGTTTCTTTTGTTCAAGAGTATGATGACGAAGAGTTATAGGGAGAAGAGGCTAGAGAGTTCAGTCCCCAACGATTTTGTGAGGGAGTTTCCAAGGCCGCCAAACATCCCATGGCTTATGTCTTTCGGATTAGGACCAGGAATCTGCATTGGTATGAATTTATCCATGATCAAAGCTAAGGTGGTTTTGGCTATGATCTTGCAGTAGTTTTCTTTTGTTCTATCGCCTTCCTATGCCCATGCACTTGCCCAAGATTTTACCATCATCCCACGGAATGGAGCACAAATTATGAAGGATGATTACTTTTAGAGGATGCTCTCTTCGATGATTGCTTTTCGAAGATGCTCTGCTAAATCTTCTTCTGAATAAAGAATCGATAGTATGGAGACTGGTGCCATACTCAGAACATAGAGAAAGCGAAAAAGATAAGTAATGATTTTTTGTTTATTTCTGTTGTTTGATTATGTTCAAAATATTTTCCATGTTTATATGGAAAGAGATATATATATAAATATTTATATAATATTGTATAGGCAAGAAAATAGAAGATGCATGCTCTTTATTTTACAAGGGGTTTTCTTGAATATATTAAATAGGGTAACCCTTTAATATAAATATTTATATAATATTGTATAAGCAAGAAAATAGAAGATGTGTGCTCTTTATTTTAAAAAGGATTTTGTACTCATTTTGTTTATGAACTGAGAACAAATCCAAGGTATTTTCTTGAATAGATTAAAGAGAGTAACTCTTGAAATATCTTCATGTGCAATGAAGAAGAAAAGAGAAGTTTTCTCAGATTTATATTCATTAACCATGTTGTAAATAGTAATGAATTAATAAATCCATGGATAGTTTCATAAATCCATGAATAGTTTACCATGATAGTGGTAGAGATTAATGAATTAATAAATCCATGGGTAGTTTACCATGGTGTTTATAGAGATTAATTATTTCATAAAACCATGGGTATATTACCATGGTGTTTGTGAATATTATTTAATTCATAATTCCTTGAATAGATTACCATGTTGTTAGTAAAGAATGGTTATTTAATAAATCTAGGGATAGAGAAACTACTCAGTTATATTTCTTTAGATGAGCAAACTATATTTCTTTAGATGAACATACTGAGTGATTACTTTTTATCATGATTGTGATGTTAATTCCTTTTGGAAGAATATCAGGCATGCAACATAAGTAATAACTTTCATTGGAAAGAATATAAATATTTGTAGGTGGGAAAGATAGCATGTGGTGCTAAAATATATTGGAAATGATTGTTTAGTATAATCTTTGAAAAAGAGGACATGTATTTATATTCTTAATTGTATAGTTTACAAAAAGAAAACATATGTCTACATGCTCACTAGCATTGAGATTTCCTTTGAGAAGACTCGTGAAGCAAGCTACATGGTTCATTGGAGACTCTTTGGGAATCTATGTGCCTTTGCATGCATGGGAGCGACATTTGATATGTTAGATTGCACTCCATGTACTAAAAGTAATAGCTCAAGGGTTAACTATTTTGATTAAATTATGTAAATTGCATGCACGAGTATCATAACTAAGTATCAGTTTATTTTAAATGTATGCTAGGGAGATGTAGCTATTGTCTTGCAGTGCTTATGCGATGGAAACATTAGTTAATGTGATGACTTATAACCAGCACATATGAGGTATGTGTTCTTAAAGGGACAATTTCAAGGTACTTTACTTGCATGTCATGAATATACATGAGTAGATGGAGAAACTACTATAGTATAGATATGTGAAACGATTTATTATACTTTATGAATCTTGACATCAATGTATGTTGAAGGTAACATTAGCAGGGTATGATGGTGATATGTATAAAGGAAATATTATGCTTAACCTGGTGGCAGGTAAATGATTTTGGTTCATGCAGATGAGTACGAACTACCAGATGATCTAATGTATGATGTACCATTGTAGGTACATCCATGCCATCAAGATATGAAGATATGAAGACCAGAGGGTAAATGGTATCATATTTACTGTAACGGCTTTAAGCTAGATATTTGTGTATTTCCTTGTAATATTTATAAATGATGGTTAAGGGATGTTCTCCATTATAAGCCATTGAGTGAGGGCTAATCACCCTCACGAGCGTTTAATAATAAAATTAAACGTTTGCTAGTTTTCACCCTATGGGGTTTCCAGGGTATATTGGTGTTCAATGATGTGATTGGTTATTGTGCCAAGATGATGATGTTGAATCCTTTCTTGTTTTTATGATCCTAATGCCAAGTATGTGATGACTACATGAATAATGAAATGAGTGTAAGGTTACATCATACAATATTATGTTAAATAGAGGTTGTTAATGGTCAAGCCACTTACTATTCTTATTCTAAGGATTACATCATACAGTATTATGTTAATGTATTGTAATGGAGGTTGTTAATGGTTAAGGAGTTTACTTTTCTTATTCTAAAGTTACATTATGAACTGTTAAACATTCTATGTAATGATGAGTAAGGAATATTTAATGGTGAATGGTTAGTTACCCATGAGTAACTTGTATAAAAAAAAAATATCTCCTTACATTTCCATGTGAAGTTAACGGTCTATGTTACATTAGTAGATTGGAAATTTTTTTAATTTAGTTATTAAAATATATTTATAATTATAAAAAAATAAAAAAATATTTTTTTAATATAAAACATTTTTATTTATTAATATTTGAATATTTTTAAAATATATAATTAAATTAAATTTTTAAACATAAATATAAAGTATACAAATATTTAATGAACAAGGATAAGTAAAATAAATTTCTTTGTGGTTTATTTTTTTCTTTACTTTAAATTTATCATCGATAACAAATTTGATTTTTATCATTAATGCCCATTTTCTAAATAATTAAAGATGTTGGAATTCATATAATTTATGAATGAAATATGAAAATATATTAAATACTATTTATAATGTATTTATTATTGAATACGACTCATAATTAAAATATTAATAAAAAATAGAAGGTAGCAAAAATATGGTGTCTCTAGCTTAATTCCAAATAAGACTTCCATAAATATTATGTATTACTTGGGAGTCATTACCAATAATAATTTTGAAATGTTAGTGGTGTATCATGGTATTTAAAGCTAAACAAAAATAAATACCAATAATATAAAAACATGGTTAAATATTCTAAGAAATTGAACATTTTTAGATTTCCATTGGTAAAACTATTTCCACCAAGAATGTAAACTTTACTTGATGAAACTATTGTTTTTATTGCAAAATTAGATTTATCTTCCAAGAATACCCCTATTACAACCAAATTGTTTTATTGCAAAATTTGATGTATGCATTTCCATGAATTGCAAATGATCCTACATTTCAAGAAATTTTTTTGTTTCCCTTTCTATTATTTTGAATACCAAAAAAAGGTCATAGTTGTAGGATTTTTATACTGCTACATCATATAATAGTTTTCAAAGAGTGTCCATTTTTGGATATCACTTTTTACACTCTTCTCCCAAAATGGCTTTTCCCCCAAAATGGATTTCAAGAATACTAATTCAAATATTCATGGATTTGGTAGCAAAATTGAAATGCACCTCCTTTCTCTCATGTCTTAAGGATACATAAGTTGGTGGTGGATTGTTGGCCCAACCTAGGAGCACACATGAAGAAAAATTTGATAAATATAAAGTAGAGAAGGCACCTATCGACATGCCTCTCCCTTGAAATCAATGAGTAATTAGTGTACAGTTATAATAATTAACTATTGGATCTATGCTGATGGAAGGAAAAATAAGGACTTAAATCTAAAAGTGCATAAGCATTTTAAACTATTTCATCAAAATTTGATAATAAAATTTTGGGTGATATTGTGATTTCGTGTTTCTTAAAATGCATTTTTGAATGCATAAATGGATATAACACCCTAAAAAAATGATGTGATACATTACAAAACTCAAACCTACAATTCTAAAAGATATCTACTCCATTAAGGAAAAGTTGACCATGAAATTTTTCCAGAAATGGGTCAAAACATCTATTAGAGTATGCCCTTAGTTTTTTGAATTCTCCTTCTAATGTCCATATCACAAGGTGATGATGGAAGAGTCATTAAGGTACTAGCTAAAATGAATCCCAGCTTATGTAGCATCTCCCCAATCATAACTACCATAATAATAAATAAAATTATTTTACCTTAAAATTCGATTTAAGGTTAACAATTCAACATCATGGGTTAATAATTTTGTTTCTCTCTTATTATTAAACACTTCACAAAAATTCTATACTTATATTTATGTTTCACTATTTCTATTTGGTGCAAGTATGAAGGTCACTTGTTTTTATAATATTATTACTTTATGAGGTAACTACAAAGGTAACTATAATATTGGGGCAAGGATTTACAAAGGTAAATACTCTCCCATCCCTCTTTCATCCATCACATCATTTTTTTTACTATCCCACCTAAGAATTGATATTCAATATGGTTTCCTTGCCACGAGGGTCAGGGTGTGAACGGTAAGTTTTCTTATAATTCATGTTTCCTTTACAAAATTTCTTTATATGTAGTTTCCCATATGTTTTTCATTCTTTTCTTTCTTTTGTGATCCGTAGGTTGGATCTCTAGAGTTTACACATAGATTAGAATTTTATTTTCTCTCGATGCCCTCCTAAGAAACTACGGCATGGACCAATAGGAAAACTCCAAATGTTCAGTTGTTACGTATACAAATGGACTTATATATATATATATATATATATATATATATATATATATTCCTTTTTTTTAATAACATTTTCCAATGTCTGACAATTGATTAATTTATTTCTCTTTGCATAGGTTGCTAGGACTTGTGGCCCCCTACCATGCTTGAAAACATGTAATTTATCTCATAACCCTAACACTTTCATAGTATTTTTTTTGTTGTTTGTTACTCTTTTGTCACTCTCTTATTAATGTGTCTTCTTATCTTACAATTGTAGGTTCGAATTTTAGCTGTATTCCTTCACAAGAGTGTGTGCTACCCTTTTTTCCATTCACTAGTTACTAATTTCCTTCTTTTAATTCTTGCTATGTTATTTTCCACAAGCTGTTACTTCGAGGAATAAATTTATTTATCTTATGTAATAATTTTTTATGTATGTTAGGGTTTATATATGTGAACAATGAAGTGACCTTTGAGCTCTTATTCTACAATAGGGAAGAAAAAACCCTTTAAACTCGCCACTATATAATGTACATAGCTAAACTAAAATTTTAACCTTTCAGTTGATATTTTTTACGACTTTCATCCTAGAATGATTACTCATATTAATTAATTATATTTTTATTCCTTTGTTGCGGGGAAAATATTCCTAGGTTTAGGGTTGAAAACCCAAATAGATCGAATGGCATTAATCCACAAGAAGCAGGAAATCACAAAGTCTTAATACATAAAATACTAAAGTCGAGTTGGGAGAGAGTAGTCGTAGGCCCTACATTTTGTGTCGTTCCCATATGCTCCAAATCCTCTGCATCCTCCAAGGCTTTGAGGCCTGTAACAAAGTTCATAGAAGCATGTATAAAACAAGTAGTTCAAAGTATGTCCATGATATGCATGATATATCATTAAACATAAATATATAAAACATGTAATATAGATTATAATATCATAACATTCAGGAACAAGACAAAGCTTCTTTATTGATATCAACAAAAGAATATGGAAGAATACAACCAGATTCGACCACGGCTCCAAGCAAAACCATCCTTTGTATTCATCTTACCCAACCCTCAACAATCATCTTTCAAGAATATACACATGGATGTCATATAATGGAAGATGAACATCTCTATTAGGAAACAAGGGCTTATTTTTATTAAGAGTGCAAGAGGCATAGGGAAACTCATACTTAATCGGTGACCAGTAGACTATAGTATCAATAACCTATCTCTTCATCCCTTTACGCCTTCCCAGGAGGTGTATTTATATCACCAAAAATCATTTTATTCTATTGGGATACAGTTAGGCCATGGGCTCTTTTACGTGGGATTTTGGTTAAACTTGTAAACCCTGCCAAAAAAATAGAATTTTTTTAATAATTTTTCATATTTTAAATTATATATGTGAGTTATATATGGATGTACCCATGTATGTACGTGCTTTTTCAAGGCTAGAGTCAGGTATGGAATTCAAAATATTGTTTTTAGTAAAGTGATCAATTATGAAGGGAAATGGATGCCCAAAGCCATAAAACAAAGCATAAAATCTACAGGACTGTTAAATGATGCTATAACATATGCCTCATCATATATGAGGTGAGAATGGGTATATTATGGCCGAAATTTATTAAGTGTAACAAAGAATCATGTGAGGACTTGCGAGGACATCACCATATTCCAACCTATCAGAAACCAGTGGAAGAGATCAGAAAGAAATCTCATGTCTGAGGTAGACATACCGATGCTCAAAGATAGTAAATAATGTTCGATGATTAATTGTAGAGTAGATATAATATGTATATGAGTATAAAGAGAGCTGAGAAATACATAGTGCATAATCTAATCATAGCCGCATAAGAACATATCAAGGCTATGTCTCAATATCACCTATTGTATAAAATATGATCAATGATGCTCAAGGAGATGTCTAATCACTGATGTTACATAATTGATCCTCAAAGTACCAGATCATAAAGGTGGAATAGTGGTATTGCATGTAACTCGGGTGCCAACCTATAGGATGTTGCATTGATGAAATGCGACATATAAGGTGGATGGCGACACGAGAAGGAAACTTGAAGAGTTTTAAAGTGAACCAAAATTATAACACAACCCGAGGTCTTCACCAATTGAAAATGAGACATTTCTACACTATGGGAATGAATGAGCTAAAGTCAACCATGTGAGAAATCGGTTGATTACCAACCATTTATGTATATCGTTAACAAAAGTGAGACAAATTACCGATAATGATGACGAGAGTCAGGGTACCCTAGTACAATATAAAAAGTGTGAATAAAAGAGTTGAATTTAAACACTTTAGAGAATCTACCAATCATGAGACATTAAGGTATTCTCACTATCGATAGTGAAGGAGTCTACCACCGATGAATACAAACCTTAATGTACGTCTGAAAAAGGACTCTAGATATTGTTCCCAAAGCAATGAGTTGTAGTCGATGGGAGAAGATCTGATGGAAAGAAGGAATTAAGGCATTTCACATCAATATAGTGTGAGTGTAACCCATAGGGCAGTAATTTGGAACTGCTTGGACAAAAGGATATGAAGTAACCATTCTAAAGTACGTTTCCAGTACACAAGGTGTGGCCAACACACGAAAGAAACCCTCCAAACCAACTAATAATGAAAGTTGACACAAAGGTGAGGAATTCGCCAATAGGGTTAAATGGAAGCCAAGGTATTGCATGAATATCAATGCGTGATAATGTAAGTTGATGTCGAACACAAGGGAGACCACTTAGTCAAAGACCCATGATATTGATTGCTTCTAAGCACAAGGTCACCTATCAATGAGGGAGATAGGGCTACGGTGCAGCTCTAGTCCTACTCTCCAACAAATTTATTGATGTCGATAAGGGGAGACCTGCCAACAAGAAGTCAATGGAGACCTTCTTAAATTTCACGAGCAAAGGACCAAAGAGCTAATTTGATAACAAACATAACTCTAAGGGACCGGGTATGGCTGAATGAAAATGAGTCAAGAGACATCGCAGAAAGGTCGACTGAGGTTGAGCTCCCTTGAACAAAATCATGACTCAAATGTGACTGTATGGAAGCATATGATAACTTTGTGTAAATTTTTCATGCAACATGAATTAACAAACTCTCCATGTAATTGGAAGAGATAACCAACCGGAAGTGTATTGGCTGAATAACAAGGTTATGGCTCTCCTAATTATAACTAAAACCCATCTGAATGGAGGAAAGACTTGTTTTGAGTAATTTTTTTAAGGGCAACACAAATAAATCTTGTTGCCATAAAATATGGAAGTAATTTCCCATTCCCACCTTTTTTTTAAATATATATATTTTTTGTCTTTTTCTTGTTTTAAATATTGAAAAAAAATAAAAGAATTCCTATAGTACAAGGGAAAGAACAAGTTTCCAAATACAGATTCTCTAGTTTCTCAGATTGGAATGATCCTATTCTCAATGCAAGGTGGTGAAATGGGTCAATTATGCTTAAATGAATGTTATTTCCATGAGAAAAAGGTGTCAAGTTGTAGAGGTTAAGTGATTTCGTGGTTGAACTTGCAGAAAGTCATCGTAAAAAAGTGTCTTATGCATGAGTCCAAATGAAGCCGAATTAATGCCAAAAGGGTAAAAGTGGAAAATATGCAATGAAGCAGTACAAATCAACATGTAGGAGCCTCTAGGGTATATAGCTAGAAAGATAGCAAAGAAGAAGAGGAGCGTGGTTCAATGCGAAGTCATGGCGGGAATAAATAGGACTCCTGAGCCTAAGAAAAAGAGTTCAACATGGATTCAAAGTGACAACAAGCTACTATATAGGGAACCCATGATAAGGTAGGCTCTTACCACATAAGTTATGACACTTCTAAGAAGAAAGAATGTTAAGTGTCAGAACTTGGTGGGGTTGATCCTAAGGAAAAAATGGAAAAGGAAACTCATAATTCACAATGCAAGTGGAGAAAATAACCTATATTCCCGTTTCAAGAACAAATACCTATTAGAGAGGATCAACCATAAAAATACCCAATGGAAAAGTCTTAAAAGTTCTGTAGATATAATCATTAACACTGTGAATGAAGCTAATAAATCCCATCTATAAACCTCCAAAACGGCTTGTGTTTACTGAATAAATGATCCAGGTGGATATGGGTGGCCACCCACCAATTCCATTTGGAATCGTAGCATCAATTCTTGCAGCTTTTGACTTCCAACAAATTATTATTTTTAGTAGGTTTTTGAGTCCTGCACACCCGAAGCCATTTTTGGCATTAATGATATAGGTGGATATTGGTGGCCACCCACCTATTCCATTTGAACTGCCACCATCATTTCTTTTAATTTTTACGTTTTAGCACAACTTACTATTTTTAGCAGTTTTTCAGGTCCTGAACTTCCAAAGTCGTTTTGAGGCCCTAAATGATGTTTTTTAGGAAACCCGAGAGCGACATGGACAATCTTTCAAACATCAAAATTTTTAGTCGTTGGATAGATCTTTCTAATGAGCTATTGAGCATGTAAAACGGAGATTGGATGCCAAAGTAACATCCCCGGGAAGTTGAAACACCACTTTACCTAAACAGGGCCCACAATTTTGGTGCTTCATCTCCTAGGGTTAGGGTTTTGGACGTTTCAGGTTTTACATTATTTCTCAAAAATAAATAGGCCTTCGAGCCTCATTATAACATAGTTCATGGGCTGGTAGCTGTCACATCTCTTCTCAGGGATACGCTGCCAATAACCTAGCTCATATATTTCCATTATGTCTGTAATATGCCTTCAAGCTTCAATGTAACATAGTTCATAGGCCTTCGTACACCACATCTCTTCTCAGAGATATGCTACCAGCACCCTCGCTTGTTTCCATTATGTTTATAAGATTACTTCAGTCATTCTTTTATTAATAAAATGAAGCATTATTTCCACTGCATCTTTGTGTTTGTGGTTATATTTTTATTGTGTTGCGTTCCTGCATAAATATGGATCAACAAAAAACTTGAAAACATGAACCTTATATATACAATATGGTGGAACCTCGCATCCTTACAGATTATGCATAATATTTCTTCAGGACAAGCCCCTTACAATACTTAGACCAAGGACTCCTTTAGTACCTAAAACTCATGGCTTCAAAAATTTATTCTTGTCAAGGCATCTCAACATCCACGAAACCCTGAGAACTAGAATTATGAAAAGAGGGATTTAAGGGGTCACATAAATCCATAGGAGAAATCACTCAATGAACTATTGGGATCAAATACCGAGAAGGGAAATAATGATTAAAAGGATCCCTCTTAGATGCAATTGAGGATTGAGGATATAATGCCACATAGTTCACTCATGGCAGGGCAGAGTCAACTTGAATACTTGGAACATAGCAAGGGGTATTTTCAACTAAGTTCGAATTACGATGGTGATTGTTAGATGCAAGCTGATCAATAGTGAAAATAATTCCATTATGAGGAAAATGCATTACTCGAAATATTGAAGTCACCACAACATTCATAGCATAAACATAATCATGCCCAAGTAGCATATTAAAGTATAAAGAGTGATCAAACACCATCCACTAGTACATTTGGCAGAAATTCTGACACTTTTGACCAAATGTCGGAAATTTCCCCAAAATTTATGAATTTTTCAAATCTCGCCCACAACTGTCGCTATACCGACGTTTGGGGACAAGTTTCGGTATTGCAACACATAGAAGTTAGTTTCTGTCTTGCGACGTTTGTAGCAAAGTGTCGGAATTGCGACAGTTTTGGCAAAAGCATTGGAATTGCGACGGATTGGAGCTAAGTGTCACTATTGCAACGTTTGGAAGAAAGCGTCAGTATTGCGACAGTTTGGGCAAAAGCGTCGCTATTGCGACAGTTTGGAAAAAAGCGTCACTATTGCGACAGTTTGGGCTAAGTGTCGCTCTTGCGACGTTTGTATGAAAGCGTCGCTATTGCAATGGCTTGTAAATTAATTTCTTTGGCCTCTCATTTAATAAATAATAATCTAACTTGGGTCCCCTTTTTGAATGGTTGGAGTAACATAATAAGATATCTTTAGTTGACATATCACATTGTGATGAAGATGGAAGGTGGTTATGATGGGACTTCTAAGGAGATTCATAAAATATTAAAGACATGATGTGCTCAATATTTGGTTCAATTTTAATGTGTGCCCCCAACCATGGTTAGGAGCGTCATGTTGCGCAGTGTGAGGTTGCTCAACTGGGCGCGTTCAGGTCAGGCCATTTCGTTCGAGGGCGCCCATATCAGTTTTGCTAAGTTGTGACTGCCCGGGTGCCTTATGCATGTTCCGGTGGCCTGTTTTCCATTTTCTCCCTTGTGGCATCGTTCCTTCGGGCGTGCCGTGTCGCACCGTGTGAGGTCACCTGACCGAGCTTGTTCGAGTCAGGCTGTTTCGTTCAAGGGCGCTCGTATCATTTTTGCTAAGTTGTGACCGCCCGAGTCCCTTGTGCACATTTGGGTGGCTCATTTTCCATTTTCTCCCTTGTGGCATCGTTCGGTCGGGCAAGCCGTGTCGCGCCATGTGAGGTCGCCCAACCAGGCACATTTGGGTCAGGTCGGGTCATTTCGTTCGAGGGCACCCGTATCAATTTTGCTAAGTTATGACCGCTTGGGTGCCTTGTGCATGTTCGAGCAATCTGTTTGTCATTTTCTCCCTTGTGGAATCATTTTTTCGGGCGCACCGTGTCACGCCATGTGAGGTCGCCTAATCGGGCGCGTTCAGGTCGAACCATTTCGTTCAAGGGCACCCGTATTAGTTTTGCTAAGTTGTGATTGCCCAGGTGCTTTGTGCACATTCGGCTGGCCCGTTTGCCATTTTCTCCCTTGTGCGATTGTTCAGTTGTGTGCACAGTGTTGCGCCCTCCGAGGATGCCTGACTGGGCATGTTCGAGTCGGGTTAGGCTATTTCATTCAAGGGCACCCGTATCAGTTTTGCTAAGTTGTGACTTCCCAGGTGCCTTGTGCACGTTTGGGTGGCCCGTTTGCCATTTTCTCCCTTGTGGCATCATTCGGTCGGGTGCACCATGTCGCACCGTGTGAGGTCGCCCGGCCGGGCGTGTTCAAGTTGGGTTATTTCGTTCGAGGGCGCCCGTATCTGTTTTGCTAAGTTGTGACCACCCGAGTGCCTTGTGCACGTTCAAGTGGCCCGTTTTTCGTTTTCTCGGTTGTGGCATCGTTCGGTCGGGCACGCCGTGTTGTGCCGTATTGTGAGGTCGCCTGACTGGGCGTGCTTGAGTCGAGCCATTTCATTCGAGGGCACTCGTATCAGTTTTGCTAAGTTGTGACTGTCCAGGTGCCTTGTGCATGTTCGGGTGGCCCATTTTCCATTTTCTCCCTTGTGGGATCATTTGGTTGGACGTGCCAAGTGGCACCGTGTGAGGTCGCCCAACCGGCGGGTTCAGGTCGTGTCGGGCCATTTCGTTCGAGGGCACCTGTATCAGTTTTGTTAACTTGTGACCGCTCGGGTGCCTTGTGCATGTTCGGGCAGCTTGTTTTCTATTTTATTCCTTGTGGAATTAACATTCGTTTGGGTGCGTCGTGCCATGCCGTGTGAGGTCGAGCGCGCGTTCTAGTCGGGCCATTATGTTCAAGGGCGCCCGTATCATTTTTGCTAAGTTGTGACTACCCGGGTCCCTTGTGCACGTTCGGGTGGCCCGTTGGCCGTTTGCTCCCTTGTGGCATAGTTTGGTCGGGAGCATCGTGTGGAGCCGTGTGAGGTCACCCGACCGGGCGCGTTCGGGTTGGGTGGGGCCGTTTCGTTCGAGGGCGCTCATATGAGTTTTGGTAAGTTGTGACTACCCATGTGCCTTATGCACATTCACGTGGCCCATTTTCCATTTGTTACCTTCTGGTATCGTTCATTCAGGTGTGTCGTGTCACGCCATGCGAGGTTGCCCGACTGGGCACGTTCGGGTCGGCCCATTTCATTCGAGGGTGCCCGTATCAGTTTTTCTAGGTTGTGACCGCCCGGGTGCCTTGTGCACGTTCGGGTGGCCCGTTTTCCATTTTCTCCCTTGTGGCATCATTTGGTCGGGTGCGGTGTGTCGCACCGTGTGAGGTCGCCTACCCAGGCATGTTCGGGTCGGGCCGTTTCGTTCGGGGGGCGCTCGTATAAGTTTTGCTAAGTTGTGACTACCCGGGTGCCTTATGCACGTTCGAGCGGCCCACTTTCCATTTACTCCCTTGTGGCATCATTCGGTCTGGCGTGCCGTGTCGCACCATGTGAGGTCACCCGATTAGGCACGTTCGGGACGATCCAATTCATTCGAGGGTGCCCGTATCAGTTTTGCTAAGTTGTGACCACCCAGGTGCCTTGTGCATGTTCGGGTGGCCCGTTTTCCATTTTCTCCCTTGTGGCATCATTCGTTCAGGTGCGCCATGTCGAGCCATGTGAGGTCACCCGACCGAGCGCATTCGGGTCGGGCCATTTCGTTCGAGGGTGCCTGTATCATTTTTGCTAAGTTGTGACTGCCCAGGTCCCTTATGCATATTCGGGCGGCCTGTTTACCATTTTCTCCATTGTGGCATCATTCAGTCGGGCACGTCGTGTGAGGTTGCCCGACTGAGTGCATTCAGGTTGAGTCGGGCCATTTTTTTCGAGGGCACCCATATAAGTTTTGCTAAGTTGTGACTGCCCGTGTGCCTTGTGAACGTTCGGGTGGACCATTTGCCGTTTGTTCCCTTGTGGTATCTTTCGGTCGGGTGCGTCATGTCGCGCCATGTGAGGTCGCCAGATCAAGCACGTTCGGGTCGGGCCATTTCGTTCGAGGGCGCCCGTATCAGTTTTGCTAGGTTGTGACAGCCCGGGTGCTTTGTGCACGTTTGGGTGGCCGGTTTTCTATTTTCTCCCTTTTGGCATCATTCAATTGGGCGCGTCATGTCGTGCCGTGTGAGGTTGCTTGACCGGGCGCGTTCGGGTCGGGCCGTTTCATTCGAGGGGGCTCGTATCAGTTTTTCTAAGTTGTGACTACCTGGGTGCCTTGTGCAAGTTCGGGCGACCCATTTTCCATTTGCTCCCTTGTGGGATCATTCGGACGGGCGCGCCATGTCACACCATGTGAGGTCACCCGATCAGGCGCATTCGGGTCGGGTCGACTCGTTCGAGGGTGCCCGTATCAGTTTTGCTAAGTTGTGACCACCCGGGTGCCTTGTGCACATTCAGGTGGCTCGTTTTCCATTTTCTCCCTTATGGCATTATTCGTTCGGGCGCACCGTATCGCGTCCTGTGAGGTCGCCCGACCGTGTAGGTTCAGGTCGGGCCATTTTGTTCGAGGGCGACCGTATCATTTTTGCTAAGTTGTGACTACCTGGGTCCCTTTTCTATATTTAGGTGGCCCGTTTGCCATTTTCTCCCATGTGGCATCATTCGGTCGGGCATGCCGTGTGAGGTTGCCCAACCTGGCGTGTTGGGGTCGGTTCGAGCCGTTTCATTCGAGGGCGTTCGTATCAGTTTTGCTAAGTTTTGACTGCCTGGGTGCCTTGTGCATGTTCAGGTGGCGCGTTTGTCATTTTCTCCCTTGTGGCATTGTTCGGTCGGGAGCACCGTCTCATGCCGTGCGAGGTCGCCCGACCGGGCGCGTTTGGTTCAAGCTATTTTGTTCGAGGGCCCCCGTGTCAATTTTGCTAAGTTGTGACCACCCCGGTGCCTTATGCACATTCGAGTGGCTCATTTTTCATTTTCCCCTTTATGGCATCATTCATTCGGGGGCTCCTTGTGACTTTGTGTGAGGTCGCTCGACCAGGTGCATTCGGGTCGGGTCGTTTCATTCGAGGGCGCCCGTATCAATTTTGCTAATTTGTGACTTCCCAGGTGCCTTGTGCACCTTTGGGTGGCACGTTTTCCATTTTCTCCCTTGTGGCATCGTTCGGTCGGGCACGCGGGGTTGCGTCATGCGAGACTGCCAGACCAGGCATGTTTGGCTTGCATCCTTTCATTCGAGGGTGCCCGTATTAGTTTTGCTAAGTTGTGACTTCCTGGGTGCCTTGTGCACGTTCGAGTGGCCCGTTTTCCATTTTCTCTCTTATGGCATCATTCATTCGGGCACTCCGTGTCATGTCGTGTCAGGTCACCCGACCGAGTGCGTTCGGGTTGGGCCATTTCGTTTGAGGGTGCCCGTATAAGTTTTTCTAAGTTGTGAGCACCCGGGTCCCTTGATCACGTTCGGGCGGCCCATTTTTCATTTTCTCCCTTGTGGCATCATTCGGTCGGGCGCGTCGTGTCATTCCCTGTGAGGTCGCCCGACTGGGCGCATTCGGGTCGGGTTAGACAGTTTCGTTCGAGAGCACCTGTATTAGTTTTGCTAAGTTGTGACCGCCTGGGTGCCTTGTGCACATTCAGGCGGCCCCTTTTTCATTTTCTCCCTTGTGGCATCGTTCGGTCGGGTGCATCGTGTGAGGTCGCCTGACCAGGCGCGTTTGGGTCGGGTAGGGTTGTTTAGTTTGAGGGTGCCTGTATCAGTTTTGCTAAGTTGTGACTGCTTGGGTACCTTGCACACATTCGGGTGACCCATTTTCCATTTCCTCCCTTGTGGCATCGTTCGGTCGGGCATGCTGTGTCGCGCCGTGTGAGGTCGCCCTACCAAGTGTGTTTAGGTCGAATCGTTTCGTTTGAGGGTGCCCGTATCAGTTTTTCTAAGTTGTGACCACCCGGGTGCCTTGTTCACGTTCGAGTGGCCCGTTTACCATTTTCTCCCTTGTGGCATCATTCGGTCAGGCATGCCGTGTCGCATCGTACTGTGAGGTTGCCCGACCAAGTGCATTCGAGTCATGCCATTTTGTTCGTGGGCACCCACATCAGTTTTGCTAAGTTATGATTGCCCTAGTGCCTTTCACATGTTCGACTGGCCCATTTGTCATTTTCTCCCTTATGGCATCATTTGGTCGGGCACGCTGTGTCGCACTGTGTGAGGTTGCCCGACTGGGCGCGTTCGGGTCAGGTCAGGTCATTTCGTTCGAGGGGGCCCGTATCATTTTTGCTAAGTTTTGATCACCTCGGTGCCTTTTGCACATTCGGGTGGTTTGTTTTCCATTTGTTCCCTTGTGGCATTGACATTCATTCGGGCGTCTCGTGTTACACTGTGTGAGGTCAGTGCCCGACCTAGCACGTTCCAGTCAGGTCATTTCATTCGAGGGCGCCCATATTAGTTTTGCTAAGTTGTGATTGCCTGGGTCCCTTGTGCACGTTTAGGGGGCCCCTTTTCCGTTTTCTCCCTTGTGGCATCATTCAGTCGGGCACGCTGTGTCACGTCGTGTGAGGTCGCCCGACCGAGCACGTTGGGGTCGAGTCAGGCCATTTTGTTCAAGGGTGCCCGTATCAGTTTTGCTAAGATGTGACAGCCCGAGTGCCTTGTGCACCTTCGGGCGGCCTGTTTTCCATTTTCTCCCTTCTGGCATCGTTCGGTTGGGCGTGCCATGTCGCATCATGCGAGGTCGCCCGACCGGGCGCGTTCGGGTCGAGTCGTTTCATTCGAGGGCACCCGTATTAGTTTTGCTAGGTTGTGATCACCCAGGTGCCTTGTGCATGTTCGGGTGGCCCGTTTGCCATTTTCTCCCTTGTGGCATCATTTGGTCAGTCGCATTGTGTCATGCCGTGTGAGCTCGCCCGATTGGGCACATTTGGGTCGGGCCGTTTTGTTCGAGGGTGCCCATATCAATGTTGCTAACTTTTGACTACCTGGGTGCCTTGTGCACATTCAGGTGGCCCGTTTGTTGTTTTCACCTTTGTGGCATTCTTAGGTCAGGCGCACCGTGTCGCGCCATGTGAGGTCGCCCGACCGGGCGCGTTCGAGTGGGGCTAATTTGTTCGAGGGCGCCCGTATCAGTTTTGCTAAGTTGTGACCGCTCAAGTGCATTGTGCACATTCGGATGACCCCTTTATCATTTTCTCCCTTGTGGCATCATTCGGACAGGTGCGCCGTGTGAAGTCGCCCGACCAGGCGTGTTCGGTTCGGGTCATTTTCTTTGAGGGCACCCATATCAGTTTTACAAATATGTGACTACCTGGGTGCCTTGTGCACATTCAGGTGGGCCGTTTTATGTTTTTTCCCTTGTGTCATATTCGTTCGGTCAGGCACGTTGTGTCGCGCCATGTGAGGTCGCCCAACCGAGAGTGTTCGGGTCGGGTCATTTCGTACTTTGAGGGTGCCCATATCAATTTTGCTAATTTTTTACCACTTGAGTGCCTTGTGCACGTTTGGGTGGCCCATTTTCAGTTTGATCCCTTGTGACATCGTTCGTTCGGGCGCGCCATGTTGCGCCATGCAAGGTCGCCCGACGAGGCGCATTTGGCTCCGGCCGTTTTGTTCGAGGGCGCCTGTATTAGTTTTGCTAATTTGTGATCGCCTGGGTGCCTTGTGCACGTTTGGGTGGCCCATTTTCTATTTTCTCCCCTGTGGCATATTCATTCGGTCAGGCGCGTCATGTCCTGTTGTGTGCGTTCACCTGACCGAGTGCGTTCGGATCGGGCTGTTTCGTACTTCGAGGGTGCCCGTATCAGTTTTGCTAAGTTGTGATCACCCGGGTGCCTTGTGCACATTCAAGCGGCCCATTTTCCATTTTCTCCCTTGGGGCATCGTTTGGTTGGGCACGCCATGTCACGCCGTGAGAGGTCACCCGACCGGGCGCGTTTGGTTCAGGTCATTTTGTTCGAGAGCGCCCATATCAGTTTTGCTAAGTTGTGACCGCCCAGGTTCCTTGTGCACGTTTGGGCGGCCTGTTTTCCATTTTCTCCTTGTGGCATATTCATTTGGTTGGGCACGCTGTGTCGCGCCCTGTGAGGGCGCCCGACCAGGTGGGTTCGGGTCACATCGTTTCGTTTGAGGGTGCCCGTATCAGTTTTTCTAAGTTGTAATTGCCATGGTGCCTTGTGCACATAATTCGGGCGGCCCGATTGCCATTTTCTCTATTGTGGCATCATTCAGTTGGGTGCGCTATGTCGCATTGTGTGAGGGTGCCTGGCCGGGTTTGTTTTGGTCGTGTTGTTTTGTTTGAGGATGCCTGTATCAGTTTTTCTAAGTTGTGACTGCCTGGGTGTCTTGTGCATGTTCGGGCAACCCATTTTCCATTTTCTCCCTTGTGGCATCATTCAGTCGTTCAACCCCATTAACCCGTAATGACCTCTAAACCCTTAACCCCTAACCCGTTGTAAACCCTTAACCACTAACCCATTTAACCCCCTAAACCCATAGTAAACCCCTAACCCATTTAACCCCCTAAACCGTAAACCTATAAACCCTTAACCCCTAACCCCTTAAACCCTAAACCATTAAACCATTAACTCTAACCCCTTAAACCCTAATTCCTGACCCCTAACCCATCTAACCCCCTAAAACCTAAAGCCATTATCCCTTAACTTCTAACCCCTAAAATCCTTAACTGCTAAATCCGCTAACCCCCTAGACCCCTAACCCATTTAACCTCTTAAACCCTAAACCTATAACCCCTTAACCCCTAACCCATTAAACCCTAATTCCCAACGCCTAACTCATTTAACCCCCAAACCATAAACCTCTAAACCCCAACTGATTTAATCCCTAAACCCTAAACCTCTAAACCCTTAACTACTAACCCTTAAACCCTTAACCCCTAACCCATTTAACCCCCTAAACCGCTAAACCCCTAACCCATTTAACCCCTAAACCCTAAACCTCTAAAACCTTAACCGCTAACTCCTTAAACCCTATTTCCCAACTGGCCTAACCCATTTAACCCCCTAAAACCCTAACCCATTTAACCCCCTACCCTAACCCTTAACACCAAATATCCTTAACTACTAAATCCCCTAACCCCCTAAACCTCTAAACCCCTATAACCCATTTAAACCCCTAAACCTTAAACCTTTAACCCCTTAACCCCTTAACCCCTAACCCCTAGCTAAAATCCTTAACTGCTAAATACCCCAAGCCCCTAAACCTCTAAATGCATGCTTAACCCATTTAACCCCTTAAACCATAAACCTCTAACCCTTAACCCCTAGCCCCTTAAACACTAATTCCCAACCCCCAACCCATTTAACCCCCTGAACCCCTAAAACCCTAACCCACGTAACCCCATAAACCAATAAAATCCTAACCCATTCAACACCCTAAACCCTAGTCCCATTAACCCGTAACGACCACTGACCCCTAAAATCCTTAACTGATAAATCCACTAACCCCCTAAACCTCTAAAAACCTAACCCATTTTACCCCGTAAACCCTAGCCCCTGCATTAACCCGTAACGACCCCTAACCCCTAAAATCCTTAACTACTAAATCCACTAACCCCCCTAAACCTCTAAAACCCTAACCCATTTAACCCCCTAAACCCCAAACATCTAACCCCTAAACCCCTTAACCCCTTGATCTGTTAGGGGCTGGTTACCTTGATATTAACGGTGGTGTATTCATACTCCTTCTGAATAACCAATAAAGGGTCAAGGAAATTGACAAATATGTTGTCAATTTTTATCTTATCCATCTCTGGGGCAAGCTTCTTTTTGGGTAACTCCACTGCTTTTGATCTCAATTTTGCCAATTTCTTCCTTCTCTCATATGATACCTAAGCCTTTGCCTTTCTCTTCCCTTCTAATTCCGTAATAGTGTCATAGTGATGCTAGCCAACTTCTTTGGAAAGCCTTCCTAGCAGACAATACGTGTGGCTTGGCTGAAGCCTCGACACTTTCAGAGCATCTGAAATGACCTCTCTCTTCCCCAATCTCTCTCTCTCTCTCTCTCTCTCTCTCTCTCTCTCTCTCTCTCTCTCTCTACCCTCCAATCCTCTCACAGCTATATCCCTCCCTCTATCCTTCTTTCTACCCCCCTTCCATCTTTGTGTCACTATCTCCCTCTCTTACCCTTCTCTACCTCTCTCACTCCTCTCCCTCTCTCTCTTTCAGCTGATCCATTCCTTCTCTCCCCTCTCCTTCAGTTT
This sequence comes from Pinus albicaulis, assembly GCA_034641835.2. Lineage (NCBI taxonomy): Eukaryota > Viridiplantae > Streptophyta > Pinopsida > Pinales > Pinaceae > Pinus > Pinus albicaulis. The sequence continues at coordinate 200,279,144 of CM076571.1, read as the reverse complement.
ATCTCCATCTCTCCCTTGTGACTCCCCTTGTCTCACCACCTCTATCAATCTATGTCTTTATAATTATTCCTTCTCATATATATCTAGACTTAATATATATCATGATATATTGGGACCTATGATTGGGTTAATTCCGCCTTGTTGGCAAGGTTAAAATGTGCACAAACAGAGACCAATGAAACTATCATATTAACCCCTAACCCATTTAACACCTAAACCATAAACCTCTAAACCCTTAACCCGTAACCCCTAAACCCTCAACCCCTAACCCATTTAACCCCCTAAACCCCTAGTAAACCCCTAACCCATTTAACCCCCTCAACCCTAAACCCATAAACCCTAAACCGTTAACTCCTCAAACCCTAAACCATTAAACCCTTAACCCAACTAACTCTTTAAACCCTAAAGCTATAAACCCTTAACCCCTAAAACCTAACCCCATTAGACCCTAACTGCTAACCCCTAAAATCCTTACTTTCTAAATCCCCTAACCCCCTAAATCGCTAACCCATTTGACCCACTAAGCCCTAAACCTATCACCCCTTAACCCCTAACCCATTTAACCCCTTAAACCATAAACCTCTAAAACCCTAACCCATTCAACACCCTAAAACCTAAATGTATAACCCCTTAACCCCTAATCCATTTAACTCCCTAAACCCTTAACCTATAACCCCTTAACCCCTAACCCATTTAACCCCCTAAAACCTAAACCATAAACCTTTAAACCCCTAACCCCTAACCCCCAATCCCTGGCTAAGCCCTCCAAATTTGAATTATCTTTGAAGAAGTAATTGTTTTCTTACTTCTGTCTAATTCACTATATAATTAGATCATGAATGTGAGAAGGCTTCTGGTTGTAAGCATGGTTGTGGTATGTTGATGTTCAGACGAAAGCTACAAATTTTATCCCTTGATCTGCTAGGGGTCGGTTACCTTGATATTAATGGTGGTGTATTCATACTCCTCCTGAATAACCAATAAAGGGTTAAGAAAATTGACCAGTATGTTGTCAAGTTTTATCATATCCATCTCTAGGGAAAGATATTTTTTCGGCTAACTCCACTAATTTTGATCTCAATTTTGCCAATTTCTTCTTCGCTCATATGATACCTAAGCATTTGCCTTTCTCTTCCCTTCTAATTCCATAATAGTGTCATAGTGATGCCAGCCAACTTCTTTGGAAATACTTCCTAGCACACAATACTAGGTTATGAGGGTATCATGTGTTTGTGGGTAATGCCATTATTACCATGTGTTTGTATACTAATTAGTAAATTTTAATTAAATTTACTAATTCATAATTAATCAATTGATACATTATTAAAGACCCCTAATTAATCAATTGGTATTATTAATATATGATTAATCATAATTAATCAATTGATAGAGTTAATACATGATTAAAGATCCCTAGCTTGGCCTATTTTTTTAAATTCCAACAAATTTGCCTAATTACCTTACCCATGCACCCTATTCCACCTATTCAAATTTTCTTAATCAACCTATTCAATTTTTTTTTCCTGCTCCACTTATTCAACCTTTATGGATTCTTTCCCATGATTCCATTCTGCCCTATGATGCTTTCTTTTTTCCAGATTCTTACAGAAGCATGGATGCTCTGAAACCCTAAAGTAGACACTGTCCATTAACGGCTCGGAAGCCATAGTAGCTGGTGGAGATATTTCGAGTTTTGTTGATGTTCATAAATCTGTGGGAGATCTGAAGAGAAATCGATCGTGGAAGAATGCTCTCTTATTTTTAAAGAATCATATTGGTATTTCCCTTCTTTTACCCCATTCAAATTTGCTATTTTCTTCTACGCTATCTTGGTTATGAGATACAGATGGTTGTAGGTCTGAAATATATTACATTTCTCATGGAAGCATTGTACACAGCTTGGTTCTCATGAACTCTAAGCATGGAAAAATAATCTTTTTAAAATATTGATTTAGCATTTGTTTGAGTGGCAGCAGTAGTAGATACATAAACTTTTATAGTTATTAGAGGCTCTCTGTCTTCATCACTATGTAATGGGGTGGCTAACATTTCTGTCTCCCCTTTTTTATTCTGGAAACTCTTATTGGGCTTTATTGGTAGATCATGTTCTGCACCTGTAAGCTCCTTAGCTCTCCGGGCTTGCAGAATCCAATCTGTTTGAAGAAGAATGTACAAGATAAGTGTGACACAAGATGCCTGAGCTACCAACAGTCCGAGCCAGAGGCCCTCAAAATCCAAATTGAATACGAAACCCATAAGAATAGAAACTGGCATGCCAACAAAGTAGAAGGAGCCGGGATTGATGTTTGCACCGGTGGTAGGATGGGTTGTTCCCCTGAGAACACCACACCCTATTGTTTGTGGGAAGTTTCCAATCTCGCAGAGGCCTATGATGGGAAATGTCAAAGATGTTAGGGAAATGATTTCTTGGTCATCTGTAAACATTCTGGCCCACCTATGACGCATGGTGGTGGTGAAAGTCATGGCTAGGAATCCCAGTACAAGAGCCATATAAAGTGCTACAATCATGGCCCTCCGTGCTTTTCCAAGCCTGTTGGCACCTAGCTCATTTCCTACTCTAGTCGAAACCCCAAACCTCAATGACTAGGGGAATATGTACACAAGAGAGGTTGTCTGGATTTACAAGCAGCCCACACAAAAATAATCATGAACTCATACCACCACCACTCCAAACAAACAGAAACAAAACTCGGGATGGCCAGACTGAGCAATGACCTCCATCCTTTCAAAAATTCTTTGGAAATCCCCTCTTAAGATTTTTTGTACACCCCTGAGAACCACAAGTATAAGGCCAACCAAGAATTTTAGTGTAACTACCAAAAATCTATCCTTGTTTTATCTGAGGATAAATATTTATATTACGAGTGTATGATTAAAGTTCATGAATAGACCTAAGCCCCTTAAAGTGACTATCTCATCAAATTATACAAGTCAATATTTTGTTGAACTCTGAGGTGTTCCATAGTCGTTCAAATAGAGAGAATTTTCTATGATAATATATGGTTTTAAAGGGTGCTATTGCAGGTAACTAAGTATGTTAACCTCAAACCGAAACTTCTTTTATTTTTCATTCTATGTTTGAAAATTATGTATGTTCACATGCTGCTGACTCATGAGTGCCTTTCAGAAGGAATATCAAATGGGAACACAAATTGTCATAGTTTTAGTTAATATTAAGTACTAACTAAACATTCTTATCTCGAAAATCAATTGGAAACACCAGTAAAAAGACATTGTATAGAGGCAGTAGTTGGGAACTATGGATTCATATTACAAAAAGTTTTAGATAGCTAAAGCCTAGAAATAATATATTCCTTAAAATTTTGGCTACGTAGGATGATTCTTCATATTTTGTTTCCAATTATCTATTTAAAGAAATCTTGTTCCTGGAGGTAAGTAAATAAAATAGATGGATGATAAGGACTTACAATTTTTGAGGTTCCAACCAAAGCTGCATTTAAATTATCCACTGTTAATCTTTTCTCTAACATGAGTCCCGGTTTCTGCTGCATTATATTATTATAACTGATGTTTTATGTAAAGGTCCTGATTGGAGTTCCTGGTCATTCCTTAGGTGCTTTATGTGATATGCCCCTTTGCTGGACCATCTGTAGTACTTCAGAATATTGTGGAAGCTTGCAATTCTCTTGGAGAAATAATTAACAATCCAGATAGAGAGAGAAGGTTGTTAAATTATAGTCAAGTTGGGAAGGCTCTAGACTATGCTGCTACCCTAGATGAAACAGTGAATTTAAGTGTTCCTACTCTATTTGGGTTCAGTGTTCCTAAGCTTTTTTTACAAGTCCTCATAGTAGAATTGATTCTCAAAGCTAACAGGCTTCTAGTGACTAAGTTATTCACTCATAAATAAATAGCTTTTACTGTGTATAACAAGGATCATTAGATCCCTCGCTTGACTCCTGTTTATGAACACAAGAAAGCAGAAAATGCCTGGAAATTTACAAGACATACCAAAGGGTGCTTTTCAGTGGGTCCAGAACATCAGTCTAGTCGGATTCTGTATAGACCACTCTCTGCAGCTAGTTTGTTCAGTTGAGATGGCTTCATTAGGTATTATTCCCCTTAGATGTTTACTTTTTCTGTTAATTTCTAGTATGTTCTTTTAAATGCTATGCTATATATAGCTGGGGAATGTAATTCATGCTTTCCACAAATGTAAATCAAATGATTATGCCTATTTTTGTATGTTTAGTTGCAAACGAATTCTAACTCAACTCTCTAGTTTGTTGGTAAATTGAAGGATATGTTGTATTAAATATATATCACACCTACTGGGTGTGTTTGGATAAGTAAACCTTTATATTGCAGTTTTTCTCACATTAAGTCAATTCCAAATTGTGACTCTTATGTTGTATATGGAAATAAAATGCATTCTACTTTCCTGATTAGGATAATATTAATTGTTATGCTTTATTGTATGTATTTGTAGTAAATTTGAATATTCTATCTTCTGTTTTCTTGGCAAATTGAAGTACACGTTTCTTTTAAATATTTTTCTCAGCTGCTAGATGTGTCTGTACATTATTTTTTACAAGTGGGTTTCTGATTGCTTGCAGTTGCAACTCAAGGTGCTTATTTGGGACTATCAAACTATATGGAAGGTTTAAACTCAGTAAAGTCACTTGCATCAACAACGGCTTCAAACTTGTTTGTTCCTTCACATGTTCTCTATTTTATGTGTCATGTACCCCTAAAATTTCCTACATGCCTTACATCTGAGTCTCCAACACTGGCACACTTATTACATAGCAAAGGATTTGCATCCCCTTTTGTTACTAGTTTTGTAGTATCCAAACCAACTCCCTCCATCAGGAGAGATTCCATGCAACGTATTTCCAAAGATGATTCGCCATCTACTCTTATGGTGAGCTTGGTAGATTATTATGGGGGAACATGTACTATATAAATTGACCAGCAAGGATCTGTTACATTTGAAACTGTAGGGAAAGACAAGCAAAAATGTTTACCTGTAGTAGAAGGAAAGGACTATCAAGCTAAGGCTCATCAGATTTTGGAGTTTGTAGCAGTATAACTTCATGCACTTTCATGGTTATTATTGATTCCTGCATTCTTAGACTAACATATTTCTTTACCATTTCACTGTGATATGGTTCAGTGATTGCGAATACTTGTCCATTATGCTGATAAGGATTTTGGGATGTATTGAGTGTAGCGAAAACACCGTGTTTAATTATTGGTTTTTGGATCTATAGAGTATTTTTGTAGAATATGTTGTCATCTTATGCTTATTCTTTCTATACCCAAGTGGTGCGAAAATTGGCAGTTGGCATTGAGGGGAAGATTTGAAAAATGCTCTTAGGTTTAGAAACAACAAAGATACAACAAAGAAAGCCTTGTCAAGCTCATGGTGACAACTCAAAGTGTTATAAAAGTGAATTTGTTTTGCATAATTTTGTGTCTAATTTTGCCATCCGTCGATTTTACCTAAACAGTAAATGTTGCCATTTGTTTGGTTCATAATCTTGGAGTTTTGGGTGCTAGAATTCAAACAATCTAACATCAACCTTATAGTGAGAGATTGTAGTGGTGTTCTAGGGTACCACTCTTTCCATATAAATTCAAATATTTGTACGAATTTGTATCCTTTTATCGATCCTTTGGATATGCCTATTTGTAACTGTAAATGTGGCAAGAACCTTCTCAGGGGACTATTTATATGACCGAAAGTGAATACTATAGAAATTCGTAACAGGTCTGCAGTGTTGTACAGTGGAATGTTTGAGCTTGTAGAGGAAATGCAAATGGGTTTCTTAGCCATAAGATTATTCAGTAGAGGAATGTTCTAACTGAACATCACAATGACATGGAAAACTATTTATTTATGAACTTGTCGGTAGTGCATTATTCTTTTGGTATGCAAGGTTGCCTCCTACATGATTTCCACAATCTCTCTAATTAGAGAAAATTTCTTTTAAATCCTCTATATGAGATTATAATGTGCATTTTATGGAAGGGATGTAACTTAAACATGGTTATTTGTACACGCCTTCTCAATAATTAATCCTCAAGATTATTTATGCAATTTATATTTTTCATTTCGAGAGCATGTGGGGATGCTCCTATCAATTTATAATAGGTATGAATGAGTAATTATCAAATATATCATAACCTAATACCAAATAATCTATTGGTTTATGTAAACAATATGTTTGATACAATTTCCAGCACAGTAACAGAATTTGGTCGAATTGGCCCTCTGCTGAAATCTGGCCGAACTTTTCTCAAATTTGGATTTATTGGTATAGAGACTCTATCCATCCATATGATATAATTATATTCACTGAAACTGTATTAATATTTTCATTAATACCATTGTATATAGAAAAGGATTGCAGAGAGTCAATATTCAATGAAAAACACCGTTTTTAATTTTTTTTCTTTAATTTTTTAATCAAAGCATCAAAAGACTAACACCTTCAAAGCGTCGGAAGAGCGACACCTTCAACATTGATTTTGCAACACCTCTAGCGTCGGAAGATAAAATTCTTCATAATGTCGATATTGTGACACTTCAGCAAAGCATTGGTATTGCGACACTAATGCAGAGCGTCGGTATTGCAACACTTCAGCAAAGTGTCAGTATTGCGACACTTCACAAGCGTCGGTATTGTGACGCTTTGCAAGCATTGGTATTGTGACACTTCACAAGCGTCAGTATTACGACACTTTGCAAGTGTCGGTATTGCAACACTTTGAAAAATGTTGGAAAGAGTGTCGCTCTTTCGACACTTTATTGAAGTGTTGGAATTGGGACGTAATGGCTAACCACGTTTTGTCCGACCTCAAATTGTTGCTCTTGTGATGACTATGTGTTGGAATAGAAATGAAGTGGCCATCAAAAATTTGGCCAAATTTACTAGTGATCATATCAATTAAGACACTATTCCCACCTAAAGTGATAGTAAACTAAGGAAGAACACCCATAGATTCACCAAGCCTTCTATTATAAGCTATAAATTTACTATCAGTCACCAAAAAATTTGGAGAACCCAAATATTTTGAAGTTCAGGAGGATATAATACTTAAAGAGGATCCTTCATCGACTTCACATCGATAGAAATTTGTGGAATTAACTCTAACCCTTACTTGGAAAGGTGAAGAAAAAGTAAGACGAGGCTCAAAAAGACTATCCCAATCAAAGGAAACACTCCTAGAACTTGGATGGGGTACATTTGAAGAGACCAACACACCCCCAAGACCAAAATACCGTGAACTAGAAATCAAGAAGACTCTGCTGTTAGACACTCACCCTCCAAAAGAGGAGTGGGATTGACCTAATATTTCACTAGCTCAACCACCTTATCAATTAATGGTTGATTTGACTGCTGCGAAACCCTGATAGGTTCATGATTAGAATAACGTACAAAATCATACCATAATATTTGTACTACTGAAATCTCAAGGCACAAATGAGTAATACGATCTCCCTTACAAATATTACAAGGGAACTTAGGTTTAAATATTTTACGCCTAGGTTTATGATCAACATCAATGCCCCCATAATGAATAGAAATGGCTGGTGGAGGATTTCTAGCATGACCTGAAGAGGTTGGTGGAGGGTCTCCAACATGACTTGCAGAGGTTGACAACTCTTTCCCATGAGAGATATGGCTATTCCCCCAACCCAACTCACAGAAGCATGTGAGTGATCATCAACATAACTAATAGAGGTAAGTAAATCATTGCTAGTATGAATTGGAGTGACTAGACTTATGCCCCCTGCATGACTTATAGCGAACGAAGGCTCATCTCTAACATGAATACCAGACTTTAAAGATGATGAATGGAGAGAACTATACTTCTCCTCATTCCTCCTATTTCTCTTCTTTTTATATTTCTTATTGCAAGATGGAGGAGAAAGAGTGTAATATCCCTAGTTTGCTATTCTTTTATTAGAAATTTGAACATGTCCAAAAGGGTATAGTGTATCCCAATGGAAAATAATTGTGTGGATTTATATTATTATTTCAATTTAATAAAATAAAATGGAAATTAATGTGTAATGACTAAATTATGATTAGAGATATGAAAAGAAAATCAATGAGGATCGATAAGGTTGTAATACTTTCCCAGACTTCCAAAAATCCTTGGAAGGAATAAAGTGAATACAAAAATTAGATGGAGATAAATATCTAAAAATTAACCCAATAAAGAGGAAATTATTGGGAAGAGGTGGAATAAAGTTGGAAAGCAGAAAAAATATCTTTAAAAGTACCTTTGTGGAAGAAACAAAGGGAAATCATAGGCAATTACAAATACAACATTCTAAATTAACTGGACGCATTTAAGGGAAAAAATTTGGCGAAAGCAAGCTTAAATAAGTTGATTCCAGATAGACAAAGGGTTGTCTATCACTAGAGGAAAATATATCTACTCAGGGGTGAGATGTGGAGAAAGAGCTCTAAGGTTGGGAGGCAACTATTCAAACCTAAGTGGTATGCACTTTTAGTTTGGAATGGTATTGGACTTAAATTTTAATGCTGGGATGAACTACTGGAAAAGATAAAGTAGACATGTTAATATGAAAATTATGAGTTTAAATACGTGTTTAGAAACTAGAAAATTTATGAGTTATAATTATATTTTGATAGTTTGTACATTTAATGGAATTCATTATAGAATTAATAGTTCATTCTATATAGTTTCCCAGACATATTCTGTAGAGGACCAACTCTTAGAATATCTATAACCCAGTGATGGGTCTAGATCTGAGGTTAGGTACCTCATAGAAAACTTTATGGGTTAATTGACTATTCTAAAGTTCTGATATCAATTGTATATTGAATTAAATCTTAATAGAATTTACTTATAAATGAATATTGAATAACTTCATAGTATTTCTTTCAAATTTATATATTGCATGTATGTATAAGAATTCATATATGAACTAACAGTGATCCATATTTATGCAGGAATGCAACAGAATACAGAAATAACCATGAACATAGAGATGCAGCAGAAATAATTCTTCATTTCACTAATATGAAATAACAAAAATATTCTTACAAACATAATGGAAATAAAATAGCTAAGGGGCAGGTAGCAAATCAATAAGAAGAGATATGGTGGCTAAAGACATATAAAATGTGTTAAAATGAGGCTCGAGGGCCTATTTATTATTTAGAAACAATGTAGAACTCTAAACGTCCAAAAACCTAACCCTAGGAGACGAAGCGCCAAATCTATGGGCCCTGTTTGGGTAAATTGGTGTTTCAACTTTCCAGGGACGTACTTTGGCATAAGATATCCATTTCACGCGTATGATACATCATTATAAATATCTATCTGAGGACTACAACCATTGCCACATATATAAATTCCAAAACAGAATCATATTCACCGGACAAACGATGCCCAAAAAACATCGTTTGGGGCCTCAAAACGGCTCCAGAAGTTCAGGACCCAAAAAAATTGCTAAAAATAGTAAGTTGTGCTGCAACTTAAAAACTAAAAGAACTGATGGTGGGGTTTCAAATGGAATAGGTGGGTGGCCACCAATATCCACCTAGTTCATTAAGGCCCCAAAACGACTCTGGGGGTGGAGGACCCAAAAACCTGCTAAAAATAGTAAGTTGTGATGAATGTGAAAAGATACAAGAATTGATGGTGCTGGTCCAAATGGAATAGGTGGGGGGGCACCGATATTGACCTGGATCATTCCTCCCTCGTTAGGAAGCAATGGTCTCCATTGCATTGAGATCCTCCATGAGATGAGGCTAATTCTCTTGAACTGGGTATTAGATTTGTTGAACATGTCATGGACCTACGGGTGGACATGCTAGATGCGTATAGTAAATTTGGTTTCTTTATTAGCCTCAAAAAATACATGTGTGTATTCTGTATGTGTAGTTTCAAGATGTATGACAACATTAGGCGGTGGTGCATTGGGAGTCAAATCAATAGAGTGCTTATCCTGAGAGTGTAGAGGAACCTCTGTGAGTGAGGAGAAAATGTCCTCGTATTCCTCCATGACGTTGTCCATCTGCTGCAGCTATGCAAGGGAGCTCGGTTAAGAGGTTGTGGCCACAATATTATTCTTTCCATATGAGTGAGTTGTAAGGAAAATAAATTTCCTGGTTTGGGAAACAATATTACTGCATTGTTTTGCAGTAGTCAAAAAGATGACAGGGGGTGGTACTACCTCTGGGATCCTATACAAGTTATTTCCCAAAGTAATAAAAACAACACAAGGCCTAGAATCATACACATCATATCGCCTCTGCAAGTATGGTTGGCCCAGTAATACATTAGCTACATCAAGAGGAGAAAAATAACACAATACCTCATCCGTGAATGGCTTAATACTGTACGGAAGGTGACACTATTGGCAGATGCAAAGATCTCTCCCGGGGTGAAGCCACTCGATGGTATACATCTACAGGTGTGCTATGTTTTGTAGGCCAAGCCGCTTCACGGCTTCTACTGAAATGAGGTTCTGTTGGCTTCTGCTATTGACAATTAATTGTAGCGGAGAACCCTTCACCCACATCTGTGAATGGAAGAGGCACTACTCCTCTGGATCCTCCCTCTGGATCTTGGTGGTTGAAATAATGGCACTAGGATCTACATCGATGATCTGCTTCTCTTTGTCTAGTTCTGACTCAGGATCAGAAAATGCATCTGATTCGGGTGCCTATAGTTCATCCATGAATGACTGTTTGGCCCAACACTCGTTTGTGCTGTGAGTGGGGCTGTTATGAAATTGACACCGCTTCCCTGTGTCCTTCTTTTGATTTGTGGTATTGCTATGAGTCACACTGCTTTAGCCTTGCCCCTTCTTCTTCGCAGATCCAAATTCTCGCTTCTTCTACTTAAATTTATGCTCGATCTTGGCGGCATAGCGATATTTCGCACCAAGCGATGTAATGTCGAGGAACTCCATTTCCTCCTGAATGTGTTTGTGTAGAAAACTACGGTACTTGAGCTCCAATGTCCCTATGAATCTTAAATACCCAATTTTGTGCGTAGGGTATGGAATATATTCATCAGTTCGTGCAAATCTTGATCCCTTTGATGCTGCAGCATGGCCCATTGGATATATTTGTCCTCATAGCTCCCCATGGGGTAATATTGTTCCTTGATGCCATCTCGGAATGAATTCCAAGTGGGTGTGGCCTAGCACAGAGAGGGTTCCCCTTCGTCCTCTTTCTCACAGTAGGTTTTCCACCAGTATTTGACATGGGGGGAAACTTTAAGGAGTGCAAAAATAATCTTTTTTTGGTCAGAGAAATCATGGACCGAGAAATACCCTTCCAGCAAATTTAACCATCTATCTACAACATTTGCATCTATTTGGCCTTCAAATATAGGAATGTCAAAGTTTACCTGTACCTTGAAGGGAGTGATTCCTCCAGAGTGGCTGCTGGATGCAGATGCCCCATAGGTGGGTAGTCGTTGAAGGATGTGAGCAAAGTTATCCATCATCGCATTCCTTTGTTTCTCGAGGGCCTCCTCGAGCAATATTTTGATAAGATATCCTACTCCCTTGTCTTTCTTTTCTTCCGCCATGGGAGGTTGTCGGGGTTTGTGAGACTGATCTTGCAAGGGTTCAACCAGATCGAGCCCTAACTCCTTATACCCTGACCGCATTAGGGACATGCAAATAAAAACAAAGAAGGAGCATACTGCTCTGATACCACTTATCCGTATTTATGCAGGAACAAAACAGAATATAGAAATAATGATGAACATAGAGATGCAGTGGAAATAATGCTTCATTTCATTAATATCAAATAACAAAAATATGCTTACAAACATAATGGAAATAAAATAGCTAGGGTACTAGTAGCAAATCTCTAAGAAGAGATGTGGCAGCTACAGACCTCCGAACTGTGTTACAATAAGGCTCAAGGTCCTATTTATTATTGAGAAACAATGGAGAAATTTAAACGTCCAAAAACCTAACCCTAGGAGATGAAGCTCCAAAACTATGGGCCCCATTTGCGTAAATTGGAGTTTCAACTTCCCGGGGACATAACTTTGGCATACGATCTTTGTTTCACGCGTATGATACATCATTCTAAATATATATTTGAGGACTACAACTATTGCTGCGAATATCAATTCTAAAATGTAGCCAGATTAGTTAGACAAACGATGCCCAAAAAACGTTGTTTTTGCCTCAAAACGGCTTCGAAAGTTCAGGACCCGAAAAAATGCTACAAATCGTAAGTTGTGTTCCGACTTAAAAACTGAAAGAAATGATGGTGGGGGATCAAATGGAATAGATAGGTGGCCAGCAATATCGACCTAGATCATTAAGGCCCAAAAACGGCTCCAGGAGTGGAGGACCCGAAAACCTGTTAAAAATAGTAAGTTGTGCTGAATGTAAAAAGCTGCAAGAATTGATGGTGTTGGTCCAAATGGAAGAGGTGGGTGGCCACCGATATCCACTTGGATCAAAAAGTATGTAATAGGACTGAACAATATACATAAGAGAAATCTATATTGACAAACTATTGAGATTGATACAAGTATGGTTACAAATGCACAACTATAATAAGGACATTTGTGCATGCTAGTAGAAAAAAAAATCTTTATACTATATCAATAGTAGAAATATATAAGACATGTATTAGAGTTCATTAATTTGTAAAGCATTCAGGTATATATGTACACTAAACGAATTCTTCATATGAACCAAATAGAAAAACTATTGCGAACAACATGTTGAAAATATATTACTACAATGTTAAGTATAATTGGAAATCTCAATTGTTCACTGAAGGGTAAATACAGTCCAATTATGTGACAATTATAAATATCAAATAAATAGTTATAGGAAATACTCTATCATATATAGAGCTGCAAATAGCTATATTATACAATGCTAGAAACTAAGTCCCATATGGAAAGAAAATGGAAAATAGCAGTATGGAGTCATGAATTGATTCCAGATCTTCCAAGAAAGTTGAAAACCAACCTGAATATGAAAACGGATATAGTTAATGTTAGAGAAATTGTGGAGAAAACTATTCCATTACAGGTACCAGGGTATGAAAATTACCTATAAAATAAAATACAATGGATGGCAATACTAGTTGGAGTTATAAGAAAATATTTATTAACAACCAAAAGTACCAAGAAACGAAATATACATCTTACCTTATCAACCGCGAAAAAAAGACAAATCTGTCATAATAAAGGACGAACTTAGATCCTTTACAAATAAATCGAAAAAGTAAAATTAGATAAAAACCCAGTAGAAAATTTAGCCATTGTTAAATTAAGCTAAATATATGAAATTTGAAGACATGAACAATGGTAACAATTATCTATATCATTATAAAAACTGATTTAATAGGACACAGACCTTTAGATATCTCTCTTGTAAGATAGAGATATCTATGGTCCGGTGATAATCACAAAAATAGGAGATTTGGCAACGATAACCCTTTGAGTAATTCAGGTATATTATAACCTTAAAAGAATCCCTTAAATCAAAAATTTGAGAGTACAGGTAAGTAACAGAAAAAAATAATTCGATGCTTATCAGAATATACCTTCTTCTAGTTGCTGGTTCGGTTAGAGAATGCATTCGTGGAATAAATTTCATCAAGCATCCATCTGCATTATAAATTAAATACAATTAGAATTTGACCTCTAAAATGAATTAGTAGACTTACAGAATAGATATAAATGTCGTAAACCAAGTTTCAAACACCCTGAAAAAAAAAATTATTTAAATGAGGACAATGTGAGAAATCTAAGAAAAAGAAAACCTCAACGCTATACACTTCCACCCAGTGTGCTAATAGTCGCTGAGGATCTGGTAAAATAGATGAAGTTGGGATAACAAGCTCCTGTGTTGTAGAAAGGCATTGAGCTTTCTCTATTTTATATTTCCTCAATTTAACCATCTCATCATCTAACATTCTGAAATGGAAGAACTAATAGAGAAATGTGTACTCTGCAACTAATGTACATAAATGAAATTCTAAAAGGGAATTCAATGTAATGATATGGAAAAAAAAAATCATCGCAGATTAAAACTAAAATGAAAACCGTGTTATGGCTATCCCCTCTACTAAAATTATGACAGGTTGAGAGTATTCCAAAAATTAACAGTCTTTAGAACAAACAAAAATCTGAGACTTACCCATGTGATGTCTTCATTGAAAACCAAGTACAACCATTAGTTCTTGACATAGACAACAAAAAAATAATTCAAGAACTGAATGAACAAATAATTGAAGTCCCAGAAAACAAATGAAACCCCATAACATATAATGTAAGTGTTGCGCATCAAGAACGAACATGAATGAGTTACTTGGAGATAGAAAAACCAGAAGTGGGTTCATAATACATTAGAAATCCTTGTAGGGATGTATAAGATGTAATTATGAACATACTCCCACTACTGACAGAGAGCCTTATGGGCAAAGGTAGAGTTTTTCTACCAAGCAGTAAAACGACTTCAATAAAATGAACTGAGGAACTGAACCATCGTATAAACCAAAGCCATTTATGGATGTGGAAAACCCTAACTAACGTATAATATGCATCACCCAAGTGTCTCAAATCCGAGTGAAGATGAGTTTTCCTTGGCTTAATGAGCTCTGTCAGAGACTCGTGTGATTGGGTACAAGGGTCTTAAACTCGATTTGACTCTAAAGTACTGAACATGATACAACTTCGTAACCATGATATACGTAAGTGGTACTAAAATCTTACAAATCAAATAAATGAACCATATCAAAATTTGGATTTCCTGTAAAGTGTGTCAAGGTAATTATTAGTAAGGTCGTTGAAAACTATGTTGGGGAAAAGTCAATAGAGCATGAGTAAATGTATGGTGAGGGACAACTCAGCGATACCACGTTAGAGACCGAAATCCACAGTGGGAGAGGAAATCAACAAAGAATTCATAAAAGTCATATAAAAACCATTAACGTGTGTATGTGAGAACTTTGGTTAATACCATTACATAAATATAATCATTTGTTGGATGTTGCATTAAGGTATAGCTGAAACCTTAAATGTGTAAAGATGTAAAGTGGGTATGTTAGAATACGCTATATTGTGTAATATAATGAGGAAATTTAAATGATTAGGTTAAATAGCACTCGACCTAAATCTCGCATACAATGAAAGTCTATAGTCAAATATATGTGATAAAAAGATGGTATGGAAAGTAGTAAGTTATAGGTGATTGTCATAGTGGATGTGTTGTGTATAATAATTCATGTTTATAAGTTGCATGTAACGCAAATACCCTTGTTCATGGTAATGAGTAAATGAATGATAGGGTAAAAAGATTCATAGAAACATTATATTCATAAATGAATAAAGATAAATATTTTAGACCTCTATCTCCATAGTACTAAGTGAGAAAGACTATTTCCTTAGGGGGAAATTGTAACCGAGTTGAAACATTAGATACTAACTTACGAGTAAACAAACAAAGTGGAGTAAAGAAGGTATGAGTGACAGAAGTGAGTCGGAAGGTTATTAATTATAGTGAGATCCTAATAATAAGTTAGATATGTTATTATAATTAGAAAAAAAAAAATTACGAAGTGAGAGGTGTTACAAATGGTATCAGAGCCCATGTTAATACACTGGGCAAAAATGTGTCCTCACCAGAAAAATTATGTTGCTGTAAATTTTTATTAAATTTAATTTTCACTAATGTTTAACTTTGTGACAGTGAAACAGTGCTTAAGTATATAGCTACGAACAATGATTCAAGGGGACGAGCTATATGTGGATCTAGGTGGTGAAGAAAATCCAGCAGATCCAAATTCTCCATTGATGGCTATGTTGCATCGAATGCAAAGAGAAATGATGCAACTGAAAAACCACAATGAAAGGATATCTTTAGCCAGTGAAGAGAAAGATAAATTAATAAGAGATTTGACCTCTTGGAATAGTTAAGAAGGTGAAGATTCTTGAAGGAAGAGAAAGGGAAAGGTAAATCACTTTGAAAATTCTGAGGAAGATGATGCCTCTAGACAACAGTCTAGGAGGAATAAGGAATTGCAAGGTGAATTCCAGAAAATCAAGCCTCCCTCCTATGATGGAGAGAAGGAGGAATATTTTAAAGCATGAATTATAAACATGATAAAGTACTTTCAGGTTTATGAATATGAAAGTAACTAGAGATCTAGGGTGGCTATCTATCAGTTGCAAGCTAAGGCAACCTTGTGGTGGGAAGAAACCAAGATGGTTCATGTCATAGATGAGAAAATTGTTACTTGGAAGGATTTCCAAATCAAATTAAAAAATAGATATCTGAATGAACGCTATTATGACGATAAATCAAAACAGTTTCATGAACTTAGATTGGGATAGCTTACTATTGATGAATTTGTAACCAAATTCACCAATCTGCTACAACATGTACCTTATATAAAGGAGGAGAAAGCAAAGGTACAACGTTTCTTAAACTTTTTACGTACTATATAGAAAGAAAATATAGAATTTTATAATGCTAAGACCATGGATGAAGTGGTGCGCAAGGCAAGATTGTGTTACCAACAATTCAAGGGAAAAAATGAACAAATGAAGAATTGGAAAAACAAAGAGAAGGGTGACTCCAGTGGGAAAGAACAAAACCATCATATCTGAAGAACTTTGGGAGAAATAAAAAAAGAAAAAAGTTCACCAAATCGGGAGAAACTCACCCAGCTCAATCACAAATGGGGTCCAAGCAGATGAATGGAAAAAACAAAAGAGAAGGGACTATCAAAATGAGAGAGCCTCTAAAGTGTTGGGGTTGTGGAGAACCTCATTTACTGAGGGAATGTCCACATAGAAACATTCAGACTATAAAAGTACTAAGAGAAGCAACGACTATAAATGATGTGGAAAGAAACATCCCCAAAATCAGTGCTGCTATAGAAGATCATCAAGCAGAACACCAGTCCAATATGGTTGAAGTAAAAGGTGGAATCGGAAGGGGAATTCCTTCCAAAGGCACTTCAAATCTTTCCAGGGGAAGAAATTGAGCTTCAGAACAGGACAGTAGCCAGGGTGAAATTGCAATGGAGGGACTTTGCACCTGAAGAGGCTACTTGGGAGTGAGAGGAAGATATGATGGAAAAATATCCATTAATGTTTAGACAGTGATTTTGTTTTATTTTGTCTTGACAACATCGAGGATGGTGTTTTGTTTTTAGAGGGGAAATATGTAATATCCCTAGTTTTCTATGCTTTTATTAGACATTTGAACAAGTCCAAAAGGGTACAGTGGATCCCAATGGAAAACAATTATGTCTATTTATTTTATTATATCAAGTTAATAAAATAAAATGGAAATTAATGTTGAATGACTAGATTATCATTAGAGATCTAGAAACAAAATCCATGAGGATGGATACGGTTGTAAGAATTTCCCAAACTTCCAAAAATCCTTGGAAGGAATATTGTAAATACTGAAATTAGATTGGAGATAAATAACTAAAAACAACCCCAATAAAGAGGAAATTATTGGGAAGAGGTGGAATAAAGCTGGAAAGCAAAAAAGCTAGCTTTAAAAGTACCTTTTTGGCAGAAACAACGGGAAAGCCTAGGCAAACAGGAATACAACATCCTGAATTAACTAGACGTAGCTAAGGTAAATGGGCTGGGGAAAGAAAGCTTAAATAATTTGATTCAGGATAGACAAAGGGTTGTCTATCACTGGAGGAAAGGATCTCTGCTTGGGGGTGAGCTGTGGAAAAAGATCTCTAAGGTTGGGAGGCAACTATTTAGTATTAAGTGGTATGCACATTCAGTTTGGAATGGTACTGGAATTAAATTTTAATGCTGGGGTCAACTACTAGAAAAGATAAAGTAGCCATGTTAATATGAAAAATATGAGTTTAAATCTGTGTATAGAAACTATAAAATTTATGAGTTAAGATTATATTTTGGTAGTCCATACATTTAACAGAATTCACTATAGAATTAATAGTTCATTCTGTATATTTGAATAGACATATTTTGCAGAGGACCAACTATCAGAATGTTTATAACCTAGTGATGGGTCTAGATCTGAGGTTAGGTACGTCACAAAAAACTTTGTGACTTAATTTACTATTCTAAAGTTCTGATATCAACTGTATACTGAATTAAATCTGAATAGAATTTACTTATACATGAATATTGAATAACTTCATAGTATTTCTTTCAAATTTATATACTAACATGTATGTATTAGAATTGAAATATGAATTAACAGTATGTAACAGGACTGGACAATATGCATAAGAGAAATCTGTATTGACAAACTATTGAGATTAATACAAGTATGGTTACAATTGCACAACTATAATAAGGACATTTGTGCATGCTAGCAGAAAAAAATCTCTCTATTATATCAACAGTAGAAATATATAAGACATGTATTAGAGTTCACAATAATCTTATTCGACAACAAATTTTTCATATGAACGAAATAGAAAAACCATTGCGAACAACATGTCGAAAATATATTATTACAATATTAAGTATAATTGGAAATGTCAATTGCTCACTGAAGGGTTAATACAGTCCAATTATATGACAGTTATAAATATCAAATAAATAGTTTTAGGAAGTACTCTGTTATATATAGAGCTGCAGCCAGTTAAATTATACAGTGATGGAAACTAGGTCCCATATGGGAAGAAAATTGAAAATAGAAGTATGGAGTCATGAATTGATTCCATATCTTCAACGAAAGTTGAATACCAACCTCAATATGAAAACGAATATAGTTAATGTCGGAAAAATTGTGGAGCCAAATATTCCATTACAGGTAACGGGGTATGAAAATTACCTGTAACAGAAAATACAATGGATGTCAATACTAGTTGGAGATATAACTAGAGATTTATTAACTACCAAAATTACCAAGAAACGGAGTCTACATCTTACCTTATCAACCAAAAAAAAGAGATGGATCTATCATAATAAAAGACGAAGTTAGATCCTTTACAAATAAGTCGAAAAAGTAAAATTATATAAAAACCAAGTAGAAAATTTAGCCAAGGTTAAATTAAGCTAAATATATGAAATTCAAAGACATGGACATGGGTAACAATTATCTATATCATTATAGAAGCCAAGCTAATAGGACGTAGACCTTTAGCTATCTCTGTTGGAAGACAGAGATATCTATGGTCCTGCGATAATCACAAAAAAAGGAGATATGACAGCAATAACCTTTTGAGTAAGTCAGGTATATTGTAACCTTAAAAGAATCCCTTAAATTGAAATGCAGAGAGTAGAGGTAAGTAACATAAAAGAAACAATTCGATGCTTATCAGAATATACCTTTTTCTATTTGCTAGTTGGGATGGAGAATGCATCCGTGGAATAAACGTCATAAGGCATCCATCTGCGTTATAAACGCAATACAATTAGACTTTGACCTCTTAGATGAATTATTTGAGTTACAAAACAGATATAAATGTCGTAAAAAAAATTTCAAACACCCTAAAAAAAAACTTTTATTTAAATGATGATAGTGTCAGAAATCGAAGAAAAAGAAAACGTCAACACTATACACTTCCACCCAGTGTGTTAATAGTCACTGAGGAACTGGTAAAATAGAAGAAGTTGGGATAACAAGCTCCTACATTGTAGAAATGCATTGATATTTCTCGACTTTATATTTCCTCAATTTAACCATTTCGTCATCTAACATTTTTAAATGGAAGAACTAGCAAAGAAATGTATTCCAAAAATGAACACATTCTTCAGAACAAACAAAAATCCGAGACTTACACATTTTATGTCTCCGTTAAAAACTGAGTACAACCATCAGTGTTGGATATAGATAGCAAAAAAAAAGGTGAAGAACTAAATGAATGAATAATTGAAGTCCCAGAAAACAAATAAAACCCCAGAACATATAATGTAAATGTTGTGCATCAAGAACGAATAGGAATGAGTTACCTGGAGATAGAAAAACTAGCAGCGGGTACATAATACATTAGAAATCCTTGTAGGGATGCATAAGATGTAATTCCTAACGTACTCCCACTACTGACAAAGAACCTTATGGGAAAAGGTAGAGGGTTTCGACCAAGAAGTAAAACGACTTCAATAAAATGAACTGTGGAATTGAACCATCGTATAAACCAAACCCATTTATGGATGTGGAAAACCCTAACTAACGTATAATCTTCATCATCTAAGCAACGATGAGTTTTCATCAGCTTAATGAGCTTCGTCAAAGACCCATTTGATCGGGTACAAGGGACTTAAACTCGATTTGACTCTAAAGTATTAGATGTGATACAACTTAGTAACCAGGATATACGTAAGTGGTACTAAAATCTTACAATTCAAATAAATGAACCATATCAAAATTTGGATTTCTTGTAAAGTCTATCAGTGTAGTTATTAGTAAGGTCATTGAAAACTGGGTTAGGGAAAAATGAATAGAACATGAGTAAATGTATGGTGAGGGAAAACTCTTAGCCATACCACATTAGAGACCGAAATCCATGGTGGGAGAGGAAATAAATTGAGAAGTCATATAAGTCATACAAAAACCATTAACCTGTGTATGTGAGAACTTTGGTTAATACTAGTACAAATATAATCATTTGCTAGATGTTGCATTAAGGTATATCTGAAACCTTAAATGTGTAAATATGTAAAGTGGGTTGTTAGAATACGCTATATCGTGTAATATAATGAGGAAAGTTAAATGATTAGGATGAAGAAAATTTGACATAAATATCGCATATAATGAAATTATATAGGCAAAGATACATGGTAAAAAGATGGTATGGAAAGCAGTAAGTTAGAGGTGATTGTCATAGTGGATGTGTTGTGTATAATAATTCATGTTTATAAGTTTCATGTAATGAAAAGACCCTTTTTCATGGTAATGAATAAATGAAGGATAGGGTAAAAAGAGTCAAAGAAACTTTATATCCATAAATGAATAAAGGTAAATATGTTATACCTCTATCTCCATAGTACTAAGGGAGAAAGACTAGTTTTCCTTAGTAGAAAATTGTAACTGAGTTGAAACATTAGATACTAACTTACCAGTAAACATGCAAAGTGGAGTATATAAGTTATGAGCGACATAATTAAGTCAGAAGGCTACTAATTATAGTGAAATCCTATTAATAAGTTAGAGATGTTACTATAACTAGAAAAAACAATTGGGAAGTCAGAGGTGTTACAAATGGTATCAGAGCCCATGTTAAAACGTTGGGAAAAAATGTCTACTCACACCAGAAAAATTATGTTGCTGTAAATTTTTATTAAATTTAATTTTCACTAATGTTTAATTTTTTGTACAGTGAAACAGTGCTGAAGTGTACAACTGTGAACCATGAGTGAAGGGGACGAGTTGCATGTCAATCTAGGTGGTGGAGAAAATGCAGTAGACCCAAATGCTCCATTGATGGCTATGTTGCATCGAATGCAAAGATAAATGATGAAACTAAAAAACCACAATGAAAGGCTATCTTTAGCCAGTGAAGAGTAAGACAAATTAATAAGAGAATTGACCTCCCAGAATAGTCAAGAACGTGAATATTCTAGAAGTAAGAGAAAGGGAAAGGTAAATCACTTAGAAGATTCTAAGGAAGATGATGCCTCTAGGTAGCAGTCTAGGAGGAATA
This sequence comes from Pinus albicaulis, assembly GCA_034641835.2. Taxonomy (NCBI): domain Eukaryota; kingdom Viridiplantae; phylum Streptophyta; class Pinopsida; order Pinales; family Pinaceae; genus Pinus; species Pinus albicaulis. Next base: position 200,257,527 of record CM076571.1, on the reverse strand, counting down.
AGAAATTGTAGGGTGAATTCTGGAAAATCAGGCCTTCCTCGTATAATGGTGAGAAGGAGGAAGATGTTGAAGCATGGTTTCTACACATGATAAATTTCTTTGAGGTTTATGAATATGAAAGTAACTTCAGAGCTAGGCTGGCTATCTATTAGTTGCAAGATAAGGCTACCTTGTGGTGGGATGAAACCAAGATGGTTAATGTCATAGATGTGAGAATTTTTACTTGGGAGGATTTCCAAATCAAATTCAAAAATAGATATCTGAATGAGCGCTATTATGATGATAAAGCAAAACAGTTTCATGAACTTATATTGGGACAACTTACTATTGATGCATCTGTAACCAAATTCACCAATCTGCTACGCGATGTACCTTATATAAGGGAGGAGAAAGAAAAGGTACAATGTTTCTTAAACTGTCTACCTACTATATAGAAGGAGAAGATAGAATTTGATAATCCAAAGACAATGGATGAAGTGTTGTGCAATGCAAGGCCATGGTACCAACAATTCAAGGGCAAGAATGAACAAATAAAGAATTCAAAAAACAGAGAGAAGGGTGATTCCAGTGGGAAGAGAAAAAAACCAGGATATTTGAAGAACTTTGGGAGAAATAGCCAAAGAAAGAAGCTCACCAAAATTGGATTAAATCAACCAGCTCAATCACAAATGGGGTCAAAGAATATGAATGGAAATAGTAAAAGGGAAGGGAAATTGAAAATGAGAGAGCCTCCAAAGTGCTAGGGTTGTGGAGAACCTCATTTACTGAGGGACTGTCCACAAAGAAACATTCATGCTATACAAGTACTGAGAGAAGCAATGACTATAAATGGTGTGGCAAGAAACATCCCCAAAACCAGTGCTGCTCTGGAAGATCATCAAGCAGAACACCAGTCCACTATGGTTGAAGTAGAAGGTGGAACCAAAAGGGGAATTCCTTCTAGAGCCACTTCAAATATTGGCACAGGAAGAAATTAAGCTCTGGAACAGGACAGTGGCCAGGGTTAAAGTGTAGTGGAGGCACTTTGCACTCGAAGAGGCTACTTGGGAGTGAGAGGAAGATATGATGGAAAAATATCCATCACTGTTTAAACAATGATTTTGTTTTATTTTTTCTTTACAATGCCGAGGACGGTGTTTTGTTTTTATAGGGGGAATATGTAATATCCCCAGTTTTCTATGCTTTTATTAGACATTTGAACAAGTCCAAAAGGTTACATTAGACCCCAATGGAAAAAAATTATGTGGATTTATTCTATTATTTCAATTTAATAAAATAAAATGGAAATTAATGTGCAGTGACTAGATTATGATTATAGATCTGGAAGCCAAATCCATGAGGATGGATAAGGTTGTAAGGGTTTCCCATGCTTCCAAAAATCCTTGGAAGGAATAAAGTAAATACTAAAATTATATTGGAGATAAATAACTGAAAAGTACCCCAATAAATAGGAAATTATTGGGAAGAGGTGGAATAAATCTGGAAAGTAGAAAACCTAGCTTTAAAAGTACCTTTGTTGAAGAAACAAAGGGAAATCCTACGCAAACATGAATACAACATATTGAATTAACTGGCCACAGTTAAGGGAAACAGGTTGGGGAAAGCAAATGTAAATAAGTTGATTCAAGATAGATAAAGGGTTGCCTATCACTGGAGGAAAATATCTATGCTCAGGGGTGAGCTGTGGAGAAAGAGCTCTAAGGTTTGGAGGCAACTAGTCAAACCTAAGTGGTATGCACATTTAGTTTGGAATGGTATTGGACTTGAATTTTAATGCTAGGATGAACTACTGGAAAAGATAAAGTAGCCATGTTAATATGAAAATTCTGAGTTTAAATCTGTGTTTCGAAACTAGAAAATTTATGAGTTATAGTTATATTTTGGTAATCTATAAATTTTACAAAATTCACTATAGAATTAATAGATCATTCTGTATAGTTCCACGGCAATATTTTGTAGAGGACAAACTCTTGCAATATCTATAACCCAGTGATGTGTCTAGATCTGAGGTTAGGTATCTCACATAACAGTTTGTGAGGTAGTTGACTATTTTAACGTTCTTATATGAAATGTATACTGAATTAAATCTTAGTAGAATTTAGTTATACGTGAATATTGAATAACTTCATAGTATTGCTTTAAAATTTATATACTAACATGTATGTATAAGAATTGAAATATGAACTAACAGTATGTAACAGGAGAAAATAGTATACATAAGAGAAATATGTATTGACAAACTATTGAGATTAATACAAGTATTGTTACAAATGCACAACTATAATAAGGACATTTTTTGCATGTTAACAGAAAAATATCTTTGTACTATATCAAAAGTATAAATATATAAGACATGTATTAGAGTCCATTAATTTGTAAAGCATTCAGGTATATATGTACACTCAAAAAATTCTTCATATAAACCAAATAGAAAAACTATTGCGAACAACATGTTGAAAATATATTACTACAATATTAAGTATAATTGGAAATCTCGATTGCTTAGTGAAGGGTAAATACAGTCCAATTATATGACAGTTATAAATATGAAATAAATAGTTGCAGTTAGTAGTATGTTATATATAGAGCTGCAAACAACTCAATTATACAGTGCTGGAAACTAAGTCCCATAGGGGAATAAAATGGAAAATAGAAGTATGGAGTCATGAATTGATTCCAGATCTTCCACGAAAGTTGAAGACCAACCTGAATATGAAAACATATATAGTTAATGTCGGAGAAATTGTGGAGCAAAATATTCCATTACAGGTACTAGGGTATGAAAATTACCTGTAATAGAAAATACAATTGATGTCAATACTAGTTGGAGCTATAACTAAGATTTATTAACAACCAAAAGTACCAAGAAACAAATATAAATATTACCTTATCAACCACGAAAAAGAGACAGATCTATCATAATAAAAGACAAAGTTAGATCTTGTACAAATAAGTTGAAAAAGTAAAATTAGATAAAGACCTATTAAAAATTTAGCCAAGGTTAAATTAAGTTAAATATATGAAAGTTGAAGACACAAACAAGGGTAAAATTATCTATATCATTATAGAAACTGATTTAATAGGACGTAGACCTTTAGATATATCTGTTGGAAGACATAGATATCTATGGTCAAGTGATAATCACAGAAAAAAGAGATATGACAACGATAACCCTTTGAGTAAGTCGGGTATATTATAACCTTAAAATAATCCCTTAAATAGAAACACAAAGAGTAGAGGTAAGTAATAGAAAAAGACAACAATTCGATGCTTATCATAATATACGCTTTTCTAGTTGTTGGTTCGGTTGGAGAACACATCCATGGAATAAATGTCAAGAGGCATCCATCTACGTTATAAATGAAATACAATTATAAGTTGACCTCTGAGACAAATTAGTAGAGTTAAAGAACAGATATAAATTCCATAAATGAAGTTTAAAACACCCTAAAAACAAACGTTTATTTAAATGAGGATAGTGTGAGAAATCCAAGAAAAAGAAAACCTCAACGTTATACTCTTCCATCCAGTGTGCTAATAGTCACTGAGGACCTAGTAAAATATAAGCAGTTTGGATAAGAAGCTCTGAATTATAGAAATGCATTGAGCTTTCTCCACTATATATTTCCTCAGTTTAACCATTTCATCATCTAACATTCTAAAATGGAAGAACTAGAAGATAAATGTATACTCTGCAACTAATGTAAATAAATGAAATTCTAAACGGGAATTCAATGTAATGATACGGAAAAACAAAATCATTGCAGATTAAAACTACAATGAAAACCATGTTACATTTATCCCCTCTATTGAAATGATGAGAGGTTGAGGGTATTCCAAAAATTAACATAGTCTTCCGAACAGACAAAAATCCGAGACTTACCCATGAGATGTCTTCATTAAAAACCGAGTACAGCCATCGGTGGTAGACATAGAAAGCAAAAAAGGAAGTCAAGGACTGAATGAACAAATAATTGAAGTCCTAGAAAAAAAATTAAGCCCCAGAATGTATAATGTAAATGTTGTGCATCAAGAACGAACATGAATGAGTTACCTGGACATAGAAAAACCAGCAGCAGGTGCATAATACATTAGAAATCCTTGTAGGGATTCATAAGACGTAATTCCGAACATACTCCTGATACTAACTGAGAGCCTTATGGGCAAAGGTGGAGGGTTTCGACCAAGCAGTAAAACAACTTCAATAAAATGAACCGAGGAATTGAACCATCGTATAAACCAAAGCCATTTATGGAAATGGAAAACCCTAACTAATGTATAATCTACATCGTCCAAGTGTCACAAATCCGAGCGAATATCATTTTTCATCGGCTTAATGAGCTCTGTAAGAGACCCATGTGATTGGGTACAAGGGTCTTAAACTCAATTTGACTCTAAAGTACTATACGTGATATAACTTTGTAACCAAGATACACTCTAGTGGTACTAAACTATTACAAATCAAATAAATGAACCATGTCGAAATTTGGATTTCCTGTATATTATGTCAGTGTAGCTATTAGTAAGGTCATTTAAAACTGTGTTGGGGAAAAATCAATAGAACATGAGTAAATGTATGGTGAGGGGCAACTCATATCCATACCACGTTAGAGACCAAAATCTATGGTGGGAGAGGAAATCAACTAATAAGTCATAGAAGTCATATAAAAACCATTAACGTGTGTATCTGAGAACTTTGGGTAATGTTAGTCATCAATATTTTTCACCTGTTGATGATGACTAGTTTTTAAAGCCAATTTTTCTAGAAGCTAATCTCAAATTTGTCAAATCTGTCATCTAGAAAACACCCCTAAACAATTTTTGTGCTCCTACCTTTTCCAGTCAGCCTATGATGAGGAAAAACCTAGTTGTCAGGTCCCATCTTGTTTCAATCATATAATCTTGTCCATGAGTTGTCTTCTGCTAAAATTTATCTGTTGTCAATTACCCTCATCCCCAGGTCATTAATTATCCAAGTGTTTATAAAAGTCAGCCACCCTACCTCTCGTCATCTGTCATTTTGAGATCTAATCCTACCCAAGGAAAATACTCAAAATCTGTCTAAGATCTCCCCTAAGTTAGGTAGTGGTGCTTTAGGGAATCACTTCCTTGGAAAAAACATCCCGAGCCAAAATATTTTGTTCAATACCAGCCAAACCTTAATTAGCGCTTAATCTGAAAAAAACAAAGCTTGATACAACCATAGGTCATGCCACTAAAAGGTCTTGATGTCTCAGTAGTACATGTTTCAAAAGCCAAGCTGATATAATTTTTATCTATAGTGTTTCAGTGTCTCTTTCAAAATTAGAGATGTACAAGTATTCCAGAACACATTATCAAACTAAACATAAGAAGACAGTTGCTTCTCATGTTGTCTTAAGCCTGGGATAAGAATATTAGTCAGAGAGAAAATAAAATAAGCCTCTGCAAAACACAGTCAAGAAAGGTTAGTGAGTAATTACTAGCCAGCAAATACTCTACAAATACGAGTCATGTGGCTCCTGGTTTAAAAGATTCACAAGGATTTTCCGACCACGGGATACATATCTCAGAACATGCCTCTAATATCATATTGTCAAATTTTCACTTTATTACTTATTTTGATATACCAAGTAGAGATATGTATTACAAGGAAAGATGACACAGTTTGAGAAAGGGATGAAATGTCATGACTGTGTTAACCTCCTCCAGTATGAGCAAATGGTTGGGTCACTTGTTGCAAACCTCCTCCAAGAAAGAGCAGATGGTTGAGTCACATGTTGTAAACCTCCTCAATTATAAAGAGCAGATGTTTTGGAAATATTATGTTAACCTCCTTCATTTAAAAGCAGATGGTTAGGAACATGATAAGGGCCTCCTTCATTTAAAAAGCAGAGGGTCAGGAATAGAGATATAGCCTCATTTAAAGAGCACAAGACTAACAATGTTTCAAATGACCTAAAAAATTGTTTACACCACTTCCTCCAAAAGGATGAAGTAATTGATATATCAGTAGTGTTTCAAAGGGTGTTGAAATGAGTTCACTGTTTAAAGGACAAAGTTGAAAATCAGTGAAAGAAACTGAAGGTTCACGGTTTGAAGCCATTTGTGACATCATCAAAGAATTGATACAATGGTGTCAAAATAAGTCTTTCCTCTTTTATCTATAAAGGCCTCCTTCGAAGAGTAACCAAAGGCTAGAATGTCCAAAACTTGGAACAAGCTCATCAAAATGACATGAATGGTGTGACACAATGATTCAAGTTCAAGACAACATTCAAAGAAATAAAACATACCACAGTCATAGACAAGACCGTTTTATGCACATAAGACCAAAGTTTGTGGTTTGTATATGATTTTATTAAGGGTTTTTAAAAAGGCCATCTCCTTCATGAACAGATGTAGGTCAAGCTTGGCAAGTGAAAATAAGGGTTTATCAACAGTCAAAAGGAAAATGTCAATATAAGGTGCCTAATAGTGTTTGAAAAACATGAACAATGGGCATAATCAATCATCAAACACCAGAGAGTTGAATTGTCAAAGAAATTTATAGAATTGTCAAATCACCTCCTTCCAAGAGATAGGCAAAGGATACATCAGCAGTCTTGGATATGGTTCTTGAGAAATTTTCCTTTGAAGGAAAGAATGGAAAAAAAGTGACAAAGCAATAATTTTTCATAGGTTAAAAACCTATTTCACCTCAAGCAAAAAGATGACTTTTCTGGTGTTTACAAAACCTTGTTTCCACTGTTCATAAAAACCTCCTTCAAACTGTCATGAGAATAAAACTTGAGCTAAAAACCTTCATCCGAATAGTCAAAGAAAGAGAGCTGGTTGTGTTTGACATTAGTTCTTGCATATAAAAGGGACAAAAAAGATTAGAAAATGTCATCATTATCAAGAGCTACATTAGTGGTCTCAGGGGTTATTTCCTTAATGAATAGGCAGTGAAAAGGTCTTGCTTTTTAGGAGGCCTCTTTACTTCAAAAAATTCATGGATATGAGGGTCTTCAAAAAGAAGCTGGCCACAACATTATTTTTATGAGTCTTGTTCGAATAGAGGGATTTATGGTATTTTAAAAAGTGACATATACTAATAGTAGTGATTTATGTTTTTACATGACATAAACATTTTAAACAAACGTCTAAACCCTCCAAAGCTAACTACCAAAGCATTAAAGTTTTTTTCAAATAAAAAGGAGGGAGGAGACCATTTAAAAGGTTCCATGAGCAATTTCAAAACATGAAGCATACCCTCATTGGCTGCTTACTGAAGAAACAAAGCATTTTCGGGAAAAATTTCAAGGTTTTTGGTGCTAAAGGTTTGTGCGGCATGCCTGTAGATGTGTGCGGCGTGCCTGTGAGTGCCCGAACAAAGAGGTTGAATGGAGGCACGGCACACCTATGTTTTCGGTCACCGGGCACCCAAAACCGACCCGACTACCTCCATCTACATGGCGTTCTCTGTTGCAAATGGCCCGCTCAGCCAAAAGGTTTCCAAAGACACTTTTAAAAGCTTCTCCAATGATAAACAAAGTCCACGAAGCTATCTTTAATGTATTTCTCCTCTCCTTGATAAATTTTGAGGTTAAAAGGGGTGTTTTCCTTGTTATGTTTTTCAAAGGGATAGAAACAGTGAAAAGAGAAGACTAATATACCATCCTGAAAGGTGCTCTTTGTGCTATGAAATAACTAAAACACCCATAGTTGCAAGAAGGAATACAGAGTTAGTTTAAAGAGGTTTTCCAATCATTTTAAAAGGGTGTCCTAACAGTGTTTACAAAAGGCAGTTTGCCTGCTAAAAACAAAGAGATAAACAATGATTAGGAGATTGGGCCTTTGGTCAAAATCAAAGAAGTATTTTTTGCAGTTGGTGTCAAAGATTAATACAGTGATAGGGGAAGGTGTTTTATTAGTTTTTAAAGAACCCTAATTACCTTTCAAAATAGTGATAACAAAAGAGCAGTATCTGAAGAGAAAGGTGTTTGTGCCGAAACAAAGGGAGATTTCTTTTCAAAAAAAAAACCACAAACATACCTTGTTTAAACCTTTTTCTCAAACACAGTGATTAAAGGATTGTGAGCTAGTGAAATTTGTGCAGCCCCCAGAATCCAAAAATCAGAGTCTGTTTTGAAGGTCTTCAAGTCAGTTGAAAGATATCTTGTTTACTTTTTAAAGGCCAGTGAATATCAAAGGTGCAGTGCTTCAGGGGAGGATTTTTTGTGTTAAAACAAAAGAAATCATTTTTCAACAAAGAACCAAAAAACACATATTATTCAAGATCTTTGCCCAAACACAGTGATAAAGTGTTTTTGGTTATCATTTGACAAATACTTGTTTGCTAGCGTCAAAGAAGCCCAGTGACCTGCAAAGAGGAAAAGGTGTGCTGTTGGGAAACTATTTTAGAGACCATTTGAATCAGCCTTGTGTTGGTCATCCAGTAAAGAGTATCCAAAGAAAAATGCCTCCCAGGAAAGAGAGCAGAAGTGGCCCTCACAAAACGTATGAACCTTTTCGAACTGAGGAGTTAAATGCCCATCCTTCGGTACTTTTTAACTTTCATGAAGTTGGATGTTTGGAGTTTTGTCAAAGGGTTCAGGAGGTAAAAAGTTATCTTCCCTTGACACACCTATTTGCTTTAAGACTACAAGGGAAACATGTTCATCTGGTAGGCTTACATTTCAAGCTTTCTCCTAGATCCATTTCCAGAGCTACCAAAAATCCATATGTCAGACAAAAATGGTTTAAACAGAGCTACCTAGACTCAAATCAATATAAACCTTTTTTGAAACTAGAGCATCGGGATGCATGCCCATCCATCTTTCCTTTTTCATATTTGTTGACCAGCTATGCTCCCCTCATGAAGATAATCATGAAATATTTCACATGCGAGGGAATGTTTTCTCGGGTCTATGCTTACCATGTCCAGTTACTCATGCACTTCACAAGAACCCAATTGTTAAAGCTCCCCTTTTTCCTCCATAGAATTATTGAAAATATGGCTTCCACTGATCAAAAGAGACCTTACTCTTAGCAGCCAACTTGTCTTTTCCATCATTCCCTTATCAAGATTGTCATTCTTCATCAACTTGAGAAGAAGGGAATCTATTGGGACACTTTCATTTCACATCCCGATTTCCCCACTACTTCTTCATCCCATGCATCTCCTTCACCTTCCAGTCATCCTCTTTCTCCTGCCTCTAAGTAAACCCACTCCTAAGAAGCAAAAATCTCCCATGATTGATCAAGAAGAAGAGCATAATGAATAAGAAAAATACAGTGAGTAAGAACAACACAATGATGAAGAGGAGCAAAGTGAGGAAAGGTAGCATAGTGATAAAGAAAAAAATATTAAAGATGATCCAAATAAAAGGGAGCAAAGTGAAGAAAAACATAGTGATGAAAGGCAGCACATTGATGAAGAAGAGCACCATGAAGAAGAGAAAAACAGTGAAGAGGGAAATGATGAAGAAATGAAACAGTTTGATGAGGAACACAACAGCCACAAAGAGGAGGATATTGGTAGCCCTCACAGGAGCAAACATGTTGAGAATGAAGCACAAAACATTGAGGATACAGAGCCTAAAATTCCTGAAGAAAGCAGGGACAAAAGTGAAAAGGGTAGCCCTCAAGGAGAAATGCAAGGTGATAGTCAAGGCATTCATGAAGAAGGTCAAAACAGTGGCAAGGATGATGAGGGGAGTAGCAAGGGCAAATACCAAATAGAGCATGTGCTGGCTACCTCTCCTAGGCAAGGGGCCATGCTTTCTTCTCCAAAGGCGACAAAGCCCCGAACATCAAGAAAGAAAATGCCTCAAATTGTAACTCCAAATGTTACTAGATCCCTCCGAAGGAAAGGGAAGTTTCCCAAGAAATCCATTGTAGAATTACCAAAGAGGAAGACCAAGAAGGCCACCCAAAGCAATGGAAAGGAGAAGGAAGAAATTAGCCATGAGAAAGAGAGGGAATTTGAAATAATTTAGATAAAAAGTGATGACAAAAAAAATGAGGCCAGAATCCTAGAGTCTCTCTTGATAAATAGAGAAGAAAAATTCATGATCTAAGAGCGGATCTAGAGAGGTCTAAAAACCTCATTCATTTTATACAAACACAAAACAAGAAGATGAGTGTCCACATGGCGGTGTATGAGACATGGGCTAGTAAGTATCAAAAGGAGGCCTCCAAAGTGAAAATTAAGTTGGAAGAACTCATGGGTGAGTTCAATGATAGTAAAGAAGAAGATCAGCCAAGGAGAAAGAGGCCAAGAACCATGGGACTCAAAAAAGCTTCGGAGAAACAAAAAGAGGAAGAGGTCACCCTTTTTCAATCTTTTCCTCTTACTACATTGTTCACCCAAGAGATAGAAAACAATAGAGAAGCATGGCTTGAAAGGGCGAATGAACACTTGGAGAAGAAGTTGGAAAAGGCCTATAGAGATTTGGACCTTCAAATAAAAATGGTCGGGCACTATAAGAAGCTTAATCAGTTTTCCCGACGAAAATTGAAGGCCACACAAGAAAAGCTCAAGGAGGCTCAAAAGAGACGTCTGTCACAAAAAATGAAGAAATACATATCAACGCTTCCAATTTTGGCCTCCTCTTCTCAACATGCTTCTGAAAACCCATGAAGGTCATGCTCGCCAAAATTGGGCAAAATTCGACAAGTTTTGGTTTTTGTACATTTTTGGGTTTTTTGCTAAAAATCATGGGAATCGCCATTTTTGTTTGAAACATCCTCAAATGATGAAGATGGTATCATTTGATGGAATAATTTCTGGGGCATCAACTCAGCAAATTTCAGATCAATTGAAGATGATTTGGTCCCCCAAAGTGGTGGAAAATAGTCACTTTTTCAACACTCTGCCCCACATATCAGCAAAGTCTATTTTCTGGGTTTGTCCACACAGGTCAGCTTTTCACAGGCTTCTAGTGATTATTTTAGATAAAACAAAGAATTTTCCAAAACTAGACATCCATGGCTTTCCAACGAGCGATCACAGGCCTTGTTTCAACATCAGGAAGGCCTCCAAAGGTTGCCCCCAAGACAGGGGATTTTCTGCTGATATATTTCTTAACTATTTTTGTGAAAAATGCACTTTTCCGAAGTGGCTTTTCCTAATGTCTGTTTAGCATTTTTTGGCCATTTTTAGTGAGGAAAAGTCAATATAATTTCCTTTCTTAGTATTTTTAAGATATTTTTATATATATTTTGTGCCTTGGGCTTTGCAAAGCCTCAAGGACAAAATCAAATATTTTTGATGGGCTAATGAGCTTGCTAGTTGCACTAGGAGGTTTTTCCTCATCTTGGCCTATATATTCCAAGATACTTCATTGTAAATAAGGTTGAACTTGATGATATAGAGCAATATATGGTTATACAAGCTTGGAAGAAATATTTGTCTCATGCATTGGATAGTTTCTTGAATGTTTTAGATGATGAAAGAGGACTGCTGTTGGATTCCTTGACTTGGTAAAATGGTATAGTGTTCCTCTCTATTATGCTTCTTAGTTTTCATACATATTTCATGCTCTTTCTTGCTATAATACAGTAGAGAATAGATGTGAGACATACCCTTGGAGGCACCTCAGATTTCCTGTTTCATTATAGCTTCTATGTTTTCTTCCTTCTTAGTCATATCAAAGAAATCTTGATTGCTCTTTGATCACTGAAGAAATTGTTTGCTTGTTTCATTTATGGTTTTATGCATGCTAAGTATGATTCACGGTATGCCCTACTTACTCATGGATAGTCATAGCTCCACTTCTGAAACCTTTCCTGAATTTTTGATTGTCCTAGTTGAACCAAGGAGGTCTTGTACTGATCTTACCCCTTGCTTAAAACTCTGCAATCTTACTTCAATGTACCTGATAGCTTGAAATACTATGTCTAGGCATTTCCTCATAGTGATTTGAATTATTTTTTTGTCTTAATTGTCTTTCCCCAAAGTCTGATAGCAATTTCCTAAAGTTAGAGAGTCATATATCTCTATATATTTCTTGAATGTTTATTTCTATGCATTTATCAGTTTGAAGTTACATTTATCATGATTAATGGTTAGCCCTACCATATAAATGTTTTCTATTGAACTATTTATGTTTGAAAGCCTTTTTTCTTCAAAAACTTAGTGTCCATCCCACTTCATTTAACCCAAAGATCCTTTTTACCTTGATCAAATCGGCCATTCAACATACCTTGTATCACCATCTGAGGCTTTCTGAACCTTTTAGGCCCCATAGCCCAGCTAATATGACAATATCTTTATCTATATTAGCCTTTGATCAGTTCCTCCCTCAAAAAACCTAAAAGAAAAACTAAAAACCTACTTCATAACTAGCTTAAAATAAAAAACACAAGAATCAAAACACATAGATATCCCTTACACAAATAGAGAGAGCCCTCTCTGAATCCAAGAAGGATAGCTCCTTGGGCTCCAAAGATTTGTTTGATGTTACCCTATCACTTGGCTTGCGAATCAGCCAAATCACGGGACCCTAACATAATGGTGATCACGATGGGACCTTCCGAGTTAGTGACAATCTAAGTACTCCTTAGTAACTCTCAAAGTCTCAATCAAACTTAGAAAAATCTAAGTGTTGTCTGAAGAGTAGAAACTAGCTCTTTCACCATCTTATCAACATGATGACTCAGTTATATAAAACTCTTACAAACCTTAGGCTACATAGAAAACTCAGAAAACCACAAAAAACATCCCCAGATTAGCTTTTCCTAGTTATTGGTGGTAGACCATAAGTACATCTCTATAAAAACAACCAAAATCCACCTGGTGACTCCACTAACCTCTAGTAGGCCTAAAAACTCCATAAAAATTAAAAATTTCATAAACCATAATTTTCTATTGACTCATCCTTTCCAAAACTTAAAATTCATGGTGCAACCTTTGTAATCAGTGACAAACTAAGTATAACTTAGCGATTCAGAAAAATTCACCTAAACATATGAGATAAATAGAATAAACTTACAAATAGAACCATTAGCTTGTGCAAATAGTCTAGAAAACTGTTGAAACTAAGTGATAAGTCTTTCTTGCAAGTATTCACCTCAAAGTTTGCTAAGAAAATTTTTTCCCGAAACCATCTTTGATAGTATTGGTGGTGGACCATAGATCTCAAATAAATCCACCTGGCGACTCCACTAGCCTTCATTTTTGTTTTGACCATTCTTCACATTATAAAAACCCCTATAGAGGCCATCCATCAAAAACAATCACAAATACCATCCTCTCTAAACTCTTAATTCAAAATCTGGCTTCACGAACAATCAATACCAGATCTCATCCAAACCCAAATCCCCCTATCATAGTAGGTAACCGAGAGAAGATTCTGTGGAAAACTTCTGAAACTGGCAACTTAGCTACTGATAGGTCCATCCGTAAAGAAATATCTGTACCTGAACATCTCACATCCTTGCAGGATTCCCCATTTGACTTAAAATCAGCAAAAACCCTTTTTAGAAGCAAGTCACAAAATAAAATCAATTTTGACGATCTTGAGCCCCTAGATTTGCAATAGAGTCATAGTAGAGAAGCCTCACCTACTACACCTCTATACTTTCAGCTTCTCCACCACCTTGGCTCCTACCACCCCAAATCTTCTCAAAATTAGTTCACAAGTCCGAGTAAATCTGCCACACCCATCCAAACCACCACTGTTCAAATCACCTCAACTCATCCTACAAGCCCTCATATTGTAAATCAACCATTAGCTCTCGCCATGGCAGCTTGGTATGCACCCTTGGTGTTGCCACAACCTTTGGCACCTTTACAACATGACTGCCAATCCAAAATCCCACACTTCACCAGATTTGAGGCTACTACCGCCCAACAACATGTAGATAGAATTAGTGATGCCTTTGAATACATGGAAATAGAAGACGAGACCATAAGAATGAGGATGTTCACCGAGAGCTTGGGCAGAGAACCCAAAAATTGGTTTAAGAGCTTAACTCCAAACAACATACACGATCTCCCATAACTCTACCAAACCTTCATAAATAAGTGGGAAATTATAAAAAACCCCATTCAAATCCTATCTGAGTATAACAATGTAAAAAGGGATAATGGGGAAAGTGTCCAGGACTACTGCACTAGGTTCAATAATGTTTATAATGCCCTCCCATCTCACTTCAAACCTCCACTTGGCTCATCGTTAGCAAGGTTTCTCGAAGGCTTCAACCTAGACATGACTTATCAACTAAGAGACAAGGACCCTGCAACCTTAGCGGAAATGAAAAAAGTGGCCATAAGCTCAAAAGCCAACTTAGTTGAAAAAAGAGCTAGGATGAGATCAGAGAAGAGAGTCACATACCGTGACGAATTTTCCCCTTCAGTATCTTCCTCAGATCCTAGAATATATGACCTTGTTAGGTCCATGGCGAAAATGTGGGAAAAGATAAGTGAAAAGACACCTCTTAGGGACAACCATCTAAACCCTCAAAACAAGAACTGGAACCAAAAATTTAGGAGAGACCAGTCTCAAAATAAACCAAGGGAAAATGAACAACAAATCAGGCCACCCTTTAATGAAAACTATGTTGATGAGGAAGAGAGGGATATAGAACCCATTGATGAAAGTCATTTAAACCTAATAGGTTTCGATATCGACGGTGAGGTTTACCTCACAGAAGAAGAACAAGATTTGTTCTCCACGAATCAAAATGAAACCAACTATGAGGACCCCGAAGATCCTGCTATAGGATTTTAGAATGCCATAATAGAAGCTCACAGGTAGTATGATCTTAGAAGTAGAAAAAACCAAGACAACTCCAAGAAAGGTAGCTCAGACACTACTGTTACTAAAACCCCTAATACCATCCTTAAAAGAGCAGTGGATAGAAACAAAATCGTGGTCAAGAAAACTTACCAAAACAAGGATAAAGCTATTTAGACAAGCTTTGGCCCAGATATTCCTAGTACCTCTACCAAGATTCCCAAGATGGCTGTGTTGAACAAAATCCCGAACCAAGGTCAGCAAATTAAGAACATAGAGAAAGTCATGGCTGAAAAAACTGAAGCAAACCTATCTAAACTACAAGTGCCCTTCATTTTTGAAGGAGAATTTGCCAAAATAAAGATAACCATGCCTCTCATTGAACTTATCGCCCAAATCTCTTACAAATCCCAAGTGCTAAAGGTCCTTAATATAGGAAATTATGCAAAAACCCTAAATCTAACTGATGACACCCCTGAAGTGTTGTTTGGTCCAAAAATAGAAGGGAAATTCCAAGAAGGTACCGCTCTTCCCTTTTACCTCAGTCTGAATATACATGACCAAATCCTACACAATGCCATGCTAGACGCCAGGGTCTCGCATAATTTCATGCCAAAGGTTGTGATGGAAAGATTAGGCCTAGAAATAACAAAACCTTATAAAGAATTATATTCATTTGATTCAAGTAGAGTTAAGTGTCTAGGCTTAATCAAAGATATTTGTTTTAGTTTGGCCCAAATAGCTACAAAACACCTGATCATGGAGATAGTGGTAGCAGACATCCCTCCCAAGTATGGAATGCTTTTATCCAGAACTTCGGGAGCGAAGCTTCAGGGAAATATTCAACTTGATATGTCCTACACCACCATTCCTATGTTTAACCAAATTAGAATACTCTATTGAGAATCACACGCGAAATATATGGTCAGAAGCCAAGAAAGGGCAGATAACATCCCGATGTACTCCTTGCATTCTGATATAAATTCCTTCATTTTACACATTGACGAAGACATTGAAGAACAATTAGGAGAATTTGAAACAAACTTAGACACACCACATCAGCTACCCCAGGTTTTTTATGATGAGCTGGACACTCAAAATTATCATGACCATGAGCAGTTATGTCTTGAGGAAAGAGAGTCCATTTCTACTGAAACAAAAATAGAGAAAGAATCACAAAACATTATATACCATCAAGAAAATTGCTCAAACCATAGACAAACATTAGTAGTAACATCAGGAGACTTTTTCAGAACAGAGGCATTAGAAGACTTGCATATTACAAACCTCTTTAGAAATCATGGGTAGGGAAGCTTTATGTTCTTACCATCGCATAACTCTACCCCTTCAAATGAAACCTTGACTGTATCCACGACAACTAAAAATCCAGAAAAAATGTCTAATAAACTTCTTATGAAAGGATATGATGACTGAAGTCCAAATATACCTGAGTTGTTTGAAATAGCCACCATTCTACCACTCCACCAAAGACTTTGATCTACTAGAATTTGCAAGATTGTTCAAGATACTACTACATGTAGATAAAACAGTGAGAAGAACTATGACACTGCCATTACTCCAAGAAACAACTTCGACAAAAGAAAATACAAAAATCTTGACCAAACAATAATGATCAAAGACAAGATAGTTGGACATAGGATCTCTGTTGATTTTAGAAACACAAATGCACTCCCTTGGGACAGAGATTATATCCTTCCTACTCAAGACCATGCTATACAAATGATAGGTGCTTCTAATCATGTGTCTTTACAAAATGATGTTTCAGGGTATCGCCAAATAATTCCTTTGCAAAAAAAATAGCTCAAAGAATTTTTCAAGTATGCTAGAAGTAGTTCCATTTTCAAACCCAGAATTGCAAAACCACCAAGCACCAAAAACATGCTCCTAAAAGCCATGTTTCCAGTTCCAAATTTCTATATTCTGATGTATCTTGATGATGTCATCATATACTTCAAAAATGACAAAGAATATCTGCATTATTTGAAAAAGATGTATAGCAAAAGGAGAAGTGGAGATCAAAGGTATAAAGAAGTCCAATGGGAAGATACGGGTTTGTTTAGAGATTCATGCATGAATCCTTAGGTTATGCTTGAAAGAGAAAATTTTCCAAACTTCTCTTTTCTAGAGCTGAGTGGACCAAGAGTGGTAGGAGATCCTTCCGAAGATAAGATGCTCAAGTTTCACCATTTTTAGGGTTTCTAGTTCCATCTTTTTCAATCATTGTATATATCATTATTTGAAGAAATAGAAAAAAAAAACAAAAAACTAAAGAACAATAGAAAAGTAGAAAAAGAGGGCAGTTTGAAAAACAGAAAGAAAGCCCCATGTTAAAAAAAAAAGTCATTCTGAAAGCGTGCAAGTCTAAATGCTGCTACTAGTGCTCAAAATGTCTTGTTCAGTTATCTAGCCTAATCATAACTGAACATGTTTTAAATTTATTTGTTGATAAGTTAGTAAGAAAATAGATAGTCAATATTGTGTAAGCTTGACTTGTCAAAGAGAATAGATTAGGAAAAGATACTGGTTCCACATGCTCAAAAAAGAACCAAAGAGGAAAATAGGGATGAAAAACAAACTGTGTATCCTAGCCCTGATTTTCTAAATTTCATGTTCATGCAAAATAATATTTGTGTGTAGCTTGTCTTTCATGCCACAAATACATGACAAATCAGACTGTCTAATCCTGATTTGGTCATTTTTCAATTTCATGTTTTAGATTAGAGAATAATATCATGTCAAACAACTTAATCTTGACAGTTGATCTAACATAGGTAGAGAAACAAAGGATTTCATCAGTTTAATCTGAACTCCCGACAGATATAAGTGTAGAATTAGATGGTGTCATTTTTCAAAAATATTTTTCCAAAGGGTTGCTAGTCTAAATGCATCCAAAAGAAGAAAAAATGTTAGGAAATGTAGCAGGGTAGGTAGAAATGACTTTGATGCTAATCATGCTGTCAATTTTCAGAAATAGCATCAAGGAAGAAAGAATTTTGTGCCATGGATAAAGGCATTGGTCTTCAAAGGCCAGAGATCTGAAATTCTGGACACCTTTTGAAAAGGAGTTGCCCTCCCCAAATGGAGCCACTATTAGTCATCAGTATTTTTCACTTGTTGATGATGACTAGTTTTTAAAGCCAAGTTTTCTAGAAGCTGATCTCAAATTTGTCAAATCTGTCATCTAGAAAACACCCCTAAACAATTTTTGTCCTCCTACCTTTTCCAGTCAGCCTATGATGAGGAAAAACCTAGTTGTCAGGTCCTATCTGGTTTATGTCATATAATCCTGTCCATGAGGTGTCTTGTGCTAAAAGTTATCTGCTGTCATTTACCCTCATCCCCAGTTCATTCATTATCCAAGTGTTGATAAAAAGTCAGCCACCCTACCTCTGGTCATATGTCATTTTGAAATCTAATCCTACCCAAAGAAAATACTCAAAATCTGTAGAAGATCTCCCCTAAGTTAGGTAATGGCGCTTTAGGTAATCCCTTCCTTGGCAAAAACATCCTGAGCCAAAATATTTTGTTCAATACCAGCCAAGCCTAAATTAGCACTTAATCTGAAAAAAACGAAGCTTGATACACCCATAGGTCGTGCCACTAAAAGGTCTTGATGTCTCAGTAGTACATGTTTCAAAAGCCAAACTGATATAATGTTGATCTACAGTGTTTCAGTGTCTCTTTCAAAAGTAGAGATGTACAAGTATTCCAGAAGACATTATCAAACTAAACATAAGAAGACAGCTGCTTCTCATGTTGTTTTAAGCCTAAGATAAGAATAATAGTCAGAGAGAAAATTAAATAAGCCTCTGCAAACACAATCAAGAAAGGTTAGTGAGGCATGACTAGCCAGCAAATAATCTACAAATACAAGTCATGTTGCTCCTGGTTTAAAATATTCACAAGGCTTTTATGACCACAGGATACATATCTCAGAAGCCTCTTATAGCATATTGTCAAATTTTCACTTTATTACTTATTGTGATATACCAAGCAGAGATATGTATTCCAAGGAAAGATGACACAGTTTGAGAAAGGGATGAAATGTCATGACTATGTTAACCTCCTTGAGTATGAGCAGATGGTTGGGTCACTTATTGCATACCTCCTCCAAGAAAGAGCAGATGGTTGGGTCACATGTTGTAAAATGCCTCTAGTATAAAGAGAAGATGGTTTGGAAATATTATTTTAATCTCCTTCATTTAAAAGCAGATGGTTAGGAACATGATAAGGGCCTCCTTCATTTGAAAAGCAGAGGGTCAAGAATAGAGGTATAGCCTCATTCAAAGAGCACAAGACTAATAGTGTTTCAAATGACCTAAAAACATGTTTACACCATTTCCTCCAAAAGGATGAAGCAACTGATATATCAGTAGTGTTTCAAAGGGTGTTTAAATGAGTTCACTATTTAAAGGACAAAGTTGAAAATCAGTGAAAGCAACTGAAGTTTCATGGTTTGAAGTCATTTGTGACATCATCAAAGCAGTGATACAATGGTGTCAAAAGAAGTCTTTCCTCTTTTATCTATAGAGGCCTCCTTCGAAGAGTAACCAGAGGCTAGATTGTCCAAAACTTGGAACAAGCTCATCAAAATGACATGAAGGGTATGACACAATGATTCAAATTCAAGACAACATTCAAAGAAATAAAACATACCAAAGTCATAGAAAAGACCTTTTTATGTACATAAGAACAAACTCTATGGTTTGTATATGATTGTATTAAGGGTTTTTAAAAAGGCCATCTCCTTGATGAACAAATGTAGGTCAAGCTTGGCGAGTGAAAATAAGGGTTTATCAATAGTCAAAAGGAAAATGTCAATATAAGGTGCCTAATAGTATTTGAAAAACTTCAATAATGGGCATAATCAATCATCAAACACCAGAGAGTTGAATTGTCAAAGAAATTTCTAGAACTGTCAAATCACCTCCTTCCAGGAGATAGGCAAAGGATGCATCAGCAGTCTTGGATATGGTTCTTGAGAAATTTTCCTTTGAAGGAAAGAATGGACAAACAGTGACAAAGCAATGAGTTCTCATAGGTTAAAAACCTATTTAACCTCAAGAAAAAATATGACTTTTCTGGTGTTTACAAAACCCTCTTTCCTCTGTTCATAAAAACCTCCTTCAAACTGTCATGAGAATAAAACTTGAGCTAAAAACCTTCATCCGAATAGTCAAAGAAATATAGCTGGTTGTGATTGACAGTAGTTCTTGCATATAAAAGGGACAGCAAAGATTAGAAAAATTCATCATTATCAAGAGCTACATTAGTGGTCTCAGGGGTTATTTCCTTAACGAAGAGGCAGTGAAAAGGTCTTGCTTTTTAGGAGGCCTCTTTACTTCGAAAAATTCATGGATACGAGGGTCTTCAAAAAGAAGCTGGCCACAACATTGTTTTTATGAGACTTGTTAGAATAGAGGGATGGTATTTTAAAAAGTGACATATATTAAGGGCAGTGATTTATGTTTTTACATGACATAAACCTTTTCAACAAACATCTAAACCCTCCAAAGCTGACTGCCAAAGCATTAAAGTCTTTTTCAAATAAAATGGAGGGAGGAGAATGTTTAAAAGGCTCCATGAGAAATTTCAAAACACGACGCATACCCTCATTGGCTACTTATTGAAGAAACAAAGCATTTTCGGGCAAAATTTCAAGGTTTTCAGTGCAAAGGTCTGTGCGGCGCGCCTGTAGATGTGCGTGTCGCGCTTGTGAGTGCCCAAACAAAGATATTGATCGTTGGCACGACGTGCCTATAGGTGCGGATGACGTGCCTTTGTTTTTGATCACCGGGCGCCCGAAACTGACCCGACTACCTCCATCTGCGCAACGTTCTCTGTTGCAAACGGCCTGCTCACCGAAAAGGTTTCCAAAAACACTTTTAAAAGCTGCTCCAATGATCAAAAAAGTCCACGAAGATATCTTCAAGGTATTTCTCCGCTCCTTGATAAATTTTGAAGTTAAAAGGGGTGTTTTCCTTGCTGTGTTTTTCAAAGGGATAGAAACAGTGAAAAGAGAAGACTAATATACCATCTTGAAAGGTGTTCTTTGTGCTATGAAATAACTAAAACACCCATAGTTACAAGAAGGAATACAAAGTTAGTTTAAAGAGGTTTTCCAATCATTTTAAAAGGGTGTCCTAACAGTGTTTACAAAAGGTAGTTTGGCTGCTAAAAACAAAGAGATAGACAGTGATTACGAGATTGGGCCTTTGGTCAAAATCAAAGAAGTCTTTTTTGTTGTGGGTGTCAAAGATTAATACAGTGATATGGGAAGGTGTTTTATCAGTTTTTAAAGAGCCCTAATTACCTTTCAAAATAGTGATAACAAAAGAGAAGTGTTTGAAGAGAAAGGTGTTTGTGCCGAAACAAAGGGAGATTTCTTTTGAAAACAAAAACCGCAAACATACCTTGTTTAAAAATTTTGCTCAAACATAGTGATTAAAGGATTGTGAGATAGTGAAATTTGTGCAGCCCCTAGAATCCAAAAAGCAGAGTCTGTTGTGAAGGTCTTCAAGTCAGTTGAAAGATATCTTGTTTACATTTTAAAGGGCAGTGAATAGCAAAGGGGTAGTGCTTGAGGGGAGGATTTTTTATGTCAAAACAAAAAAAATCCTTTTTCAACAAAGAACCACAAAACACATTTTATTCAAGATCTTTTCCAAAACACAGTGATAAAGTGTTTTTGGTTATCATTTGACAAATACTTGTTTGCTAGCATCAAAGAAGCCCAGTGACCTGCAAGGAGGAAAAGGTGTGGTGTTGGGATACTATTTCAGAGACCATTTGAATCAGCCTTATCTTGGTCAGCCAGCAAAGAGTATCCAAAGAAAAATTCCTCCCAGTCAAGATGATAGAAGTGGCCCTCAGAAAAGGTTTGAACCTTTTTCAACTGAGGAGGCAAATGCCCATCCTTTAGTACTTTTTAACTTTCATGAAGTTGGATGTTTGGAGTTTTGTCAAAGGGTTCAGGAGGTAAAAAGTTATCTTCCCTTGAAACACCTATTTTCTTTAAGATTGTAAGGGAAACATGTTCATCTGGCAGGCTTAGATTTCAAGCTTTCTCCTAGATCCAGTTCCAGAGCTACCAAAATTCCATATGTCGGAGAAAAATTGTTTAAGCAGAGCTACCTAGACTTATATCAATATAAACCTTTTTTGAAACCATAGCATCGGGATGCATGCCCATCCATCTTTCCTTTTTCATGTTTTTTGACCATCTATGCTCCCCTCATGAAGATAATCATGAAATATTTCACATGCGAGGGAAGGTTTTCCCGGCTCTATGCTTACCATGTCCGGTTACTCATGCACCTCACAAGAACCCAATTGTTAAACCTCCCCTTTTTCCTCCATAGAAGTATTGAAAATATGGCTTCCACTGTTCAAAAGAGACCTTCCTCTCAACAACCAGCTTGTCTTTTCCATCATTCGCTTATCAAGATTGTCATTCTTCATCAACTTGAAAAGAAGGGAATCTCTTGGGACACTTTCATTTCACATCCCGATTTCCCCACTGCTTCTTCATCCCATGCCTCTCCTTCACCTTCCACTCATCCTCTTTCTCCTTCTTCTAAGTAAACTCACTCCTAAGAAGCGAAAATCTCCCATTATTGATCAAGAAGAAGAGAATAATGAGGAAGAAAAACATAGTGAGGAAGAACAACAAAATGATGAAGAGGAGAACAGTGAGAAAATAAAAAATAGTGATAAAGAACAAAATAGTGAAGAGGATCCAAATAAAAGGGAGCAAAGTGAAGAAAAACACAGTGATGAAAGGAAACACAGTGATGAAGAAGAGCACCATGAAGAAGAGAAAAACAGTGAAGAGGGAAATGATGAAGAAATGAAACAGTTTGATGAGGAACATAGCAGCCACAAAGAGGAGGATATTGGTAGCCCTCACAACAACAAACATGTTGAGGATGAAGCACAAAACATTGAGGATATGGAGCCTAAAAGTCTTCAAGAAAGCAGGGACAAAAGTGAAAAGGGTAGCCCTCAAGGAGACATGCAAGGTGACATTCAAGGCATTCATGAAGAAGGTCAAAACAGTGGCAAGGATGATGAGGGGAGTAGCAAGGGAAAAGACCAAATAGAGCATGTGCTAGTTGCCTCTCCTAGGCAAGGGGCCATGCTTTCTTCTCCAAAGGTGAAAAAGCCCCGAACATCAAGATAGAAAGTGCCTCAAATTGTAACTCCAAATGTTACTAGAGCCCTTCGAAGCAAAGGGAAGTTTCCCAAGCAATCCATTGTTGAATTACCAAAGAGGAGGAATAACAAGAAGGCCACCCAAAGCAAGGGAAAGGAGAAGGAAGAAAGTAGCCATGAGAAAGAGAGGGACTTTGACATAATTCAGGTAAATAGTGATGACAGTGAAAATGAGGCCAAAATCCTGGAGTCTCTCTTGATAAATAGAGAAGAACAAATTCATGATCTAAGAGTGGATCTAGAGAGGTCTAAAAACCTCATTCATTTTCTGCAAACAGAAAACAAGCAAATGAGTGTCCACATTGCGGTGTATGAGACACGGGCTATCAAGTATCAAAAAGAGGTCGCCAAAGTAAAAATTAATTTGGAAGAAATCATGGGAGAGTTCAATGATAGTGAAGAAGAATATCAGCCAAGGACCATGGGACTCAGGAAAGCTTTGGAGAAACAAAAAGAGGAAGAGGCTGCCCTTTTTTAATCTTTTCCTCTTACTACCTTAT
Organism: Pinus albicaulis; assembly: GCA_034641835.2. Taxonomy (NCBI): domain Eukaryota; kingdom Viridiplantae; phylum Streptophyta; class Pinopsida; order Pinales; family Pinaceae; genus Pinus; species Pinus albicaulis. Next base: position 200,234,087 of record CM076571.1, on the reverse strand, counting down.
TCACCCAGGAGATAGAAAAAAATAGAGAAGCATGGCTTGAAAGGGTGAATGAACACTTGGAGAAGAAGTTGGAAAAGGCCAATAGAGATTTGGACCTTCAAAGAAAAATTACTGGGCACTATAAGAAGCTTAATCAGCTTGCCCGACGCAAATTGAAGGCCACACAAGAAAAGCTCAAGGAGTCTCAAGAGAGGTGCCCGGCACCAAAAATTAAGAAAGACATATCAAGGCTTCAAATTGTGGCCTCCACTTCTCAACATGCTTCTGAAAACCCATGAGGGTCATGCTCGCCAAAATTGGGCAAAATTCGACAAGTTTTGGTTTTTTGACATTTTTGGGCTTTTTGCTAAAAATCATGGGCATCGCCATTTTTGTTTGAAACATACTCAAAGGATGAAAATGGTATCATTTGATTCCATAATTTTAGGGGCATCTACTCAGCGAATTTAAGATCAATTGAAGATGATTTGGTCCCCCAAAGTGGTGAAAAATAGTCACTTTTTCAACACTTTGCCCTGCATATCAGCAAAGTCTATTTTCTAGGTTTCTCCACACAGGTCAGTTTTTCATAGACTTATATTGATCATTTTTTAGAAAACATAGAATTTTTAGAAACTAGACATCTAGATATTTCCAACGAGCCATCACGGGTCTCATTTTGACATCGGGAAGGCCTCCAAAAGTTGCCCACAAGACAAGGGATTTTCTACTGATATATTTCTTAAATATTTTTGTGAAAAATGCACTTTTCCGAAGTGGCTTTTCCTAATGTGCGTTTTGCCTTTTTTGGCCATTGTTAGTTAGGAAAAGTCAATATAATTTATTTTTTTAGCATTTTTAAGATATTTTTATAGATATTTTGTGCCTTGGGCTTTGCAAAGCCTCAAAGACAAAATCATATATCTTTGATGGGCCAATGAGCGTGCTAGTTGCACTAGGAGGTTTTCCCTGATCTTGGCCCATATATTCCAAGAGAATTCATTGTAAATAACATTGAAATTGATGATATAGAGAAATATATGGTTGTACAAGCTTGGAAGAAATACTTGTCTCATGCATTGGATAGTTTCTTGAATGTTTTGGATGACGAAAGAGGACTGTTGTTGGATTCCTTGACTTGGTAAAATGGTATAGTGTCCCTCTCTATTATGCTTCTTAGTTTTCATACATATTTCATGCTCTCACTTGCTATAAGACAATAGAGAATAGATGTGAGACATGCCCTTGGAGGCACCTCAGATTTCCCGTTTCATTATATCTTCTATGTTTTCTTCCTTCTTAGTCATATCAAAGAAATCTTGATTGCTCTTTGATCACTGAATAAATTGTTTTCTTGTTTCATTTATGGTTTTATGCATGCTAAGTATGATTCATTGTATGCCCTGCTTACTCATGGCTAGTCATAGCTCCACTTCTGAAACATTTCTTCGAATGTTTAATTGTCCTAGTTGAACCAAGGAGGTCTTGTACTGATCTTACCCCTTGCCTAAATCTATGAAATCTTACTTCAAAGTGCCCGATAGCTTGAAATACTATGTCTAGGCATTTCCACATAGTGATTTGAGTTATTTGTTTGTCTTGATTGTCTTTCCCCAAAGTCTGATAGAAATTTCCTAAAGTTAGAGAGTCATATATCTGTATGTATTGCTTGAATGTTTATTTCTATGAATTTATCAGTTTGAAGTTACATTTATCATGATTAATAGTTAGCCCTACCATATAAATGTTTGGTATCAAACTATTTATGTTTGAAAGCATTTTTTCTTCACAAACTTAGTGTCCATCCCACTTCATTTTACCTAAAGATCCATTTTACCTTGATCAAATCGGCCCTTCAACATACCTTGTATCACCATATGAGGCTTTCTCGACCTTTTCGACCCCATAGCCCAGTTAATCTGACAATATTTTTATCTATCTTAGTCTTTGATTAGTTCCTCCCTCAAAAAACCTAAAAGAAAAACTAAAAACCTACTTCATAACTACCCTAAAATCAAAAACACAAGAAGCCAAACACATAGATATCCCTTACAAAAATAGAGAGAGCCCTCTCTGAGTCCAGGAAGGCTAGGTCCTTGGGCTCCAAAGATTGGTTTGATGTTACCCTGTCACTTGGCTTGCCAATCAACCAAATCATGGGACCCTAACAGTTAATACCAGTACATAAACATAATCATTTGCTAGATGTTGCATTAAGGTATCGCCGAAACCTTAAATGTGTAAAGATGTAAATTGGGTATGTTAGAATACGCTATATCATATAATATAATGAGGAAAGTTAAATGATTAGGTTAAATAACTTTTGACGTAAATCTCGCATACAATGAAAGTATATAGTCAAAGATACATGGTAAAACGATGGTATGGAAAGTAGTAAGTTAGAGGTGATTTTCATAGTGGATGTGTTGTGTATAAAAATCCATGTTTATAAGTTGTATGTAACGCAAAGACCCATGTTCATGGTAATGAATAAATTAAGGATAGGGTAAAAAGAGTCATAGAAACTTTATATCCATAAATGAATAAAGGTAAATATGTTAGACCTCTATCTCCATAGTACTAAGGGAGAATGACTATTTCCTTAGGGGAATATTGTAACTGAGTTGAAACATTAGATACTAACTTACCAGTAAAAAGGAAAAGTGGAGTAAAGAAGGTATGAGCGACAGAAGTAAGTCGGAAGGCTACTAATTATAGGGAAATCTTAATAATAAGTTAGAGGATTTACTATAATTAGAAAAAAAAAATTACGCAGTGAGAGGTGTTACAAAGAGGAAGCCCAAATTTCTCTGGCAAGGAGGATGAAGAATTAACACCCATATGATACTCTTGAAATAAATTATTCATCTAAGAGGCTTCACGAACATTCTGAATATTCAGAGTGGACCACAACCAAATGGTAGTCCAAAATTTAACCCAGGAATATTCAAAGTGGCCATCAAAGGGGTACCAACATTTTGAAAGAAATGAAAAGAAAAAAGATCCACTTTTCGATGGGTTCCTTGGTTGGAATCCATATGAATATTTTCCATACCCAACTTATACACATATCCTTCCCTTACGATATAGTTCAAATGAATTTTCAAGGAAGAGAGATGCACAATAAAAACTTTGCCCTTAAGTAGAAATCCACAATTTCAAAAGAAAGATCAAGATCCTTTCAAGACCAGTGGAGTGGTTGGTCAGTCACTTAGAAGAAAAAAATATAAATTTAGAAGAAAAAAATCCACCTAAAGCCAACTAAATACAAATAACAATGAACACTCTGCTATAAAGTCTTAAAGATACAAACAAGTAGAAAACTTCCAAGTATTTTTGCTCCGGGTTATTAGGACTAGACACGAAAATACAAGAAATCAAATATAAGGTCCTTTCAAATATAGTATGGGATAATGATGGTACAATCCTACCAACAAAGGTAATAGGAACCATTATGTTAACCTCGAGACAAAATCGCTTTTTGGTATAAGTACCCGAGATTCGCAATGCCACCCTCCTGAAGTACTAATAAGTGTGATACAACGTATATCTCAGGTACCACAAGTATTCCCCCCCAAGCTCACTTATGTGGTCCTTAGGAAAGGAAACTAAGGTCACTGTTTTGTATTAGAAGCCGAGTAGAACTGTCGAGGGAGCGGGATCCAACTAGTAGGAGAGGGAGTATTTTTTTTTCATTGTCTTCACTTGTCCTTGTTCTTAACTCATGTGTTAGAAGCGATTTCTCGGATAGCTTAATGAGACTGCATTTTACACTCTTTAATCAACTTCTATGTTTTATTTTGGAGTGTCTTTAGAGGGTTTAGTCTCTACACACCTATTCCAAGGCCCTAAATGCCCTAGACTAGTTGTTGTGTGTGTGACAAAATAAAAGTCTAGTTCAATTTAAATTAAGGGTTTGATTTTAATTAGTTTTTATTTAGGAAATAAGGACATGGAAATGCAAGTGATGGTGTTTTGAATAAAAAAATATCAATAGAAAACCTAGCTACATGAAAACGAAACTCATTTTCTTCAATGAAAATTGATTTCTATAAAGGTTCTACGAAAAACCTAATAAAGAAAAACTATTATTTTTATCAATTCTACATTCGCACATTCAAAAAGTAAAAAAATAAATAAATTCTTAGAGTGAATCTCTGGTCCAATATCATTGAGGCAGTCAATGATACTAGGCGATCTATACAGGTAATCTATGACAAAAAAGGTTTATTGAAGTCAGCAAAAGAAGAAATACAGAAGACAAAAGTGGAGCTAGGTAAAAAACATGAAGAGGCCTTAGAAATTATCAAATTTCTCAATTCCAAAAATAAACAAGAACTGGATGAAATTGGAATTAAATATAGAGAAAATACCATACTTTAATTAAGGAAGGTAATATCCAAGAAGAACTTGATGATACAATTAGAGGGAAAATTCACAAACATGGAAATGACAATCACAATATTTATTATTAATTTGATATTCGAAGGCAAAAGGGCCTTCGCAATCCTCTCATAATCAATGATAGATTAATGAAGAAGGAGGATTATGACAAAAGGATGAGAGAATTTGCTAAATAACAGGTAAATAAATCAACTTTATCGGGTATCCCAACAAGGAAATTATTATATAATAATTTTGAAAATATATTTTACTTGCATCATGAACTAAAACACCTATTTGTAAACAAACCAACATTTTCAAAATACACTGAAGCTGATGAAAATTTCAGAAATCTTATGAAGATAAAATTGCCATAAGCTGAGTTCTGAGAGAAGTTGATTGATCTATTGTAAAGATCATATTACAATGAGTACAGAGAAAGGGAAATTAAAAATAGAGTTTGTTTTTTTTACACCAGCATTGACAGTTTACTATTGTAAAAGAGTATCAAGATGAAAGTGTATCATAATAAAGTGTATCAAATGAAATATTGAAGACAAAATTAGAGTAAAGTTGAATCTACCAACTTATAGGACACCTCACTGTCCAGCTACAACCTTTATTAAACAATAGATAGAGAAAGAAGTGAGAAAATAAAAAAAACATGCTATTTTATTTCAATAAAAAGGACAACTAGCATTAGTTAGGGAGCTGTCACTATATTCTTGCATGAAGATATTTGCTTTTCATAAAAATTCCTAACTTTATTCTAGGATATTTTTTACAAGTTTTTTTATAAATATTTCATCATTTGAAGTATTGAGTGTAGATGAATTGTTGAACATTTCTGTAGTTACACTTTTTTGAACCTAAGGGCTTTTGTATCAATTTCAAGTCAACAGATTGGATCACAGGAAATAAAGCATCATATTACAGGATTCATGTGTTAGGCCACTACAGTGAAGTATTTCACTTGTTATCTTGTCAATTTTCTTATGTTTTACATCTATTCATGAATGTGTTCTAAATCTAAATGATAAATCAAGAATTGTTATTTTAGAATTTGTTAAAAGCACTCTGTCTTGACTGATTGTAATTTATATGTTTTCAACTGATATCCAGACTAGGGAACCCTTAATTTGTACCTAATTTCGATTGAACTCTTCCCTTTCACTCCTAATCCAGATTTAATAACCCTTAATTTCTCTTTTATCCTAATTAAAACCATTTCACCATCAGCCTTTGAAGATCTGAAGTAACTCAACTATCTTGCCCTATAAACATTTATCTTTAGACCTTGATCCTGATATGACTACTTGACACATTGAATCCATTTTTCCAATGGGATATAGATCTATAGCTATCCATCTAAGTAAGTTATTTCACCACCAAATCAAATCCAAAACCCAAAACCAATTTTCCCTATATATCTAGCCTAAAATAAAATATAATCAACAAAGTTAAATCATATAGAGAGAGCCCTCTCTAAGAATTAGGAAGGCTATATCCTAAGGCTTAAAAGTAGGTTTTTGGTTACCTCTGATATTATTAAAAATAAAATAAAAAATATCACAACTTTTGAGAATTATTGGAGTGATAACACTGGGCAAGAGGTATGAAAGAAATAAATACTTGTCTTATATTTATTGAGAAGCATACCCTAGGTTGTCTAAAATTATTCAAGAATTCCATCAATATGAGGAGGTCTTCGGAGAGTGGCTTGACCATATAGTAGGATGTCATTGAAAAAATACTGATGAGTCATGGAGATGTTGGTTCTGTGGAATTGTAGGCCTTAAAGTGAATTAACCTTTTTTGTGACAATGATCAATATACCAACACCTTCTACTACAATAATAACAAGGAATGGGGAAATATGGTCTCCCTGACGGACTCCCTTGGAATATCTGAAAGTGGTTGAAGGAGCATCGTTAACTAGTTTAGAGAAGAAGGGGGCGAAGATGAGGGATTTGATTCAGCGAGTCAACTCTTCTGCAAATCTAAAGCCGTGCATGACTTATGGAAGGTAGGACAAGTTAATATTGTCATAGGATTGTGAGAGATTGAGATTTAGTGTCATCCCCTACTTCTTATGGTACTTTAAGGAGTGCATAGTTTCATGTGAAATAACTATACCTCTATAATCTGCCTCCATTCAACAAAGCCTGATTTATCTTGATTTATTATGTGGTGGAGGATGAGATTATGGTGAATAAAAAAGATGGAAGAAAGGACCTTATATATCACATTGCAGAAGGAAATGTACATGTAGGCACTTGGTGAGTTGGCGTCTTCATATTTCAGAATTAATGAAATGAAAGTGACATTCAGACTATACCATACATTTTTTATTCGATGAGATTATTCAACTATCTCTATGATTTCTAGACCAAGAAAGGACCAACAAACTTTGAAGAATTTTGCAGCAAATCCATCAAGCCTTGGAGCTTTGTTTGAGGGTAGGGATTTAACCATTTCTTCCCCTTCCGCATAGGATATTGGGCTTATCAGGTCCTCATTCTACAATATGGTTACCAATGAGGAATTGTGTCAGGTTATACTCATTTTTTATTCATATATATCATTACGTTCATCTATGAAAAGTGAGGAGTAAAGGGATCTTATCTCTCACTCAATATATTCCTTGTGTTTCAGGTAGACGCCCTCTAAGTAAAATAATGAGTTGATGTGATTGGTGATTGATCATGGAACAATGGAAGAAAGTGGTGTTCCTCTCTCCCTCTCTGAGCCGTTGAATGTGATATTTATATCACCACAAGGCTTCCTCCTCAATCCTCCATTCCTACAAATCCAAGATCATATAACCTTCTTCAACCACTAGATCAATGGATCAACCCTCAAAGACTATCTACATTTGAATGGCCTCTAAGTGCTCCTCCAATTTTCATTTCTCTGCGAAAATGTCTTCGAAATCCTCTTTCTTCTAAGATTTAATTTGTTTCTTTAGGGCCTAAAGTTTTCTTTGGAGGATCTACATAAATTTTCCATGGGGCCTCTATAGGATTTTCCACCAAGCTTTCATTTTCTCCACAAATCCTAGGTGTCGTAGCCAGAAGCTTTCAAAGCGAAAGGGTTTATTTCTGGGCATAGAGTAAGAGGTCAATGTGAGGAAAATTGGCTACTAATTCGATCCCATGGAGGGAAGGATATATGCTTCTATATCCTAATCTTCATCATGAAATGTTTTATCAGGACAAATCAATCTAAGCAACTAACCACTTGGTAAGGTCCCCCCCTTCGGTTATTCCATGTATGTAAGCCCTTTTTTGTGATGACATTCGCATTGTGCAGATCCTCGATAATTTCATGAAAGGTCATGGACAAGGGGTATAATTTCTGAATTCCACTATGTTTTTCCCCTAGATTCATGATCATGTTAAGAGTCTCCCTCACCAGTCCAATCTGAGGATTCCAAAGAATGGATTAAGCCTTGCAACTATGAGAAGAATAAAACCTTTTCCTAGGGAAAAAAGGGACTAGGGTCCATATCCCACAGTAAAAATGATCGAAGCCTAAAATCCGAGGAGCGTGAATGATCCTAAGAGAGAGAAACAGATGTTTAGCAAGTATTTGAACATAAATTTTTATGGATCCCACAAGGCTACAATTCCTCTTGCCGACCCTACAACGTCTATCATCATTACTTTATATTTCTTCCAATAGTGATGACTGGCCTCTAGAATTTTATTATCTAACATGTTGGTCTCTTGTAAGCGCACTATATCTGGATTATACTTAACTATCTTTTCCTTCAGATATCAGAGCTTACCTTTGCTATTTAATAATTGAATATTTGAGGAGAAAATCTTCATTAAGGAGGTGCGATGGATCTAGGAATGTAATCCGTCAATTGTCCCATTTGTCTTGAATTGAGAACAAGGTCTCCAAATTCCCTTAATACTTCCTTCGTCTTCTTCTGACCATTATTTCCCTTCTTTGGGGCACCTGGGTTTGGGATAGTAATGACTAGAATATTTATTTCCTTTCTTTCCACTCACAGATCTTATTCATGCTTGCCCAATTTAGCACTCCACTGGTTGTAGATGTGGTAAAAGTGGGTCATCTTATTAGTAGGGATGTCCTTGATGTCAAATTTTATCTGTATTCTAAATATATCTACCATTTTCCGTTCTTCATGTCCCATTATGTTATGTTTTTCTTCTGTCTCTAAGAATCTTCTAGTCTAGTTGACTATTTTCTTCAATTTCTAATCATTCTCTTTGGATTCCAACATTTTTCGTTTAGAGGTCATTTTTCCCCTTGGAGGGGAAGAAATTTATCAACCTCCATCACTTGGAGAAATTGTTGAGTTACATGCTAGGCCTCCACATTTTGGTCTATCTCTTGATCACGGTTCTCCAAGATTGCAAAACAGTTTTAATCCTCAGGGGGCTGGGGTTCTCTTTGAGATTAGGGTGTGACAACAGATCGGGGCAGGGGAGGTGTCGATTGAGGGGTTTAGGATGGTGGAAGGCCTTAATAATTGTGGACCAGTCTGGATTTCCTTCCCCCAAATTACTCAAAACCATCCACATCTCTTTGTTGAGTAGATAGGTGAGCTTCTTCCGCAATTGTGTGAGGTAAATCCTGGAATAAATGGTCATACTCATGAAACTGATGGAATTTCAATGGAACGTGTTCATATTCCAGGGCTGAGTCCATGCTAAATCTTGATAGATCATATATATGGATTTAGGAAGTGAATGTGATATATTCATGTGTATTAAAATGAGGGAGAATTTTTCTTTTCTACGCCACTTGGTTATTTCTTAAACTTCCAAAAATTTCCCAATGGCATTTCCTATGCCTTCCAGGATGTTTAGTTCCCAAGAGTCACCCGGAAGGGAGTAGAGCTTGACCAACACTAGAGACGATTTAAATTATTCCTTATCTAGGTTGTAGCATTCCTCCCAATATCTTAGGAATAGTCTCGCACTAATCATGAAGTATGTCCCATTCTCAAAAATTTATTTTCTATCATCCATATCTTCAAAAATAATTGTAAAAAAAAAACTTTGGCACTAAGGTGGAGCTTGATATGTCTCCGAGGAGCCCATTTTTCTGCATACAAATCAATATGTCTTGCTCCCAGGGCCAGATGCCCAAAAACTTGCAAATCATAGCATGATATTTCATATATTGTCGTTCTTCATCCAATCGGTTGTTGGGGATCAGAAATTTTGGAGTCATAGCTTCTTTAGGAAGACAACGAATTTTCGCCTCTTTGTCCTGTGATTGAGCGCTGATAGCTTGGGTTTTTGTAGCTGCTGAGGATGAAGTAATGACACTTGCAGAGGTCTTGGAGCCCTGAACAAAGGGTTTTCAACTGACAACATCCTTGAAGGATGGAGGCCCCTCTCACCCTAGTGAGGGGTAGCTTATGGAGAAGAACCCTGCAACACTAGAACAAGGATGGATGGATTGAGCTTGCATGGAGGAGGTGTCTATCTGGTCAGCCATATCCATTAAGAAGGCGATTCAAGAGTGATTTCACTTACAAAACCCTAGATCTGTCGCTTCAACATTTTTCAGATTTTCTTAGTAAGTTTTAAAATCCTTAAAAGCAAGAAAACTGAATATAATTTACTTTTTACTACATAGAAGAAATGTAATTTTTTCACATGACAATGAATAGTTTTGTGAATATTACATTGTCTGTAATTCATTCTACGTTCAATTTATATGTGATATTTAAAGCAAAAAACACTGTAACAAAAAATATTTTACTCTCAACCATAATAAAACATTTCAATGTCCATATTAAATAACATAATTTTATAATACCATATATAAATAAAAATAAAGTAATTTAAAGAGAAAATTTTCTTATATTTTAACTTTAGTCAGAAATGTTGAAAGAATTCCTATTCCATTAATAGTTGCTTTCTAATTCAATGTATGAGGGATATTTGTAATTTAAACAATGTTATTATGGATTTGATATTTAATATTTTAGAAAATATTAATAATAACAATAATTAAATGTATACATATAGGAAAAAAATATGAGGGGGCATATTTCAACATTTTAACGTGGAGAACATGAACTATAAATAAAATATTTCAATGTCAACTACATATATACTATACGAGTCTAGATCCATATTAACTTTGGATCTATCAGGCACCTAGAGGGATAAAATACCTTTTCACTCTAAAATATGTTTTCATCTCAAGAGATTTGATTCCCCTTAGTGCTTAGTAGATCCAGTGTTAAGATAGATCTAGGTTGGTTATAAAAAAGTATGACTTAAGTTTTTTAAATTTAACAATAGATTGAAATTTATAAACTAATATTAAATTAGTTAAATTGTATTTCTGAATCATTTATATTAATACACCCCGATCAAGGTAAGAGTAGGAAAAGTAATCCACATTGGGATTTCGAATATGGAAGAACCATCGAGAGATAAGGCTGGGAGGAAACCATCATTTTGTCTATGCATGCGAGAATGACGAGCAATTAAGGCTCAAGACACGCAGATGTTGAAGAGAAAGGGTGCATGATTGAATAGGTACTGTGCCCATGTGTTTTGGTGGGAAGAGCCTCTAGCGAAAGAAAATTTTCTCTCTGGCTGGTTTAGTTGTTCATCTCTATGGTGTTTGTGCTTTTCCATAGCATTGGAGAGCTCGTGGAAGATGTGCTACTCGCTGGGTCCATCAATTTTATATGACTACATGGAAAGTGATATTGGGTATGTATCTTATCTAAACTCACCTTTGGGTCCATGGAGTGTATGTCATAGGAGGAATAATGGTAGGGCTATGGGAAGGTTGGGAATGGTTTGTTTACAGACTTTGTATGTTTGTGGTTTCTTTACCAGTAGAATTCTATATTGAGTGTGTTTTTTATATCCCTGTCTCAGTCATATTTGAAATTCATCTATCTTGCATGGGAATTTTTCTCTCTATCCACGGGTTCTAGGATAGGTTAGGATCTAGGAGGTTTGAAAATGGCATTAGGTTCTCTATGCGGTGGGATTTTCTCTTTGTTCTATTAGTCAATTATTTGTTCTAGATCTTTGCATTCTATAACATGGCTAGTTTGAGGCCTCGGTCTAGCAAAGAGCTATTTAATATCAACATTGTTAATGGTTTCTATCGTAACAGTAAGGGATGGTTTTATGGTTTTTCAATGAAATGGGTGTATCACCAAAAATATACTTGGTGGAGTGGTCCACCTAGGAAGAAACTGGCTCTATTTAGGTGGCTCAATTATGACTCGATTTTCTTGTGCTACTCTCTAATTGTAACATAGTAGGTACTTTTAATATATATGTCTACTGTGGCTACGTGAAAAATTCTTGGTTCAGGCTAGTGTGAGTTCTTATTTGATGGCCCAATCGTGCTCAATAATAGTGTTCCTTCCGTGATGTCTCAGAGTGCAAAATTTTGGGTTTTGGAGGCCATGGTAATGACTATCGCTAAAGGAATAACGTGGATAGAGTATCACCTTCTTCTAGACCCCTGAAGAGGAGTAGTTGGCGAAACGAAGCTTATATAATAAAATAGGCGGTGCATGACTACAATGCGGGCACTCCAACTGATGTTTAACATCTAATTACAACTTGGGAGATAGATCTTAACCTTTGGGTATCCATATAAGTTCAGGTGGAATATTGGATGGATCTTGTCCTAAACCTGAGAAACACCTGTGGGTGTAACACCCAGTTAAAACATATTATTCAGCTATATTGGATTATGAATAGTTTGGTGGCCAAAGCCATTATGACCCCTCATATGAATTACAGGGAGCCTGATCCAGGTTGTAAGAAATTCAAAGAGAATTGCAGATGATCCAGGTCTATATTTAGCAATAAAACAAACACCTTGGCCGCATTGAGGAACACATTATGTTTCTCCCCCAGTCATAACTGTCAGGTTCAAGTGCAAGGGACCTAACACCTATGGATTCCTTAGATTAGTATTTGTTATCACGCTTATATTTGTTGTATTTTTGTTGGTTTTTACAGTTATATATATCGGTTACTATATAATGTTGTAGATATAGAAGTAGACATTCATGTTTATATATTCAAGCATATAAGGACTTGATAGACAGAAATAAAACTTTCATATTTTTTATGGCATACAATCTGTTTCAGTGGTCAACAAACTTGGTTTTCCATAGGGTGGTTTGAGGGCATCGAATGCATTTTTTATGGATGTAACCTACTCTTATTTTGAATGAATGAAGAAGGACCTACTCAACTTACAAAAAAATAAATCATTTATGAATAATAATATTTTATATTAAAAATTGATTGAGTTATGCATTTTCATCTTATTAAGAACTAACTAAATTAGTTTAGATTTAATTATTTTTTCCTTGTGCGTTTTGAAATATATTAATAATTAAGTTAGATTGAATATCAATGAACTATCTAAGCAATAGAAAAATATTTATCATAATTTTGCAATCATAGTTTCAATCATACTAAACTTTGTGATTTATAAAAACATATTTTCATTTCTTTTTTAAGTTTGTTATTTTGCATGCAATTTCATATATAAAAGTTTGATATAAGTTCACCAATACATAATATATAATAAACATCATGCTAATAACCATATAAAAAATATAAACATCATCTAAGATACACATTCAAATTCACTACCATTATCTAATTATATACACTTCTAACATAGATAAACATCTTTAGTTAGCACACATATCGAATAATATAATAGGACATCATCATATTGATCACATCTAACAAAACAAAAACATTGTAATCTAACATCATCACGATACACATCCTAAAATTTATATAAATATCATGACAAATAAATGTTATCATATATACATATATCTACAATAACATTAAATAAAAATATCAAACATGAAGTAACAATATACACATCAACAACATATAAATTAAGTACATAAGCATGAAAATAATATTCAATATATATATACAAACAAGTCAAATAAGTTCAATCAATTATTTGTATATACAAAATATGTAGTAGTGTCATCATTGTGGGTAGTAGAAGATGATGGATGGTCAAATACTGTCTCAATGTTCTTTATTGAACTATTAGGTGGAGGAGGAGGTGGTTTCTCAACTCTATTAGGAGAATCTTAAGGAACATCCGCTAGCTTTGGCATCTCAACATCATGATAATGATGATGAGGTGTACTACCACAATGATCATCGCCACCATGAAGTCCATGAGTCGATAGGGTGGTAATTATAGAAGAATCATGATAACCATCCTCATCACCATGATCATGATCATCACCACTATCAAGATAATCACCACCCTTATCTGATGTAATTTCCATTGCATGCCCTGCGTCCCTCATCAGTGCTAGAACTCTATTAGAACTAATGATATGACCCATAAGAGACATCATCTCATGTGGACAGTCCTTATACAAATCCAAAAACCGATGATCCACACTAATACCATGATTCCTCGCAGATTGAACTCCCACATCAATAAAAAATATGGCAAATCTATCACATTAGTCCATATAAAATCATAGACCATCCCTACAAACCAGGATGTCCACGCCCCCTTAAGGATGTGCTTGACCTTCTTGGGCACCCTCTCCCATCTCCTCATCTCCTCCATCCAGTAGAGGAGGATGGAATTCCCCATCAAATATCTCGATGTCTACAATATATATAGTACAAAATGATAATGAGATAATGTCATTAAACAATTTAATAAAAAGAGTTAAAGAATGTGATGGAACAATTTTTATTCTAACTAATTAAAAAAATAAAATGAAACAAGATTAATTTAAATAAAACACTAATATTACCTTTATCATCTAGATTACCATCCACTGTGAAGGGTATTTTTGGACACTATCTCTAATTAATCCCTGCATACAGAAACAAAAATGCAACAAACACATGGTAATCCTCACTAGCCCGCAGTGCCAACACCTTTGTAGAAATCCTGGCTGAATTCTCTGGTAGGCCCCTCTTGGACATATTCTTCACCCACATGTGCATTTGTACCTTAATTATTTTCCTAGGAGGGTGACAGTCAAATGTTGGCCTCATCTTCATAATCCTCTAAAAAAATAAACAAAACAGCTCTGAAGGGAAAGGGAAGTTCACCCTCCCCTATCTCAATGCATGACATCTATCTAAAGCCATGCAAAATGATCTGAAAAAAAATGGAAAACCATTTGATACAACATGGATCCTGAATTAAAGAATCAAGATAATATAAAAGAGGGAAACTAATGTGTTTTCCATCACTACTAGATTGTGCAATGGTGGTTACTAATAAAGAGATATAACTAAGCTCTCGTGCGGAAAAATAAGAAATGTGTAGATGTTCACCACAAACCTAAAATTATGTTAGATGGACTACATGAGGCCCAACATATCTCTAAGTGTATTCAAGCTAACTCTTAGTTGCAATCCCATGGGGGACATAAGGGAACTTTGGAAAATCCTCCCCTCTCCTAGATAGGCTTGTGATAAATTATATTTCCTCCTGAGTGGACCTATACCATGCCCTAGGACTGACATGGAAAGCCTCCTCCTATGAACTCCATCAACATATTAGATGTTCCGATAAGATTGTGTTCACCGTCAGGGATGTAGCCTCTTCATATTACTCGATGATGACTACATTTATTAAGAGCACTTGCATTGTTGCAATAATAGTGAAATGGTATAAATCCATCTCCCTCTCTCTCACATCCCATGTTTAGACAATATTGTGTGGGTTTTATCTCTGCTCCTCCTACTACTGCTACTCCCTTTGATGACGTCTACGCTACATGATTGAAATATAAATTACATCAGCCTCATACATAGAATAGATTTAGTTTTTATTAAATGAAAAATGTATTTATAAATATGGAAAATAACATTCAATTAAAAAAAATATTGACGCGCTCAAAACATAGTCATGCACCATCTCCATGGTGTTACTAAACATAGCTACACCAACTTCTATGCACACATAAGTATGATGCATTGTCGTTGGTTCAAAAATTTATTTTTTCATAACATTGCATCACACTTTTGCATTGATTCCCTTTTGTGTGATAGAAATGTTTCCTATGGATATTGAAATAGAAAGGGAAGTATGCCACCAGCCAACGATAGTCTAGATAAGTACTTAAATAATTTTAATATGAATTTTATGAAAATATGTGAAGTATGGTCAAATGATTGATTATAATGAACATATTCTCACAAAACCAATGTCTCAAGATAACCAAAATAACATGATGTGTTGATTTAGCTGACTTGCATGAAAGATACAAGGGGAATAACCCCGTAGTTGGGGCACATGTGACCCCAAATACCTTAATTAATAACTTGTAGTTTAGAAAGGGATGTAAGCCCAGCAATAAGGTTGTGAAAAATCATGCGTAATGTGTGTCAGATAAGTACAATTGTAAGGTTTTTTGATGTGGTTTTCTTTATATCTTTTAGTAATCTTAATCTTGTCCCATTACTCTAGGTTATGCCCTAGAATTGGTATAGTTGAACAAAAAAAAAAGGGACAAAAGGAAGAGTATTAAATAAATTAAAACCCTTATTCATACAACTCGGATTAATTTTCTACATGAAATATTGGTGGATAATTAATGTGATTAGGACCATGTCCAGTTGAACCGAGGACAAGATGGCATTTGTCGAGAAAGTAGTAAGTTGAAGTAATTGTCACAGAATGTTGGTAATGTTTGTGTGGCATATTTGGTGTCAAAAAATTATGCTACTTTGTAAAGAACTGATCTTTAGTTATAATATATCATGATTTAAAGGTAAGAAAATAAAAAATTCTTCCTTGAACTTAATTATACCAAAAATAAAGATAGCATATATGATTACTATGTGAGTGGTCGCACGGGATAATTAACTACTCCAATGACCAAAAATAACATGAAAATTATAATAAATAATATATTGTTAGATGAAGTGAATGAAATTCTAGGATTCGATATAAAGGACACGAACTAGTAGATAAAGCCCATGACTATAGATGAAAAAGAAACTTGTGATACAAGATGAAATAATGGGGAAATTGAGGAATACTGCAAAGTGGACTCTTCATGGGTGCTAAAATTATGTAGCAAAGCAACCCAAGATGAGAAAAAATAAGTTTCTTGGATAAGTAGATAGTAATATAACCACTTTGAATATGGAAGAAAGAGTAAGATGTCCTAAACTTTATTTACGCATGACTAATTAATATTTGAATTAAGATAAAAACATAGTAGTGCTACCCGGTATGATAATGCACTAGTTTTAATCCATTATAAAAACAAGAGAAATAAATGGTTTCTAAAATATTATTAATATGTAAGTAATAAAAATGGGATTGGTACTTCCAGGGTTTGGAATTTATGGTGGGACCACATGGCAGAGTTGTTGTCATATGGGATAGCCATAGGATAAGTAAAAATTATGTATCGATATAGTTGATGAGTTTAAAATGATGTTGATAACTTTTAATAACTGTAGGTTTTTAACCCTTGTTGGGTTGTGATACCTGGTGATGACCCTTGCTAGGTACATAAATTATAATAGGTGGTGTTTGTTAATAAGCTTTAAATGACATATGTGTGTGTGAGTGTGTGTGTGTCATTGTTCTTAAATAATTTTTGATGAAATCTAATGACATCCATAATGATTGTGAATGTAGGTCGAACTGGATGAAGCATTCATATTTCAACCTATGTGCATTTTCGATCAAAGAGAAATTATGATACAGAAGAAAGAAATTTCCTAGGTTCAGGTGTAGTGGAAGAACATTAGCCTGAAAGAGGCTACCTGGAAGGATGAATATTTTATGCACAAGGAACATTTTTGGCTATTATCAAGGCCATGAAACATCAAGGATAGTTCATGAGGGGTGACCTCCAAATAAGTCATGGTTACCTTGTGCAAGCCCCAGAAGTGATGATTGATGCTATGTGATTCATTCACTAGTTTTAATACCACTTCTTCACCCTTGTGAGAATCACCTGATGAAATGAGTGCTATGTGGGCTATTAAAAAATCATGAGAAATTAGTGATTTATGACTACCTCTCATGGAAATGGTCATATATGAATGACTTAATTAACACAGTTGAACCCCAAAAATGATAGCTAATCAAGGATAGTGTTTTTCTTGAGGGGGGGAGATGTAATACCCCTCAATGAATAGTAAATATTTTAATGTACTTCTTACAGAAGTAACTTGGGAGATAGTGGGTTAATAGTAGGTCTGATATAATGTTATACATGAATTTTTATTTTATTTTGGTTGAATACACAATATTATTTATGGTTAGCCAAGGAATTAGGGAAAGGTGGAAAATGCTAGAAGAGGATTTCATCTACTAGGAAATTAATGGAGAATTTCTCCTCTCCTTAGAGATAAATGTCTCAGATGGGGAAAAGATAGCTAAGAGGGTAGACAGATAATATGAAATTGGAGGAGGCATTCTCTTTCCTCTTCCATAGAATCACATAAAAAAAAAAACTTAGGACCGTGTCGATGCTTTGCAAGAATGAAAATGGGTCTTCAAAAAAATCATGTTTGTTTAGTGTCCCTTCAAGCATGAATTAGTTTTCATGTGTAAGTTAATATTAATGAACATAACACATATAATTCATGTAAGCATAAAGAAGAGAGGCACAAGGTTTTATGATAGAGTTCACCCCTCCTCGGCTACATCTCTATGTTTGTCAACATGACAAGACCACTCATATTTCAGTGTAAAAATGAAGTACATAGAGTATGTTGATGACAATGTGATTATTTAACATTCAAGGAAATTTTTTCATGTAGATAACTCTCACATAAAAAATATTAAAACCTGCAATAACCATGTAAACATTAACAATACAAGGTTTCTCCTACCAAGGACCTATACCTCCACTGAAAGTGAGCATACATACAAAAACGAGGACATAATCCAAGCTTCCCTCAACTTCACATAGAGATTAAATTTTCCATTAGTTGAACCTTGAAAGTATCAACTGTTGTAAATGAAATTTTAAGGTGAGTAAATCCCTACAAGGTCTTCTTCATGCCCAAAACCCTCAGGAATTGCTACCAAACCCTACTCGATCCATACACCCCTTAGCCTCAAACTTGAAAAAAGCCCATTTATATGAGCTCAAAACAGAAAAATAAGGTCACCATTGGGTTTAGAACATCCAAAACCCCCTAAGAAATCTCTTTCTGAGCTCAATTTGGATTAAAAAACTCCTAAAGCTATGAGATACAAGCTCTTTATGAATTTTAAAGTTAATCGTCCTACAGATTCAACCAACTGTCTAACAGTCCTACAATTCTGCAATGTCTTTTGCTAACTGAGCAACAAATTTTCCCTCTGCCGGTGTAATTTTTTAGACCATGAATTTTCCCTCTAACACCTTAGGGCCGAAAAATGTGGACGTATGGGCCACAGGGCCAAGGGCTAGTCTAAGCACCCACCCTTCCCACTGGGCCCCTCTTCCTTCGATGGCAGGTCTCATGACTCTGCATGTGATTTGGGGCTATACCCTTAGGGGCTAACCCCCTCCCCCATATGCACCACATATAAAAAATTTATATAATTTTTGTACTATTCATAATAAGAAACACGTGTTGGTATAGTAGTTAGGCATGTGGTTGCTTGGTGGGAGGTCATGAGTTTGACTCCTGTGAGCTGCTCAACCTCCATAAAAAATGTTTAGACCAATGTAGGGAGGCCACGTGGCATCCTCCCATTGGTCCACGTGGCTCCTTTCTATTTTTCCACCTTAAACCAATATAACCCAATGAAAAACCTGAAAATTTTTACCAATGGAGGGAGCCCAGGTGGTAGCCTTCAACTGGCCCTCAAAAATCTAGAGAAAACACAGTCAAAACCCAAATTTTCCATTTTTTTTCCTATTTAGGAAAATGGTCAGCGAGCTATAACTTGAAATCCCTATGTAGTATTGAGTTGAAATGAACGGTTTTGGATTCATAACAATACACATTTCGATTTGGAATTGGTTTCAATAAGTTCTGGGCACTTTCATTTTTGAGTGAAAATATGATCACCTGATCACACCTCCCCATTAGGAACTTTTGGACTCCAAAATTTTACTTCCCTAGTCAATATAATGTGGCTACAACATAAGAAAACCCAAAACCTCAATATATACTGCAAAGTTTTAAATTGGTTCACTTAAAGCCCCAATCAAGGCACTTCACCTACCACCCTCGTGAAGACCTGCTGTCTTGTCAATAATCGAGCCAATCGATTCTTATTGCTACTGCAGGAATAAAATACCAATGAGTGGAATTTTAAATTTATATTTAATATCACCTTTTCATGGCTCCAAAATACTTCATCCCTCAATTTAAATTGTTGATGGAAAGCTTGACTCCATCTTTGAAATCATAAACAACATAAATTTTATTTAACATCTTAAATCTGAATTTGTACATGAGTAGTAAACTACTGTAAAATGTTTTATGATATGCTTTAACTTTTCTACAAAACATATTCATATTATACAATATTGACAACAAGACTCTATTCACATAAGTTTCAAATCATATACTTTTATCGGTGAATATATGAAAAACTTGTAGACAACTTGAACGACAATATTGTACATTCACAAAATTCCTTGAACATGTGGACTATAACAAGCCAATACATACATCAATGAAAAATATTTACTTGTTGAATATAGTGACAATAAATGTTAACTGTAAAAAATTAACTAAACAAGTATTGAAAACAAGTACTTACACAATTTACAAAATAACTTAATAATGATTCTACCCAGTCTTGCCTCTCCTTGGCTTGTGGGTTCTCTTCTTGCACCATCTTGTCTTGAAGGTTGCTCAAGATTTTTGCAAGTCATCTTTTCCATGTTTTTATTCCCTTGCATCATGTTGCATAAAATCTTTATCTTTATTTGAAAAAATCTCTCAATGTAACTTCCAACATCATTCAGTGCCATGCCCATGCATATTTCAATGAGCAAATAAAAACTTCTTCTTGTTTAGAGACATAGAATTTCTTTCATGTGGACGAGAATCATTATGATTTATTCCTAGAATATGCCCCATTATCTTAACCATTATCATACATTTCTTACAAACAACCACGCAATGGTCAAAAGAATCAAAAAATGTACAATGATAATTATTACATAAGTATTCAAATCACCATGCCTTAAAAAAACACTCTTGAGAGTTATACATGTCTTTAGAGTTGCAACTTCGATGGTTGTCACAAGTTCATTCCGTCTCTTTCTTGGATGATTGATGTGCCTCAACTTGTTTAGAGCACTCTCAATACTCTTTACAACCATATCTAATCCCATATATTTCAGTCTTTACTCTACAAAAATTTGATTGGAAATACCTTTTCCATTTATGTCGAGGCCTCCACCTTCATAGCCCATCTTGGAGAGAAAATCCATAGCTATGCCTTTGGTATGTTGCTCGAATGCTGCAAAAGTGTTGTTATGCACATATATGGAAGGATTTGTACTGGAAATGCTAATTACCTCCTTAAACTTTCCATTCATATTCTCATCCTTTGATGATGATGATGATGATGGCCAACTTGTTGATGACTCTAGCCACCCACTTTTATCAATTGGAATATGGTGTGCTTATTGAATATGTTTACAAATGTCACATTTTTCATCTTCTACGCATGGTCCAAGTCCAATATTTGAATTGTGACCACATACTGGCTTCATATTATAGGTTTCTCTTACTGGTGTAGCAATTGAACTTTCCAGAACTTTCTCATCAAGCACTTGCTTCAATGCAAATTTCATGTGCCTCTTCTCCTCTTCAGCCCTTTCCAACATCCTTCTCAACTCTATATTCTCCATTCGAAGATCCAAACTTTGCTACTCTACCTCTTGGAGACTTTTTTTGTTGGCCATCTTACAACTTGGTCAATTGGTGCTCTCATACCAACTCGATCTGAAATTGGAGGAGGTGTTCTCTTTCCTCTTCCTCAGAATCACATAAAAAAAAACTTAGTACCATGTTGACGCTTTGTAAGCATGAAAATGAGTCTTCAAAATCAACATGTTTGTTTATTTTTCCTTAAATAATGAATTAGTTTTCATGTGTAATTTAATATTAATTAACATAACACATAATTCATGTAAGCAAAAAGAAGAGCAACATAAGGTTTGATGATGGAGTTAACCCCTCCTAGCCTACATGTTTCAGTCTGTCAACATAATAAGACCACTCACATTTCAGTCTGAAAATGAAGCACGTAAAATACGTTGATGACAATGTGGTTATTTCCCCTTCAAGGAAATATTCTCCCGTAGAGAAATCTCACATAAACAATATGACAACCTACAATCACCTTGTAACTTTTAGTAATGCAAGGTGTCTCCTGCCAGGACCGTAGAACTCAACTAAAAATGAGCACACATGCAAAAAAAACGACATAATCCAAGCTTCCCTCAACTTGACATAGAGAGAAAAATTTCCATGAGTTAAAACCTACAACTATCAACTACTGAAAAAGAATTCTAAAGGTGAGGAAACCCCAACAAGGTCTCCTTCAGGCTAAACACCCTCATGAATTTCTACCAAAACTTGCTTGATCCATACACCGCTTAGCCTCCAACATATAAAAAGGTCATTTAGATGTGCTCAAAATAGAAAACAGATGTTAGGTCCCTATATTACTAGTCTAGTCCCTTATTTTTGTTAATTTTACCCCTATATTGTTATTTTTGTACCCTTGTAGTCTCCATATTGTTATTATTGTGCCGCATAAAATCCCACTATTATTATTGTTGTGCCCTTACATTATTATTGTTAGGTCGCCTAGGATTATATTGTGACCCCATGGACTCCTATATATAGAAAGGAGGTTTTTTCATTTGTATCATCCAAAAATTGTTCATTTATGTAATGTAAAGGAGGTTTCCCCCTCTAAGTGGTTAATTTATAAGGATTTTATCTCTCTTTTCTTCTATTTTAGGAGTTGGTTTCATAAAATTTGGTATCAAAGATTTGGATTCTAGGGTTTTGCTGCTTCAAAGAGGTCATCAGGGAATTTTCACTTTAAGTTTTTTTTACGACGTTGCAAAAGCTAAAACAAAAAACCCATTTGCAAAAAAATCCTGAGGAAATTTTGGTAGAAATTTTAGATCTTGTTTTGCAATATTTTTGAGGATATGATCTATGGAAGTTAGGGTTTTTACAGGGTCTCGAATTTCATCTCAAAGAGGTTACCTTGCGAAAATCGTCATAACTCTCTCTCTAAGAACTGGATTGGAATTCTGTAAAAAGTGATTGAAATTACATGTAGTTTAGTTTCTCATGTATCAATTTTAGATTTTAAGGAGGAAACAGTGATAGGTTTCACTCTGTAAAATTTTTCTCTATTGAACTAATCCATAATTAGGTCATTGTGGGAGATTGGGCATAACTTTGTCTTGAAGAACCCAAATCAAGTCACACATGTGGAATTGGAAAGAATATTCATAGGGCTACTAAAGGAATAAATATAAAATATCGGGGATCCTAAGTTATAGATATACATCAGTTTCAATATCGAGCTCCTCAAAAGCAAGAAAAAGGTGTGTATTTTTTTTCAAATTTCATAAGTCTTGTTTGAAAAATTAGTTTGAAGTGCTTCCAAGGGCACATTGAAGCACAAATATTAGTATTGGGTTCTAAAATTCCACTACAAACAATTCAACACCCATTAAACTCTCATAATACTCTACTGTGTCTCATGAAGAGGAATGAGTGCAACATGTTGTCCCAAAATTACGAGACCAAGTGCACCAAATTTCTCTCTCGCAAACAATAACAAAAAATGAAATGGAAGTTTTGAAGAAAGGCATGGAAACTTAGATGGATGGTTTGAAGAAAGGTGTGGAAGCTAATATGGATGGTTTGAATAATTTCATGGAAGCTAATATGGATGACATCGACGAAAAAATGAAAGGCAACATGGAAAACATGAAGAATGATCTAAAAGCGGAGACGGAAATTTTGAAGGAAGGTTTGACAAAGTTGATACAAGAAATGATTCCTAATGGAAAAAGGGTACTAGAGGAAACTCGTGATGAGAAAAAAATAAATGTTAATCTCGATTTCATAAACTCTAATGTTGGATTGAAGACCCACCATATTCCAAAGATCGATAGGAGGAAGTTTGATGGCAAGGATCCTATAACATGGATACTACATATGGAGCAATATTTTTATCTCCATAATGTGAAAAACACACAAAAGGTACACATTGAAACTTTTTATTTAGAAAAAAATGCATTTCTATGGTATCTATGGCTTTTCTCTCGTAAAAAAAATTATCACTTGGTTAATTTTTATGGAGGAAATGATAGCACATTATGAGGATACAAAGAGAAACACCTTCTTTAACCAATTGATAAATCTCAAACAAAAAGGTTCAATGGTGGAGCACATTGAGGACTTCTAAAAATTTAATATAAGAGTAATTGTTATTCCAGAGGAACAAAGGATTGATGTATTCATAGGGACTTTGAAGGATAACATCCAACATGAGGTTCGCATTTGGTAACCTGATTCATTGGAGAAGACATTAAGGTTGGAAAGAAAAATTGAAAGTAAAATTATGGAAACTAGAAAGCCTATGACTCACATCTATAAAGATGGAAGTGTTACTACTCCTAGACTTCCACACCCTACAAGGTTGAAACCACAACAATTGGAAGAAAAAATATTGAAAAGGCTTTGCTACAGTCATGATAGAAAATACACTAAAGGTCATAAGAGTGCTGAGAAGAAATTATTTTACGTAGATTGTGAAGAGGACGAAGAGAATGAACAAGAAAATTCAAAATAAGAGGATATACACCAAGAACCAACCATCGAGAAAGAATAAATGAGTCTGACCATATCTTTTAATGCATTGGAAGGAATTACGACTCCTCAAACTCACAAGTTCGAAGGACATATCAAGAAGAAAAATGTAATAGTGTTGACTGATTCGGGTAGTACCCATAATTTTATTCATTATAAGGTAGTCAAGGGATTTAATTGATTACTATACACAACACTAGAGTGTCAAGTGATGGTTGCAGATGGAAGAGCTATAAATTTCTTTAAAATCTTACAATATCAGACTAACAATGGGGGAATATGAATTTAATAGTCTAATGCTTTCCGTTCCAATGGGAGGTGATGATGTTGTACTAGGAGTACAATGGTTACAATATTTGGGGATGGTAGCTTTCAATTTTCAATAACTTTTCTTGATTTTTTTTTTTGAAGTAAGGAAGTTGAATTATGGAGTAACACAGGGAAGCCACGAAATATAATAAGCTTGAATGTCATGACAAAGCTTCTGAACAAAGAAAAACAAGACTTAATTGCACAATTACGCTCACTTGAATTTCCAACATCAAAATGATTTATTTCTCCAGATCTCCAAAAAATATTAGACAATAATTCGAAGGTGTTTGAAACTCCCAAACGACTCCCACCTATTCGTGATCATGATCATGCTATTCATTTAATGCCAAGAACTGTTCCTCCAAACATCAGGCCTTACAGATATCCTTATGTCCAAAAGAGTGAAATTGAAGGTATGATTGCAAAAATGTTAGAGGCTGGTATAATTCAACCTAGTCGAAGTTCTTTCTCTGCTCCAATAGTATTTTTGCACAAGAAGGATGGATCATGGCGCATGTGTTCAGATTATAGGGAGTTCAATAAGTTCACTATTAAAGATAAATTTCCCATTCTTGTGATTGATGAATTATTGGATGAATTACATGGAGAAATTTATTTTACCAAGTTGGATCTCCATTCAAGATAACACCAAATTAGAATGAAGATTAAAGATATTCTGAAAACAAAATATCAAACTCATGAGGGTCATTATGAATTTTTGGTCACACCTTTTGGCCATACTAATGCACCTTATACATTTCGAAGGTTCATGAATCACATTTTAAAACTCTTACTTAGAAAATTTGTGTTATTATTTTCTGATGATATAGTAATCTACAATAGCTCTTGGAAGGATCATGATTAACATGTTGACAAGGTGCTCAAACTATTGGAGAAGAAACAATTATATGAAAAAAACTCCCAATGTTTCTTTGGAGTATAAGAGGTGGAATATCTAAGTCATATTGTATCTCATGGGGGTGTTAAGGTAGACCCTAACGAAATTAAATCCATTAAGGAATGGAAATTTCCCACAACCATAAAGCAGTTGCGAGGATTTCTTGGGTTAATAGGGTATTATTGCAAGTTTGTTAAGAATTATGGGAGAATAGCAGCACCTCTAACAACATTATTGAAGAAAGATGCATTTTTATAGACTCTTGAAGCAACTAAGGCCTTGAACATCTTAAAGAGGAAATTTTCCTAACATTGGTATTAGCTACGCCAGACTTCACAAAAACATTTATTGTGGAATGTGATGCCCTAGGAAATGGAATTGGCGCTATTTTAATGCAAGAATAAAGACCCATTTCTTTTGAAATTCGTCCAATTAAAGGAAAGTATTTATAGAAATATATTTATGACAAGGAAATTTTGTCAATACTACATGCACTAAAGAAATAGCGAACTTACCCAATGGGAAGAAACTTCAAGGTAAAAGTTGATCATGATAGTCTTAAATAATTTTTGGAATAGAGCTGTATCTTCAGAAGAGGAGCAAAAATGGGTTGCAAATATGTTGGGTTATGACTTTGAAGTCATATACAAAAAGGGGTATCTAAATGTTGTGGCAGATGCACTCTCAAGAAAGGACGAGGAGGTGAAAGCATTGCTTTGTTCCATTTCTATTATCCAACCGGATTGGATAACCGAAGAAAGGGAGGAATGGAAGAATGATGAAGAAGTGTGGAAACTCATTCAAATGTTGCAGTAAGATCCCATTGCATATGATACATTTAGTTGGAAAAATGATTCCTTATGGTACAAAGATCACTTATATTTTTGTAATAATTACTAACTAAAAAAAAATATTCTTTCGGAATTTCACACCTCTCCCATAGGAGGACACTGTGGATTTTTAAAAACTTACGACATGGTGAAGAAATAATTTTTTTGGGATGGCCTTAAATATGATATTAAAAATTTTCTGGTAGAATGTTTGGTTTTCCAGCAAAATAAAGTTGAGACAATTAAGACCTCGAGTCTGCTACAACCTTTATCCATTCCAACTCAATGTTAGGAGGAAGTTTCAATGCATTTGATCACAAGTTTACCTAAGTCCAAAGGAAAGAGTGTCATCATGGTGGTAGTTGATATACTCACAAAGTATGCACACTTTTGTGCATTACCTCATCCATTTAAAGCAAGTATAGTTTCTACTGCATTTATGGAAACAACTCAAAAGCTACATGGAAACCCAAAGATTATTGTAAGCGACAGAGATCCCATTTTGACTGGAAATTTTTGGACTGAATTATTTTCTTGTTTGGGTACTCAACTAGCTCATAGCTCATCTTATCATCCTCAATCCGATGGGAAAATTCAAATAGTGAACAAATATTTGGAAGGATATCTTTTTGATTTTGTATCTGATAAACAAACACAATGGATCAAGTGGTTACCTCTGGCTAAATGGTGGTATAACACTTCCTTCCATACTGCAACAAAAATGACCTCATTTATGGCCCTTTATGGAAGATCACATCGAGCATCAACAATAAATTCTCCAAATCTTAAAGGATAACCTAAATTTGGTACAAAATCAAATGAAACAACATGCAGATCAACATCGTAGTGAGGAAAGATTTGATGTAGGAGACTAGGTATTTTTATGGCTACAACCATACAAACAAATTTCCATCAAAAAAGCTAAAAAGGATAATAAATTATCGCAAAAGTACTATGGTCCTTAGAAGGTGTTGTAAAATATTGGTACTATGGCATACACATTGGAGCTTCCTGCTTCTTCTCTAGTGCACCCAAATTTCCATGTTGCATGCTTAAAGAAGGTTATACGTGACAATTTTCCAGTTCAAACAATATTTCCAGAACTTGATGAGGAAGGAAAATTAATATTGGAATCTAAAGCATTCATAAAACAAGAACTTGAAATCTATGAAGTCGTTCAATTTCAGAGTATCTCATCAAGTGGAATAACTTACCCACTGAAGATTCCACATGGGGTGATGAGAATCTTATACAAAAGCATCCAGAGCTACTCAAGCCTTGAGGAAAATTTTTTTTTGAAGGAGAAGGGCATGTTAGGTCCATATATTACTAGTGTAGTCCCTTATTGTTGTTAGTGTAGCCCCCTTATTATTATTGTTGCACCCATGTAGTCCCCACATTGTTAATATTGTTCCCCATAAAATCCCACTATTGTTATTGTTGTGCCTTTACATTATTATCATTAGGTTGGATAGGATTATATTGTGACCCCATGGATTCCTATACATAGAAACGAGGTTTTCTCTTTTGTATCATCCAATAATTGCTCATTTTTGTAATGTAAAGGAGGTTTCCCCTCGAAGTGGCTGATTTCTAAGGCATTGATATCTCTTTTCTTCTATTTGGGGAGCTTGTTTCATAACAACAGAGGTCACCATTGGAGTCAGACAATCCGAAACCCATAAGAAACCTCTTTCTGAGGTTATTTTAGATTAAAAAACTCCAAAATTTTCGAGCTACAGGATCTCTCATGAATTTATAGTTAGTCATCCTACAAATTTGACCAACTATTGAACGGTCTTAAAATTCTGGCCCATTTTTTGCTAACTGAGTGAAGAATTCTGCCTTTGTAGGTGCAATTTGTTGGACCATTAGTTCCCTCTCTAATTCCTTATGGATGAAAAATGTGGAAATATGGGCCATGGGGCCAATATTTGGCCTAAATTCCCACTCTTCTCTCTACGCACATTTTCCTTCGGCGTTGGGTCATGTGACTGTGTATGTGCCTTGGGGCTAGGCCCTCAGGGGCTGGCCCCCTCCCCCATAAGAGAGACATATAAAAATTTTATATAGTTTTTTTATTATTCCTAATAAGAAACACGTGGTGGTTCTAGTGGTTAAACTTGTGGTTTCTTGGTGGGATGTCATAACTTCAAATATTGTGGTTCCTCAACCTCCATAACAAATTTTAGACCATTGTGGGGAGGCCACGTGGCTGCCTCCCATTTGTACACATGGATCCATTCTATTGGTCCACCTTAAACCAATATCAACCAATCAAAAACATGCAAATTTTTACAAATGGATGGACACCGAGTGGAACCTGCCATTGGCCCTCAAAACCCCAAAAAAACACAGTCAAAACCCAAAATTTTCCTTTTTTATCTGTTTGGGGTCATTGGGATATAACTTGAGATCCTAGTTTCATATTGAGGTGAAACGAATTTCGTTGGATTCGAAATGACATACACCTCAATTTGATGCTAGTTTCAAGAAGTTTTGGGAACATTCATTTTTTAGTGAAAATTTGATCATATGATCAAGAGATATCCCAAGGAAATCAAGAAAAAGGAGGAGAGAACTCATTACCTCATACATGACCCTATTGAAGTAAGGAGAGACACTTCCATAGAGAAATTCTTAAGCTACTTTTCCAGTGGAATTTCTGTTTAGACCTATGGGTTTGTGAAAGTTCTGGACAAGACTTGGCGAGGTCAGATGAGACTTGGTAGACCTTGCATGGTATTTTTCCAATAAATACTATTGTGGATGGAAATTAGCTCGTGGGGAGCTCCAATGGGATACCATACTCCTTGGTGGGTAGGAGAAATCTTGCTTCCCTAATGATTGCTATGGAAATCTAACTAATCAAAAGAAAAATAGATAAGTTTTGTTCTGTGTGTTAGCCACCTATAAAATTTTTGACATAGAAAGCAGGTGGCTAAAAAAAAATTCTGAGCCTTCAAGAGAAAATTTTCCCTTGAAAATATTTCATCCTTGAAGCCTCCATGTGTCCTTTTCCTTTTGAATAATATTCACTACTGTTTCCATTTAAAAAGCCTCACTGTTTGTGAAGAAAACTGCTGTAAAAAGGCCTCCATTTGCCCTATGTCATCCTCACAAAAAATCCATTTTTCATCACTTTTTCTCCCTTTCAAATCCCAAAAATTCCCCTCAATAACCCTCCATTTCATCCTAAAATCATTTTTAAGCCTCATGTTACCCTCTGTCTGGTTCAAAATTCCTTTTCCCCCCTATCGAAACCCCTCATTTGGCCTAAAAATCATTGATTTTGGCCTAAAATAGCATTTTTTACAATATATCAGGATTTAGCCCCTAAGGGCTTATACTCTGTAGTGCTAGCCTCATAAAACCTCAGTCCTATGACCAAGCGCTTAAAAGACACTAATCTCCGCTGAAAACTCCGAAAATCCCTTTAAAAAGGCTTATAAAACACTTTTCCGCCCTATTGGAAAGTTAAGCCCCTGAGGGCTTATGTGGCTTAGCCCCGTTCCACGTGACCTGAAGTTCTAATGTTCGAGCACTTAAAGCCTTATAAACCATTCTCCGAGCCTTTTTTTCTTTGGTTTTATCATCCCCCAATGCGTTGGTTTCTGATAACCGTCGATCTCCACAGATCGATGGTTATCGGGTGCCTTCATTGCATTCCCCTCATTCGTTTGCCAAAACACTGCACCCCATCAGTAAATATTAACCGTTCATTCACTTGATCTGGCGGCTCACAAGAAACCCGATCATCACATCTTCCCATCCACCTTCCCATATCGCGCTCGCACCTCCACCATCGGATCTAGCCACCCATCATCCAACGGCCAGGAGGCATATCGCGTGATTTCTATGTCAAAACGTTAACATTCAAAAGCTACGCGATATAGGGGGTTTTGTATCTCCACGTGGCGTGCGATGAGTGGAATCGTGCAACTTTGGTTAAAACCATTTCCCACTCCAGACCTAGCGTGAATACCACTAGTTGTTTTTTCCTTATTGCCCTCTTCCGCCATGTATTTTATCATTTAAGATTGACCATAGATATTTTCGATCTAACGGTCCAGACTTATTCTCGCACCATGTCACTTATTCTCCATACCAATCTCATCCATTGATATCCACCGTCTGTCTTCTTCATCCTACGACCACAATATGATCTCACCCTCTGTCCATCATTCCTTCATCCATCCACCAAATTATTTCATCAATGATTCTTGATTGTCAATTGTCGTGGTCAGATCTGATCTGATGGCCAAAAATAATCCTCACCACAGAACTTCATCCAGCCTACTTCGCCACTCTTTCACAATCTCCACCATTATACCATGATTTCTCTACATCTCTTCACTACATCCATGATTCCTTTCATCGCATCACCATCCCTTTCATCCTCCACAGCATATTACCCTCCACTCCCATGGATTTCTTAACGTGTTTATTGTCTTTTTGCAGGGTTACAGGCAACGAAAATCACTCCCTGTCTCACAAACATAGATAGTGTTTTTCAGAGTGCAAAATTCCTTTCTTAGAGCCAAAGATGGCAGGGAATAAACCTGAGAAGGTTTTAAATAGGTGTTTCATTAAAAATATCAGTGTTAAAACCCCGATCTAAACCCTCCTTCACCATTGAATTTTTATACGCAAGAAAACAGTCAAAGGAAGTGGCAAAGTGTATCAGCGAAGGAAATCAAAGGATCAAACGTACATTATTGAAGATTAATGATCTAATTCAGTGATTAAAGGATGAAAATACAGTTGAAGACTAGAGGACGATATTAAGCCTAAAACGTAGACCTAAAAGTGAATTAAAGGTGTTTTAGGAAAAGACAAAGACATCGGTCAGTCCGAGAAAGCCTCCATCGCCACTCAGAGGCCAATTGAACCCTCTCCAGCACCAAAATCCAACCCTCTCCAGCTACCAAAAGACACCTGCAGCCTCACAGAAATCAAAGAAGGCCTAGTTATTACCAAAACAAGAGATATTTTCCTAAAGACAGCTAAACAATTAATACAAATCAAAGGAACTTATTCCTGATTGTCAGCAAAGTTATTTTAAAAGATAAAAGATAGCCCAGAAGCCAATATTTTCGACCATTAAGCCTTGAAAAGCAGAAACAGAGTTATGAAGTAGAGCTATAGGTTGAATGCATTCCTGCCTTATGTCTTGCCTGGTTTTCAAAGGCCAGGAATTGCATTGATTGTGAAATTAATGATACTTGACCCCTAGAAACTCTCCCACTTCCTAATTTTCTTATAAAATCTCCTTGAGAACCAAATTTTAAGGGTTGGTCTCTGGATATCAGATTGCATGTTAATATTTTGGTTAAGCACTATTTTCAATCGAAGATACATAAGCTGACATGAGAAATTTGAAGTTGTAGAGACCCACCAGCCTTGAAGATTGTAACTGCTTTGAACATCAAATACAAGCTGATTTATGGGATCCTGGTCTATGTCAATGGTGATGTGCTTCTGATTGTTAATTGTTATTTTCCTTGGTGTTTTCACTCTATCCACTTTCTCTGATAAAGAACAACAAATAAAGAGCTACGATTTAATCTTAACAGTACCCTACTCTCACTGATAAGCTTTATTTCTATCTTTTCTTCCTTTGAAAGTTTCCATTAAGAGTACATTGAAGCAAGTTAGTTTGAAAGCACTTACCTGATCTTGTATTAATATTTATGTTTATCATCTGTGTTTTCTTATAGAATATGCTGAAAGCAGGATAGGTTCAAAGTCCTTACTTGATCTTAAACTATTCTAAGTGTTTTTTAATGTTTTCTATTGAAATTACATCAATGCAGGCTAGTTTCAAAGCGCTTACCTGATCTCAGATTACTCTCATTTTTTTTTATTTAAAGTGTATGCCAAAGCAAGATAGTTTCAAAGTACTTACTTGATCTCAGGCTGCTCTTAGTTTTTTATTTGTTTTGTTCTTCATTTCCTGCTTGTTTCATTCCATAAAATCAACTTTAAAGAGATCCTTTGACATAGATGACTTGCCCCATGGATAACTCCTGAACCTTGTTTTCCAATTAAATCCTCTTATGACTCCATAGCCCAATGGATTGAAGCTGATTTTTTGCGTATATTTTAGCTGAATCATCCCTTCACTTGCATACACTTTCACCCTTCATCTAAACTACCTTCACCTTCATCATGTCCTTGCCCAACCAAAAACAAAACAAAACCCATACTTTTCATAACTAGCCTAATATCACATTTCAAGCTTTAAATATCACATCTTTAAGCACACTTATAGAGAGATCCCTCTCTGGATTTAGGAGGGCTGGATTCTTGAATCCCAAAGTGGTTCATATTGGCTTTGTAGTTTGTATCTTCCAAACTTGCAAATTACAGAGACCCTAACACTCTGGCGACTCCACTGGGGAGGATTTCTAAGTGAACTTCATCCTAGATACCTGTTGGACCTCAGGAAAACCCCTTGATCCAAAGGGATTTGGTGTGTTAGCCAGTTGAGCCACCAGACCTAACATTTTGGTGACTCCACTAGGGAGCAATGCCTTATTAGCCTAATTTTGGTAGTAAATCACTGTGGTGGATAGTAAATCTCCTTCAAGACACTTTAAACCTTCCACCTGGCAACTCCACAGTTCTTGAATGACCATAAGACTCCACTGGTGATCAGTAGGCCTGCTGATTATCTTTGTTTTCACAAGACTCCATTGGGAGACCAGGTTCATTACGACATCATCCATTTTTGAAGGAAACACATAGGATTAAGCTTCTTTGTTTGAAGATAGTTTTCCTCTTGATACATACTGGCTTCAAGAACAATCCATACTAGAGCTTATCCTAATCCAAACCCCCCTGAAATATTGGACAATCCTGAAAGTATTATTAGGAAGCCTTCTTCAGATAAGGACCCCACTATTGTGAGACACATTTATAGAGCTAATTCCCCACCTGAAAACCTTACAGCTCTATCAGAAACTCAGCTTGATTTAGACTTACCAAGAAATTCACCAAGAACTAAGTCTTTCAGTAGTTTAGATCAGACAAACTTTGAGCCTCCAAACTCACCTCCTCATAGTGATCAACATATTTGTAACAGAGAAACCCCTCCATCAACACCTCCTGATCTACATTTCATTCATAAATTGGTCTCTCTCACCCTAGATCTACTCAACAGTTTGCTGCTGGTCCTAGCATTTCTGTCAGTCATATACCTGCTGCTCAAGCCTTTCCTTTACCTCCACAAAACATAATCATGGCTGCATGGTATGCCCCCTTGGTATTACCACAGCCTTTAGCTCCTTTAACTAATGAATATCAGTTTAAAATTCCTCATTTCACTGGGAAAGAATCTACTACAACTCAACACCATCTAGATAGGATGGAAGATGCCTTTGACTACATGGAAATAGAGGATGAGACAATTAAAATGGCGATTTTCGCTCAGATTTTAGGAGGAGAAATGAAGAAGTGGTTTAAAGGCTTACCTCCTAATAGCATCAATGAGATACCCTCCTTGATTCAAACCTTTATAAACAAATGGGAAGTCAGAAGCAACCCTCTCCAAATCTTAGCACAATATAAGAATCTTAAAAGAAATCAAGGAGAGAGTGTCCAGGACTACTCTACTAGATTCAACAATGTCTACAATGCTCTTCCACCACACATGAGACCTGCCTAAGGGATGGCCTTAGTAAATTACCATGAAGGATTTGATGCTGATATGGCCTACCAGCTTAGGGAGAGAGATTGTAACACATTGGAAGACATGTAGAAAGGAGCAGTGAGTGTAGAGGCAAATTTGATTGAAAAAAGAGCTAGGATGAGGGCTGAGAAAAATTTAACCTATAGGGATGACAACATAAGCTCTTCATCTGATCATAAATATGATATTCTAGCCAAAAAAATGGAGAGGATGGAAAGAATGATGGAGAAATTTGTCATCCAAGCAACTAATCAAAACAAAAACCAAAATCAAAACTAGAACCAAAACTTTAGGAGAAACAATCCCCCGGATAGACAAAGAGACTCTGATCAACAAGTCATACCTCCATTCCAAGAGAATTTCCTTGATGAGGATGAAGGGATAATAGAATAATCAGAAGGGACTATCATAAACATGGCAGAAGTAGATGACTAGGATCACACCTTTTCCACAGAATATAACCAGACCCCATTGTTAGTATGAATCCTTTGTCGAAGTGTACAAAAAAGGACCACTTTAGCTACGCATAACTAATAGCCCTAACAACAAAAGTGGCTGCCAATATCTTCAGATATGCGGTTAGTTGAACAAGAAAAGAGCCGCAAAAAACCAGATCTATGCATGGAAAGACATTAAGCAGTAAAAACAAGGGTTTGCTCCATATACCAATAGACAAGACAAGAAAAAATTTTGAAAGAATTTTTATATTAATTGGGCACCTGGGAGGAAAACAAGAAGCCGTATCCAATTCTCCTCAGTGGGATGGGTTCTTCAAAGTCCTCAGCACTTTAGATCTAAGATTTCTCTCTCTTGTTGGTGTAGAAAACCCAATGCAAAGAATAGAGCTCAATGGGAGCTCACACAGCAAATGATGGAAAAATGGG
The DNA here is from genome assembly GCA_034641835.2 of Pinus albicaulis. Taxonomy (NCBI): domain Eukaryota; kingdom Viridiplantae; phylum Streptophyta; class Pinopsida; order Pinales; family Pinaceae; genus Pinus; species Pinus albicaulis. Next base: position 200,199,282 of record CM076571.1, on the reverse strand, counting down.
ACCAAGTGTATAGATCCAGAGTGATCTAATAGGCAACAAAAGGTGAAGAATGATGGGAAAAACCCTCCTATTTATAACAAATTATTGGGTCATTCTAGATCTTGGTGCATGATTAAAATAATGTTAACCAAATCTAGATCCACCTTTTATGGAATATTTTATTATATTTGTTGGAGGAAAAAGGTATTTGACTTGGGTCAAATCCCTTGATTAGTCAAAAATAAATAAATAAATGATTTATTTATCTTTTTAAGGAAGTGGTTGGAAGATAATCAAATAAATAATGATTTATTTAATTATTTAAGAAAGTGGTTGAAAGATAATCAAATAAATAATGATTTATTTAATTATTTGTGGGTGATTTGGTCATATTTAACAAGGAATATTATCTAAATAAGATTTAAATAATTATTCCTAGAAAATAATAAGATAAATAAAGGTTTATCTAATTAATTTCTTTGTTTTTGGGTTAAACATGACTGGGAATATTAATTAAATTATGGTTTAATTAATTATTCCATGAGGAAAATCAAACAAATATAGGTTTGTTTAATATTTCCTTTTGGGGTTTCCTGTTTAGACCATAAAAAACCTAATAAATGTGGTTTATTAAGTTATTTAACATAGTGAAGGCAATTTTACTTAGGGTAAAATTGGTCTTACATAGTGTACTTGGGTCCATCTAATGATAATAGGTTAGATGACCAAAAAATGGTGTAACAGATTGCCCCCCAGCGTGCGAGTGTCAGGAGAAAATCGTATGACTGAAGTACGTTGTAAGAACTCAATCACCAGACAACAAAAGGGAAGTTAGAGAGAGAAATGCAAGGTAGATAGTGTATTGAAGAACTAGACCCTGAGGAGACGAGACTCACAGGTGCAACAAGTCTCTTTTTATGAGAGGGTACTTGTGCTGAAGGCGGCGGGGGAGGCATACCTATGCCCGCCGAGACAAAGTACAAAAGAATAGTGTGTCCAGTAAACAAGGGACCGAACCATAGAGTAAAGCCGGCATAATCATGAGCTAGATAAAAATACAATGAGGAATCCCACATACATGCTATTCTTGGGATAACAGCCAGGACTGGTACAATAATATCTGAGTACATGAGATAAATACAACCCCAAATGCCTTAGAATGGGGGAAGGTCACAAAATTCCATCGATATGACAAATCAAAGAGGCGCCTGGTAAGGCCAAGGCCAGCTATCATCAAATATCCGGAGCCGCACGACACCATGAAGAGGCTGCACGGCATGGAAGCACCAGGTTGGCCCCCGCGGGAGCGCGAAGACCCCACACCCACCGAACCAACAACAAGAGCCGCCGGCGACATTACTCCATCTACTGGCGATACCGATTCCCGCTGGTGCTAAAAGGAGCCGGAGAAACAACTGTCAAAGGGAACAGATATCCTTCGCCCCATCCAGTGGCACTTAGTCAAGAGTGGGTCGGAACCAAGGACACCGGCCCTGACTCAGCTTCCGGAACAACAGGTGATGTCGACAGAGTGAGGTCTGCCCACAGTGAGGTCGAGAAATCTCTTGTTCAAGGCGAGAGAAAAGTAGAGCGAATGATAAACGAACAAGGACAGAGTAGGAACATGCGAATGATAGCGAATGGACAATTTCCACAGGCATAAAGGGCAAGGAACAGAGCGGGCGCCATCGTAAGGCGAACATCATACATAGGGACAGCAGACCGAAGGCTGCAGCGTGCGCAGGCACTGCCAGCTGGCGATGGAGGGGCCGTGACAAAGGTGACCGTACGTTCGGCCAGTCAAGATGATTCAAATGGACAACAAGCACACCAAAGCACAGAAAGGCCCAATGGGGACCACAACAGACAGCGAAGGTGGGAACTCATGACGAAATTTTCCATACTTAATAAGTGACAAGTATGGGAGGTTAAGTGGGTGCCTTGGGTTGTTGCTGCTTATTATGTTCATTTAAAGTGTGAGGCATGGACCTTATTGGACAAAGCAGGGTCTCGGCAAGGAGTTGAAAGTACAAAAAAGCATGTTGGCTATCTGGCCAGAAATAAAGCACGCATCCTGACAAGAATGCGATGGCAATATTTTCAAGACAGAGCATTGCGAGGATTAGGAAGAGGATTGTCAAGTCCCCAGTGTTACGTTCACGGGAAGATCTCTTACCGACACATTAGCTTGGCACGAGAGTTGAACTCTCGTGACCATGACACCGCGGGTCCGTCATATACTATAGCCGTGTCGCCTTTGTAGTGTTGGGACGAGGCTGGCACTTTCGGGTCACATTTATGCCTTTGGGTGCGTTTCTTGGCCGCTTCTATGGTTTTGAATGCAACACGCACGGCCTTTAGAGGCACGCCCAAGTGATAAGTCGTTGTTCCAGAGGTTATGCTGTGAGAATTTCCACAAATGGGATGAAGGAAGGGATTTCATACTGGACGAGAGACAACCTCTCCAAAATGAGGTGAGGAGGGTTATGGTTGAGGGGCACAAGTGCCCTTCAGCATGGTGGCTACAAATGTATTTATACAAATTCAAACACACAATAATGATGTTACTGTTATGGTTATGCAATGGAGAAAGGAAATGAGGATTACCAACTTTTCTGCATCATATATAGGGACCAAATGGATTTAAGTTTCTTAGTTGAACAAAAGGCCATCCCAAAAAAGACCAGAGAACAACTATGCTCTCATAGAAAAGTCATAGGTTGGAATGTCATGTTGCCTGAATGGTTGTTGACAAGACATAGTTGATAAGGGGTATCATCTCATAGTGACCGGGCGCACAGGGACCTAGAGGCTCTTCAAATGTGGAAAAACACTAAATACTAAAGCTGGCGCGCACTGTATACTAGGAGAGTGGTGAGACCTTCTCTGGCCCCTCAATGTGGTGCCCTTTACCCAAACACTGGTTTCAATGTAATGGCCACAAGGTGATGTGGTGAATGCCTTTGCCTGATGTAAGGGGGAACAGACAACGCGATGTGGTGGGATTGCCAATGCGATAGAAGATGAAGACCGTGGCAGCAGGTGACCACCGTACGGTGAAGTGACCGAATCATCATCATGAGAAGAGAGGTCTACACACATCGCTGGCAAGGGGGTGACCGGGCAGCAAGTAGACAAAGCATCCACCGATGTTGAGCCCAAGATGACGTTGAAGGAAGCGTCGAAGCGGTGCCGTACATGATTCAGATGGTCGTCTCGAGGGTCCTGCGGATGATGCGACAGTAAAAATGTCGGACGGAAGGTTCCGCCATCTTTACACTGGGAGGGGGGATGTCAATGGGAGCAATGTTATCTCGTGTTCGCCTGGTTACAATGCGTGTAACAGAGGTGGACCATTGCACTTGGCCTCGAATTTTGGTGGACCATGGTGATAGAGGCAGACCTTTTATATGGGACAAAGATGGGTGTAATGGCCATGAGATCATATAAAGCATAGGCAGTTGGTGCATAGTCTTGGGGTTCTGCCGCTGTCATGGGAAGGAACAGTAGGCTTTTGGGACCGCGAACCTGGTGAACGGGATATCATTCATGGGGCTTGAGATAAAGCAACTTAGGATGGTGTGGGAGGTGTGACCGATAACATCACACAAAGCACACCGGATGGCGGGGCCGGAGGTTGAGGAGGACAGCAAGTTGGCCCGTGGCAGCCTTCGCTCCTGCGCCCTCACAGCCGTGCCCTTCTCACCGGGCGGGGCCGCGCGAGGAGGTGGTTCCTCGTTGAGGACCCAGGCACCGGGCGTGCAGAGAATTCGCGGGAGACCGGCCGAACCGTGTGGCCGGTGCCAACATAAGGTTTGGGGCGACCAGCAAGGTGGGGGAAATGGAGAATGCGACCAAATGAACCTAAGGTCAAGTTAGAAGAGAGGGTGGCCGCATCAGCGCACCGTGTACACCCCGTGGGGAGCCAGGAACCCGCATCCCACCGCAGGGCAATGCCTAGGGGACGTGCTCTTAAATGGCCAAGGCTTATGCGAACCGCTGGAGGACAGAAGAGGCCCACATCACTGGAACCCAGTGGTACGCGAGACAGTCATGAGAAAGCACATCGACTAGCCGGGCGGTGCTGCTTGAGAGCAGTCTGTAGTTTACCGTAGATTTATGTGTTACTTCCAAAGAGCTGGGCTGTAGATAGAGGAGGAAGACCAGGAAGTTTAGGAAAGAGGAGTTCTCGGTAGACTTCATAGAGACATCAAGCGATGAAATCAAGTGGTTTTCTTGCTGCTGCTAAGAGATGGCTGCCCTGTGAGGTTCTAGATTTTGGTCATGACATTTTCAATCAAGCAATGGTGGAACATTTTTCTAACAGTGAGGGGAAAGACATTTTTGGTGGCAGGACCAGATGGGACAGAAAGACATAGCATAGGTAGTTTTCGCTCAATATGTTGTAGTTCAGCGGCGTCGATGATTAATGTCATCGAAACAGCCTGCTCACAAGGGTGACAGACACCACAAGAGGGCCAATGGGTTGGGAGGCGTGGCCGTCCCATGCTCAAAGGGTGATCGTGGAAGGGGCCATATCAGGGGATCTGAGTTGCTTCCAAACCGAAGTGGACATCACGCAGGTGGATGCCCCCTCATCAATTATACACCAGGAAACGTTGGCGTTTCGGATTTTGACTGGGATTTGGAAGGCGACGGAAGGAGGAAGAGGAGGATGGTCCGATTGAGTGGCGTCGAAAACAATAATTTGGTGATCAGCAGGATCTACAGCACCCACGGCAGATAGTAGAGCCTTCTTTTGGGAAGGGCACGACTGGAGGAGTTCCAGTGTGGAAATGGCAGCAGGAGATTGCGCCAAATCATCTACTATGCTATACGAATGAGAAAATCGACCAGAAGCAGCGTTTCGACATAATGGTCCCTTAGGAATCTTGGTATGAACCTCAACTTTGGGTTGAGGGATATGTAAGGGGCCACTGGATGTCGAAAGAGGCTCTGTAGAACCTGAAGAAGGAGGATCGGGGGCTGACTGAGCAGGAGGCTTGGGGTACTGGCGAGACCGAGTTTGAAGGTGAAGGTCGACGGTTGGGAAAGGATTAGAGTTCATCATGAGGATCTGGTAATCGGAAGAACCAGAAATGGAAGGTGGAGTGGAGACCTGCCTGTCAGGTGGTTGGGTAGCCACGAATCCTTGCTGAGGGAAAGGATCAGTAAACACAACTGGTTGAGTAGATGCCACATTAGGGGGAGCATGAGGTGAGGCATTTTGTCCTCGCAATGTGGCTTGAGACTCCCACATCTTCCGCATCTATGGTAAAAGGGGACAATCGTGGGTGTAATGACCGTAAACACGGCAACACGAACAAGGCTTGTTAGTACGAAGAGGCCTGTCCGGCTTGGGCTGAGTGCCCTGTTGCTGGTTAGCAGTGTTAGGGTCAAAACCTTGAGGATTGGGTCCATGAGTACCAGGGGTAGATTGATTTGGATTGCCTCTCTGCCTTCTTTGAGAAGAAGGGGGATTAGTCGCACCCTGCTGTGCAAATACTTGCCCTGAAGGGGGCTGTAGGTGCTGTTGCTGGGGTTGAGGAGGCAATGGAGGTGGAAGCGCATATGCTGGAGGAGCTGGCATACCAGGCTGTAGATAAGGGTAATGGTTAGGTTGGGAAACATTGAGGTAAGCAGGAGGTTGGGCAAAAGGAGGAGGCATGCCGTATCCTGGATACATGCTACCAGGAGGGGGAAGAGTGCTAGAGGTGCTGGCCCCTCCGGGAGAGAGGTCGTAGCCCATAGGAGGTTGAGCATACGGATGGGAAAGGGCTCCAATGATACAGTCGGTGTAATGAGATGCCCCCGGGGCATTAGCGCCACCGGGCCTGGGGAGGTCAGGAAGGACGGTATAAACATAACTAGACTGGGCGTAGATCAGGTCATATTTCAAGGCTATTTGGAGGGCGGCTTCTTCGGTTTGAGGGAAATGGGAGGCGACATCTTTGCCAATGGGAGCTAAGAGAGAGCAAAGGAACCATTCCATATAGATCCGATCTTCGAAGGGGGGAGCTCGACATAAGCTGCGTCTTCGACGCCATTGCTGAACATGGGTAGAAAGGCGGGTTGAAGATGTTTGCTTGAAGGAAGTCAAGAGCTCCGTACCGGTATCGTATCGGAGAGGGAGCTGGAAGTAAGATAAAAAGGCTTGGGCAATGGTCGCAAAGGTGGTATGGGAAGAGGTGGCTTGGTCTACATACCATTTAGAAGCTTCACCGGTAAGCGTGCGTTGGAACAAAAGAATATGAATGGAGTCATTAGTAATGGAATTGGAGGAACACCACATGTGGAAAGATCGGACATGATTGGTTGGATCTTCTCCAGCAAGGCCTTCGAACTTAGGGATGTCGGATGGGAGCTTGGTTGGCATAGCAGGCCAAACAACATCGTGGCGGATAGAGTCGTTGATCAACTGATTGAAATCAGGGAGGCTGAGGCTTGCAATGTATGGCAGCAAGGGTATGGCCGAGGTAGTTCCTGTGGCGGTTCCGCTAGTAGTAGTTCCGGCGTTAGGGCCTGGAGCACCGCTAGCATTAGGCCCTGGACCAAACATAGTGAAGGTGACAGGTGGAGAACCAGAAGGAGAAGGAGAACTCGATGAATCAGGAGAGGATTCGGAGTGTGGACTCGAACGAGGACTGGGTCGACGACGGTGGGGCAGAGCAGGTCGATCGACCGGAAACTGAGGGTGAAGGCCAAGAAGTCTCTGGGAAAAGCACCTTGGGGGCGCAATGATGACGGGAAGAAGGAAACCGACAAGGGCAGAAAGGGACAGAATCAAGTAAGGTCAAGGGCAGAAAAGGTGCAGTGACAATTGATTTTAGAGTCTTTGCCAGGCGGTGTTAACCAGGCGCTTCTTCGCTTAGGGTCAGTGTGTGGCGTGCGATAATTTTAATTTTTAAACCCTTTCCATTTTGAGAGCAAGAAAAAAGTGTGCTGCGTAACTGAAAATAAATCTGTAGAGAAGAGTATATAATGCTGAAATAACAGAAAATTAACAGCTACTTGTGCATCTATCTAACCCAAGAAGGCGGGTCTCTCAAAACTAATCTAAAAAAGGGGAAAAATCTAGGCAAAACACACGGAAAAGAGGCCAATATATCTAAGGTCAAAAGGGACAGGGATCTAAAGGATAAAGCTGCTGAGAAGAGGTGCTGATCACAGCCAAGAGACAGAGGCAAGGTGGCTGGAAAAAGGGAGGAATCAGCAAAAAGCAGAAAGGACAGGGAGGAGGTCCTAAAGTGAGGTCCAAACAAAATGATAAGAGGTGATTTGAAAGGAAGAAAGGCTGATTAGAAGAGGTCTGAAAAGGAGGTATCAGATCTGGAAAAAGAGGGGCTGAAACTCTGAAAAAACAGATCTGCAATAGATAAAAACTCTTCCACGAAAAGTGGAGGGCACTGAAGCCCTAGGGGGCTATGTTCCCACTTAGATGAGAAAAACATATCAGAAAGAGGTCGAATCAGGCTGAGACAGAGGCTGGAAAACACTGACAGAAGCTTTAGAAAAACCCAGAAAAATTGCAGAAAAACAGCTGAAAAATGGGCAGGTCGTAGTTTCTGACCTGATTTCAGTGTAGGTCACATAAAAGAGGCTGAAAAGTGCGACCTGGAGGTCCAGGTCATGTTTTTGGGCCGAAAAGTGCGACCTCCCGTTCCGGTTGTCTCGGCGGCAGATTTTTGGAAAAGTTGTCGTCTCAGTTGCGGCTGATGTCAGTCACCTGCGCAATAGGGCCAGAAACACGCGAAAGTTAAAAATTTTAATGTTTTAGGGTTTTATGTGAGAAAAAAAACATAAAAATAGGAAAAATAAACAGCTGAAAAGAAACCCTAGGGTCTGAAGTAGCTGGATATGCAGGAATATGAAAAACGACAGCGGTCGTAATTTAAAACCCGTGTGGAGTCGCCATTTGTTAGTATGAATCCTTTATCGAAGTGTACGAAAAAGGACCACTTTAGCTACGCATAACTAATAGCCCTAACAACAAAAGTGGCTGCCAATATCTTCAGATCTGCGGTTAGCTGAACAAGAAAAGAGTTGCAAAAAAACAGATCTATGCATGGAAAGACATTAAGAAGTAAAAACAAGGGTTTGCCCCATATACCAATAGACAAGAAAAGAACAATTTTTGAAATAATTTTTATATTAATTGGGCACCTGGGCGGAAAACAAGAAGGCGTATCCAATTCTCCTCAGTGGGATGGGTTCTTGGAAGTCCTCAGCACTTCAGATCTAAGATTTCTCTCTCTTGTTGGTGTAGAAAACCCAACGCAAAGAATAGAGCTCAATGGGAGCTCACACAGCAAATGATGGAAAAATGGGACCAAGTGTATAGATCCAGAGTGATCTAATAGGCAACAAAAGGTGAAGAATGATGGAAAAAACCCTCCTATTTATAACAAAATATTGGGTCATTCTAGATCTTGGTGCATGATTAAAATAATGTTAACCAAATCTAGATCCACCTTTTATGGAATATTTTATTATATTTGTTGGAGGGAAAAGGTATTTGACTTGGGTCAAATCCCTTGATTAGTCAAAAATAAATAAATGATTTATTTATCTTTTTAAGGAAGTGGTTGGAAGATAATCAAATAAATAATGATTTATTTAATTATTTAAGGAAGTGGTTGAAAGATAGTCAAATAAATAATGATTTATTTAATTATTTGTGGGTGATTTGGTCATATTTAACAAGGAATATTATCTAACTAAGATTTAAATAATTATTCCTAGAAAATAATAAGATAAATAAAGGTTTATCTAATTAATTTCTTTGTTTTTGTGTTAAACATGACTGGGAATAATAATTAAATTATGGTTTAATTAATTATTCCACGAGGAAAATCAAACAAATATAGGTTTGTTTAATATTTCCTTTTGGGGTTTCCTGTTTGGACCATAAAAAACCTAATAAATGTGGTTTATTAAGTTATTTAACATAGTGAAGGAAATTTTACTTAGGGTAAAATTGGTCTTACATGGTGTACTTGGGTCCATCTAATGATAATAGGTTAGATGACCAAAAAATGGTGTAACACCCATACTCACATTGGGATGAGGAAGGGTTGGAAATTAAGGACTATAGGTTAGGATTCGAAAATGCCATCATGTAGGTTAGAGCACAATATGATATCAAAAGAAGAAAGAACATAGATAATCCCAAACCAAAGGCCTTTGAAATCATCATTAAGAAAATACCTAAAAAGACTCCTCAAGTGACTGCTGAAACTAGTAAATTAGCAACTAAGAAATCTTGTAAAAACAAAGATAAGGACACCCAAGCCAGTGAAAAATCGAGTCAAGAATCTAGAAGCACTAGCACTGTAGCTAATGCTCCTGATAAAACAGTTTCAAACGTTGTACATACTGAAAATCAGCAAGCCGATCTTGCTAATAAAATAGTGCCCAACAAGACAGAATTGAACCTCTCAAAGAGTCATTCTCCTTTCAGTTTGGAGAGTGAAATAGCAAAAATTAAAATTTTTGTCCCCCCTAACTGAGTTGGCCACCCAAGATGTATATAAGAGTCGAATTTCGAAAGCTTTAAACTTGGGAGAAAACAGTGACACTGTCAATTTAAATGATGATCAACCAGCTCTTTTGTTTGGCCCAAAAATTGAAGGGAAATTTCAGGAAGGAGTAGTACGTCCTTTCTATGTCATCCTTAATATTCATGAAAAAATCCTACATAATGCTATGCATGAATCTGGAGCTTCACATAAACTTATGCCAAAAGTGATAATGGAAAGGGTAGGACTAGAGATAACCAGACCTTACAAGGATATATATTCTTTTGACTCTAGCAGAGTGAAGTGCCTTCACCTGATCAAAGATATTTGTGTGAATTTGACACAAATCCCATCTAAGTGCATCGTTATGGACGTTGTAGTGGCAGATGTTCCTCCTAAGTATGTCATTTTGCTGTCAAGATCAAGGGGTGCCAAGCTGCAAGGTACAATGTAGATGGATGGGACATATGTCACTATCCTTGTCTTTAGCCAGCTTAGAAGGCTGTACAGAGAGGCACACATGAAATTCATGGTTAGTAGCCTAGAAAAGCCTGAGAATTCCCCTCTTTACTCTATCCATATAGATCTGGACTCTTTTATCCTGTACAATGATGAATTCATAAAGGAGCCGGAGCTAGAAGACAGAAATTCAGACAACCAATTAGAGGCCCCAAATCTAGAAATAATGGCATTTCTAGATATAGAGGAAAATGAGAGAGAAACCTTCGGACAGTGTGCTAAAAAAAAAAACCAGAGTGAACAAATCCAAGACTGCAAACAACAGATTACCCATCACTCTGAAATGCATGAAAATCTTTAAGAACAAGACACATCACAATATGGTGCAGACCTCAAAATACAACATAATGGTGAACATGGCATTAGGGATGAAAATGATGTTAATCATACAAAAAATCCCTTATGGTGCATGAAATTTGATGGGTCTTGAACTAAAAAGAATGCAGGAGCTGGGGTATGGTTGCATAACACTGAAAACAATTACAAAGAAAGCCATGCTTTCAAGCTAGACTTTACGTGCACAAACAACGTTGTAGAGTATGAGGCTCTCATCCTAGGATTGCATCTATTGAAAGAAATAGGAGCAAAGAAGATAGTTGTTCATGGGGACTCAGAATTAGTCATCAAGCAACTAAATGGAGAGTATACTGCAAAGCATCCTAGATTAAGGGCTTACAGAAACAATGCCATGGATTTTCTAAAAACATTTGTAGTGTATGAGCTTGTGTTTGTTCTTAGGAGTCAAAACATAATTGCAAATGGATTGGCATGTGCTGATAGTTCATATTAGGAATCACCTAGTGACAAATAGATCATCATTGAAAAAAAATACATACCTGCAGTGCCAGATAATGAAAAATATTGCCAGGTATTTGAGGGTGACAAACAAATAGAAGATTTCTTGATCTGCAGGAATGAATTCAAATTACCTAATTCAAACTCTAAATCTAATGAAAACTATTTAGATGAAGAGCCTTATAAGGAATAAAAACCATTCCCCAATGCAGAAATAAACATGTTGACCAAATAATTTGAAAAACAAACTAAAGAATACATTAAATCAGATAGAGAAGACATAGAAGTGCTGCAGTCCAAATAAAAAACCATACCTAAGGGATTAGCACCCTTAGAGGACCTTTTCGATTTCAATGACGTGGAAAAGAAACTCACTATAGAACACACTGATTCAAATGTTGAAGAATGCAACATAGGTATCAAAGATAAGCCTAAAACGATTAAATTATCCAAGTCTTTGCCTGCCCATATCAAACAAAAATACATTGATCTATTCAAAGATTTTGTTGATGTGTTTTCCTGGAGCTATGAGGACTTGAAAGCCTATGACACAAAGATTATCCAACATAAGATCCCATTGAAAGAAAACCAGAAACCCTTTAGGCAAAAACTGCGCAGAATGAACCCAGTACAACTGCCTCTAGTGGAAAAGGAAATTAAGAAAAGGTATGAGGCAAGAATCATAGTGCTTGTGAGGTTTTTAGATTGGGTTTCTAACCTTGTAGCTGTGAGGAAAAGGATGGGAGAAAACAGACCGTGCATTGATTTCAGAAACCTTAACAGAGCCTCATTAAAGGCCAATTACCCTTTACCCAAAATGGAACACATCCTACAAAATTTTGTTGTTTCAAACATGATTTCTCTATTAGATGGTTTTTCAGGGTATAACCAAGTTCTAGTACTCCCATAAGATCTACTCAAGACAGCTTTCACCACTTCTTGGGGCACTCTCATATATGTGAAAATGCCTTTTGGATTAATGAATGTTGGGGCCACTTTCCAAAGGGCCATGGACATTGCATTTTCTGAGGAAATAGGGCACTTCATTGTAATTTACCTTGATGAAATAACAATGTATTCCAAAACTGATGAAGAGCACCTTAAACATCTATGAAAGGTCTTTGAAAAGTGCATGAGGTTTGGGGTATCTTTAAATCCCAAGAAGACAGTGTTTCGCCTGCAAGAAGGTAAACTTCTTGGCCATATTATATCATAGAAGGGGATTAGAATAGATCCAAAAATATTTGATGGAATACTATAGATTAGCCACCCAAGGAACATAAAATAATTGCAGTCCTTCATTGGGAAGATTAACTTCTTAGGGAGGTTTATTCCCAACTTAGCAAAGCTCCTCAGAAACATGACTGATATGCTCAATAAAGAAGTGGGAGTTAAGTGGATTTTAGAAGCCAAAAAGTCATTTGAATTGGTAAAACATGCACTCACCCGAGCACCAATGGTAATCAGCCCAGATTTCACAAAAAAATTCCTCATTTTCTCCTTTGCATCAGAGCATACTGTGGCTGCTGTCCTATTGCAGAAAAATCCAGAGGGACAAGAGCAGCCAATAGAATTTTTTAATAAGGCACTAAGAGATGCACCCTTGAAATACAATATCATGGAAAAACAGGCCTATGCCTTGGTAAAGGCCTTAAAGGACTTCATGGTGTATATTCTACATTCCCACATCATTGCTTATGTGCCTAACATAGTGGTAAAAGACATCTTGTCAGAAGACCCAGATGGAAAGAGAGGTAAGTGGATTTCAGTAATACTATAGTATGATTTGGAAATCGAACACATAAAACTCATTAAAGGTCAAGGCTTAGCTCAGTTAATGGCCGAATATAACTTACAAATCCTTGACATTAACATGATTGATGCCTTGGATGAACATGAAGGATTTCCTGTTCCCACTATTGAAGAGCAGTTCCAAAACTCACCTTGGTATGCTGACATCTTGTATGTGCTTACAAATCTTAATGCTCCTCTTGATTTATCAAAGACTAAGGCCAGGCTTTTAAAGTTGAAAGATAGGAATTATTGCATTTTAAATGAATGTTTATATTGGAAAAATTCTAATGGTTTATTGCTTAAATGATTGCTTGAAGATGATGCAGAGAGGATCAATCATGAATTCCATGAAGGAGAGTGTGGAGGTCATCTCTACTAGAAAACCACAACCAAAAAAATCCTTAGAGCTGGCTATTACTGGCCCACCCTCTTCCAAGATGTCCATAAAATGATAGTTGCCTATCACAAGTGCTAAATTTTTTAGGGAAAAAGAAAACTCCTTCCTTTACCATTACAACCTATCACCGTTGAAGCTCCTTTTAAATAGTGGGGCCTAGATTTCATAGGAGAAATCCATCCTGCTTCATCTTCCCAACACAAATGGATTCTCACAGCCACTGACTACTTCACAAAATGGATAGAGGCCATTCCTTCTAGGAATGCCACAGATTCTGTCATTATAAAATTCCTTGAAAACCATATCCTATCTAGATTTGGTTGCCCTAAGAAGATTATTATTGACAATGCTGCTGCTTTTGGTTCCAAAAAGATGATAGATTTTTGTCATAGATATTAGATTGCACTTGGTAAATCTACCTCTTATTACCCTCAGGGTAACGGGCTAGCAGAACCATCAAATAAAAGTTTGGTGACCATCATCAAGAAGCTGCTTGAAGAGAATAAAAAATCATGGCATAACAAGTTGGTGCATGCTTTGTGGGTAGACAGATTGACCACAAAGAAATCCATCGGAACGTCCCCTTACCAGCTTGTTTATGGAGTAGATGTAGTGTTTCCTACTAGCCTAGGTGTAGCAGTGATAAAATTAGTCCAAGAACTATAGTCAGAAGAAGACAACATGGTAATAAGGTTAAATCAATCAATACATCTCCAACAGACAAGGGAAGAGGTCTACAACAGAGCTCAAAAGGTACAAGAGAACATTAAAAATTTGTTTGAAAAAATAACAAAAGCTTGTGACTTCAAAATTGGAGACAAGGTACACAAGTGGGACTCTAGAAGAGAAGATAAGGGTAAGCATGGATAAATTGAAAGTTTGTGGCAAGGTACTTACATTATTAAGTCCACCATTGGTCCAAATGATTCTTCCTACAAGAGTTAGATGGTATAGATCTTTTTGGGGGTCCTGTCAATGGTAGGATGGTCAAACATTATCACTGCTAAAATTCAGAGTTTAAAGTTTTAACTTCCATTGTAAATACCATTTCTTTGTTCAGTTTCACAAAAAGAAAAAATAAGAAAGAGATGAAAGAAAAGGTTAAGAAAACCTCAAAACTTGAACCTTTGAGGTTCCAAAGAATGGCTCAAATCAGCTCAAAACCTGAGCCAAAGAAAGGAAAATCTGGTTCTAATATGATTAAAACCTGAACCAACAAAGAAAGAAGATGGATCAGCTCTAACAGGCCCAAAACTAGAGCTCAAAATGAAGAATAAAAAGTGACTCTAACAAGCTCAAAATCTCAGTCATAAGAGAAAGAACGATGCCCTAAAAGTTTCACAATTTCCAGCCTTCACAATTTTGGTTTGAATTTCCTGCAAAGTTCAGTTCATGTGCAACTGTATTTATGCCATGGACCCACAGAAAACCAGACAGTCTAATCCTGATTTCACTGTTTTTAAATTTCTGTTTTAAAATGTAGAGAAAGAAATCTGCTAGATAGTTTAATCCTAGCAGATATTAGTGTAGGTAGAGAAACTATGAGGCCAACTGTTTAATTTGGTCTCATGGAGGAATAAGGGTAGAATTAGATTAGTGTTTTCTACTTTCAATAAAAAAATGATGAAGAAGGTATGCAATTCTAAATGCACCTTGAAGAAAAAATGTTAGGACAGTAGGATGGGTAGGTAGATTGTTTGGGAGAATATTACTACTGATATGAAATTTTCATGATTTGTAATAGCTGATCAAAGAAGATAGGGATGGTCAAAGATCAAGAATCTGGCCTACTTCCAAAGAATTAAATCTGCAGTTCTTGACATCTTCAAGAAGATGACATCCCCATGTGGAGCCACTGTTAGCCACCTATAAAATTTTCGACATAGCAAGCAGGTGGCTAAAAAAATTTTCTGAGCCTTCAAGAGAAACATTTCCCTTGCAAATATTTCATCTTTGAAGCCTCCATGTGTTGTTTTCCCTTTGAATCATCTTCACTATTGTTTCCATTTAAAAATCCTCATTGTTTGTGAATAAAACTGCTGTAAAAAAGGCCTCCATTTGCCCTATGTCATGCTCACAAAACCTCCATTTTTCATCACTTTTTATCCCTTTCAAATCCCACAAACTCCCCTTAATAACCCTCCATTTCATCCTAAAATATTTTTTAAGCCTCATGTTACCCTCTGTCTGGTTTAAAAATGCCTTTTGCCCCCTACCGAAACCCCTCAACTGGCCTAAAAAGCATTGATTTTGGCCTAAAATACTCTTTTTTACAATATATCAGGCTTTAGCTCCGGAGGGCTTATATTCTATAGCCCCGGCCTCATACAACCTCAGTCCTACGATCAAGCACTTAAAATATGCTAATCTGCACAGAAAACTCCAAAAATCCCTTTAAAAAGGCTTATAAAACATTTTTCTGCGCTATTGGAAATTTAAGCCCCTGAGGGCTTATGTGGCTTAGCCACATTCTGCATGACCTGAAGTTCGAACATTCGAGTGCTTAAAGCCTTTATAAACCATTCTCAAAGCATTTTTTCCTTTGGTTTTATCATCCCCTGACGTGTTGGTTTAATTCAATGAGAACCTTTGATCTCCACAGATCGATGGTTATCGGGTGCCTTCATTGCATTCCCCTCATTCCTTTGCCAAAACACTGTGCCCCATCAGCAAATATTAACCGTCCATTCACTTGATCTAACGGCAAACAGGAAACCCAATCATCACATCCACCCATGCACCTTCCCATATCATGCTAGCACCTCTGCCATCGGATCTAGCCACCCATTATCCAACGGCCAAGAGGCATATCGCGTGATTTCTATGTCCAAACGTTAACATTCAAATTTTCACGATATAGGCAGTTTTGTATCGTCACGTGGCATGTGATGAGTGGAATCACGCAACTTTGGTTAAAACCATTTCCCACTCTAGACTTAGCGCGAATACCACTAGTTGTTTTTTCCTTACCATCCTCTTCCACTGTGTATTTTATCGTTTAATATTGACTATAGATCTTTTCGATCTAATGGGCCGGACTTATTCTCTCGCTATGTCACTTATTCTCCCTACAAATCTCATCCATTGATCTCCACCGCCCGTCGTCTTCATCCGATGGCCACAATATAATCTCACCCTCCGTCCATCATTCCTTCATCCATACACCAATTGATTTCATCAATGATTCTCGACCGTCGATTGCCATGGTCAGATCTGATCTGACGGCCCAAAATCATCCTCACCACAAAACTTCGTCGGGCCTGCTTTTTTCCGCTCTTTCACAATTTCCACCATTCCACCATGATTTCTCTACATCTCTTGATTGCATCCAAGATTCCTTTCATCACATCACCATCCCTTTGGTCCTCCACAACAAATTCCCCCCCACTCCCATGGATTTCTAAACGTGTTTATTGTCTTTTTGCAGGGTTACAGGCAACGAAAATCACTCTCTATCTCGCAAACACAAATAGTGTTTTTCAGAGTGTAGAATTCCTTTCTCAGAGCTAAAGATGGCAAGGAAGAAACCTGAGAAGGTTTTAAATGGGTGTTTCATTAAAAATATCAGTGTTAAAACTTCGATCTAAACCCTCCTGCACCATTGAATATGTATATGTACCAAAACAGTCAAAGGAAGAGGGAAAGTGTATCAGCGAAGGAAATTAAAGGATTAAACATACATTATTGAATATTAATGATGTAATTCAGTGATTAAAGGATGAAAATATAGTTGAAGACTAGAGGACAAATATTAATCCTAAAACATAGACCTAAAAGTGAATTAAAGGTGTTTTAGGAAAAGACAAAGACATATATCAGTCCGAGAAAGCCTCCACCACCACTAAAAGGCCAATTGAACCCTCTCCAGCACCAAAATCCAACCCTCTCTAGCTACCAAAAGACACTTGCAGCCTCACAGAAATCAAAGAAGGCCCAGTTATTACCAGAACAAGAGATATTTTCCGAAAGACAACTGAAAAATTAATACAAATCAAAGGAACTTATTCCTAATTGTCAGCAAAGTTATTTTAAAAGATAAAAGATAGCCCAGAAGCCAATATTTTTGACCATTAGGCCTCGAAAAGCAGAAACAGAGTTATGAAGCAGAGCTATAGGTTGAATTCATTCCTGCCTTATGTCTTGCGAGGTTTTCAAAGGCCAGGAATTGCATTGATTGTGAAATTAATGATACTTGACCCCTAGAAACTCTCCCACTTCCTGATTTTCTTATAAATTCTCCCTGAGGACCATATTGTAAGGGTTGGTCTCTAGATATCTGATTGCATGTTAATAACTTGCTGAAGCCCTGTTTGCAATTGAAGATACATAAGCTGACATGAGAAGTTTGAATTTGTAGACACCCACCAGGCTTGAATATTGTAACTGGTTTGAACATCAAATACAAGCTTATTTATGGGATCCTGGTCTATGTCAATGGTGATGTGTTTCTGATTGTTAATTTTTATTTTCCCTGGTGTTTTCACTCTATCCACTTTCTTTGATAAAGAATAGTAAATACAGAGCTAGGATTTACTCTTAGCAGTACCCTACTCTCACTGATAATCTTTATCTCTATGTTTTCCTCCTTTGAAAGTTTCCATTAAGAGTACATTGAAGTAGGTTAGTTTCAAAGCACTTACCTGATCTTGGATTACTCTTTATGTTTATCATCTATGATTTCTTATAGAATATGCTGAAAGTAGGATAGGTTGAAAGTCCTTACTTGATCTTAAGCTATTATAAGTGTTTTTTAATGTTTTCTATTGAAAGTACATCAATGCAGGCTAGTTTCAAAGCGCTTAGCTGATCTTAGATTACTCTCATGTTTTTTCTTTAAAGTGTATGCCAAAGAAAGATAGTTTCAAAGTAATTACTTGATCTCAGGCTGCTCTTAGTTTTTTGTTTGTTTTGTTCTTCATTTCCTGTTTGTTTCATTCCATAAAATCAACTTTAAAGAGATCCTTTGACATAGATGACTGGCCCCATGGATCACTTTTGAACCTTGTTGTCAAATTAAATCCTCTTATGACTCCATATCCCAATGGATTGAAGCTATTTTTTTGCCTATATTTTAGCTGAATCATCTCTTCACTTGAATACACTTTCACCCTTCATTTAAACTGCATTCACCTTCATCATGTCCTTTCCCAACCAAAAACAAAACAAAACCCATGCTTTTCATAACTAGCCTAATATCACATTTCAAGCTTTAAATATCACATATTTAAGCACACTTATAGAGAGATCCCTCTCTGGATTCAGGAGGGCTAGATCCTTGCTATAGGGTAAACTTCTCGGGTTGTTGGTTTTCGAATATCCCTCTCAGGGCTTTCCGGTGCCCGAGGCAGACATTAAGATTAGCTGTGCTGTTCACAAAGATGGCATGAGCATGTTCATATTAACTTAGAATATATTGATGGAATGCGATAGATAATTACCTCTTTTACGATCTTGGAGACCCTTGGAGAGCGCTAGGAGGCGAAACAAGAGTCCTTCTTTACCGGCTCCAAATCTTAGTCCTGCAATCAGTCAAAGCACCCGTGTAATTTCTAACATAACATATATCCTATCAATCAAGTCAATATATAATGAACTACTAAATTCTACACATTTGAGCCATTCATATCATAAAATGTAAATTTTCAAACAATAATGACAATATTAAGCATTGAATGGACAAAACGAACACAGTTCTATTGATTTTGAAAGAAGGAGGATTACAACCATTGGTTTTACCAAGCCCTCCTCAGTCTCCCAATCTGTTTTATCTCTCAAGTGAAGAGGTCCAAGTCAACAAGCCCTCTAGGAACCTCTTTGACTCTTGGCCTTCACAACACTATTCTCTATTCCACAAGTATGCCAAAAACTTTAGCAATCCTTCGACCTTCAATTAAGAGCCTTCAGCTCCTTCTTATAGGAGAGGGAGAAAGCCATTGTTGCCTTTCTCTTTCCACTAGTTTGGAATGGAAAAAACTTAGATGTTTCTTTAATCTCTATGCTTTTGCCTCCTTTGGAGTTTAGTCTTGTTATGGCAATGACCAATAATGAACTGGTGCTCTGCAGTTTCTCTTGTGAACTGACTCTCTTGTTAGGGAAAGCCAGAGATTCAAATCATTCTCCGTGGGCTTTTCCTGATTCAAACTTAAAACATGGGTAATGCTTCCCTCCAGTGTAAACAGAGCGTTGCCCTAGCCACTAACGCATCCCATTCACTGATTAGCTGCGTTATAACACTCTTGTGTTGTTATAGATAGGCGTTACCCTGGCAGAAATAGGTTTAATTTAGGTATTTGTACTCCTTCCATATTTGTCTTCCCCTCTGAGCTGATGAGGAGGTATTTTGACCTGTAACAGATGCCCCCTAAAGTGTGAGGTCAGAGACGAAGACGATGGCCGAAATACTTCATAATTAGAGATAAAGAGATTGAAAGACTGAGGAAAACCTGAAACAACAACATATGTCAGAAAATATAGTATCTTCCCTGAGTTGGGCATATCCCATGCTCAGTAGCTTAAACAACATGATTTCTCTAGAATAGAGATATGAAGAATCTATCCACCGATAGGCACAATGTGGAATTTTCTGTGATAACAGGATCAGGCTGAGGAAGCTGTCTCCATAAACAATATCGCAACTTGGGGAAGGAAACACAACTTTAATGATGTAGCCTTTGCCCCAAGGTCTTGACCGCTGATTCACCTAAACTGCATATTCCTCAACATGTGAATGAATGATTTGTCATCGACCATGTGAGAAATCATCTGATTACCAGTCGATAATGAAAACTGTTAACAGACGCGAAGGTGGCCACCGATAATGATGATGGTCCCGAAGATGCACAGTACAATCTAGCGAGTGTGAATAAAATGAGTTGAAGTCGAACACTCGTAGAATAATTCGACCAGGAGCCAATGATGAAGACCCCTGATCAAACACAAGACTACCTGCCACTGATGTCTGCAAGTATTTGGGTACTGATGGGTTTCTGGATGCACTTCCTAGATAAGATGTTGAAGTCGATAGGAAGAGATCTGTCGAAAGGTAGGCACTGAGGTGTCATACATCAGTCAACATGAAACAGAAACCAACTAATTTTTTTTATGATTGAGATAATGAAGAGTAAATGGGAGTGTCAGACGACAAATAATTTCTGGCATAATGAGTGGTTTGGTTGATAACAGGAGTAGTAGATAGCGAGATCTGCTTGAACAATAGAAGGCACTCTAGCAGGGTACTAGGCAGCTGAAGCGTGATGAAAACCAAAGAGTGTGTTAGGATTTTACCGATGCCGGGACACTGGGAAATGAAGGCTAATACTCATATATGGTAGGGTTCAGCTAACTGCGAAAGATTTTTCTGGGAAGTGCCATGTTCAAGAACTTTGCTGCCAAATCGACCTTTTTGAAAATGTAACAGAGGTAGTATCCATTTTGTCCAAATTTTTCCCCGTCTGATTACGTTTAGTGAGTCCAGACGAGTAAACTCGGTGAATTTTTCATGTTTAGAGAGTCTAAAAAATGTCAGGAAAGACAACTCTGTGCCCCATCTGCTTAGGTTTAACGAGTCCAGATGAGTAAACTCGGTGAATTTTTCATGTTTAGAGAGTCTGAAAAATGTCAGGAAAGACAACTCTGTGCCCCATCTGCTTAGTTTTAACGAGTCCAGATGAGTAAACTCGGTGAATTTTTCATTTTTAGAGAGTCTGAAAAATGTTAGAAAAGACAACGCTGCGTCCCATCTGCTTAGGTTTAACGAGTCCAGACGAGTAAACTCGGTGAATTTTTCATGTTTAGAGAGTCTGAAAAATATCATAAAAGACAACTTCATTGGGGTACCTTTGTTATGTCTTAATAGCAGGGCATGACAAAGGGATAATAGTAAGCACAAAACAGTTCATTTTCCGTAAGTTAGTCCACCAAAACCAGAAAAGTGAGAAATCTATGTTCGATAGACGTCTACCTCATTTTGTTATGAGTACGAGGAGACAGAGTGAACTCAATACTCTTTGTGAAATTTTAACGAGTCCAAAAAAGAAAAACTCGGTGCCCTCTGTGAAATTTTAACGAGTCACGCGGAGAAAACTCGATTACTTTTTCAGTTTAAAGAGCTTTGAAAAAGAGAAAATAATGGCTCCATCCTTTATGTCGTGGTAGTTTAACGAGCCCAACAAAGGCGACTCGGGGTTTTTTCAGTTTTATGAGCGAGAAAAAGATTCCTAAAAAGAAAGCTCAGTGCTTCTTCATAATTTTAACGAGTCTGAAGAAGAAAACTCTAGGTTTTTCAGATTAATGAGCAAGAAAAAGACCATACAAAAAGAACGCTCGATGTCACATGACTATGTCTGCATATAAATCTTGATCGCTCATCAGAACATCCATACCAAATCTCAAAAGTTGCGACACATGCGTAGCAAGAATTCATGACTTTTCTGACTGGCTTAAGAGAGTCGTGCCCCAAGAATGGCTATAAAAAGGTCAGAAGGCCTTCATTTTCACTGTGCGAAGTGCTGTGAAGAAGCTCTAGGGTGAAAAAGGGGTGAAAATTTCAGCTGACGATTACGGTCAATCCGGGCAACGGTTTTCCTTCCCGTGAGATCCAGGTAAGAGCTAGAACCTCCTGCTATCATTTAATTATCTTTTTGCTACTTTTTGCTGGTTCAAAATTAGAAATTCTCGAGGCCCTAGAAAAATGTTTGCGCCTAACGCGGGGCAGGAGTATAACAGTCACGTTAAGCGCATAACCCGTGAAGGGATACCATGTTAGCACACTCTGTTTTGTACTAGAGCTAGCGTTAAGCGCACCGTGCTTTCTAGCAACTCCCTTTTTCCATTTTGAAGTGGTCCAGGCAATTTTTGATCGGTTGAAAATGTTGTTTGTGTAGGTATTCAGCTATTTAAACATGAGTATCTGGTGAGAGAGAGAACATGAACGGGAAGAACAAGAGATGGTGACGGATGCTGCAAGCTTGCTGGCTCTCTGTAGGTGCGGATTGCTAAAATATGCCTGCTTAGAACTGATGAGGGGCCAAGAGGACCTCCTAAGGTGGCTAATCCAGCAGTGGGACAAATGCCACCATGTCTTTCGGATTGGGGGCAATGAGCTCGCAATCGAAAATAATGATGTGTACTTTTTGACCGTCCTATCATGTCATGGCGCGAGGCCCAACTTGACGGGGTCCAGAGCTAACCCACGTTCCACTACTGATCTGATTCATGCACATTGCATATGTGACACTCAGGCTGTGAGCAACCGGATACTGATCACCCAAGTGACCTTGAGACCATTGAGGTATATCTTATGGATGATTGTTTTCTTGGCAGGCACCAAGAGTCAGTACGTGGCCACTAAGGCCCAGATACTCCTAGCCCTAGACTGTATGCAACCTCAGGCTTTCAACTGGTGTGACGAGGTTGTCCGTCGGGTCCGAGCAGAACTTACCGCATGTAAGACCCGTACCCAGAGAGATTTTGGGTATGGTACACTGGTTGTTTCTTTCTTACTAGAGCAGATACCATTGATGAGGCCCAGGATCGTTACGACGCCTTTGGGCCCACACGAGCCGAGGCAGGCTTGGTGGGCAGCTTTGCTTCCGCGGACTGGAGAGGGTCCCGTCCGTCACTGCTTTGATGATGGATTTTTTGATTGGCTAGACTCCCAGATAATCATGATTGAAGATTATCCCTATGCAGGGATGAAATTCACAGGCGATCCAGAGTTAGTCCTGCCCCCTGGTACCCAGTGGGGACTCGATGGTAAGAAAGAGATGATCAGTGAACTTCCAAAGAAGTACTTTGTTTTTTATCTTTTGAATGTTTATGCAATTTTTTTGTTGGGATAGGGTGAAAATTATGCACCTGTCCAGCCAGTTGGGGCCCCTCGATATGCACGATGAGGACTACAGCTACCCGGGGCTCGCGCACCAGTAGAGGATGCAGAATCCGGCGACGATGATGATGCCCAAGTTTTACATGAACTCTCCAGAAACTTGGAGGGTCTGAGTATGGGTATACCACCCCTTCCTATGCGGGAGGTTCCAGTTCGTCTGCAGCGGCATACTGTAGGTGTGCTGGAGAGATACCTAGTGCCTCTGAGGAGGATAGCTAGGGCAGTTGTATGCTACCATGAGCATCAGCCCTAGCTGGCGGAGCAGATGTATTAGTGTCAGAGCGTGGCTTAGTATAGCCAAATTTTTGTAAAACACCCAAGTTTTGGAAGATTTTTTGATGTTACGATGTAATGGACATGACCTATATATATATATATATATATATTCATGATTTTTCATTTTTAAATTTTTATGTGTTTTGAATGTGATAAAAATATATGTACTCATGGGTAAATCTTTTTACAATAAATGTGACAAATGCCAATCTAACAC
This sequence comes from Pinus albicaulis, assembly GCA_034641835.2. NCBI lineage: Eukaryota > Viridiplantae > Streptophyta > Pinopsida > Pinales > Pinaceae > Pinus > Pinus albicaulis. The sequence goes on along the minus strand of CM076571.1, from coordinate 200,175,901 downwards.
ATAATTTGCCAAAGAATCAGCTAATGCATTAAATTCTCTAGGAACGTGCTCAAAGGTAATTGTTTGAAAATGACGTTCTAGAAGTCTTACCCTTAAGAAATAACGTAACAACACAGGATGGCGGACACGATAATGATTGTTTAACTGCATAATGATGAGTTGGGAATCTAACCTGACAACTAAATTGGAGATGTCACGAGATGCCGCTTCCATGAGGAGTTGGATCACTGACATGTACTCAGCAACATTATGGGTGGTGTTACCAAGGAAGACTCCCCCGGAACCAAGAAGGTCTGACTCAAGAGTGTAGAGAACCCAAGCAGCTGAAGCAATGCGCCTAGTGTGACGACTAGCACCGTCCGCATATCCGATGTATGCTAAGGGGAGCGACAGCATCTGTGTGAAAGAAAAAGATTATACATGAGAAAAACACTTTGAAAACCAAGACACAATCCAGAAGACATCAAAATAATAAGCAAAACTTATATACATAAAATTACAAAGCATATGCCTAATGCGAAACTAGGCAAAATACTTCCTTAGATAGAGCCCGTTGCGGGGCTCCTCAAGTGGAATTCCAGTACAGTCCTGAAGTTCGTGAGCCCCTTTTGAGAGGGCATTAGTAACGATGTAAGGACCAAGCCATAGTGGTTGGAGTGTTCCTGCCCCCAAGAGGTCATGTTTCTGGTCATAAAGTAGAACGAGATCGCCCTCTTGGAAAGAATGAGGCTTGACAGATTTGTCATATTGAGCTTTAACTCGGCGCTGGTGAGCTTCGAGCGCTAGTGTAGCATCTCGACGAGTTTCTTCCAAATGATCGAGTGAGAGCAAGCGCTCTTCTGTGGCGGTGGTGCCAGGCAGGAGTTCAACGGAAATTTTGAGTGATGGAATTTCGCACTCGATTGGAAGTACTGCCTCCAGGCTGAACACAAGTTGGAAACGACTGAAGCCTGTGGCAGTTTTGACTGACATTCGGTATGCCCATAATGCAGAATACAACTTCCGATGCCAAGTGGTTTTATGGTTTCCGACCAATCGACGAATCATGGTTTTGAGGACGCCATTTACAGCTTCGACTTGACCATTATCTTGAGGATAATAAGACGAAGATTGATCCTGCCGAAAACCTAGCATGGATGTTAATTCGGTCATCATATGATTCTAAAAGTGAGATCCATGATCTGTGACAATCGATAGGGGTACACCGAACCGACAGATTACCTGATTAAACAGGAAGAGAGCGGCGGTTTCGCCATCGGCCTTGAAAGTGGGAAGGGATTCTGCCCATTTCGTGAAATAGTCGACCGCAACCACGATGTAGTTGTGTCCATTTTCCGAAGTGGGATTGTAGGTGATGAAGTAAATTCCCCATTTAGCGAAAGGACCGATGGAGATAACCGGATGAAGGGGGGCAGGATGAGCACGCATTTTCTTTGTGAAAATTTGACAGGGATGGAATTTCTGGACCACTGCAATACAATATTTAAACAAAGTGGGCCAATAGTAACCCGCGCGCAAGATTTTTTGGGCAATAGCTATGCCTGAAAGATGACCACCGCATGCCCCAGCGTGGCAGTCATTCAAAACGCGTTCCGCCTCATCGAAACTGAGACAACATCGGAGAATAGTATCAACACCACGACGATATAATGCATCATTTAGCACGACGTAGTGCTTTGCTTGGTGGCGGATACGATGATGGTCGTCGGACGTGAGAGTCGGGCGAAAGCATTGGGTTTGTAGGTAGACCTAAATGTCTCCATACCATGGGTCCGAAGAATCGACCAAGTACACAGATTCATCAGGAAATGGATTGTGAGCTACTTCTGTTGGGTCAATTCTGGGAAGATCCGATAATAATTCAGCGAAGACGAGGGATTTCTTTTCTTTTGTAGCCGTGAAGACCAAATCAAATTGCTAGAGGATTACGATCCATTTGGAATATTTTCCTCCAATAATTTTTCTAGACAAGATATGGTGCATGGGGTTCTCAAAAGCAATGACCGTAGTCTGTCACAGCAATATATAGTGTCGGAGTCGGGTGACGGCAAAAACTACCGCCAGAGAAAGTTTCTCCACATGTGAATAACGTAATTCAGGTCTGATTAGACCTTTGGATAAATAGTAAATCACATGTTCGTTGTCATCATTGTGTACTTGAAGTAGAACCATTCCAAGTGAGGATGGTGAGGCTTCCAGGTAGAGGAGAAAGTCGCGTGAGTAATCGGGGGCACTAAGGAGTGGGGTTGAAACAAGTGCATGTTTTAAAGCATCAAATGACCATTAAGCTTGGTCATCCCACAAGTATAGTGTTCCTTTCTTCAATAATCGCATGAATCCTTTCGTCATCTCGGCATAGTTAACGATGAAACGACACAAAAAGTTTGTCTTCCCCTGCAAACTTTGGAGTTGAAGGATGGATTGTGGTGCTGGCAATTCAAAAATTTCCTTAACCTTATCAGGATCAACGTTAATCCCGTTCTTGGAGACAATGAAACCTAACAGACGTCCGGACTCGACCATAAATACGCATTTATGAGGATTCAAGCGTATATTGTAGAATCTGCACCTATCGAAAATTTCTCTTAAATGAGCAAGGTGATCCTGTCGCTTCTTGGAATGGGCCGGAAGGTCATCCAAGTAAGCCTGTAGAGTATGTCGAATGTCATGAAAATTGTAGTCCATAGCCTGCTGAAAATTTGTTTCAACATTCTTCAGACCGAATGGGAGTTTTTGATATGAAAAAATTCCCCAAGGACAGATGAAAGCAGTTTTATGTTGGTCGTCTTTTTTGATTGCAATCTGGTTATAGCACGAGAATCCATCCATGAATGAGAAATATTTGCATCTGGCACAATCGTCGAGAATCTGGTGAATGAACGGTGTAGGATAATTGTCTTTGGGACAAGCGGCGTTCAGATCGTGATAATCGACGCAAACTCTAATGGTGCCTTGTTTTTTATCAACGAGAACCAGATTGGAAACCCATTCCGTTAAGGGAACGGGATAGATGAAACTAGCGTTCAAAATTTTTTCTACTTCAATCTTGATGGCGGGTGCTTTGTGCGGGTGGATAGGTCTGAGACGTTGCCGAACATGTTTGGCATTATCATAACTCTTGATTTCATGCTCGACAATAGAAGGGTCTATGCCGGGCATTTCATCATAAGGCCAAGCAAACACATCGCGGAATTCCTTAAAAAGGGATGTGAAGCGTGCAATTTCCTCTGGATTGCAATCGACTCCAATCTAAATATTTTCCACGATACCTGTTTTGACTAAGATATCAATGAGCATTGTCTTAGAAATATTACCCATGTTCCCTTATGACTCGATAGTTTGGACAATCGTGTAAGCAAAGGGAACCATCTCAGGTGGGTCAAAAGATGGGATTTCAGTTTTTATCGCCTCCGAGTCAATCATCGAAGTGCGATGGTGAAACTCTCCCCAAGGTCGTTCTTCTAGAGACATGATCTCTCGAATATCTTCGTCTGTAGGCAAGATTTCATTTAGGAGATCCTTAGAGAGAACAGTGATGGGAGGGAGGTTTGTACCTTCGGTCGAAACCATAGCAGTGGAGGGTTCAGATGCAGTTTGGATGGCTTGGTAAGCCCACTCGGCTGGTGAGAGCGGCATCTGATCTCCGTAGGAATCAATGTTTGAAGGTGCCAGAATGATCCATGGGTCGATAGAGCCACCGAAAGTGGTGGATATCATTGCAACCGTGTTTGGGATCGATGGTGGCGGGAGAGGAAAACAACCCAGTAGGGAAGATGCCTTCAGAAGACCGGTACCGATATTGATGTAAGAGTCAGGAAAGCCTCCTATTAGGGGTACAGTGCTACTTGGTAATGTGGCATAATCAGAGGTAAAGAAGGATAGCTGGTCCACTGTGACTATTTTCCCATCTAATGGAAATATGATGAGTTGGAATACCGAAGACACAATGGCAGTCATGGCATAAGACCAACTGCGACCAAGCAATAGATTATAGTCTAGATGGCGCTCTACGACTTCAACGTCCATGTTTACTGTTTTCCCACTCAGAGTGATGGGAAAGCTAGTAAGGTATCCTTTTGGGAGGAAAGTGTGGCCATCGAAAGCTTTGAGGGAATTCGATGGTGGGGTGAGGGTAGGAGAACCTAAATTGAGCCAGCAAGCTTGTGACATAACGCAGGTCGAAGCATCTTCGTCTATGACAGTGCGATGGATTGGTCTCCCTTTCGACACAACCTGCACCTGGAATGCGAGTTGGTGTGAGAGGCGAGGTTTAGCCTTTTCCATATCAAAGATAGCTAGCATGGAATCCTGGGGGTCTATTCCACCAATGGCCGAAAGAAAGGCTTTCCTTTGTGCTGGAAAGGTTTGTAATACTTCGAGAGAAGACATAGCTGACGGTGCTTGCGCCAAATCTTCTACAATGTTGTAGTTTTGGGCTGCACATGCAGAGGTGTTATGATTCATGCATCAAAGTGTCCCTTTAGGGGGATGAATCACGGGGTCAGCAGTAGGCCGTTCGATATGCAATTCGTTTGGCGGCGGTGGATTTGAACTAGTACCAGGTTCTTGAGCATCTATGGTAGGGCTTCCATAAAGCTTAGCTCGAGTTTGAAGGTCAACACTCTCAATGCCATAAATGGTAGATGGACCTTCACCGGAAGGATATGAACCACCATTGCCCCGTTGATGGGGTGTGGCGAATTTTCAACCATGTGTTGATGTTGCTGTTGTTGATTAGGGAAAGGATTATGAAGAACAACAGGTGTTTGCCCAAAATCCTTGTTGGCAATAAAATATGTGCATTCCTGTAGCCGAGGATATTTGTATGTCAAGTGGTCCTCCGCACAAACTTTGCAAGGATATTTCATGGGTTTATCCTTCCCTTTGTCATTTTTGGCAGCGTTTTTCTGATTAGTGTTATTCTGATTATCCGACTGCTCTTCCGAATAAGATGACTTTTTCTTGTTCTTATTATTTTTCCTGCTAGGTTTTTGTGAGGTTTGCACCGAATTTACCTCAGTGGTGGGAAGAGTAGTCGTTTGGTGAGGGGCGGTGGCAGCCGAAGATGGCTGGGAGGCTTGCCCTCAAGACTTTTTTGTGGCTACACCAGAGATCATGCCAACGAGACCATCGGCATGAGCTCCGGTTTTCTGAGTAGTCGGAGGATTTGGGTTGCCAGGGGCATGGGGGAGAAAATAATACAGCGTGCCAGATTGCGAATAGATTAAATCTAAATGCTGGGCACGGCGGATGCATTGATCTTCTGTAATCACACCAGAAAGGCCAATGTCTTTAGCTATGTGGGGTAAGAGATATTTGCAAAACCAATTGGCTAAGAGATGATCCGGAATTGGTGCTTTGACCAGCCTCCTCCTATGTCTCCATTCATGAATGTGATCGGAGATGTGGGTGGCGGTGTCTTGGCGGAGTGAGGTTAATAGTTCCGTTCCGGTCTCAAATCTAATTGGTAGTTGGAAGTTCTTTATAAAATCCATTGCTAAAGCACCAAACATATTGATGGTGGCACGTGGTAATTCAATGTACCACTTGGCAGCATTGCCTGTAAGCGTGCGGGGAAACAGTTGAAGTCGGACACTATCATCTACCATGGAATTGGATATAGACCATAGGTGAAAGGTAGTGATGTGTGTGGCTGGGTCTTCCCCTTGTTTTCCGTCGAACTTCGGGATGTTGGAAGGAATCTTATGCAGTACTGGAGGCCAAAGGGAGTTGTGATTGATGGGATCATTAGTCATTTTATGGATATCGGGGATGTCCGAAGCTACCAAGAATGGAAATTGTGGATTTGCCCCCGAATCTAACCAAGGCAGTATGGGCTAACTATTTAGACCATAGGGTCCACCCATCAATGTGTTACCAGGAAGATAAGTAGGACTTTGGTAAAAAATTCATATAGGCGGAGGAGTAGGGATATATGGTTGTTGTCCATAAGGCATGTTGTATTGCGGGGAAAACTGTTGGTTGGCCCCAGTATAAAAGTGCCCTCCCATTCTAGATGGAGGTTGGGGTTGGTTAGTCCAAATGGATGCAATAGAGTTTCTCGGAGGCATGCTACTACTTTCATAGTTTGGCAACGGCATAGACCCTACACCTATATTTGAACCACTTAAAGGAAAAGTATTAACAATAGGTTGTCCTATTTTTCCTAAGGATTGCAGAGGAAGTGAAATGTTCCCTACTACCTGGGTGCTGGTGACACTGCCCCCTAGCATAGAGGCCAAGGGGTTTGAACTCAGTAGAGGGTTCCAACCAAAAGGGTTGCTAAAAGGTACCAAATTAGTCATACTCATGGGAGGAGCTACCATGGGTCCCAACGTGGTCACGATAGAAGTAGATGCCAAAGGATTCGGTAAGCTACTGACAGTTGTGATGACCATAGAGTTGGGAATAGGTATATGTTGACTACTGGAGTTACCCAGTGATGGCATAGAACTGACCACCGGCGGGGAGGATGGTGGCGAACCTGGGATGGTTGCCATTGGCATCGACCCAGTGGATGCTGGTGGTGAAATGGATGTTGGTGCGGCCGAAGACATATCTTGGCGTGGTGGAATCTGAATTATCACAGGCCCCAATGGATCAGTGAGCGGAGGATTGTAATGAGGTACAACCCGTTCAATGAAAGGGTCCTCCAGAAATTTCAGATGATATGAGGCTATGTGATAGCCAAGATTAGTCAGTGGAGAATGCTCTTCTGTAGAAGGCACGGGTTCACCAAGGTTCAGTTCTTCCTCAATAGTTAGAGGAGGTAGACCTTTCTGTCATCTAGATAGATGGCGTGGGTCGGATGACACCACGATGACCTGTTTAATTTTAACAAATTTTAATAAATTTTGATGTATTATAAAGTCTCAGTGACGGTAACCGCACACCTAAAAAAGAAAAAAGGACTCTCTAAAATCAATCAGCAAGTAGCCAGAATAGGGTGCCCTATTTGAGTACTACCATTTGCTGGTGATGAAATCCAATATCACAATAGTATACAGAGAGGGTTGGTCGAAAGTACAGTTATGGTCACTCTAGAGCTTTGCCCAAACCTCAGACGATAGGTGTAAGCACTCTCGTGAAGACGAGTACCCTCCTAAAGACTGAAGACAGAGTGGGTTCGTCTATATCAGGTACTAGGACAGCCTGTCCCAGTCACCTTGTGTAAGTCCCTAAAAAGTATGGTGACTAAAGATACCTCAAATCACAGACATCATCAGGGGGGTCCACAGTCAAGGACAGTGTGCTATATGGGTAGAATACCTAGATCCCCGATCTAGTTTCGACATCCCTGAAGGGAACCCCAATATATAACACACCCACAGGATGCAGTCAAAGGCGGGCTACCTTCTTGTGCACCCAAGTGTTGTCTCGCGCTGAGCTCCGCTAAAGGAACAATCCCGATAATATGAGTGCAGTAGGATTTCGCTCGTTAATGACTCTAGTTTCAAGTTTTGAGATCTTGGGTATTTTTATCACTGTTCCTAACCCAAGATCCTAGCCTGAACTACTGTTTATGTGAGCTCAAAAAAAAAAAAAAAAGAGAGTAATGTGATTGATTTTATTATCGCTTTATTCTTAGTGTACTGGATTATTAGTCTTGCAGAGGGGGAGTGGACGTATGAAATGTGATGAGACTCTCTGACTCAAGAAACCATGCAAAACATGCTCTAGATATTAAATTCGATGAAGAGTGTTTCTACATGGAGAGGTTTCTTTTCAACATCCATGCACTAACATTCAAATAGCACATTCCAACTTTTGAAGATTCGGACTTCTATCTACCTCTTTTAAACAGTCTGTGAACTGAAAATTTTAGAATAAACCCATCTAGATGCAGAAAAATAATAATAAAAAAAAAATTATCTTAAAAAGTAAATGTTTTGGACACTGACTTTTCAAACAAGAGAAACAAATAGAAATGCCAGCTTAGCAGACAAGCACAGGGATTCAGTCAGCAAAAGGTACTGATGGCCAAAAAACTCTGCAACTAAAATACCATCACAACACGGTTTTGGTTGAGTAACGCTCTGTCTGTGAGTAAATACAGCGACTAACGCACTGTATTTAATCAGAAACAAAATTATAATGCACTGGACAACCTACAGAGGTAGCGTTAGCCAGGTAAAAGTTCTTCATTTGGTCAAACAGAAACAGGATTGAACTCTGCGAGCGTTTGATATGTCTACTGGGCATCAAAAATGGTCGGAAGGGTCTGTGAATAGAGGAAAGAAGAGAGGAGGGAATAAATAGTCTGGAAACTATGGGGAAACTCCCCAGCGGTGTCACCAATTCTACTATAGGGTAAACTGCTTGAGTTGTTGGTTTTTGAATATCCCTCTTAGGGCTTTCCGGTGCCCGAGGCAGACAGTAATATTAGTTGTGTTGTTCACAAATATGGCATGAGCATGTTCATATTAACTTAGAATAACTTGATGGAATGCGATAGAGAATTACCTCTTTGACGATCTTAGAGACCCTTGGAGAGTGCTAGGCAGCGAAACAAGAGTCCTTCTTTACCGGCTCCAAATCTTAGTCCTGTAATTAGTCAAAGCACCCATGTAATTTCTAACATAACATATATCCTGTCAATCAAGTCAATATATAAAAAACTACTAAAATCTACACATATGAGCCATTCATATCATGCAATGTAAATGTTCAAACAATAATGACAATATTAAGCATTGAATGGACAAAACGAACACAGTTCTATTGATTTTGAAAGAAGTAGGATTACAACCATCGGTTGTACCAAGCCCTTCTCAATCTCCCAGTCTCTTTTATCTCTCAAGTGAAGAGGTCCAAGTCAACAAGCCCTCTAGGAACCTCTTTGACTTTTGGCCTTCACAACACTATTCTCTATTCCACAAGTATGCCAAAATCTTTAGCAATCCTTCGACCTTCAATTAAGAGCCTTCAGCTCCTTCTTATAGGAGAGGGAGAGAGCCATTGTTGCCCTTCTTTTTCCACTAGTTTGGAATGGAAAAAACTTAGATGTTTCTTTAATCTCTATGCTTTTTCCTCCTTTGGAGTTCAGTCTTGTTATGGAAATGACCAATAATGAACTGGTGCTCTGCAGTTTCTCTTGTGAACTGACTCTCTTGTGAGGGAAAGCTGGACATTCAAATCATTCTCCACGGGCTTTTCTCGATTCAAACTTAAAACACGGGTAACGCTTCCCTCCAGTGTAAACAGAGCATTTCCCTAGCCAGTAACGTGGCCCATTCACTGATTAGCTGTGTTATAACGCTCTTGTGTTGTTATAGATAGGCGTTACCCTGGCAGAAATAGGTTTAATTTAGGTCATTGTACTCCTTCCATATTTGTCTTCCCCTCTGAGCTGATGAGGAGGTATTTTGACCTGTAACAATCCTTGAATCCCAAAGTGGTTCATATGTTGGCTTTGTAGTTTGTATCTACCAAACATGCAAATTACAGAGACCCTAATATTGTGATTATGTGTCACATACCCCCTTGAATCCAAATTAAAATTTGGACTATGTACATTTATATACGTGAAAAATCTTACAACAAGGTACTTAGAATTTATTTGTTTAAATGTGTGTGAAGCATTACGCGCTTCTTCCATGAAAAAGTTATAGATATAAACTACATTTATATTGATCATATGATATGCCGCTACAATAAAATTACAAAACATAGAAACATAAGCTTATGTATATATAAATTTAACCTTACACATATATGGTATCAAATTGAGCACAAGTTGAAAAAATACACAATTGTATTAACTGTTTCCTTACTTACCCGGAGTTCTCTCGACCCAACCTAGGGTCTAGAAACTTTTGGTAATCATCCTACACTATACACCTAGAAACATAAGTCTCTGGATATGAGAATCAATCCACGACTCTCTGCTCTCTATAGTGAATCAGTGGTGGAGGTTTCATTTTTGGTTTTGATGGGTAACTACCCACTCGACCACCCATCCTGAGGTTCATTCGGTGCGATGGTTGGCTCTGCATTCAGGTGTGGTTAGTATGTTTTTGAGAGGGAGACCCTCACCGATTCAATGAGGTTCCAGCCAATAATGTGGCTCATTAACAAGTTAGAAACCATTAATAATAAGAATAGGTGAGGTTATATGCTCCCTAGGGTATCATTGTTGAGTGTCGCTTGGTTAGCCGCATTCTCTGAAATTTTCATTACCTAATGGAATGAACTGATATGTAGGGGTTGGTATACTACTATGCTCAGGTTTCTCGAGAAATGGTCATAAACTACACCCATACATGTACGTTACTTATTTCCTCTCAGTTAGGGTATCTATACATTACTGGAAATTCATGATTTCTTGATTTAATAGGATTATTCGAACCGTGGTTGCAGATTCATCTACAACGAATTATTTTGATCTTAAAAGTTTGTTATGAGCCCGAATACTATGATAAATATATTTTTATTTCCCTCTATTTGAGTGATAGACTCATGAGTCTCTTTGAATTTGTAGGCACCCATCTTCCTACCATTTTTAATCCACTTAGTTCTATGTGTCCGGCATCCACTAAGGCTTTCACATCACACCTTCCAGGCATGATTATACCCGCTCGGATTAGAGAAGGATTTTTCCATTGTACCCACTTCGTATTGCAAGAAAGGCTTCCTCGTTTCTTTTGAAATAAACTATGACAAATTTTGTTAGCCGCATGGCTATAGAATTTTATGGTGTAACTAGTCATAGGACTAACCTAATTAATTCTTTGTCAAGTTATTTATCTTTGTTGAATTTACAATGTAATGAACAATTGTGCTATTTTTTGAGTTACTGACTTTCACTCGTTTCCTACAAGACTAAATATTTATGTACTTAGTTTTATTAATATAATATGACCCTTACACCTCCGACCGTTATTTCCAATTTATTATGTGGTTTTAAGTCTATTTAAATTTTTCAAATTTCTTTTATGACCAATTGTATCTTTGTATTGTACCAAATTATGGGTGCTTCTATTTCCTCAATATGGTTTTTTTTCTAATGAAATATCTAAGACTTACTTACTACCCCTTTTTTGGTTTTTTATGCTTATTATAAAACATATGTTTTAAAAATTATTTGACAGTATTATGTGCTTTCCATAGAGGCAACGTGATGTATTCCAGTTGTCGCTACATCTTGGAAAGGATAATAACCCCCAGTATACTGAATGGAAACTCTCAAATAGTTATTTTTGAGCAATTCATAGCTCAATGGAATGGCTTCACCAACACCAAGGAACGATTTACTGTTTAATAATTTTTACCCTGCACACTAGTCTATTTACAGTTTCAAGAATAACCCAGAAAATGTAGTAATCCCCATAATTTAATTTCTAAAAGGAAAGGAATAGTGCGTATAATTAAGATGTTTTTTATTTAACCTATATGTTACTTCCCTCTTATACTGCACAATCCCATTGAAAGGGATATCTTTCCTCCTTACCAATGAGACCAGTCTTTATACTGCATCTCCCCCCAAGCTCTCCTCTCAAACACATTTTCTTTTAATGACTGTACCACACAAAAGACTTTCAGGGCTATCTGGTCCCAACCAGACTTAATCGAAAACAATTATTTTGGTTCTAACTCCACTTGGCTAGGCAACATAGGAATCAATTCTTTGTTTCTGCAATTCCTCTTCCTTAGGTCACCTAAGGATCCTCGTAACCCTCTTGATTTCTCTTTTTTCAAATTTTATTTCTCTATAAGAGGTTATGGGAAGGTAATTTCCTATGCCATAACTATCTAACCTTCCAAAACTACGAGTCTCATTCGACATGACTTTTCAGATGTGATTTTTGCACAAAATAATTAATTAATTAATAACTGATAACTTCCAACTTATTGTTTGACATTTACAAGGTCTCCATCACATCATAATGTTTTTTTACTACAATAAATTATTATTTACAAGTTGTCAGGGGATATTACATCTTCCCCCTCTCGAGAAAAATGATTTCCTAGTGTTTTCACGTATTCAAAATAGACTTGTGTATGCTTCTCTCATGAAATTTTGATCCTCCCAGGTGGCATGATCCAAGCCAAACTGCCTTCATTGCACCTTAACTTGGGTGATAAATTGACTCTGCAACGTTACTTCTCTTTGATCGAGTATATGTTGAGGTTAGACCAGAAACTTGCCATTCTAGAAAATCCACATAGATTCAACTAATATTGTAATATGCTAAAACAAAATACTTGAATCTATTCTAGAAATTTTAAAACCAATTATGACCGCACAATCACATGAAAAATAAAGGGAAATAATTTCAATCACACAACACAAATATGTATCTATGGAAAGCCTCAGCTAAAAACCCCACTATATGTATATTGCATTAAGTCAAGAATAGGAAAAAATACAATGATTATGTTAGTTTTGAGAGCTCTTTGTACTATATATGACTGTCTCAAACTGATCTCAACAAGTTTGGTCCAATATTTAACCAAAAAAATTCCTCTAGTTTGCTTAGAATTGCTTATTCCTAAGGGAATTGAGCTCCTATTAATTAGGAAATTCCAACTAATTAATTATTCAATGCATCCAAGGAGTATTGCTGACACCATGCACCACTTGTACAATTTTTTAATTATACAACTAATAGTACAGTTTCCTTTAACTCCAATCTCAACTGCAACTTCCTCATAACTAACATGCATGAGCTATTTACAGTGAATTATTAGTTATCTAATTGATCACTGCATGTGAATTGAATCAGATTTAATTCACTGGACCTATCACTAGGTCATCCATTAGTTAGAACTAGTCAAACTGATTTTACTCAAATAAAATGAGTTAACTAATTAAAACTCAAAATAAACTCAACCCGGGCTCCTAAAAGGTTGGATACACTCTACATGCCGCTAGTTTGACCCTCAACTCAAATTGAATGAGCTAACTAATTCTTCTAGACTGAGTTAACTCGAACAAGTTGTCATGTGATGTGGAATTACAATTTCCTTCTAATTTAATTAAGGGAAAATTAAATTAGAATCCCTTTTGATGCCATTTTCATTATTTCTTATTGCCAATTTCAACACTCCATCTCAACAAGAAAGGAATTCAACTCTATCTCGATCTGTTAACTTTGTAATTTTGTACATGCAACACTTCTCTCTAGTGTTGTTGCTACTGCAACTTCTGAAACTGAGAAGCATCCAAACATAATCAGAATGATGCATTTGTCACTAGATTATCAGACTGCTACTAGCTATTTCACTATCTACTGAAAAATCTGTGCGGTTTCTGACTCCGCACTGTGCCATATGCACTACCGCCAAATAATCTCTCTTCTCCCCAGTACTTGACTGATGCTAGTCTCTGCATTTGTCACTCTATCATCTGACTGCATCATTTCCACTGATCCATCTTGGTACTTTGTACTGTGGGATCTGGTAGCAAGGTAATGATCCATGAGACAAAAAATCTCAGTGGACCCTACCCAAATTTATGCACTCTTGGGACTATTACTTCAAATCTCCATACCTCTCACCTGGAGGTATGGCTGCATGTGCTCCCTATGCCCACTTGGTTCAGAATTTCCCCCTACTTGAGGTCTCTACTTCAGTGTATGCCTCCACTCTGTCTCCTCTCTACTTCTATAATTGTGGTTTCTCCACAACTTTCTGAGGCTACTTCTGAGGCTGCATATTGAGAGGTAATGCATGCTCCCTCTACACCACCAAGACTCTAACCTTTTCCTTGCTCCTCAAATATTTTCATGCATATGTTACCTCAAGTGCATATAGGTTCTTGACTTGCACATGGATCTGTTTCATCTATCCCATGTCAATGTCTCTAAGGAAAACATTTCCTTTTCTAAATATCACATCATAGCCATAGTATTACGATACCATTATGGAAACAAGATTCTTCTTTAGTCCTGGAATAAAAAAAACATTTGTAAGTCTGAGAGGGAAGAAAAACTCCCTCTTAAAGGTAATTTTTCCTATGAAGTTCATGTTATTCCTCCCTTCACCCCCAAAATCTATGTTCTGCTTGATGTTTTTCTCCTCCAAGACACTAAAGAGATCTCTAATCCCCTTCATATGGAATGAGCCACCGTTGTTGAGACACCACATGAATCCCCTTACAATTTTGGCCATGCATGCAATGCGAATAAAATAAAGCTTGAATTGTGAAGCTAGATCTTCACCTGATACTTGATCTTTGTTTTTATGTTGGTTTTGTTGTGCTAATTAAAATTTCATATTTACAATTTATTTGTTGATCTTATGCTTCTTTGACATAGGTTTCATAGTTTCCCATGTGTGTCAAACATGCAATTTATCTGAGTTTTATAAGTGAATTCAATACCATAAAGTATGAAATTAAAATTTTGAATAGAAGAAACATAAAGAGAAACAAACCATCAAAATTGGTCCATCAACACAAAGTTTTGATGAAGCAGTTCACCCCTCCTCGAATGCATTTCCTTGGTCCAACTTCCATGGCTTGGGCCTCTTTATTAGCTCAATAGTGCAAACATTGTTGTTTCCATGAATCAAATACTCCTAAAACATACTCCAATGAGTTCATAATGTTGAAATCCATCATAAATGACCATTCATTCACTCCATTTGGCCTTCAGCTGATCTAGGCATTGCCTTCCTTCCTGGTTGCCCTAGGCTTCAATTTTATTCAAAATGACAAAAAAACCTGTAGAATTTCTCACCTGCCTTTGCAACCTATTCCAATGTGTTCATAGCATGCCAATATATTATGAATGACTCTTCCTAAGCCAAAATTGGTCGAAAATTTCTAAATATATGGTTCATTCAATTTATCCCTAGAATTCTCCTCCAAATTTGGAGAATACTCCAGTTAGCCCCGCCAAAATAGCAGGCCTGCCGAAAATGGGGGCGCCTCCAAACATGCCGCCAACTTAAAAGTTGATTTTAAATTAATTGAATCAATGGATTAATTAGGAAAATATGGATTAACTACGCACTAAGTGCTTTTATGGTAATATTGGATTAGCACTTAACAAATAGGGGTTAGGGGTTATAAATAAGCCTGCATCATTGGTTCTGTGCAGAGTTTGTATGGGAGGGGGATGCCCCCCTCTAAACCCCCATTGGAGACTTCGCATAACAATTACTATATGGAAGAAGCATAAGATATTAATAACCATTACAATGGCCCATTGGTATGGATGGAGAGTAGGTTGGGGGAGGTCATGGGGTTGAGCCTTAACCTCCACCTGAACTCGATACATATGTTTGCGCCATGAATCATTGTATAACACAATGTTTGAACTTTGCGTAAAATATATATGCCCTCCAAATAATACATTGCTCTGTCCAATCCATAAGGTTTGAAACCTTATATTACAATGATATGCACTTGTATATAAAATAAAATTTGACCTTGGTTAATATGTAATGCGCCACGACTTTGCACAATAATATATATCACCATAAAATTAATTCGACCACCATAATAAAAATGAATTCGACCACCATAATATAAATTGAAATTTTACCATATCACATAAAATGAAATTTGAACCAGACCTTGAAAAGGGGGTCCACTAGATGGGACATGTGGCGACCCCTGAATGCACCACGTGTTAGCCTCTAGTTGGGTTGTCCCTCATAAAAAAAATTGAATTCAACCTCAGGAGTACATTGGGAAATTTCACCTTCTGAAACCCAAAATAGCGAATCCTATTGTGAAACTTGGCATAGTCCCACTGGGAAAAAATTGAAGAATTTTCCCTGCATGTTGACATGGCTTCCATGTCATCAAACTATCACTGTTCTGCAATTATTTTAAAAAAATTTCCTATTTCGAATGATGGTCAACAGGCTATAACTTCTTCATCTGGAGTCTGTTTTCAATGAAACAAAGTGCATCGGATACCTAGCGATGGGTCGATCCATGTCATCCAGTTTACAATCAATTCTGATCACTTTCATTTTTTATCTTATTTATTGAGCCTCTAATCATTACTCCCCACTAGAAGCCTTTTGGACCCCAAAATATCTTTATTTATTGATCATGCGGATGAGTGTGTTGTTCCCTCACGCTTCTAGTCTCTATCCACTGAAATTTTCCCATTTTCATAATTTGGAGCTTTTCACAAAAGTTGACTTTTTCCTTGAATCTTTCAACCTTATCTTGCCTTCAATGACACTGTTATACTAAATTTTTTCTGAATTTGTAGAGAAGTAATTTATTCTTGCATAAACCATCCTGTTCCTACCTTGGTCATTAATCAAAGGAAACTTAAAAATTGTCTTACCTTGCACATTGTCGCCATGGGGATTCTTAAGTGATCTCGCTTTGTACTTGCGTTGACTCTTGACCAAGTATCTTCGCCATTGAAATGTACCCTTGGGAAACCAAAAACAAACATTTTTGGAACCCATGATTTATTTTTCATGCTGCTTCGTCGCATTCCCTTTGACCTTTGCACTCTCTTGCATCGACATCTTGTTTCCAACATTGCTCAACACTAATGTTGACTGCTGCAAAATTTTCACATCTCGTTCACCTCCTTTCAAATGCAACCTGATAGAATCCTGAAACATCTCCTTACAAGCATAAGCATCTTTCTGAAAATTTTGATTCAAAACATCTCTGTGATTGATCATCAACAATGTCAAATTCTGACTTGCATTCACTATTCTCTTCATTTCTCCTACATGTATCAGAGACAAACTTGTATTCTTCTTATGCTCTCTAATTATATACTAAATACCATATTTAAAAAAGTGATACTTATTCTCATGGCAATGAAATACTGATTTCCTATTATAGAGATAAGGACTTCCCATACAATACCTTATATCTCAAGTGGTGCCACATCAAGTTCAACTTTGTCAAGAAAGTTTGAATTCTTGCATATCCAACCCAAAGGATATGGTCTTGGATGTCTAACAGTTTTAAGGCCTAGCTTCTTAACCAAGTCTTTGGAAATCAAGTTAGCTCGTGACCCACTATCAAAAAGCGTATCAATATTGGTATGTTTAGAGACAAATATAATATGGAAAATTTATATTCTTATATTCATCATGAGTAGCATTTGAAAAATTCAAATAACTAGTGCTTGCAATATGTTTACCTTTCAAAACGATGGCTTTAATATTTGTCTCATCTCCTGAATATGAACCTGAATAATGTTCAACTATAGCAATGATTTTCCTCTTTTCTTTGGCTTTCAATTTGTTTGGTTTCAATTATGGATGAAGTTTCTATGGCTAGTCTCTGAACATTTTTTTCATGTGAGTTTTTATTTATCTCTCTTGACAGAACTATTTCTTTTTCCTCTTCCATAAAACTTTCCCTTTCCTTTTCCCTCACTTTCACTTTTCTCATCTATGTTTCGTTTCCCTCCGGCTTCTAAGTGTGTTTCTTAAACACAAACCTCATCTATGTTTGTGGGATTAAACATGAGAATAGTGTGCCTAAGGTAACTGTGTGAACCCCCAACATACTTTAACAAAGTTCCTTGAGAATATAAATTAATACCCAAAATAAGAGTTGTTCTCCTAAATTCCTGAGTATAATATTGCACACTTTTCGCTTTCATCTGTCTAAATTTTTTCCAATCCATAATTGCCTTTTCCATGTAAGCTAATGAATATAATTTCATTTTAATGGAAGCAATAAAACTTGACGAAGACATAGAGATCTTACTGTAGTTTTTAATCTCTTCTTGAGTCCTTGATTCCCATCATAAAAGTGCAGATTCTTCCATCCTCCAAAGAATCCAATTGAATCTTTATGTCATCTTCATGAAGGTTCTGAATTCTGTAGTACACCTCCAATTGACGTATCCAATTATCGATCCTTTCTGCATTTTCCTTGCCGTTATACATTGGAATCTCAAATTTGACATCAAGGGTTAGTAAGGGTATCTTTACTTTTGTGCCTTTTTAGTGAGTGTGGATGGTTTTTGTGGTGGAAGTGGAAGATGATGTCGATAGAGATGAGGAGGATGCTGAAGATGTAGGAGATGGAGGTGGATTTCCTCCACTACCCTTTGAACTCTTCTCTCATTATTATCATCTGAAGTTACTTCTCCATGTGGAGGCTTAGAACCTTCTCCTCCCATCCCAACATAAATTACATAAAACCTAATTTTAACCACCCTCTTTATGTCATTGAAGTCTCTCCTAACATCATCCTCCTCTTAATGACCTTCATATTCTCCAAGACCTGACATGATGGCTATGGATTCAAGATCAACTTCTGATGTTTGTACCTCTTCAATAAAATCAGCTTCTTGTACAACTTGTACCTACTCAATCTCATCTTCTTGAGACAAAATTTGAGATGCTTCAAGTGCATATATGAGTGGAATTTTGTGTGAAGATGGTTCTCTTGTAGCTCTCCTTCTTCTGGTCCTAATTTCAAGACTTGCAACGGAAAATTTCCCTTCACCTTTCTACAACTTTAACCTTGTCAACATCACAAATTTGGAACCATTAAACTTGCACAAAACTCAAGAAAATATCAAGAAAATAACCTTGCCTTTCAACCAAGATCTAATACGAAATTTGATCTAAGCTTTTATGTTAGTTTTGTTGTGCTAATTACAATTTCAGATTTATAGTTTATTTGCTAATATTATGTTCGTTGTACATATGTTTCCTTGTTGTTCATGTGTGTCAAACAGGTAATTTAACTGATTTTTATGAGTGAATTCAAGAGCATAAAGTATGAAATTAAAATGATGAACAATAGCCACATAAATAACATCAAACCATCACAATTGATCCATCAACATAGAGTTTTGATGAAGGAGTTCACCCCTTATGGGCTACATCTCCTTGGTCCACCCTCCTTTGCTTGGGCCTCTGTATTACTGCAATAGTGCAAAAATTTCTTTTTACATGCATCAAATTCTCCTGAAACATACTCCAATGAATTAATAATGTGGAAATATACCAGAAATGACTATTCATTCACTCCATTTGGCCTTCAAATGATCTAGGAATGGCCTTCCTTCCTGGTGGCCCTAAGCTTCAATTTTCTTCAAAGTGAAAAAAAAACTCCTGCATAATTGCTCTTGTACCTCTGCAACATGTTCCAATGTGTTCATAGCATGCCAATCTGCTAGGAATGACTATTCCTGAGCCAAAATTGGTCGAAAATTTCTCAAGATATGGTTCATTCAATGTTTCCCTAGAATCCTCCTCCAAATTTGGAGAAGACTCCAGCTAGCCCTACCAAAATAGTAGGCCCATTGAAAATGGGAACACCTCCAAATATGCCACCAACTTAAACTTTGAGTTTAAATTAAATAAATCATTGTATTAATGGGGATAAGATGGATTAACTATGCACTAACCATTTTTATCATAATCTCGAATTAGAATTTAAAAAATAGGGATTAGGGGTTATAAACCCCGCTTAACACATTAATCCTGTGCATATAAATAAGTTTCCATCGTTGGTTCTATGGAGAGGTCGTATTGGGGGGGGTGGCCCCCTCCAAACCTCCATTAGAGACTTTGCATAACAATAACTATATGGTGGAAGCATAAGATATTAAGAACCATTGTAATGGCCCATTGGTATGGGTCGAACATAGGTTGGGGGAGGTTGAGGGGTCGATCCCCGACCTTTGCCCGAACTCGATACATATTTTTGTGCCATGAACCATTGTATAACCCAAGGTTTGAACTTTGGGCAGAATATATACACCCTCCAAATAATACATTGATCCATCCAATCCATAAGGTTTGAAACCTTATATTACAATGATATGTGCCCATATATAAAATAAACTTGGAACTTGGTTAATATGTAATGTTCCAGGACTTTTCACCATAATATATATCGCCATAGAATTAATCCGACTACCATAATAAAAATGAAATTTGACTGCCATAATATAAATTGAAATTTGACCATAGCACATAAAATGAAATTTGAACTAGACCTTGAATAGGGGGTCCACCAAAGGGGACATGTGGCTTCCCCTTGCTGCACCACATGTCAGCCTCAGGTTGGGTTGTCCCTCATAAAACAAAATTGAATTCAACCTTAGGAGGACATTGGGAAATTTCACCTTCTCAAACCCAAACTGGTGAATCCTATTGTGACACTTGTCACAGTCCCATTGGCAAAAAACTAAAGAATATTCCCTGCATGCTGATTGGGATGCCATGCTATCAACCTGTCACTGTTCTGTAATTTTTTAAAGAAAATTTTCATGTTCTGAACGATGGTCAATAGGCTATAACTTCTTCGTCCAGAGTGAATTTTTGATGAAATGAACTGTGCCAGATTCCTGGCGGCAGGCCGGTCGTTGTCGTTCATTTTTCAATAAATTCTGAGTACTTTTATTTTTGATCTTATATACTGAGCCTCTAATCAATATTACTACTGCAAGCTCCTTCTTGCTTACCTTCTATGGAAATTTTGTGGCATAGTGCGCATACTCATGAAAATGAAAACACTTGATGTTGGCACTTATTTCCCTTTTCTTTCTTTCCTTTTCTGATCAATGCAAAACATTCTTTTTTTTCTTTGGAAGAGGTATCATCTCTGGTGTTCCACCTTATCTCTTCTTATACCAAGTCAGACCACAATCACTCCCTCTGGTAACTTCTCCTACCCATTCACAGAATCCTGGTAGCTTTGACAACTCTTGGGAAGGCCTAAAAGTGTTAGGCTCACCAAATGATCTTGGGAAACTTTCACACCTACACTTCCAATCTCATCTCAATATTGAGTGAACTTTGTCAATTATTTTAGTAGTATCTCTCCCTCCTCCATATTGATATTTCTGAGCTTGTCCTTCAGCGCCGAATTCTTGAGGTCATTGTTATTCTAAAACAGGCCTATTAAGGCCTTCCACATAGCATATGGAGTTTCCTTTTAGGGAGGTTCAAGGAAATATTATCTCTAACTCCTTCTAACGGTATCCTTATCGCCTTTGCTACATTCTTATTCCATGCATAGATATTTTTATCATCTACTGCTACAGGCATGGGAATATCATTTTCTATGAATTTCTTTAGTTTTTTATTCTCCAAAACTACCTCCATCCTATCCTTCCATGCTATTTAATTCAAAATACCCTCAAGGGAATAATCAAGTATCAATACACTAAATACATCTTGATATATTGTTGGTCCTGAAGAATAAATATGCAAATTCTATTCACATGTTAAAAAAAAAACTTTGGCTCTTATCTTCTATAGTGATTCCTACTCTGATACAATGTATAAAATCCACATAGATTAAACTTATATTGTACTATTATAAAAAATAATAATTGAATCTATTCTACAAATTGCGGAAACTAATTATGATCACACAATCACATGAACAAGAAAGAGAAATAATTTTAGTCACACAACAAAAAGATGTATCTGGGGAAAGCACCAACTAAAAACCTCACTATTTGTATATTTCATTAAGTCAAGAATATGAAACAATACAATGACTCTCTTAGGTTTGGGAGCTCTCTGCATTATCTCTAACTCTCTCACATTGATCCGAGCAAGTTTGGCCCAATATTTAACAAAACAATTACCTATGGGTGTCTTAGATTTGCTTATCCATTCCTAACAGAATCGAGCCTCTGTTAATTAGGAAATTCCAGCTAATTGATTGTGCAATACATCCAAGGTGTCATGATGACTCCATGCACCACCTATACAATTTTATAATTATACAAATGATAATACACTTCCCTTTAACTTCAATATCAACTAGTTCTTCCTTAGAACTGACATGCATGAGTTATTTATAGTGAATTATCAATTATATGATTGATCACTGCATGTGAATTAAATCAGATTTAATTCATTGGACATCTCACTAGCTCATCCATCGGTTAGAACTAGTTAAACTTATTTTAACTAAAATAAACTAAGTTAACTATTTACAACTCAAAATAAAATCAACCAAGTCTCCTAAAAGGTAGGAAACTCTCTACATGCCTCTAGTTTGACCCTAAATTTGAATTGACTAAGCTAAGTATTCATGACTATTTAAATCATACAAGTTGTTGTGTGATGTGGAATTACAATTTCATTCTTCTTTAATTAAGGGGAAAATTAAACTATAATGCCTTTTGATGACACTTTCAATATTTCTTGTTGCCAATTTCAACAGCCATATGTTTCGACCTACAACCACCATTACAATTTTTAGTTAGTTTTTTTCCCAACATACTAATTAGCATATCCATAACATATATATAGATATTTTTTTGAATTTAATTACCTGTATATACTTCCAACTGACAACATGTTTAAGATAATATATATATATATATATATATATTAGCAGGGAAAGATGAAAAAAAAATTGAATATGTATGTGACTGGGTAAGGCTAGCTTATAAGCCACAAGTCCAATTCAGGCCACTATCTGAAAAGGACGACAACATCGGGGAGCTAGCTTAGTACATCCGGCGCAACACATGGTGTTATTTGTGGGCTTTACTAATACATATACATGATCCCCAACTCTAAATTATCGATAATTTCTCTTTTTATCAGGATAGTGGTTTTTTCGGTTCTTAGATGCCTTCAAATTCAATTTCACCTTTTATACAACTTCTTCCATCTCTTTCAACATATTAGGGCCCAACATTATTTTATCTTCATGGACACTTCAATTAATAGGTGTTCTGCACTTACATCCATATAGCACCTTGAATTGACTCATCTTTAGGAAAGCATGCTAACTATTATTGTAAGCAAATTTTACTAAGTGTATGTAGTCTTGCCATTTTTCTAGTTGTTTCACTACATACATTCTTAACATATCTTCAATGACTTGATTCACCCACTCGATATGCCCATGATTTTGAGGATGGTATGTAGTGTTAAAATGTACTTAAGTACCTAGCCCTTTAAATAAGGCCTTCCAAAATTCATAGGTGAATTTAAAATCTCTATCAGACATCACCATTTTTTGTACCCCATCTAATCTAAAAATTTATTTCATAAATATATTAGAAATTTGAATTGTCTTAAAAGTAGATTTCACTAGTATGAAATGAGCATACTTATTT
The DNA here is from genome assembly GCA_034641835.2 of Pinus albicaulis. Taxonomy (NCBI): domain Eukaryota; kingdom Viridiplantae; phylum Streptophyta; class Pinopsida; order Pinales; family Pinaceae; genus Pinus; species Pinus albicaulis. The sequence goes on along the minus strand of CM076571.1, from coordinate 200,152,907 downwards.
ATTTTTCCCATTACCACCATTATAGAGTAATTATGTTTCTTATTCATAGGTACGTTAGTAATAAAGTCCAATGTAATGATCTCCCACTTCTGCTCTGGAATAGGTATTGGGTGGAGTAGTTTGGTTGGTTGTTGATGCTCATATTTTACTTGTTGACATTCAAATCTCTTGGCCAGGTACTCGATCACCCATTTTTTCATACCAGGCAAGAAATATTCCTTCCTCAAGGTAGTAATCATTCTTTGGTAACTAGGATGGGATGCATAATAACTCCTATGACATTCATCTAACACCATTTTCTTGATACTCCTTTGATTAGGAACATATATTATTTCCTAGTAAACTAACATATTATCATTGTTAATCTCATACCTAAACTGTCTTTCGCTGCTATCTGGAATTTGGGATTGTTGCTATAGAAATCAGTATTTAGGATCTCTTTGAGAAACATCTTTGATCTTCTCTTTAAAGGCAGATTCTATTTCACTGAATGATATTTCATGAACAAAGTTTAAATTTATACTTAAAGCATATGCTACCCGGTTCTCTTTCTCTTTTAAATTCATAATCTCAAATTCAATCTCGCTAAGGAATGCAATCCAATGTTCATGTTGAGCATTTAAAGTTGGATTCTTGAAATAATTAGTTAAACTGTTGTGATCAGTCATTACTGTAAATATTTTCCCCAGTAAATAGTGTCACCACATCTTTAAAGCATGAATTACTACTATTAATTCTGAATCATAAGTTGAGTATTTTTGTTCATGTTCCTTTAAGTTATGAGACTCGTAAGCTACCACCCTTCCTTCCTGCATTAAAACTCCTCCCACACCTTCCTTACAGTCATCCGTGCAATCTGTAAAGTATTTATCAGGGTAAGCATTTCTTAAAATAGGATTAGTAGTAAGTAAATCTTTCAGTTTATCAAAATTGTTTTGACAATCCATTTTCCATTTTTTTAAAATTCCTTTGTTTTGTAGAGTGGTAATATGATATGCTATTCTTGAAAAACCTTTAATAAATCGCCTATAGTACCCGACAAGTCCCATAAAAGATGGTATATCTTCCATGTTTCAAGGGACAAGCCACTTGATTATAGTCTTTGTTTTGTCAGGGTCCACAAAAATTCCTTCTTTAGTGACGAAATGTCCCAGATATTGGATTTTCTCCTTTTAAAATTCACACTTGCTGTATTTTTTCATACAGTTGGTGTTCTCTTAGAGTTTACAAAACAATTTATAGATGCATCTTATGTTCTTCCAGATTCCGTAATAAATAAGAATTTCGTCTATCAAAAAATACAAAATTTTCCAAGTACTAATGAAATACACTATTCATGAGACACATGAAGGTGGAAGTGGCGTTAGTTAGCCCGAAAGGTAGCACTAAAAATTCATAGTTCCCATAACAGGTTCTTAAAGTAGTTTTTTGTATATCTTCCTCCTTGATTCGAATATAATGATACCCCATCATAGGTCAATCTTCAAAAATACCATAGCCCACTTCACCTGGTCAAACAAATCATCAATACAAGGAAAAGGATATTTATTTTTTACTTTTAATTTATTTAGTTTCCTGTAATCGATACACAATCATAGTGTACCATCCTTCTTCCTTACAAATAGTACGGTAGCTCCCAAAGGTAATGCACTTGGGAGGATATATTTCTTATCAATAATTTCCTGTAACTGCATTTTAAGTCCAGTTAACTTAAGAATACTCATACGGTAAGGCGATCTGTAGATAGGAGCAGCCCAAGGAATACGTTCAATAGTAAAGTCTATGTCCCTTTTAGGAGGTAGTCTCAGAATACCTTTCGGAAAAACATAAAAAAATTCTTGAACTATCGGTAATTTTTCCAGAGTAATAGTATTTTCCTTCGAATTCATATATCCTACTTGTAATACGTATATTTGGCACCCGTTTCTAAACATTTTGTCAACTGGGATGGGGTAACTAGTCTATGTTTTGAAGGTCGTGTTACTGCTTCAACCTCTTCCTTCCTCACCTCATTATTCGGGTAACTTCTTATTTTTTCTTTGGAGTTTATGAGGGACCAATATCCTTCCAACCAATCCGTTCCAACCAACACATCGTGTGATCCCAAAGGTAATACATTCAAATTTACTACTATAGGTTGTCCTACTAGTTCCATAGGACATTTGTCAATATTTGTCATCACCTTTCTTTTAGCCCGTGTAGCTAATTGTAATAACCATGGGTTTTTAAATTTGAAAGTCCTTAAATGGAATTTTTACATTAACTTAGGAATTCTAAAACTTAGGCTATCCCCTAGTTCAATGAAAATGGATACAGTTTGGCTGAAAATATTACCTTCAAACTCCACCATGATTGGTTGGTATTAAGCTTGATGATGTTATAACGCAACATTAATCCTAGGGAGGATTATTGAAACTTCTCCCACTATGGATGACTCATGAATCTGTGATACCTATGCTACCCTTTTCGGTAAGGGAAAATTTTGACATAATGTGCTTCCCCACATCCCCAAGGCTATAAGGGGGGTCTTGCTATAGGCTTTGCTTTAGTATTATCCATTTTATCGGTGGAATTCACCTTAGTCTTCCATTTGGGATTTTGTTGATTCTTTCCCACATATTTACTCTACTAATTCTTATAAGGACTTTTGGAGTTATGTATTTCCCTACCTTAATTTTCCGTGAAGCCTTAAACCCTTTATTTTTGGTCCACCGTTTGCTTCCTTCCCCTTTCCTCTTCATCTGTTGATAACATATTCATGCTTTCTTGATAACTTCATCCATGGCTTTTCAGTTTTCAAACTCAAATCACTCTTTCATGTACAACAATAAACTACTAACAAATTGTTGGACCTTTTTTTTTCTTCAGGAATGTATAACACATATTGCAGTAGGGATGTGAATTTTTCTATGAATTTTTCCATAGAGAGTTACCCAAATCGAAGGTTGTGGAACTCTTTAGCTTTTTCATCATAAAATCATTCATTTAGGTACTTATCTTTAAAGTGTTTCTAGAAAATATCCCAAGTTACCTTCTGCTCATCAATCCCACGTATGGTTTTTAGTTCTTCTGACCATAGGCTGAATTTACCCTCTAGATGGTAAATTTCTATAGGGGATCTCCGATTATTACCATACTCATAAATTTGGAAATATTTATTCATATTGATGAGCCAGGCCTAAAAAACTTCCTTATTTTCTCCATCAAAAGATGAAGGTTTAATTTTCTAAAACTATCCTTGCAGTTCAAATTTATTCCTCTTAGGACCCTTATGATCTAACACATTATTTGATTCCTCCTCTTGGTTTCCTTGATCTTCCTTTGTCCCCAAATTATCACCTCTCTGCCCATGCATATTCTTGTGATCAGAACTTAGTTTAGGACATCAGTGGCTTTCCTGTCTGAGAGAGTTCATAATTTTCCCTATTCTTGCATTAATCTCTCATTATTAGCCCTCAAACTAGCTATCTCATTCTTAAGCTCTTGGACTATTTCCAGAATAAAAAAATTAGTGTTCCACGATTCTTTGCCCAATTGCACCCACATCTCAGGGTTCACATCCAGAAATGGCATTGGTCCCGCTCTCCTCATGGTGTCTAGTGCCATTCACTATGGTAAGACAAGAATTATTATGATTCTCATATATTGGTACCCAATTAGGCCACAATGTTGAAACCGAAGCTCTGATACCACTTGTCACATACCACCTTGGCTCCAAATTAAAATTTCAACTAGGTACATTTATATACATGAAACATGTCACAACAAGGTACTTGGATTTTGTTTGTTTAAATGTGTTTGAGGCATTATGCGCTTGTTCCATGACAAAGTTATATATCTAAATTACATTTATGTTTAGCATATGATATACCGCTACCATACAATTAAAAAACATATAAAATTAATTTTATGTATATGTAAATTTAACGTTACACATATATGGTATCTACTTTGGAACATGCTGCAAAAATACACAACTGCATTGAACCTTTCCTAACTTACTCGGAGTTCTCTCAACCCAACCTAGGGTCTAGAAAATTCTAGCAATCATCCTAAAATGTAAACCTAGCAATATAGGACTCGAGATAGGAGGATTGATCCACGTCTCTCTACTCTTCATAGTGAAATAACGGTGGAGGTTTCATTTTTTGTTTTGATGGATATCTTCCTACTCGACTGACCAACCCAAGGTTCATTCAGAGTGAGGATTGGATCCGCATTTGAGTGTGGCTAGTATGTTGTTCATAGGGAAATCATGACCAATTCAAGGAGGTTCCAATTGTTAATGTGGCTCATTAACGAGCCCGACACCATTACGACCGAGAATAGGTGAGGTTATATGCTCCATAGGTTTTTACTATTCAATGTATTTGGTTAGTTGTGTTCTCTGCATTTTTTATTTCATAATCGAATGAAATGATATGCGAGGGTTGGTCTACCACCGTGCTCGGGTCGTTGGAGAACTGGTCATAAATAGTTCCCATAGAGGTATGTTACTTAATTTCCTATGAGTTAAGGTATGTATATATTACAATAAATTCATGATTTCTCGATTTAATAAGATTATCCAAATTGTGGTTGCAGATTCATCTACGGAGGCTTATTTTCAGCTTACAGGTTTGTTATGAACCTAAATGCGACACTTAGTATATTTTTATTTCCCTCCCCTTGAGTGATAGACTCATGTATCTATTTTAATATGCAAGTACACATCTTCCAACCATTTGTACTCCACTTGGTTCTACATGTCGAGCATCCAGTAAGGGTTTCACTTCACCATTTCCAGGTATGATTATACCTACTCAAACTGGATAAGTAATTTACCGTTATGCACACTTTGTATCGAAAGAAAGGCTTCCTTGTTTCTTTTGAAATAAGCTATGACAACTTTACTTATTTGCATGGCTACATAATTGTATGGTGTAACTAGTCATAGGATACAAAGCCTAACTACTCCTTTGTTGAGTTATTTCTATTTGCTGAATTTACAATGTAACAAATAGTTGTGCTATTTTTTGAGTTATTGGCCTTCGGCCATTTCCAAGAACAATAAATATTTATGTTCTTAGTTTTATTAAGATACTCTAGCCCTTACACCTCTGACCAATATTTTTAGTTTATTATGTGGTTTTAAGTGTGTTTAAATTGTTCAAATTTCTTTTATGAGCAACAGTCTCTTTATATTGTATAACCTTATATGATTTATGTAATAATTTGGATGTTTTCAGATAGCTATATTCTTAATTGTTTTATGGGTGCTTTTGTTTCCTCAATCTGATTTATGTTCAAATGAATGTTATAAACCATACTTGTTACCCTTTTATTCGGTTTCACTAATTATAAATATTGTATGATTTAAGGTATTTATGACAGTATGTTTTTTTTCCTCAGAGGCAACAGGACTGTCCTCCGACTATCATTATGGCTTGAACATGATTCTAACTCTGGGTCTACCAAATGGAAAATCTCAGACAATTATTTTTGAGAAATTCATAAATCAGTGCAATGGCTTCAACAACTCCTAGGCACTATTTACTATCTAATAATTTCTACCTTGCACGTTGTTCTATTTACAGTTTCAAGAATAACCTAGAAAATCAAGCAATTCCCAAAATTTAATTTCTAAAAAGAAAATAACTCTGCATATAATTCGGATGGTTCTAATTTGACTTATCTGCTACTTTCCTCATATGTTGCACATTCATAACGAAGGTGATTTATTTCCTCCCTACCAATGATACCAATCTCTATCCTGCATCTCCCCCCAAGCTATCCTCCCAGGCAGGTTCTATTTTAACGACAGTACCACACAACATAATTTCAAGGTCTAGTCCCAACGAGACTTAGCTGTAAATAATTATAATTTTTATGACTCAAGTTAGATTTATAACATGGGAATCAATTCTCTTTTTATGCAGTTCCTCTTCCTTAGGTCACCTCAGGCTCATTTTAACCCTCTCGGTTTCCCTTTTTTTCAATTTTTTTTCTTTAGAAGAGACTATGGGAAGGTAAAATCCTAGCCCATAACTATATAACCTCCCAAGTCTGTGAGGCTCATTTGACATGACTTTTAAAATTTTATTTGTGCATAAAATAATTAATTAATTAAAAACTGATAACTTCCAACTTATTTTTTTAAAAAGAGAGTCCATACAGGTGAAATTATTATTTTTTAAATAGAGGAATAACATGTTTCGAGTATTTTTAATAACCCAACGTTTCAGACTTCTTAAGTGATTCCATCATCAGGGGTAAACACCTATACTTCTTTTGAAGTATAGGTGTTTACCCCTGATGATGGACTCACTTAAAAAGTATGAAACGTTGGGTTATTAAAAATACTCGAAACAGGTTATTCCTCTATTTTTCAACTTATTATTTGACCTTTACAAGGTATGCATCACATCATAATGTTTTATTAACTATAGTAACTTATTATTTATGAGTTGTCAGGGGATATTATGTTATGTTTCCTTATAGAATATTTTTTTTTCAGGTGTATGTTGTGATATGCTCTTTGTGTCCTGAGAAATTTATGTAATTTCATACTTAACTGGGATTGATTATATTTTGAGCAATTGATGTAATCTATTACTTAATTGGGATTGGTTAAGTTTTGAGAAATTGTTATACTTTGTTCACATAGCTGGGATTGGTTATGTGGATAAAATATTTTAAATTATACTTTATGGAGATTTGTTAATTTTTGTAGGTAAAATGAAAATATCCCTACATTCTTTATATAGATAGTTTAATCCATGTAGGTATAGTGTAATTTTCTCTACATGAGACAAAGGAATATTTGTAAGTAACCTATCACAAAATGGTTCAAGGAATAATATGACATGAACCCGGGAGATAAAAAAGGGGTTCCAATAATATACTATGTTGTTATACATTTCATCTTTAAAACTACTTATATTAGTCCTCTGGGCCGAGCTAAAGTAATTCCAAAAACCTAGAAGAATAGTTTTGTGTCCACATTATCTATCAAGAGTGAGGCAAGTCCAATAACTGTTGTCATAAACTATTAAAGAAACTCACTCAATATGACAAATAACTCGAGAAGTCGACCATATAACTATTAAATTAGCAGAAAATACAAGTATCTGATGTTACTAAAGCCATATAAGAGATTCTAACTCAGAACCTTCTAATTACACACACACAGATATATATATATATATATATATATATATATATATATATATATATAATCTTAATTTCATGAGTAGTGATGCTAAATGGCCATAACCAAGATAAATGATAATTGTCGAGCCATTATGCTCGTGTTTAAGTGACTGCATAATTTTAAAAATGAAGCCATATCAACCATGTAAAGATCAAGTAAAACATATATATCATGCATTTAGAAGAATATTGTAAGCCAGAACTGCTCTCGGTGAACTTGAAAAGGAAACTCAATTCTTGAATAAATAATATATAGAATCCTTCACTTGGTTGATGCATAATAGAGAAATAAAAGAATACTTATAATAAGATCTTATGTGCTTAGGGTCTACAAATAAACCTGTCGGAAGTATTTCATTATACTGGTATCTAAACTCAAAGGAATACGAATACAATTAATTAATATGAGTAATCCTTTTGGGACGAACTTTGTAACAAATATCAACTAAAAGGTTAAAATTCTATTTTAACTATGTAGATTTTACAATGCCGAGTTGAAATGGTTTTTTCTTCGATATTGTAAACTGAGGCCTCGAAGGTTGCTTGGCTGTTCACATATAAAAACTCTAATGTACATAAGAAATCTTATTATATAAGATCAAGCAAATTGTGCGTGGTTGTAGAAGCATGTGGAAAATAAAAGAGAAATAATTAAAAAACGAAACTTGTTAACGAGTGAATGGAAAAAGGGTAGCACGCACCCTTGTGAAGGCGTACAACTAAAATATGAACCTGCAAGTGTAAGATAAGAGGAAAAATTAATAATATAGTGAGAAAAGAGTAAAAACCAAAAAAAAAAATGAGGATGAAAGGGTTAGGGTTATGAGAGAAATTACATGTGTTCAAGCATGACCAGCGACCACAAGTCGTCGCAACCTATGCAAAGGGAAATAAATTAAATAATTGTCACACACTAGAAAATGCTATTCATAAAAAAAATTCAAATTATCTATCTATATATATATAAGTCCATTTGCAGATGTGGCAACTGAACGTTTCTGGTTTTCCAATTGTTCCATGCCATAGTTTCCCAAGAACGCATCTAGAGCAAAAAAAATTTCAATCTATGTGAAAACTATAGAGATACAACATGTAGCTAATAGGAAAAAGAAATATGAAAAACGTATGGGAAAATACATATAGAGAAATGTTGTAAAGGAAAGTAGAATTATAATAAAACTTTTTGTTGACGCCCTGATCCTCGTGGCAAGGAAACTACATTACAGATTGATTCTCAGGTGGGGCAGTCATCGGAATGAGGTGTAGGTTGCAAGAGGGAAGGGAGTAGTTACCTTCGTAACTCCCTTCCCCAATATCCACTGTTGAAGTAAAACCCTAGATTCTCCACCATTGATTCCTCCGATGCGTAGACCAATAATGTTACTACATCACTCACACCTCATAATAGATAGTTGGACACTGAGAAAATTCAATGGATCCCCTCGAAAACGATATCATATAACATTATTTATAATACCCAATACCAAAACTTTATTGCGAGCTTGGAGTTACTAAATATTATTTTAAAGAACAATTGCGTAGTTCCAAGGATATATCCCTTACTTATTGACATGCCCCAACTACATTATATATATGTATTAAAATGAAACATATGAAGTAAGCAGGGAATAAGCCCAAGGGTAATTGTGCCTAAACCTCATAAAGTAATCATATTATAAAAACAAGTGACCTTTATACCTACACCAAATAGAAATAGAGAAACATCAATATAGGTATAGAGTTGTTGTCAAGTGTTTAAGCATAAGAGATAAATAAAATTATTAACCCATGATGCTAAAATGTAAACCTTATATCGAATTTTACGGTAAAAGAATATTTTTTATTTTATTTTGGTAGTTAGGATAGAGTAGATGCTACATAAATTGGGATTCCTTGTAGCTACTACCTTAATGACTCCTTCATCATCATCTTTTCATTTGGATATTACAATGGGTTGTCAAAAGTATAAGGATGTACATTAATAGAAGATTTAATCCATTTCTGGAAAAGTCTCATGGCCAACTTTTCCTTAATGGAGTAGATATTTTTTAGACTTGTAGGTTTGAGTTGTGTAATGTATACAAATTGAGTGTCGCATCAATTTTTTAGGGTGTTAGATCCATTCATGCATTCAAAAATGCATTTTAAACAACAATAAATCTCAATCTCACCCAAAATTTTACTATCAAATTTTGGTGAAATAGGCCAAAATTATTATGCTCTTTTATATTTATGTCCTTATCTTCTCCCCCATGGGAATAAATCTAATAGTTAATTATTATAGGGGTACGCTAATTACTCTTGATATAGGTGATTGATCCACTTTATATTTATCGAATTTTCCTTCATGTGTGCTCATAGGTTGGACACACAATCTACCACCAACTTATGTGTCATTAAGACATGAGAAAAGGGAGGTGAATCCCAATTTTTCTACCAAATCCATGAATATTTGAGTTAATATTTTTGCAAGCCATTTTGGGAGTAGAGTGTAAAAAGAGATATCAAATAATGGACACTATTTGAAAACTATTATATGATATAGCATTATAAAAAAATCTACAAATATGACATTTTGTGGGTATTCAAAATAATAGAAAGGGAAACCAATAATTTTTTTGAAATGTAGGACCATTTTTAATTCATGGAAATGCATACATCAAATGTTGAAATAGGACAATTTAGTTGTAGTAGGGGTATTCTTGGAAGCTAAATCTATTTTTTCAATAAAGACAATAGCTTCATCAAGTAAAGTTTAGATTCTTCGTGGAAATAGTTTTACCTATGGAAATCAAAAAATATTCAATTTTTTAGAATGTTTAACCATTTTTTTATATGATTGATCTTTATTTATATTTAGCTTTAAATACCATGATACACAAGTGACACTTCAACATTAATATTGGTAATGATTCCCAACCAATACATAATATTTATGGAAATTTTCTTTGGACTTAAACTAGGTACTCCATACATTGGCTACCTTCTAATTTTTTGTTTTTTTTTTACTATGGGTATCCCAATAAATTTAATACTTCCATTTATATCATATTCAATTATAAATATATTTTAAATAGCATTTAATATGTTTTCATATTTCATTTATATATTATATGAGTCTCACTAGCTTTAATTATTTGGACAATGAGCATTAATTATAAAAATGACATTTATTGTAAGGATGACAAATTTAGATTAAAGAAAAAAATTAAACCACAAGAAAACTTATTTTAATTATGCTTGTTCATTAAATATTTTTATACCTTATATTTATTTTTAAAAATTGAATGTGATTATATATATATATATATATATATATATATATATATATATATATATATATATATATATATGTATATATATATATATATGTATATATATATATATATATATGTATATATATATATATGTATATATATATATATATATGTATATATATATGTATATGTATATATAGATGTATATATAGATATATATATATATATATATATGTATATGTATATGTATATGTATATGTATATATATATGTATATATATATGTATATATAGATATATATATATATGTATATGTATATGTATATGTATATATATATATATATATATATATATATATATATATATATATATATATATATATATATGAAATTGATTATTTATTTACATTTAAAAAAATTTGAAATATTAATGAATAAGTAAACAATTATTATTATTATCCAATTTTAAGGTCACCAAATTAGTGTATGAGACTCCTTGTTTTTGTATGAGACCGCTTTGTTTGTGGGAAAGGGACCCACCACCACCTAGTGATTTGATTGTTAAGTCTACAAAGGCATATATACTCTACCTCCTTTGGTTTTGAACCTGTGATTTTTTAGGAGGAAACATATGCTCTTAACGATTAGGCCCACTCTAGTTTTATATTTAGTATTAAAAAAATATTTTTTATTTTTTATTTTATAATTATAAATATCTTTTAATAACTAAATTAAAACAATTTCAAGTTAACTGAAGTTTTAAAAGTAAAATTTAACATTAAATTTTTTATTGCGGAATTAGAATGAAAGATTCCATATTTTATTTTTATTTTTTAAATATAATTATTATAACAACTCAATTAAAAATATAATCAAATATTATAATAATTTAAAATTATTTTAAATATAATTATTATAACAACCCAGTTAAACATCATAATGAGATGGAAAAAATAAATTGGAAATCTTTAATTTTTATTTTATGGAGTCTTTTTCAATGATTATTACTTTTAATTTTTATTTATTAACTTTTTAATTAAATAAATATAAACAACATTCTTCCAAGTATTATTTATTTTTAAGTAAAATAGTAAATTTTATTTTATATTTTATTGTTAAAGATATTGATAAATATATTTGATATAAAATTGAATTAATATAATATGTTAAGTAAAATTAAAAATGATAACTCAAAATGTTACAAAATCAAAATATTAATACAATAATAATATGAATTAAATAATATTCATAATTATATTAATAATATTTTTTTTTATTTGGTAGTTTTTGAAAAATTCTTATCCGTATTTTAAAAACAATAATACAAAATTCATTTTATTTGGTTGGTTTTTAAAATTTCTTACACATATATTTAATGTTTTTAGTTTTTTTTTTATATTTGATAAAATGAAATATAAAGTAAATTTATATATTTTCATAGAAAAAAAATTAATAAAAACAGAAAGAAAAAATACATGACAAGATATTTCGTACTAATAAATTTAATATATTTTTTAATAAATATTTAAAATAAATAAATATTTAATTTTAAGAATTATAAAAAAACAAAACAAAACCACCTAGACGGAAGCCAATGTGCCAATACAAATACAAGAACCCAAAAATCAAGAAATCATTGCGAAAGCATAAAAGTTGAAGGTGTTATAATAAAGCTAACCATTAAAAAATCTTTAGGAAAAAACACGGAATGAAAGATTATGAAACTACAGGTGGTATGTTATAAACGTTTTGAATCTATTTATTTTTTGGAGCAATATTATCATAGGCGTTTTGCATCTTTGTTGTTTCGGGTTTAAATTTTGGATTAAGCTTCTTTTTGGTGTTTGACTTTCCTGTGTCTTGGGCCAATGGATCAGTTTTTATTTATTTTATAAATCAAAACTTTTTCTTTACTTTGCTTTGCATTCTCAAAGTTGACCTATTTGGTTTATTTTTTCTTTTTTGAGAAGTGTTGTTGCAATTTTGGAAATTTTTGGGTTCCTTAATATCTTTCTTACTTGATGAAGTTTTTATGATTATGTTCAAATCAATTTATTTGAGTATTAGCCTCTTTTCATAAAAGTTTTTATGATTATGTTCAAATCAATTTATTTGAGTATTAGCCTCTTTTCATAAGTTTTTTCATTTTGATGATTTCTTATGGCTTTGTGAAGTTTCAAGTTTTGGATGCTTGAGTTTGACCTTGAAGTTATTGGTTGCTTTTCCTTCTCAAAAATTTCTTTGTCCTTAAAAAAGAAAAGATAAAAACATTTTGTTTGTTTCCTTTGTTTTCTTTGGTTTTGGTTTCTGGTATTTTTTTTTCGAATTCAAACAATTGTGAAAATCTTTATTTAAAGTTGAAATTTGTTGTGTTTCAGAGATCTTCTTATTGGTATTTTTTTCTCCTTCATTGTCAATTTTTGGTTTTTGGTTTCTTAAAAGAACATATCTCATTGTCTAGGAGAAATTAGGAGGTTATTGCAATTTAAGAATTCTATTTTGCAGTAGGATAGATGCATTCTAGGCATTCAGTTTTTTTTTACTTTTTTAATGTGTGAATGTAGAATTGATAAAAAAAATAGTTTTTCTTCTTTAGGTTTCTCATAGAACCTTTGTAGAAATCAATTTTCATTGAAGAAAAAGAGTTTCATTTTCATGTAGCTAGGTTTTATATTGATTTTTTTTATTCAAAACACCATCACTTGCACTTCCTTGTCCTTATGTATGAAATAACAGCTAAATAAAATCAAACGCTTAATTTAAGATGAACTAGTATTTTATTTTGTCACATACACATCAACTAGTTTAGGGAATTTAGGGCCTTGGAATAGGTGTGTGAAGACTAAACTCTCTAAGGACACTCCAAACTAAAACATAGAAGTTGATTAAAGAGTGTTAAATGCATTCTGGTTAAGCTATTCGAGAAAGCTCTTCTAACAAATGAGTTAAGAACAAGGACGAGTGAAGACAATGAAATAGAGATACCCCCTCTCCTACTTGTTGTATCCCACTCCCTTGACTGTTCCACCCAGCTTCTGATACAAACTGGTGACCTTAGTTTCCTTTCCTAAGGACAACATAGGTGAGCGTGGGGGGGAATACTTGTGGTACCTGAGACAGATGTTGTATCACTGTCATTAGTACTTTAGGAGGGTGCCCTTGCGAAGCTCTGGTACTTGCACCAGCAAAGGATTTTGTCTGGAGGTCAGCGTAATTGTTCATGTTACCTTTGCTGGTAGGATTGTAATGTCATTATCCTAGAATATCTTCAAAAGGCCCTTATATTTGATTTCTTTTATTTTGGTGTCTGGTCCTAATAACCGGAGCACAAATACTTGGAATTTGTTTACTTGTCTGTATCTTTAGGACTTTATAGCAGAGTGTTCTTTGCTCTTTGTATTTAGTTGGCTTTAGGTGGATTTTTGTCTTATCACTTTAGAAATTTTTCTTCTAAGTGACTGACCAACCCCTCCATTAGTCTTGAAAGGATCTTGATCTTTCTTTTGAAATTGTGGAGCTCCCTACTTAAGGGATAAGTTTTGATTATGCATCTCTCTTCCTTGAAAATTCATTTGAATTATCTTGTAAGGGAAGGATCTACGTATACGTTGGGTATGGAAAATATTCATATGGATTCCAACCAAGGAACCCCTCGAAACGGGGATCCCTGTGCTTTTCATTTATTTAAAAATGTTGGTACCCCCTTCATGGCCACTTTCAATATTCATAAGTTAAATTCTGGACTACCCGTTTGGTTGTGGTCCTCTCTGAATATTCATAATGTTCTTGAAGCCTATTAGATGAATGCTTTATTTCAAGATCGTCATATGGGTGTTAATTCTTCATCCTCTTAGCCAGAGAAATTTGGGCTTCCTCTTTCTCCTCCATCTTTCAATAAGAAATATAAAAAGAAGAGAAAGAGTTGGAATGAGAAGAAGAATAGTTCTCTCCATTCATCATCTTTAACATGCGGTAGTCATGTTCAAGAAGAGTCTTCATCCGTTTCAATTCATGCTGGGGGAATAAGTATAGTCACTACAATTCATACTAGCAATGATTTACCTACCTCTATCAGTTATGTTGATGATCACTCACATGCTTCTGTGAGTTGGGCTGGTGGAATAGTCATATCTCTCATGGGAAAGAGTTTTCAACCTTTGCAAGTCATATTGGAGACCCTCCACCAACCTCTTCAAGTCGTGTTGGAAATCCTCCACAGGATGCTACTAGTCATTGTGGGGGCATTGATGTTGACCATAAACCTAGAAGTAAAATATTTAAACCTAAGTTCCCTTGTAAGATTTGTAAGGGAGATCATATTACTCATTTCTTCCCTAAGATTTTAGTGGTACAAATATTGTGGTATGAGTGTGTAGGTTATTCTACTCATGAACGTATTCTAGTTTCTCAACAGTCAAATCAACCATTGGTTGATGAGGTGGTCAAGAAAGTGCGATCACTGGGGGGTGAAGTGTCTAACAACATAGTCTTCTTGATTTCTTGTTCATGGTATTATGGGCTTGGGGGTGTCTCGGTCTCTTCAAATGTTACCACTCCAAGTTCTAGGAGTGTTTCCTTTGATTGGGATAGTATTTTTGAGCCTCGTCTTCCTTTTCCTTCACCTTTCCAGGTAAGGGTTAGATTTAATTCCGAAATTTTTTATCGATGTGAAGTCGATGAAGGATCCTCTGCAACAATTATATCCTCCTCAACTTGGAAATCTTTCGATTCTCCAAAGTCGTTGGCAACTGATAGTCAATTTCTAGCTTATGATAGAAGGCTTGGTGAATCTATGGGTGTTATTCCTCAGTTGCCTATCACTTTAGGTGGGAAGATTGTCTTAATTGATATGATGGTGGTTGATCACTCTTTATAATTTAACATGCTACTTGGGAATAATTATGTCTATGCTATGAATTTTGTGTTGTCTTCAATATTTCGAGTAATGCATTTTCCTCATAATGGAATTATTTTCACATTGATCAGCTTGCATTTGACAATCACCATCCTAATTTGAACTTAGTTCAAAAAAACCCTTGGTATGTTCCAAGTATTCAAGTTTACTCTTCCCTACCACGAGTGAACTATGTGGAATTATATCCTCAATCCTAAATTTCTTCTTAGAAGGACCTCTGAACCATTATTTCCCTTCTCGGTATTTGATCCCAACAATTCATTGAGTGATTTATCATATGGGTGTATGTGACCCCATAATTCCCTCTTTTGATAGTTCTAGTTCTCATGATTTCATGGATGTTGAGATGCCTTCACAGGAAGAACTTTTTGAACCCATGAGTTTTAGGTACCAAAGGAGTCATTGGTCTAAGTCTTGTAAGGGTGTTGTCCTGAAGAACTATTATGCATGATCTGTAACAATGCGTGGTTATTGTACCATATTGTATATATAAGGTACGCATTTTCAAGTTTTTTATTCAGTAAACACAAGCCTTTTATGAAGTTTATATAGGGGATGTATTAGCTTCTTTCATAGTGTTCATGATTATATATACAGAACATTGAAGACTTTTCCATTGGGTAGTTTTATGGTTTATCCTCTTGGACAGGTATTGGTTCTTGAAACCAGAATAGAGATTAGTTTATCCACCTACATTATGCATTATCAGTTTCCTTTTCCATTTCTTCCTTAGGATCGACCCCACCAAGTTGTGACACAAAACGTTCTTTATGCTTAGAAGTGTCATAACTTGTGTGGTAAGAGCCTACCTTATCATGGGTTCCCTATATAGTACCTTATTGTCACTTGGCATCCATGTTGAACTTTTGTTATTAGGCTCAGGAGTCCTCTTTACTCCCGCCATGACTTTGTGTTGAAATTGTGTTCCTCTTCTTCTTCACTATATTTCTTGCTATATACCCTAGAGGCTCGTACATGTTGATTTGTATTACTTCATTGCATATTTACCACTTGTACCCTTTTGGCCTTAATCCGGTTTCATTTGGAATCATGTATAAAAAACTTTTTTACCATGACTTTCTGGAAGTTCATCCATGAAATCACTTAGCCTCTACAACTTGACACCTTTTTGTTGTGGAAATAAAATTCCTTTGAGTGTCATTGACCAGTTTCGCCACCTTGCATTGAGCATAGGATCATTCCAATCTGAGGAACTAGAGAATATGTATTTGGAAACTTGTTCTTTCCACTGTACTATAGGAATTCTTTTATTCTTTTTCAATATTTAAAAAAATAAAAAGAATACATACATACATATATATATATATATATATATATATATAAAGCTGGAAAAAGGAAATTACTTCCATATTTTATTGCAGCAAGAGTTAGTTGTGTCGCAAAGTACTCAAAACAAGTCTTTCCTCCATTGGGATGGGCTTTAGTTTTACTTAGGAGAGGCATAACCTTGTTATTCAGCCAGTACACCTCTGGTTTGTTATATCTTCCAATCAGATGGAGAGTTTGTTAATTCATGTTGCATGAAAAACTTACACAAAGTTATCATATGTTTCCATACAATAACATCTGAGTCATGATTTTGTTCAAGGGAAGTCAACCTGAGTCGACCTTTCTATGGTGTCTCTTGACCCATTTCCATTCATCTATACCCAGTCCGTTATAGTTATGTTTGGTATCACATCAGCTCTTTGGTCCTTTGCTAGCAAAATTTAAGAATGTCTCCATTCACTTCTTGTTGGCGAGTCTCCTCTTATCAAGTTCGATAAATTTCTCTGAGAGTAGGAATAGAGTTGTACCATGGCCTTATTTCAATCATTGATAGGTGACCTTGTGCTCAGAATCAATCAATATCATGGGTCTTTTCTAAGTTGTTTCCCTTGTGTTCGACGTCAACTTCCATTATCATGCATTGGGATTCATGCAGTACCTTGGCTTCTATTTAACCCTATTGGAAAATTCCTCGCCTCCCTGTCAGCTTTAATTATTGGTTGGTTTGGAGGGTTTCTTTCATGTGTTGGCCACATCTTGTGCACACTAGAAACGTACTCTAGAATGGTTACTTCATCTCTTTTTGTCTGATTCCTTCCAAATTATTGACCTATGGGTTACACTCACACTAGATTGATGTGAGATTCCTTAATTCCTTCCTTTCGACAAATTTTTCCCATTGAATACAACTCATTGATATGGGAACAAGATCTAGAGTCATTTTTCAGACGTACCTTAGGGTTTATAGTCATTAGTGGTAGACTACTTTGTTATCGACAGTGAGAATACCTTAATGTCTCATGATTGGTATATTCTCTCAAGTGTTCAACTTCAACTCATTTATTTTCACTTGTTATATTGTACTGGGGTACCTTGACTCTCATCATCATTATCGATGAGTTGTCTCGCTTTTGTTAATGGTATACATCAATTATCGGTAATCAACCGATTTCTCAGATGGTTGACTTTATCTCATTCATTCCCATAGTGTAGAAATGTCTCATCTACAGTTGGTGAAGACCTCAGGTTGTGTTAGAATTTTGTTTCACTTGAAAACTCTTTCAATTTCCTTCAAGTGACACCATCCACCTTATATGTTGCATTTCATCAATGCAGTATCCTATAGGTTGGCACCCGAGTTACATGCAATACCACTATTCCACCTTT
This sequence comes from Pinus albicaulis, assembly GCA_034641835.2. Classification (NCBI taxonomy): domain Eukaryota; kingdom Viridiplantae; phylum Streptophyta; class Pinopsida; order Pinales; family Pinaceae; genus Pinus; species Pinus albicaulis. The sequence continues at coordinate 200,134,871 of CM076571.1, read as the reverse complement.
ATGACTTTGTACTTTGAGGATCAATTATGTGACATTAGTGATTAAACATCTCCTTGAGCATCATTGATCATATTTTCTACTATATGAGATATTGATACATAGCCTTGATATGTTCTTCTGCGGCTATGATTAGATGATCCACTATGTACTTCTCAGTTCTCTTTATACTCATATACCTATTAGATCTGCTCTAAAATTGATCATAAAACATTCTTTGCTATCTTTGAGCATGGATATGTCTGCCTCAGACATGAGATTTCCTTCTGATCTCTTCCACTCGTTTCTGGCAGGCTGGAATCTGGTGGTATCCTCCCAAGTCCTCACATGATTCTTTGTTACACTTAATAAATTTCAGCCATCATGTGCCCTTTCTCACCTCATATATTAGGGGGCATATTTTATAGCATAATTTAACACTCATGTAGATCTGATGGTTTTTTTTATGGCCTTGGGCATCCATTTCCCTTTAGAATTGATCACTTTATTAAAAAAAAGGTTTTGAATTCCATACGTGACTCTGCCCTTCAAAAAGCGCGTATATACATGGGTACATCCATATAGAACTCGCATATATAATTTAAAATATGAAAAAATAAAAAAATAAAAATAAAATTCTTATTTTTTTGGCGGGGTTGACAGGTTTCGCCAAAATCCCACCTAAAAGAGCCCATGGCCTAATTGTATCCAAACAAAATAAACTGATTTTGGGTGATATAAATACACCTCAATGGAAGGCCTAAAGGGAGGAAGAGATATTTTATTGATACTATAGTCAATTGGTCACCAATCAAGTATGAGTTTCCATGTGCCTCCTGCACTCCTAGTCAAAGGAAACTCTTGTTTCCTGATAGAGATGTTCATCTTCCATTATATGAAACCCATGTGTATATTCTTTAGAGATGATTGTTGAGGGTTGGGCTAGATGAATACAGAGGAAGGTTTCGCTTGGAGCCATGGTCGAATCTAGTTATATTCTTCCATATTCTTTTGTTGATATCAATAAAGAAGCTTTGTCTTGTTCCTAAATGTTATGATCTTATAATCTATGATTCATGTTTTATATCTTTATGTTTAATGATATAACAAGTGTATCATACACATATTTTGAACTACTTGCTGTATACATGCTTCTATGAACTTTATTGCAGGTCTCAAAGCCTTAGAGGAAGCAAAGGGTTTGGACCATACGGGAACGACACAAAATGTAGGACCTACGACTATTCTTTCCTAGCTCGACTTTACTATTTTATGTATTAAGAATTTGTAATATCTTTGTTCTTGTGGATTGATGCCATGTGATCTATTTGGGTTCTCAACCCTGACCCTAGGTATCTTTTTCCCGCAACAAAGGAATAAAAATATAATTAATTAATATGAGTAATCATTCTAGGATGAAATTCGTAACAAATATGAACTGAAAGGTTAAAGGTTTAGTTTAGTTATGTACATTGTAAAGTGGCAAGTTGAAAGGGCTTTTTCTTCCCTATTGTAACATAATGGCTCAATTTTCACTTGGTTGTTCACATATATAAACCCTAACGTACATAAAAAAAAATTATTACATAACATAAAGAAAATTGTGCCTCGAAGTAGCAGCCTGTGGAAAATAACATAGCAAGAATTAAAAGAAGGAACTTGGTAACCACTGAATGAAAAAAGGGTAGCACACACCCTTGTGAAGGAATACAGCTAAAATGCAAACCTGCAATTGTAAGATAAGAGGAAAATTTAATAAGATAGTGACAAAAGAGTAACAAAAAAAAAAAAAATAGGATGACAGTGTTAGGGTTACGAGATAAATTACATGCTTTCAAGCATGGCAGGGGACCGCAAGTCCTAGCAACCTATGCAAAGAGAAATAAATTAAACAATTTTCACACACTGGAAAATGTTATTTAAAAAAAGGGAATTATATATATATATATATATATATATATATATATAATTCCCATTTTTTAAATAACATTTTCCAGTGTGTGAAAATTGTTTAATTTATTTCTCTTTGCATAGGTTGCTAGGACTTTGTATACCTGATAGCTGAAAGTTTGAATTTTTCCTATCGGTCCATGCCATAGTTTCTAAGGAGGGCATCGAGAGCAAATAAAATTACTATTTATGTACAAACTCTAGAGATCCAAACTACGGCTTACAAAAAAAAAATGAAAAACATATGGGAAACTACAGATAAATAAATGTTGTAAAGGAAAGAGGAATTATAAGAAAAATTATAGCTGACACTCTTAGGTTCCCGTGATTTGGTAGATTGGTAGACCAAATGATAGGGTAACATGGAACCAAGATTTGGAGTTCGAGGACATAGCCTTCCTGGACTTAGAGAGGGATCTCTCTATTGGGTTCAAAGGATGTGTTCTTTTTGCTCTAGGGTTTTGATTTTAGGCTAGTTGTTAAGTGTAGGGTTTGTTGATTGTTTTGGTTGGGTAAGATGGTCAAGTGGAATAGGTGGAGTGAGGGTATGTCAAAGCCATTGGGCTATGGAGTCAAGTGAAAATCAACGGTGTCTAAATGATGAAACAGAGTGCGTTGCAGGGTCGATTTAGCAAGGGTAATGGATCCTTAAGGTGATGTATGAGGTGTAGTGAACATTAATTTTGGGAAAGATTAAGAGGTCTAAAATATATATAGTTTAAAAGTTACAATTCATGAGGTATGGAAAACCATTAAGCTCAATAAACCATAATCTAAACTAATAAACATCCAAGAGAAACATTCCAGTGATACATACAAAGCATAAGAGCTTATAACTTTAGAAATTGACCTTTAGATTTTGGGAAAACATATAAGACAATACAAATAACTCAATTTATTGAGAGGGAACTCCTAAAAAGTATATATCAAGTTATTGGGAACTTTGAAATAATTTTTTAGGCATGGACAAAGGGCAAGATCGAATGAGACCTCTTTGGCTTAACCTAACAATCAATATTTCATAGAAAGTCTTCAAGATAGGGTTTTGAAAACTTCAAATAAGCAGGGAATACCATGAATCATACTTGTAAGCTAGCATACTAACCATACATGAAACAAAAACAATTTTTTGTGGACCTAAGGAGCAATCAAGAATTCGTTAAGATGGCCAAAAGAGAAAACATCAAAGCTATAACAAACAAGAGGACCGAGGTGCCTTGAAGAACATGTCTCAACCTATACTTTTCTGTTTAATAGCAGCCAAGAAACATGAAACACAATGATTATAAAGGAAAAAATAGACAAATTAGGAAGAAATAACCATTCACTAAGCTATGGAATCCTGCAAACAAGCTTCTCCATCATCAAGCCAAGCAAGCCATTCATCCACTTCACAAAACCAATTTCTTCTCCAAGTTCATGAAACCATGTATATTGCTCTTAAAACTCATCAAATTCCAACAAAATACACAGGGGCCTCATGCTCTATTTACAGAGCAAATGAGGACTAGAACCTTAAATGTGGTAGGAAAATGTCAAGTATAGTCATAAATATCATTTATGGCCAAGAGACCATGCAAGGCCCAAGGCACATAATATCCCAAGAAATAAATTCTAAAATAACTATTTTCACCTAATTCTAGCTTAATTTGCCTCAAAAAACTCAAAAATATCTATTTGCAATAAATGAGTGTGTTTTGTTGACTTTTCGTCCAAAACACACTAGGCAACCTCTGTGCGTAGTGCCACTTTAGCAGAAAATAAGGTGTCTTCCAGCTGAGTTTTGGACCCCTTCCCAACACCAGATTTGGCTTCGTGATGGCCCATTGGAGAGCCTGATGAGTCTATTTTCCAGATATCAAATATCCCAACACTACTATGTGAGTAGCGCCCGGTCTGAAAATCAGGCAGAAAGGTCAAATTGTTTATGTTTTTTGACCTTTTGAGTGGGTAAAAGCACTCCAAATGATCTGAAAATTGGTGAGAGGACTGCTATTGATGTGATAAAAATGTAAAATTTGAGAGCTGATGATACACCAATTTTGTGCGTAGCGCCTAGGGTGTTGTGCACAGAGGGGTCAAATTTTGGAAAAAACAAAAAGTTGTCCAATTTGCCTCAAAATTTGTGGAGAGGTCCCTCAAGAGGTCTTGGACACCTATTGGGAAGCCTCAACCACAATTCTAAGGTTGTACTACACTTTTTCCATTTTTAGGTCTTCTAGCTCTATGAGGGCCTTCCTCAGTTTGGCACAAGAAAGCATGTTTTTCCTTGCATAATTCTTGGTCATTTTCTTTTGTAGGGAAAGGCCCCTCTTTACCTCATTGAAATTATTATGCTCCTCTTTGTAATAGTGGATGACATGTTGTGCCATCTCAAATTCTCTTTCCCACTCCTGAAGTTGTTCATCTTTCTCCAATAGAAGCAATCTTGTGTTCATCTCCTTGCCCTCATTGTCACTGTCTAAATCAATGAATTGAGGCCTTTGAGAAGTCCTCTTGATCATTTTTCTTCTCCTTACCTTGATTTTTTGGTCACCTTTGTCCATCTTCTCCTTTCGCTTGTCTTTGTGCTTCATAGCTAGAGGAGAGATGGCCCTTTTCCTTTTTGATGCAGCAAACACATCTCTTTTTCCCCTGTGGAAGGTACATGTGAGAGGAGTGATGAGGGTGCCTTGATCCTTGATGAAGTCACAAGCCTTTTCATCTTTGTCATGGCTTTCATGAGTCACTTGATGCTCCACTAGGTCACTAATTTCTTTACCTTTAACCTCATCATCATCCTTAATTTCCTCACTGTTTTCTTCACTATCATCTTGGCTCTCAGACTGATAACTACCCTCCTCGCTCGCCTCATTTTAGATCTGTCCTTCACTGAGGTCTTATTCTCTGTCACTTTCTACACTGTCACTTTGGATTTCCTAGTCATTTAGAGGCTTATTAGTGTCATGAAATTCATGACAGCTGTCATGACTGTCATGAATATTTTATTTCTCACCACTGATTATCTCCTTTGTGCCACTGCTGTGGTCACTACCTTCATCTTCAAACTTTGTTTCAGCCTCATCAGTTGTCTTTTCTTGGTCTTTAATTTCTTCATCCTCTTGGTCTTCCTCAAAAGATTCTGCCTCTTCCTCACTGTTGTTTGTTTTTTCTTCATGGCTACTGCCATCATCTTCTCCCTTAGCATTGTTGTCCTCTTCTTTTTCCTCATTAAACTCTGATTCTACCTCATTGTCCTTTTCCTCCCCATTGTCATATGTTTTCTCCTCATTAGGGCTATTTTCTTCTCCTTCATTTGATGCATTAGGTGAAGAAATAGGAGGTGATTTTCCTTGTGGAGATGGTGGAGGAGTGGAGGTAGGTGCGTGTGAAGTGGAAGGAAAAGTTCGCTAAATGAAGGTTTGGGGATTTGCAAACACATCATGTAAGATAAATACTTCCCAAGGGATTCCTTGCATTTGGTGGGCATAACTTCTCTTCTTGACCACTGAAGCCATTTTTTCAATGCTCCGGTATAGATAGTATGGTAGGTTCAACAACTTAACCCTGGTGAAGTGCATCAAAACCCTTATATGATAAGAATAAACCCTGGAGTACCTCCCCTCACAGGTGAAGTATTGATAAACTGCCTCATCAATAGGGCATACCTCTCTAGTAGGTGGGAAAAGGGGAAGATAGCCTTGTAGCCTTTTTGATAGCTAGGTTTGATGTAAGGCTCATAATAGCTCAAGTCCAATTTCTTCTGCTTGAACAATCTCTCACCAATATCTGGTATTCCTCTGGCTTTAGCAATGGATTCATATGAGAGTTCAAAATTCAACCTGCTAGGTTGACTTGGTGATTTTGTAAACTGAGAATGAACAACCTAGTCAAGTCTGAGTGGCTTTGGACTTGTTTAATCTTCTCACAAAACTGATAACACCCAACATCCTGAAAAAATACAAGGATCATGGAAGAGGAAGTAATTTGAATGGTGTCCAGGTGCTCAAACCTATTAACCCTTCCTCCCTTGTGCTTTGTCTTGGTAGGCCTTTGCCTTTCATCACTGTTGGCATTGATTTCTTCTTCAAACATGGTGACTGGCTTAGAAAAAAGGTTTTAACTTGTTTGAGAGCCTTTAGGTCTAGAGAGGGAAAATGAGTGATGTGAGGGAATTTTTTTGCAAATGAGGGCCAAATGAAGTATGTCTAGGACAAATGCAGAGTTTTTAGGTCGAGGGTTTCTTGTATTTGAGTGTATTTAGGCTAATTTCAACCATTCAGATTTGCAAGCCTTGCTCTAGGTGGGAAAATTTGATTTTTATGGAGACTAGGTTTTGGTCACATTAGGCCAAAAATTCCTTCCTATATTACGAAAAGAACAATTGGAAAGTGAGGAAAAAAGACCATCAATCTTGCTTTGACTGATGCAGGAGCTTTTGGAGGAAAAAAATTTGGATTAAGGAAAATTTTGAGTAATTTCGACAAAATCTGTCAGTGCGCAGTGCCACCCGACTGCCCATTCAGGTCAAGAACTCCTATGCGTAGTGTCGGGTCGGGTCGGGCTGGCAAGGCTATGCACAGTGCCGGTAGTCTTCTATGGGTGATTCAAGTGATTGAATGACCTGTTGGGCCTATCAGAGCACAACGCCAGGTGAAATGTGGGCAGGTGAGGCTGTTTTTGTGCCTGTACATAGCGCCCGCTGAGGTGCGTAGAGCCGCCCTCCCTGTGCGCAGCGCAATGTTAAATAACACTGCTGTTGCCTCCTCTATGCGCAACGCCAATGGCTAGGTGTGTAGCATCGACCTCAGTGCATAGCACCTGAGCTTTTTTACCAAACTCACACAAAACCCTCAAAAAATTCCCTCAACATTTTTCTTCTTCTGTGCAATGATAAATGAGATGGGGAAGAGGTGAAGGAAGCTTTATAGCCTTTTGAAAGATGAATTGATGAGCCCAAACCCACTTTAATAATGTTGATTTCTCTTTTTATTTATCTCACTGTGATTTTGGCCTTTTTGGTCTTGTAGGTGGCAGTTTCACAAAAATATGGTTCTTTTCTTTGCTGGGAGCCTCTTGATGTCTTCCTTGTGCTTACAAAACTTTCATCAAGTTCAAGAAGGTGCCCTTAAACCACTTTGGAAAATGAAACCTCTTTATGATATCTAACACTTGCAAATGGTAGATTTGTGATCAGTTTCCATGTTTTCCTTTGACTGTCACTATATCAAGTTTTCTCTTTAAAAATAGTGAACAATCTCTCAATATGGAAACCCTAGCATCAAGCATCAATAGTCCCTTTAGTCTTTATGTGTGCCATCATTGTGAAAAACATTTTGTTTTTTTTTCTTTATTAATATTCCTGTAGGTAGCTTATCTTGACAGTCTTGCAGAAGTGTCATTTATGGCTAACCTATCTCTTTCAGAATATACCTTGATAAAGAAACCATTTTGGAGGCATTACTGCTCTTAAACCAGCTACATGTTTGTTCCTTTGACCAGTTTGCAAATAATGTGTGTCTAGTGAGGGAGGTGAGTTTTCTAAACCATTTTTGTGCTTTTGCTGGCCACTTTTGTTCTTGCAGCTGCCTACACAACTTCTGCCTTAGATGACTGTCTCTTTTGGAGTTGGACAACTCATTCTATCAACCATGAACCTATGCTTGTCATATTTTCCTTCTTTGGCAATTTCTTCCCTTATGCTTACCTCCTTGACCCTTTAAAAATGTTTCTGTCCTTTATTTGAGAAGTCAAACCTTGAACTTATATTTCTGTCCCTTTTTCTAATGCCCTTTATCATCTTTCCTACTTTGGTGTAGTGGAGTATTGGCTTTTATGTTTTCCTCCTTTGACCCATTTGAGGCCTCTAATTTTACCTTTTTACGAGGTGGATTTAGTGCCTCTCTTCCAAACCCTAGAGGATAGTTTGAAACCCTTTGAAGCCATCTGCTGTTATGGAGGCTCTTTGTCATTATTTGACCATTTTTTGTCCATCTCCCCAAACTGCTAGGTTTTAGGGCTGCTTAGGAAAAGTATATAGTTTTGTATTCTAAGTTCTCTGAAACTTCTGAAACTCACTCACCATTTCTAAAAGTCTTCAATGTGCTCTTGAAGGAGTTGAGGTGGCCTTTACCCTTGTAACCCTAGTACTGATTCGTGCTTGGTCAAAATAGTCACAAACCCCGATTTTTATCAAACATATGCTTGTTGTTTTCTTCTTGCTATGAATGGTCTTCTTGAGATAATTTTCTCATTACCTTACCTTATCCCAGGCTTATAGCCATTTGAACCTCTTGCAGAAATGTGTGCAAACGGCAGCTGTCCCCTTGCAAGATTCATGCTTTAGGCCAAAAAAACTTCCTTGAATAACCTTTTTGATTAGTTTGGACAAGATCACTTGTCCTTTTATTCTTTGAATGCAGTTTCTTCATACAGAAAAAACAAAGTTTGTAGGGCACCAAATCCACCCTATGACTTTGTGAAACCCTAGGTGACCTAGTGGAGGTTTTCTTGGACTTGGTTTTTGGACTGAGACCTAGAATTTGGGATTATCAAGTGTAAGATAGAGTTTAAGATAGAGTGATGTATTGAAGATCCAAAATCCAATGTACTTGATTTAACGAAAGAGTCTACAGAGATAGTTTGAGACCATCAGTGTTTGGGAGTATCTTGGGATACACAACAAATTTTTTTCATTGGTGGGCTTAGGTAGCAGTGGGGGGCTTTTAGGCAAAACAAAAAATAGGATTTGGGCCGAAGGTTAGAAGATATAGAAAAAATGGATGAAATGAGCCCCTAATGGGTTTTTTGAGACTGGTAAGTAGAGATGGACCCGATGGAAGATGAAATAGTGAAAAACTATCTTTAAGGATGATGAAGGTAGTGAGATTTCTAGAACTCACAATGCTCATGAACTTTGTTTCTAGAAATCTAGGGAAATAATTTAGTCATCTATGAAGGAAAAAATCATTGATGACTAACAGTGGCTCCACTTGGGGAGGGCAGCTCCTTTTCAGGAGGTGTCCAGAACTTTAGATTTCTGGCTTTATGGAGACTAGTGCCTCATTCATTGAGCATATATTCACCTCTTTTTCTGGCTGATACTTGCTTGAAGCATATGATGTTAGGTCTCTATATTACTAGTATAGTGCGTTATTATTGTTAGTGTAACTCCCTTATTGTTATTATTGTAACTGTGTAACCCCCGTATTGTTAATATTGTGCCCTTAAATTATTATTGTTAGGTCTGCTAGGATTACATTGTGGCCCCATGGACTCCTATATATAGAAAGGAGGTTTTATAATTTGTATCATCCAAGAATTTTTCATTCATGTAATGTATTGGATGTTGCCCCCTCAAAGTGGCTTATTTCTAAGGTGTTGATATCTCTTTTCTTCTATTTTTGGAGCTGGCTTCTCAACATTTGGTATCAGAGCTTTGGATTCTAGGGTTTCCCTGCTCCAAACAGGTTATCGTGGAATTTTCGCTATAAATTTTTTTCTACGAAGTTTTAGAAGCTAAAATTTTTAGGGTACGAAGCTGAAATTATGAGGAACATCTTCACAAAATTTTAGAGCTTGGTTCGCAATATTTTTGGAGATATGATCTGTGGAAGTTAGGTCTTTTTGCAAGCTCCTAAATTTAATCTAAACAGGTCATCCTGGAATTTGTGTTATTACTTGTTTTCTACTAAGGTTTAGAATCTGAAATTTTTATGGTGTGAACCTGAAATCCTGAGGAAACTCATCACAAAATTTCAGAGCTTGGTTCGCAATATTTTCGGAGATATGATCTGTGGAAGGTAGTGCTTTTTCAGGCTCCTGAATTTCATCTCAAAGAGGTGATTGGGACAATCTTCATAACTCTGTCTCTGAGCATCGGATTGGAGTGCCGTAAAAAGTGTTCACAAGTGCACGGACTGTAGTTTCTTTTATGTCAATTTCAAAGTTGAAATATGAAACAGTGAAACGTGGAAAGTCGTACAAGTTTTCTCTACTAAACTAGTCCATAATTAGGTCATTGTGGGAGATTGGACATAACTTTTCCTTGGAGAATCCAAATCAAGTCAGACCTGTGGCATTCGAAAGATACCTTAGAATGCTACCTTAGTGCCAAATTTTTGATATTGGAGAGAAACAATCATGAAGATAATCCAATTTCAATATCGAGCTCCTCAAAAGCAAGAAAAAGGTGTGTATTTTTTTTTTCGAATTGCATAAGTATTGTTTGAAGAATCAATTTGAATTGATTCCAAGGGAATATTGTAGAATAGATATCAGTATTGGGTTCTAAAAAATTCCCCGTAAAAATAATTCAACACCCATTAAGCCTTTAGAAGGCTCTACTATGACTCATGAATATGAAGAATTGCAACATGATCTATCAGAATTACAAGAGCAGGTGCACCAAATTTCGCTCTCGCAAAGAGCAAAAAAAAATGAAATGAAAGTTTTGAAGAAAGGCATGGAGGAAAATATGGATAGTTTGGAGAATAATATGGATTGTTTGAAGAAAGGCGTGGAATCTGAGATAAATGGCATGGAAGTTGGCATGGAATCTGAGATGGATGACATGGAAGCTCAGATCGATAAAGAAATGAAAGACAACATGGAAAACATGAAGAATGATTTAAAAGTAGACATGGAAGGTTTGAAAAAGCTGATATGAGAAATGTTTCCTAATGGTGAAAAGATAGTAGAGGAAACTCATGATGAGAACAAAATATCGTCACTTCATAAACTCTAATGTTGGCGAGAAGAACCACTATATTCCAAAAATGGATATGAGGAAGTTTGATGGAAATGATCCTGTAACATGGATACTACAGATGGAGCAATATTTTGATCTCCATAATGTGAAAAACACACAAAAGGTACGCATTGCAACTTTACATTAAGAAAAAAATACATTTGTATGGTATCGATGGCTTTTCTATAGTAAAAAAATTGTCACTTGGTCAGTTTTTACGAATGAAATGATAGCACATTATGAGGATACAAAGAGCAACACGTTCTTTAGCCAATTTATAAATCTCAAACAAAAGGGTTTAGTGGGGAAGCACATTGAGGACTTCCAAAAATTGAATATAAGGGTAACTAATATTCCAGAGGAACACAAGATTTATCTCTTCATAGGTACTTTAAAGGATAACATCCAACATGAAGTTCACATTTTGGAACCTGATTCATTGGATAAGGCATTCAGGTTGGCAAGAAAAATTGAATGTAAAATTATGGCGACAAGGAAGCCTACCACTTTCTTTTATAAAGAAGTGTTGGCCCGCCTAGATTTCCACAACCTACAAGGTTGACACCACAACAATTGGAAGAGAAAAGAGAAAAAGGGCTTTGCTACAGTTGTGATAGAAAATACACTAAAGGCCATAAGTGTGGTAAGAAGAAATTATTTTACATATATTGTGAAGAGGAAGAAGAAAATGAACAAGAAGAGGATATACACCATGAACCAGCCCTAGAAGAGGAATAAATGAGTCTAACCATGTCGTGTAATGCATTGGCAGGAATTAACACTCCTCAAAATCTCAAGATAGAAGGACATATCGAGAAGAAAAAGGTAATAGTGTTGATTGATTCAAGTAGCACCCATAATTTTATTCATTGTAAGGTAGCCAAGGAATTGAACTGTTTCCTATACCCAGCACCAGAATGTCAAGTGATGGTTGCAAATGGAGGAACTATAAATTACTCTAGAAAATGCCATAATATCAAGCTAACCATGGGGGAATATGTATTCAATATTCCAATGCTTTCCATTCCTATGGGAGGTGCTGACGTTGTACTAGGAGTACAATGATTACAATCTTTGGAGACGGTAGCTTTTAATTCTGAAGAACTTTTCTTGAAATTTTTTTCAGAAGGAAAGGAAGTCAAATTATGGGGTATTTCAGGGAAGCCAGGAAAGATAATAAGCTCGAAGGTCATGACAAAGCTTCTAAATAAAGAAAAACGAGGCGTAATTTCACAATTATGCTCACTAGAAGTTCCAACATCAAAATCATCTATTTCTGCAGATCTCCAACAAGTCTTGGACAATCATTCCAAGGTGTTTGAAACTCCCAAAGGACTCCCACCTATTTGCGATCATGATCATGCTATTCATTTGATTCTAGGAAGTTTTGGTCCAAACATCAGTCCTTATAGATATCCTTATGTCCAAAAGAACGAAATTGAATGTATGATTGCAGAAATGTTAGAGGCGGGTATAATTCAACCTAGTCAAAGTTCTTTCTCTGCTCCTGTAGTATTGGTACACAAGAAGGATGGATCATGGTACATGTGTCTGGATTATAAGGAGCTCAATAAAATCGCCATTAAAGATAAATTTCCCATTCCTGTGATTGATGAATTATTGGATGAATTACATGGAGCAATTTATTTTACCAAGTTGGATCTTCGTTTAGGATATCATCAAATTAGAATGAAGACTGAAGATATTCCAAAAACAACATTTTGAAGTCATGAGGGTCATTATGAATTTTTGTTCATGCCTTTTGGCCTTACCAATGCACCTTCTACATTTCAAGGGTTGATGAATTCCATTTTCAAATCCTTCCTTAGAAAATTTGTGCTAGTATTTTTTGATGATATACTAATCTACAACCGGTCTTGGAAGGATCATGTTGAACATGTTGATAGGGTGCTCAAACTATTGCAGGAGAAAAAATTATGTGCAAAAACATCCAAAGGTTTCTTTGGAGTACAAGAGGTAGAATATCTGGGTCATATTGTATCTCACGAGGGTGTTAAGGTAGACCCTAACAAAATTAAATCCATTAAGGAATGGAAAGTCCCCACAAGCATAAGGAAGTTGCGAGGATTTCTTGGGTTAATAGGGTATTATCGCAAGTTTGTTAAGGATTATGGGAGAATAGCAGCACCTCTAACAAAATTATTGAAGAAAGATGCATTTTCATGAACTCATGAAGCAACTAAGGCCTTTGAACATCTTAAAGAGGCAATGTGCCTAGCACCGGTCTTAGCTACGCCAGACTTCACAAAAACCTTTATTGTGGAATGTGATGCCTCAGGAAATGGAATTGGTATTGTTTTAATGCAGGAAGGAAGACCCATTGCTTTTGAAAGTTGTCTAATCAAAGGAAATTATTTACAGAAACCTATTTATGAGAAGGAAATGTTAGGAATACTGCATGCACTAAAGAAATGGCGAACTTACCTAATGGGAAGACACTTCAAGGTAAAAATTGATCAGATAGTCTTAAACACTTTTTGGAACAAAGATTATCTTCAGAAGAGCAGCAAAAATGGGTCACAAAGAAGTTGGGTTATGACTTTGAAATAATCTACAAAAAAGGGAAGCTTAATGTTGTTGCAGATGCACTCTCAAGAAAGAATGAAGAGGTGGAAGCATTGCTTTGTGCCATTTCTATTAACCAAACAGATTGGATAACTTAAGCAAGAGATGAATGGAAGAAGGACAAAGAAATATGGACACTCATTCAAAATTTGCAGCAAGATCCTAGTACATCTGATACATTTAGTTGGAAAAATGATTCTTTATGGTATGAAGATTGCTTATATCTTTGTAAGAATTCCCAACTAAAACAAAATATTCTTTTGGAATTGCACACTTCTCCTTTAGGAGGACACTCAGGATTTTTAAAAACTTACCACAGGGTGAAAAAATAATTTTTTTTTGGATGGCCTTAAATATGATATTCAAAAGTTTGTGGCAGAATTTCTGGTTTACCAGCATAATAAAGTTGAGACAATTAAGATCCCAGGACTTCTAAAACCTTTATCCATTCCAAGTCAACGTTGGGAGGAGATTTCAATGGATTTTATCACAGGTTTACCTAAGTCTAAAGTAAAGAGTGTCATCATGGTGGTAGTTGATAAACTTACCAAGTATGCACACTTTTGTGCATTATCTCATCCATTTAAAGCAAGTACAACTGCTACTACATTTATGGACACAATTCAAAAGCTACATGGAAACCCAAGGGTTATTGTGAGCGACAGAGATCCCATTTTTATTGGAAATTTTTGGACGGAGTTATTTTCTTGTTAGGGTACTCAATTAGCTCATAGATCATCTTATCATCCTCAATCTGATGGTCAAACTGAGATAGTAAATAAATTTTTGGAAGGATATCTTCGTTTTTTTTGTATCTGATAAACAAACATAATGGGTCAAGTGGTTACCTCTCGCTAAATGGTGGTATAACATTCCTTCCATACTGCAGCAAAAATGACCCCATTTATGGCACTTTATGGATATCATCCACCATCCATCACATCATCTTTAAGAGAAAATTTGAAGGTTCAAGCAGTGGAAGATCACATCGAGCATCAACAAGAAGTTCTCCAACTCTTAAAGGATAACCTGAATTTCGCACAAAATTGAATGAAACAATAGGCATATCAACATCGCAGTGAGAGAAGTTTTGATGTAGGAGACTGGGTATTTTTATGGCTACAACCATACAAAAAAATTTCCCTCAAGCAAGCTAAGAAGGATAATAAATTATCGCGAAAGTACTATGGTCCTTACAAGGTGTTGTAAAAGATTGGTACTATGGCATACAAATTGGAGCTTCCTGATTCTTCATGAGTGCATTCAGTTTTCCATGTTTCATGCTTAAAGAAGGTTATAGGTGAAAATATTCCAGTTCAAACAATATTGCTAGAACTTGATGAGGAAGGAAAAATCATATTGGAACCTGAAGTGGTCGCAGCAACAAGAACTCGACAGCTACAGAATTGATCAATTTCATAGTATCTCATCAAGTGGAAGAACTTACCCATTGAATATTCTACATGGGAGGATGAGAATTTTATACAGAAGCACCCATAGCTACTCAAGTATTGAGGACAACACTTTTTTGAAGGATAGGGGCATGTTAGGTCCCTATATTACTAGTATAGTCCCTTATTGTTATTATTGTACCCCTGAAACCCCCATATTGTTATTATTGTGCCCTTAAATTATTATTGTTAGGTCTGCTAGGATTACATTGTGGCCCCATGGACTCCTATATATAGAAAGGAGGTTTTGTAATTTGTATCATCCAAGAATTGTTCATTCATGTAATGTATTAGAGGTTTCCCCCTCGAAGTTGCTTATTTCTAAGGCGTTGATATCTCTTTTCTTCTATTTTTGGAGTTGGCTTCTCAACATATGATCTGAATAATATGAAAGACATGATAAGCTTAAATCCATCTCTACCTACCCAACCTACTTGTGTAACATTTTTTCTTCTTTAGGTTCATTTGGACTAGCAACCTTGACATCTTTTTTTTTTGTGAAAGCAAAATAAACTATTTACTTCTACCTTATTTCTTCCCGGAGCTCATATTATGTTGATGAACTCCTTTCATTCTCTACCTATACTATTCAACTGTCAAGGTTAAACTATTTGACAGGATTTATTCACTAAGATAAAACATGAAATTGAAAATATGGCTAAATCAGGATTAGACAATCTCATTTACCATGGGTTTGTGGCATAAAAACAAGCTGCACACAAATGTTATTTCTATAAAAAGTAATATTTTTAGAAAAATAAAGGCTAGGATACATTGTTTGCTACTCATCCCTATTTTTCTCTTTGGTTCTATTTTAGGCATGTGGAACCAATATCTTTCTATCTAATCTATCTTTTTGACAAGTGAATCTTGAATAATTTGACCCATTATCTTTCACTAACTTATCAACAATAAATTTAAAACAGGTTTCAGCCATGATTAGGCTAGATGATTGAAATAATACATCCTTTATGCACTAGTAGTGGTATTTAGACTTACACACTTTCAGTAGTTCTATTATTTGGGTATGGGGCTTTACCTCTTTCCAAATCTGCCCTCTTTTCCGTTTTTCTATTATGTATTTTTTGTGGTTTATCTCAATATATTTTTATCAAATAGTGATATGTATAATGAATGAGAAATTATAACTAAGACTCTTAATGGCCATGGTATTTGATTATCCTGTCTTCCACAATATCATCTACCAACCCTTTTTCATTCAATTCTTGCAGATAAGGAACATCACTATCTTGTTTTGGGGGCATAGTGCAAGATTTCTGCCAATAATTTTCAAACATGCCAAGTTTTCCTTTACATTCCCTCTTTGAGTTTTGTTTCCAAACCTTGTTTCTGTGAAAGAAACTGTCTAGGTGAAAAAGGCATTATTCATCAGCTCCTAAACTAATGACAAAGTCTTCAATGTATATCAAAGTGAAAAAGTTGGTAATAGGAGCCATGGCCTCTTGGAAGGTGTCTTTAGCTTTCCTTATTCCAGGAAAAATTTGATCAAGCATGTAGTCATCCTAAGGAACCCTGAAAATGTATTTGTGTTGATTTATTTGAAGTGGTATCATCTCATGAAAACTTGAAAGACTACCAATCCAAGTCACCTTGTTAGAAATTCCTATTTTTGGCCTGGGATTATTTATCTTGGGAAAAGGGTGTTTGGAATCCATGGAGGTTCTGCCTAAGTGTCTAAAGTCCATACATAGTTTGCATCCTTTGGTTTTCCTTGTTAGTGATAGGAATTTTCCAAAGGTTTCAGAGTTCTTCTTGGAAAAACGTCTCTTTTGAACAATGTCTATGTTATCAGGCTTTGAGGTTTTACTTCTATAAAGAAGAGCATCTTCGTATTTCTTGCATAACCTTAAGTATTTTATTTTTGTGTGTGAGGGAAAAGCTTTGGATAAGTTAATTACCTTGGGTCTCCTTAGGCTGCCTATATTGTATCCCTCTATATCAGTTTCAACAGACATCCCTTTAGGATTGATGGCCACATTAGTGAGAGTCAACAACTTTTCTGGAGCAACAAGACTCTCTGATAATGAGATATATAGATAAGGTAAGAACATGAGACTCATTTGATTTAGATTACCCAAGATTTTTGTTCTGTGAGGGCATCTTAGCATTTTGGAATAAGTAAGAGGGAAGGGTTGTGTTTCTGATGTTTGTCTTCCCTTTGAGTAACCTGATCTATATGTCGAACTGACCATCGGTTTTGAGGTCTCATTGTTAGTTTGTAGAGATTCAAGTTTGATTTTGTTATAATGTGTTTTTTCAATATTTCCAAAGTTATGAATACTGAGTTTTTATGCAAAGGCTGGTTTGACTGTTGTAGTGTGTCATTATGCGTTTCAACTTCATATACCTACTCATCATTATCTTCTTCATTATATAATATGAAAGAATCAAGATCTGAGAGAATAGAATAAAGAGGAGTGTTGTTTGGTCTATCCTGACTGCTAACCATATATTTCATATGTGATTCTCGGTATAATTTCCTTGTCTGATTGAAAACAGGGATGGTTGCATACGACATATCTAGTTGAAGGTTCCCCTGAAGCTTGGCTCCACAAGATCTGGATAAGAGCATGCCATTCTTGGGAGGAATATCTGCCACTACTATGTCCATGAATAGATTCTTAGCAGGCACTTGTGCCAGGTTAACACAAAGGCCCTTGATGAGGCCCAAACATTTGACCCTACTGGAATCGAAGGAGTACAGGTCTTTGTAAGGTTTATTTATTTCTAGGCCTAATTTCTCCGTCACAACTTTGTGCATGAGATTGGGAGAGGCACCAGAATCCAGCATGGAATTATGTAAGATTTTCTCATGTATGTTTAGGGTAATATAGAAAGGGGGAATGGCCCCTTACTGATACGTTCCTTCTATTTTGGGTCCAAACAACAAGTTAGGTGTGTCATCAACCAAGTGCAAAGTGTCAGCATCATTTCCTATGTTTAGTACATTCAACATCTGAGATATATATATGGGTTGAGTAACTAGTTCAATGAGGGGCATATTTATCTTGATTTTGACAGTCTCTCCCTCAGAAATGAAAGGCACTAGTGTTTTGGACATATTAACATCATCTTTATCAACCAGGATATTTTCTACATTCTTAATTTGTTGATCCTGGTTTGGAGTTTTAGACAAAATGATTTTCTTAGGGTCACTGGTGGAGGTGCTAGGACAGCTAAGGTCTTTGCTTGGCAGGCTGATTTTCCCTTTGTTTGCTTCAACTTTCTTAACCATAGTGCTGACATTCTCTACTGTTTTTCTAGAGGTTTTTTCAGGTACTTTCCGAACAACATCATCTATTTGGTCTTTCTTAGCTGAATCAAGGTACTTTTTTCTCCTGAGATCATACTGTTTATGGATTTCCATGATTGCATTTTCAAATCCCAAGCGGTAGTCTTTAGAATCCTCATAGTTTGTGTCAGTTTGATCTGAGGAAAAGAAGCCTTGTTCTTCTTCGATCAGAAAAACATCTTCTTCATTATCAGAACCTATTAGATTTATAGGGTTTTCCTCAGGTTCTGTAATTTCACCTTCTTCCTCAACTACACATTTTTGTTGAAAGGGAGGTCTGATTTTTTGGTCATTTTCCCTTTGCTTGATTTGGGGAGTATCTCTTCTAAATTTTTGAGTTTTGTTTTAGTTTTGGGAATTGTTTTGATTGTCTCTAGGAGGTGCCCTCTCATTTAGATTTATATTTTCTATCATTCTCTCTACATTCCTCATTAGGCTATCTATTTTGGTATCAGAAGAGGAGGTCAAGGGCATGATTTCATCCTTGTAGGTTACTCTCCTTTTTTATTTCATCCTGGCTCTTTTTTCAATCAAGTTTATTTCTGTACTAATAGCTGTTTTTTTCATTTCTTCTAAGGTTTCAGGGTCTCTTTCTCTTATTTGGAAATTCATGTCTGGGTCAAAACCTTCAGGGAATTTCACCACTGCTAGGCCTTGTGGGGGTTTCATGTGAGGCAGGAGGGCATTATACACACTGCTAAACTTGGTGCAATAGTTTTGCACACTTTTCCCTACATTCCTTTTAAGATTGTTGTATTCAGATAGGATTTGGAGGGGATTTTTCTTGATTTCCCATGTGTTTATAAAGGTTTGGTAGAGGGAAGGGAGGTTAAGTATTGAATTAGGAGTTAATGCTCTGAACCATTTTTTGGCCTCTCCTCCTAGGCTTTGTGCAAAGATTCTCATATTAATGGTTTCTTCCTCTATCTCCATGTAATCAAAAGCATCATTGATTCTATCTACATGTTGTTGGGCAGTGATGGATTTGACCCCTGTGAAATGAGGGATCTTAGACTAATAGTCATTTGCAAAAGGTATTATAGGTTGAGGTAAGGCCAAAGGAGCATACCAAGCTGCCATGATGGGAGCTAATGGAGGATTCACAAGAGGTGGATTTGTGATAGGGGGTGTACGATGAAGTGGAGTGGTTTGTACAGTGGTGGTATGGATGGGTGTGGTGGAAGTAATTGGACCAACAAATTGATTTTCAGTAGATTTAGTGTGGAAAGAGTTGAAGAGATGGAGAAGCTAAAAGTCAGGTGGTGTGGAAGGAGAGGCTTCTCTACTCAAACTCTGGTGCAAATCTAAGGGTTCAACATCATTTTGGTCAATATCAGTTTGAGACCTGTTTCTGAAGAGGTTCTTGGTATGGTGCAAGTAAAACTGGGGATCTTGCAAAGCTATAAGGTTTTCAAGTATAGAGCTTGTTCTATGGATGGTCCTAACAATGGTTAAGTTTCTAGATCTAGAATTTTGCCACAAAATCTTCTCTGGGTCATCAACTATGTTGGGAGGATTTTGGTCCGGATGAGATCTGGTATTGATCCTATGTGAAGCCAGATTTCAAATTTTCAAAATATAGAGAGGTTCAAAGTGTTTAGGACTATTTACGAAGGCTGACCTCTGTTAATGCTTGGTACTTATTACGGTATGTGAATGGGTTCATAAGTTTCTTGGGGTTGGTGTGAAACAAATCTAGGAAATCAAATGAGTGCTAATGAAGTAATAGGACTACTAGAGGCTAGTGGAGTCGCCAGGTGGATATTTTTTTGTTGTTTTAAGGATGTATGTTTCTGATCCACCACCAATAACTGACAAGAGACCAATCTAAAGGAGTTTTGGGTTTTCTAAGTCTCTTAAATTTTGTGAGAGTCCTAAAACTGAGTCATCACTTTGCTAGGATGATAAAACAAATAGAGTCTAATATTTGGCTGATAGCGTGTGATATTAATGAT
This sequence comes from Pinus albicaulis, assembly GCA_034641835.2. Lineage (NCBI taxonomy): Eukaryota > Viridiplantae > Streptophyta > Pinopsida > Pinales > Pinaceae > Pinus > Pinus albicaulis. The sequence goes on along the minus strand of CM076571.1, from coordinate 200,114,912 downwards.
TTGATGAGGGCATCTGAAGTCCTAAGGGCTACTTAGTTTGTTACTAACTCATAAGGTCCATCGTGATCGTCGTTGTGTTAGTGTGATGATGGGGTAGCAGACAAGCCACTAGATACTATCAGTCATTTTTCTAAGCTTAATAGAAGATTTAAATGAGTGCATAGGAGTTTTCTAGGTAACTATATCGCCAGAATGTTAGGGTGATGATGTGGTGGCAGATTCACTAGTATTCTAAGTAAAAAATGAGTGTCTAAAGAGTTTTAAGAGGTTTTCAAGGAACTATACACTCAGAAGGTCCCACCGTGATTGCCAGAATGTTAGGTTACCGTGATTTGGTAGATTGGTAGACCAAATGACAGGGTAACATGGAACCAAGATTTGGAGTTGGAGGACCTAGCCTTCCTGGACTCAGAGAGGGAGCTCTCTATTGGGTGCAAAGGATGTGTTCTTTTTTCTCTAGGGTTTTCATTTTTTGCTAGTTGTTAGGTGTGGGGTTTTTTGATTGTTTTGGTTGGGTAATATGGTCAAGTGGAATAGGTGGAGTGAGAGTATGTCAAATCCATTGGGCTATGGAGTCAAGTGAAAGTCAAGAGTGTCTAAATGATGAAACAGAGTGTGTTGCAGGGCCAATTTAGCGAGGGTAATGGATCCTTAAGGTGATGTATGAGGTGTAGTGAACATTAAGCTTGGGAAATACTAAGAGGTCTTAAACATATATAGTTTAAAAGTTACAATTCATGAGGTAGGGAAAACCATTAATCTCAATAAACCATAATCTAAACTAATAAACATCGAAGAGAAACATTCCAGTGATACATAGAAAGCATAAGAGCTTCTAACTTTAGAAATTCACCTTCAGATTTTGGGAAAACATATAAGACAAATCAAATAACTCAATTTATGGAGAGGGAACTCCTAAACAGCATATATCAAGTTATTGGGAACTCTAAAATAATTTTGTGCGCATGGACAAAGGGCAAGATCAAACGAGACCTCTTTGAATTAACCTAACAATCAATATTTCACAGAAATGCTTCGAGATAAGGTTTTGAAAACTTCAAATAAGCAGGGCGTACCATGAATCATACTTGTAAGCTAGAATAATAACCATACATGAAACAAAAAAAAAAAATTTGGACCTAAGGAGCAATCTAGAATTCCTTAAGATGGCCAAAAGAGAAAACATCAAAGCTATAACAAACAGGAGGACTGAGGTGCCTCAAATAACATGTCTCAACCTATACTTTTCTGTTTAATAGTAGCCAAGAAATATGAAACATAATGATAACAAAGGAAAAAATAGAAAGGTTAGGAAGACATCACCATTCACCAAGCTATGGAATCCTGCAAACAAGCTTCTCCATCATCAAGCCAAGCAAGCCATTCATCCACTTCACAAAACCAATTTCTTCTCCAAACTCATGAAACCATGTATATTGCTCTTCAGGCTTATCAAATGCCAAAAAAATACATAGGGGCCTCATGCTCTATTTATGGAGAAAATGAGGACTAAAACCCTAAATGTGATAGGAAAATGTCAAATATAGTCATAAATATCATTTATGGCCAAGAGACCATGCAAGGCCCAAGGCACTTAATATCCCAAGAAATAAATGCTAAAATAACTATTTTCACCTAATTATAGCTTAATTTGCCTCAAAAAACTCAAAAATATCTATTTCCAATGAATGAGTGTGTTTTTTTGACTTCTGGTCCAAAACACACTAGGCCGCCTCTGTGCATAGTACCACTTCAACATAAAATAGGGCCTCTTGCAGTTGAGTTTTGGACCCCTTCTCGACACCGGATTTGGCTCCGTGATGGACCATTGGAAAGCATGATGATTCTAATTTCCAAAAATTCTTTAGTTGGTTTGAGTGGATACCATTTACCTATCCAAAAATCAAATATCCCAACACTGCACTGTGCGCAGCGCTTGGTCTGAAAATGAGGCAGAAAGGTCAAATGTTTGATGTTATTCAACCTTTTGAGGGGGTGAAAATGCTCCAAATGATCTGAAAATTGGTGAGAAGACTGATGGTGATGTGAGAAATCATAAAATGTAAACTTTGAGAGCTAAGGATGCACCAATTTTGGGTGTAGCGCCAAGGGTGTTGTGCATAGAGGGGTCAAAATTTGGAAAAAAAAGTTGTCCAATTTGCCTCAAAATTTGTGGAGAGGTCGCTCAAGAGGTCTTGGACACCTGTTGAGAAGCCTCAACCAAAAGTCTAAGGCTTTCCTTCACTTTGGCTCTTACTAGGTCTTCTAGCTCCATGAGGGCCTTCCTCAGTTTGGCACAAGCAGACATGTTTTTCCTTGCATAATGCTTGGTCATTTTCTTTTGTAGACAAAGGCCTCTCTTTACCTCCTTGAAATGCTTATGCTCTTCTTTGTAATAGTTGATGGAACTTTGTGCCATCTAAAAGTATCTTTCCCACTCCTAAATCTGTGCATCTTTCTCCAAGAGAAGCAATCTTGTGTTCATCTCCTTGTCCTCGTTGTCATTGTCTAAATCAATGAATTTAGGCCTTTGAGAAGTCCTCTTGATCCTTTTGCTTCTCCTTACCTTGAACTGTTGCTCACCTTTGTCCATCTTCTCCTTGACCTTGTCTTTGTTCTTGATAGCCATAGGAGAGATCGCCCTTTGCCTTTTTGAGGAAGAAAACACATATCTTTCGCCTATATGGTAGGTGCATGTGAGAGGAGTGATGAGGGTGCCTTGATCCTTGATGAAGTCACAAGCCTTTTCATATTTTTCATGGCTTTCATGATTCACTTGATGCTCCATTGGGTCACTAATTTCTTGACCTTTAACCTCATCATCATCCTTGCCTTTGTTACTATTCTATTCACTATCATATTGGCTCTCAAACTGATCACTACCCTCCTGACTTGCCTCATTTTTGCTCTGTCCTTCACTGAGGTCTTCTTATTTGTCATTTTTTGCACTGTCACTTTGGATTTATTGTTCATTTAGAGGCTGATTAGTGTTATTAAAATCATGACAGTTGTCATGACTGTCATGACTATTTTATTTCTCATCACTGATTGTCTCCTTTGTGCCACTGCTGTGGTCACTGCCTTCATCTTCAAACTTTGTTTCAGCCTCATCAATTGTCTTTTCTTGGTCTTCAATTTCTTCATCCTCTTGGTCTTCCTCAATAGATTGTACCTCTTCCTCACTACAGTTTGTTTGTTCTTCATGGCTACTCCAAAATCTTCTCCATTAGCACTATTGTCCTCTTCTTTTTCCTCATTAAACTATATTTCTACCTCGCTGTCCTTTTCCTCCCCATTGTCATTTGTTTTCTCCTCATTAGGGCTATTGTATTATCCTGCATTTGATGCATTAGCTGAAGAGATAGGAGGTGAGTTTCCTTATGGAGAAGGCATATGTGGATATGGTGGAGGAGAGGAGGTAGGTGGGTGTGAAGTGGAAGGAAAATTTTGCTGAATGAATGCTTGGGGATTTGAAAACACATCATGTGAGATAAAGACTTCCCGGGGGATTCCTTGCTCCTCTAGATGGTGTAAAACAATCATCTTGACCAAGGAGTGGTGAAAAAGGCTCTGCATTTGGTTGGAATAACTCCTCTTCTTGACCATTGAAGCCATTTTGTCAATGCTCTGGTATAGATAGTATGGTAGGTTTAGCAACTTATCCTTGGTGAAGTGCATCAAAAGCCTTATGTGATAATAATAAACCCTGCAGTAGCTCCCCTCATGGGTGAGGTACTTGATAATCTACCTCATCAACAGGGCATACCTCTCTAGCAGGTGGGAAAAGGGCAAGACAACCTTGCAGCCTTGTTGACAGCTAGGTTTGAGGTAGGGATCATAATAGCTCAAGTTCAATTTCTTCTTTTTGAACCATCTCTCACTAATATCTGGTATTCCTGTAGCTTTAGAAATGGATTCATATGAGAGTTCAAAATTCACTCTTGCTAGGTTCACTTGGTGATTTTATAAATTGATAATGAAAAACCTAGTCAAGTCTAAGTGGCTTTGGACTTGTTTATTTTTCTCACAAAACTGATAACACCCAACATCCTAAAAACATGTAAGGATCATGGGAGAGGAAGTAATTTGAATGTTATCTAGGGGCTCAAACCTATTAACCCTTCCTCCCTTGTGCTTTGGCTTGGTAGGCCTTTTTCTTTCATCACTGTTAGCATTGATTTCTTCTTCAGACATGGTGACTAGCTTAGAGCAAAGGTTTTAAATTGTTTGAGAGCCTTTAGGTCTAGAGAGGGCAAATGAGTGATGTGAGGGAAAATTTTTGCGAATGAGGGAAAAATGTAGTATGTGTAGGACAAATTTAGAGTTTTTAGGAGGAGGATTGATTGTATTTGAGTGTATTTAGGCTAATGTCAAATTTTCAAATTTTCAAGCCCTACTATAGGTGGCAAAATTTGATTTTTATGGAGACTAGGGTTTTGTCACATTAGGAAAAATATACCTTCCTAGATTATGTAAAGAGCACTTGGAAAGTGAGGAAAAAAGACCACCAAAATCACTTTGATTGATGTAAGAGATTTTGGAGGCAAAAAAAATGGATTAAGGAAAATTTTGAGCAATTTTGACAGAATCTGTCGATGCACAGCGCCACCCGACTGCTCATTCAAGTCCGGTCCTCCTATGCACAGCGGCGATTCGGGTCGGGCTGGCAGTCTTGAGTGGGTGAGTCAGGTGATTGAATAGCCTGTTGGGCCTGTCGAAGTGTAGTGCCAGGTGAAAAGTGGGCATGTCGGGTTGTTTTTGTGTTTGTGCGTAGCGCCCGCTCAGGTGTGTAGCGCTACTGTCCCGGTGCATAGCGCAGTGTCAAATAACACTGCCGCTGCCTCCTCTACATGCAGCGCTAATGGCCAGGTGCATAGCATCGGCCTCGGTGCACAGCACCTGGGATTTTTTACCAAACTCGCACAAAACCCTCAAAACATTCCCTCAATGGTTTTCTTCTTCTCTGCAATGATAAATGAGATGGGAAACAGGTCAAGGAGGCTTTACAGATTTTTTGAAGAATGAATTTATGGGCCCAAACCCACCTTCCTAATGTTGATTTCTCCTTTTATTCATCTCACTGTGCTTTTGGAATTTTTGGTCCTGTAGGTGGCAGTTTGACAAAAATATGGTTATTTTCTTTGCTGGGAGCCTATTGATGTCTTCCTTGTGCTTACAAAATTTTCATCAAGTTCAATAAGGTGCCATTAAACCACTTTGGAAAATGAAACCTCTTTATGATATTTAGCACTTGGAAATGGCAGAGTTGTGATCAGTTGCCATATTTTCCTTTGATTGTCAGTGTATCGGGTTTTTCCTTTAAAAATAGTGAACAATCTCTCAATATGAAAACCCTAGCATCAAGCATCAGTAGTCCCTTTATTATTTATGTGTGCCATCATTGTGAAAAACATTTGTTTTGTTTGTCTTTATGAATCTTCCTATAGGTAGCTTATCTTGAAAGTCCTGCAGAAGTGTCATTTATGGCTAACCTATCTCTTACAGAGTATGCCTTGATAAATAAACCATTTTGGAGGCTTTACTGCTCTTAAGCCAACTACATGTTTGTTCCTTTGATCAGTTTGCAAATAATGTATGTCTAGTGAGGGAGGTGAGTTTTCTAAACCATTTTTGTGCTTTTGTTGGCCACTTTTGTTCTTGCAGGTGCCCACACAACTTCTTCCTTAGATCACTGTCTCTTTTGGAGTTGGACAATTCATTCTATCAACCATGAACCTATGCTTGTAATAGGTTCCTTCTTTGGAAATTTATTCCCTTATGCTTACCTCCTTGACCCTTTAAAAATGTTTCTGTCCTATCTTTGAGAAATCAAACCTTGAACTGATATTTCTATCCCTTTTGTTGATTCCCTTTATCATCTTCCTTCCTTTGGTGCAGTGGAGTATTTGTTTTTATGTTTGCCTCCTTTGACCCATTTAAGGACTCTAATTTTACCTTTTGACGAGGTGGAGATAGTGCCTCTTTGCAAAACCCTAGAGGAAATTTTGAAACCCTTTGAAGTGATCTGTTGTTATGAAGGAGGCTCTTTATCATTACTTGACCATTTTTTATCCGTCTCCCCCAACTGCTAGGTTTTAGGGCTGCTTAGGAAAAGTATATAGTGTTGTCTTCTAATTTCTTTGAAACTTTTGAAACTCACTCACCATTTCTAAAAGTCTTCAATGTGCTCTTGAAGGAGTTGAGGTGGCCTTTACCCTTGTAACTCTAGTATTCATTCCTGCTTGGTCAAAACATTCACAAACCCTTATCTTTATCAAATATATGTTTTTTGCTTTCTTCTTTCTATGAATGGTATTCTTGTGATAATTTTCTCATTACCTTGCCTTAGGCTAGGTTGATGGCCATTTGAACCTCTTGTAGAAATGTGTGCAAAGGGCAGTTGTCCCCTTGCAATATTTATGATTTAGGCCAAAAAAACTTCCTTGAATAACCTTTTGATTAGTTTGGAAAAGATCACCTATCCTTTTATTATTTGAATGTAGTTTCTTCATATAGAAAAAACAGAGTTTGTAGGGCACCAAATCCATGCTATGTCTTTGTGAAACCCTAGGTGACCGAGTGGAGGTTTTCTTGGACTAGGTTTTTGGACTGAGACCTAGAATTTGGGATTATCACTTGTAAGATAGAGTTTATGATAGAGTGATGTATTGAAGATTCAAAACCCTATGTACTTGATTTATATAAACATTCTACAGAGATATTTTGAGATGATCAATGTTTGGGAGTATCTTGGGATACACAAAAAAATTGTTTGATTGGTGGGCTTAGGTAGCAGTGGGGGGTTTTTAGGAAAAACAAAATAGAGGATTTGGGCCAAAGGTTACAGATATAGACAAAATGGATGAAATGTGCCCCTAATGGGTTTTCTGAGACTGGTAACCAGAATTGGACTTGATGGAAAGGTGAAATAGTGAAAAAATATCTTTAAGGATGATGAAGGCAGTGAGATTTCTAGAACTCACAATGTTCATGAAATTTTTTTCTAGAAATATAGGGAAAGAATTTAGTCATTTATGAAGGCAAAAAATACTAATCACTAACAAACACCCTGACCCTCATGGCAAGGAAACCATATTGTATATTGATTCTCAGGTGGGGTAGTCAAAAAAATGATGTAATGGATGCAAGAGGGATGTGAGAGTAGTTACCTTCGTAAATACCTGCCCCAGTATTGACTGTTGAAGTAAAAACCTAGGATCTCCACCATTGAATCATCCATCACGTAGACCAATAATGTTACTACATCCATCACACCTCATAATAGATAGTTGGACACTGAGAAACTTCAATGGACACCTTTGCAAACTATATCATATAACATGAATTATAATACCCAATTCGAAAACTTTATTATGAGCTAGGAGTCACTAAATATTATTTTAAAGAACAATTTCATACTTATGAGGATATATCCCTTACTTATTAACATACCCCAACTACATTATATATATGCATTGAAATTAACCATATGAAGTGAGCTAGGAATAATCCCAAGGGTAATTGTGCCTAAACCTCATAAAGTAATAATATTTTAAAAACAAGTGACCTTGATACTTGCACCAAATAGAAATAAAGAAAACTAAATATAAGTATAGAGTTGTTGTGAAGTGTTTAAGCATAAGAGAGAAACAAAATTATTAACCCATGATGTTGAAATGTTAACCTTAAATCGAATTTCAAGGTAAAATAATATTTTTATTTATTATAGTAGTTAGGATAGGGGAGATGCTACATAAGTTGGGATTCCTTATAGCTAGTAACTTAATGAATCTTCCATCATCATCTTGTGATATGGACATTAGAACAAGAAGTCAAAAAATTAAGGGCATGCTCTAATACATGTTTTGACCGATTTCTGGAAAATTTTCATGGTCAACTTTTCCTTAATGGAGTAGATATTTTTTAGAATTGTAGGTTTAAGTTTTGTAATGTATCACATCGATTTTTTGGGGTGTTAGATCCATCTATGCATTCAAAAATGCATTTTAAACTACACAAAATCACAATCTCACCCAAAATATTGTTATCAAATTTTGGTGAAATAGGCCAAAATGCTTATGCTCTTTTTTATTTAAGTCCTTTTCTTTCCTCCCATCAGCATAGATTCAATAGTTAATTATTATAGGGGTGCACTAATTACTCATTGATTTAAAGAGAGAGGCATCTCTATAGGTGCCTTCTCCACTTTATATTTATCAAATTTTTCTTCATGTGTGCTCCTAGGTTGGGCCAGCAATCCACCACCAACTTATGTGTCCTTAAGAAATGAGAGAAGGAAGGTGCATTCAAATTTTGGTACCAAATCCATGAATATTTGAATTAGTATTCTTGAAATCCATTTTTTCTGGAAAGCCATTTTTGGAGTAGAGTGTAAAAAGAGATATAAAAAAATGGACACTCCTTGAAAACTATTATATGATCTAGCAGTATAAAAAATCTGCAACTATAACCTTTTTGTGGTATTCAAAATAATAGAAAGGGAAACAAAAAAAAAATCTTGAAATGTTGGATTATTTGAAATTCATGGAAATGCATACATCAAATGTTGTAATAGGACAATTTGGTTGTAGTAGCGGTATTCTTGGAAGATAAATCTATTTTTGCAATAAAAACAATAGCTTCATCAAGTAAAGTTTACATTCTTGGTGGAAATAGTTTTACCAACAGAAATCTAAAAACCTTCAATTTCTTAGAATGTTTAACCATGCTTTTATATTATTTATATTTATTTTTGTTTAACTTTAAATACCATGATGATGATGATGGTTAATGTCTAGAGAGACCAAAATTTGGTCTATCGGACCTAAAGAAACGAATTATTTAGTTTGTTTTAAAATTTTACTTCTATGCTAAAAGAGTTTGGAGAGAAGCATCATGAGCTCACTATAATTATGACATGCTAAAAGGCTAGGAAGGTCTGTATTGCAACAAAAATTATGAAACTGAGATCTAATGTGGGTGTACGCAGGACACTCTAAGAGGAAGTGATTTTCATCCTCAATGTTCATATTCTCACAAGGATGGAAAATCCTTTCCAACCATGGTGTCTATATTTTCTATATAGTTTCTATATTTTCAAATTAATTTCTTTTTAAATTTTCAATTAACTTAAATTATATTTACTTTAATTATATAATCAAATATTATAATAATTTTAAATTATTTTAAATATAATTATTATAGTAACACAATTAAACATCATAGTGGGATGTAAAAATTAAATTAGAATTTTTTATTTTTTATTTTAGGGAGCTCTCTTCCATAATTATTGCTTTTACTTTTTAGTTAGTAGCTTTTAGCTTATTGAAATAGAAACAACATTCTCCTTAAGTATTATTTATTTTTAAGTAAAATAGTAAAAAAAAAATTATATTTTATTGTTAAAGTTATTAATAAATATATTTTTATGTAAAATTGAATTAATATAATATATTAAATAAAATTAAAAATGATAACTTAACATTTTACAAAATCAAAATATTAATATATTAATAATATAAATTAAATAACAATCATAATTATATTAATAAAAAATTATAGTAAATTCATTTTATAAATTATAATAAATTCATTTTATTTCGTAGTTTTTTAAAATTTCTAAAAGTTTTCAATTTTTTGATATTTGATAAACTGAAATTTTTTAATTTTTTTTTATATTTAATAAAATAAAATATAAAATAAATTTATATATTTTTATTGAAAACATTAATAATAATAAAACAAAAAGACAAAATAAATTACTAGATTTTCCATCAAATAAAATCAATATTTTTTAAATAAATATATATTTAACTTTTTAAAACTATAGATTACAAATTATAAAAAAAAATTAAACAAAAGCAACTAGACACAAGCCAACCTTTACACAAATACAAGAGCCCAAAAATCAAGAAAGCACAAATTCAATTATACAAATACAAGAACCCAAAAATCAAGAAAGCACAAAAGTTGAAGCCGTTATAATAAAGCTAACCGTTAACAAAGCTTTGAATAATAATAAAGAAAGATTCGTCTGCGTTGAATATATCTATGTGGGTTTAAAGACGTTTTGCGTATATTTATTTTGTGGAGCAAATAAATATATGCAAAACAATCCACCACTGAATTTTCCTTCATGTGTGCTTTTAGCTTGGGAAAACAGTCCACCACCAATTTATTTTGTGGAGATGCATTCGAATTTTGCTGTAAAATCAGTGAATATTTATTTAAATTATTAAATTTGAAAATCATTTTGGGGAGAAATCTATTTTGGATGTAGAGTGTAAAAAAGATATCAAATAATGGACATTTTTTGAAAACGTTATATTTTATTTAATAATTTAGAAAATATAAATATAAAATTGATTATTTATTTATATTTATAAAAATATTTAAAAAATATTGAAATATTAATGAATAAATAAATATTTAATATAAAAAACGTTTTATATTTCTTTTAATATAATTATATATATTTTTTAATAACTAAATTAAAACAATGTCCAATTAACTAAATTTTTTGAAGTAAAATTTAACATCAAAATTTTTATTGTATAGTTAGAATCATGAATTCTATATAATTTCTACATTTTAATTTTTTTTTTTTTTTCAAATATCAATTAAAATAAATTATATTTATCTTAATAATATATGTTAGATCTAAGACTGTTGTGATCCATAATGTAGATAAAAAAACTTTCGGATTAATCACATCATTAAGATTAGATCTTTATAATATATAATATAATCAAATATTATAATAAATTGAAATTATTTTAAATATAATTATCATAACAACTCAATTAATCATAGTAGAATAGAAAAATTAAATTAGAAATTTTTAATTTCTATTTTATAAGGTTCTCTTACATAACTATTACTTTTACGTTTTGGTTATTATTTTTTTACTTATAGAAATATAAACAATATTTTTCATAAAAAAATATTTTTATCTAAAATTAAAGTCATAAAATATGTTAAGTAAAATTAAAAATAACCACTTAAAATATTACAAAATCAAAATCTAATATTAATATAGTAATACTATGAATTAAAGAATAATAATCAATTAATTTTATTCATCTTATTAGGTTTTTAAAATTTCTTAAACATATATTTTAATGTTTTTTTTTTTTTTTAATAAAATGAAATATAAAGTAAATTTATATATTTTCATTTTAAAAAAAAACAAAAAGACTAAATATTTCGTGCAAATAAAATTGATATTTATATATAGATTTTTTAAAATAAAAACTATAAATTATACAAAATTAAAACAAAAGCACCTAGACTGTAGCCAATGTGCCAATGGTTACTTAAGAACCCACAAATGAAAAAAGCACTGCAAAATCAAGAAAGCACAAAAGCTAAAGCTAACCGTTAACAAAGCTTCAGACAAAAGCATGGAAACAAAGATTCTGAAAACGTGGTATGCCTTGAATACATTTTTATGCCAAATGCTTTAAGATGTCGATATTTTTATGCCAAATGCTTTATGCCAAATTTATATATTTTCATCAAAGAAAAAAAGAAATACGAAATACATAATTAGATATTTCGTGCAAATAAAATTGATATTTATATATAGTTTTTTTAAAATAAAAACTATAAATTATAAAAAAATTAAAACAAAAGCACCTAGACTGTAGCCAATGTGCCAATGGTTATGCAAGAACCCACAAATCGAAAAAGCACTGCAAAACCAAGAAAGCACCAAAGCTAAAGCTAACCGTTAACAAAGCTTCAGACAAAAGCAAGGAAACAAAGATTCTGAAAACGTGGGATGCGTTGAATACATTTTTAAATGTTGTAACGTCTATGATCTCTGTAGCTTGCAAAGCTTTTGCGTCTATTTATTTATTTCATTGGCGTTTTGCATCTTTGCTGTTCTTTAAGGACATTTTCTCAGCTTATCCAATGGATCATGACAGATGTTATCGTCTTTGGCTGACTCCCGTGGACAGAATCATGAATATGGTGAGACTGATTTATGGTTAAAGTTTGCATTTCATTGCTGGCTAAGATGTCGATATTTTATGCCAAATGCTTTAAGATGTCGATATTTTATCCCAAATGTTGGATCACCGATTACTTGAGAGGATGATTATATTTTTTGAAGAGGAGGATCTTCTGACTAAAGGTATGGAAACTCTTTCCAAATGTCTTCATCATCTTTTCAACCACGGCTTTAGAGGAGGATGCTCTTTTCAATTCTATTTATTGAGGACGTTCTTTTGAAAACTCTTTGCAATGGTCTTATTATCTTTCCAAACATGGCTTTAGTTTAGGTCACGGAGAATTAGTTTAGAGAATGACATCTAATTGTAGCCAATAATTATTTTAGAGAATGGCATGTAATTCACATGGATGTTTCTAATAGTTCCATGGAGTAACATAAAACGATTACTTCCATTAGATTATGTCAATTTATTGAACGATATCCCTCAAGTTGCTAGATTATGTTAAGTTGTTGGTCCAAAAAATCTTTGTGAAAAATTTTACTCCTATTTAATTTAGACAAAATCCTTTCCATTTTTTAGGTTGTTTATTAATTATATTCTTTATTATCCCTGAATTTAGAGTTTCATTACTCCACTGTTACCTTATTCCTGAATATCATGTTTCATCGCTTTCATCCCTTTACCTAGCTAAAGCTGCTTCAACCAATTGATTCAATTTACCTTCGTATTTTATTTTTATCTCTATCTCTAACTTAATGAATTAATCATTTTAATTTTATCAATAATTATTTTTTATTTTTTTAATCAATTAATTTTTCGCTAGTGACGGTCTTCCAATATTTCTGACCTCACTATTTCATTTCTTTAACCAGCTAAAGCTGCATAATTGAAAAAACATAAGTGATCTTCACACATCAAACATTCGTGGGTAGAAAACTATTCCTCTAAAATTATCACCTCAAAATAGTTTTATTCCTATGTTTTATGATCCTATGTTGAAACAAAGATAGCGGAATGATATAAATTTATAGTACAGTGGATCTCAAAATCGGTAGCTAGTTTATGAAAATCCATCTGAAGTTCGTCCAACCAACACAATCAATTCTAGACGTTCTTGCATGCAACATTTTTCCCAACTCTGTCCATACATGCCATGTTGGAGGGTTCTCAGCTTGAATTTTTATATTAAATATTTATTGGAATGTTTGTTTAATACCAAAGTGTTTTAACGGCAATTTCTATTCCATTTCTTTCATATCGTTCTAACAAATTTTAGATTATTTCATATTCTCAAATTAATTTTCAATTAAGTTCTTATATCTTACAAATATACTTTTTATTTATATCTTTGTTTTTACATTATCATTATATTCAAGTTCAATATGTTTTTAATTTAATTTAATTACTTTCGTTATATCATTATCATTATCATTTAATTTAATTTAAATACTTTCGTTATATTTAGTCATTCCTTAATAATATTTAGTATTTAATTTAATATGTTTTTAAATGATATATTTATTAACATTATTTAGTTTAACTTATTTTTTAAAATTACTTTCAAATAATTAAAAATTTATAGTACAATGCAATATAATATATTTAATTAATTAAAATGATTAATGAAAAAATATTACAGTACAATGTAATATGATATATTTATTTAATTAAAATGATATAATACATAATGAAAAAATATTTAAATTCATATTGTATAAGCATATAAAACTTTTATGTTTAAATTTATATAATAAAGTAGGCTAGGCTAAAGTAGAGTAGATAAAGTCGATTAGGCATTTAATTTTAAAAAAATTTGTTATATTTAATCATTTCTTAATAGTATTTAGTATTTAATTTAATCTGTTTTTAAGCTCGGCTAGAGTAGAGTGGAGTAGAGTATAGATTAGAGACTTAATTTATATACTTTTTATTAGTAGAGTAGAGTAGAGTAGAGTAGAGTAGGCTAGGCTAGGCTAGAGTAGAGTAGAGTATGCTAGGCTAGGCTAGAGTAGAGTAGAGTAGAGTAGAGTAGGCTAGGCTAAGCTAGGCTAGAGTAGAGTAGCTAGGCTAGGCTAGGGTAGGGTACAGTAGGGTAGGGTAAGGTAGGGTCGAGTAGAGTAGGGTACAGTAGGTTAGGCTAGAGTAGGGTAGGGTAGAGTAGGCTAGAGTACGCTAGAGTAGAGTAGGCTAGGCTAGGCTAGAGTAGAGTAGCTAGGGTAGGGTAGGGTAGGCTAGGCTAGAGTAGAGTAGAGTAGAGTAGGCAAGGCTAGCCTAGGTAAGGGTAGAGTAGATTAGAGTAGGCTAGGCTAGGCTAGAGTATCATAGGGTAGGTTAGGGTAGGCTAGGCTAGGCTAGGGTAGAGTAGGCTAGGCTAGGGTAGAGTAGGGTAGGCTAGGGTCGGCTAGGGTAAGGTAGGCTAGGATAGAGTAGGCTAGGGTAGAGTAGGCTAGGATAGAGTAGGCTAGGATAGAGTAGGCTAGGCTAGAGTAGACTAGGTTAGGATAGAGTAGGCTAGGCTAGGCTAGCCTAGGGTAAGGTAGGCTAGGCGAGGTTGGAGTAGGCTACGGTATGCTAGAGTAGGCTACGCTAGGGTAGGCTAGAGTAGGCTAGAGTAGAATAGGCTAGGCTAGGCTAGGCTAGGCTAGGCTAGGATAAGATATAGTAGAGTAGGCTAGGCTAGGGTATCATAGGGTAGGTTAGGGTAGGCTAGGCTAGGCTAGGGTAGAGTAGGTTAGGCTAGGGTAGAGTAGGGTAGGCTAGGGTCGGCTAGGGTAAGGTAGGCTAGGATAGAGTAGGCTAGGGTAGAGTAGGCTAGTATAGAATAAGCTAGGCTAGAGTAGACTAGGTTAGGATAGAGTAGGCTAGGCTAGGCTAGCCTAGGGTAAGGTAGGCTAGGCGAGGTTGGAGTAGGCTAGGGTATGCTAGAGTAGGCTACGCTAGGGTAGGCTAGAGTAGGCTAGAGTAGGCTAGAGTAGAATAGGCTAGGCTAGGCTAGGCTAGGGTAGAGTAGACTAGGCTAGGCTAGGCTAGGCTAGGTTAGGCTAGGCTAGGCTACGGAAGAGTAGGCTAGGCTAGGTTAGGCTAGGCTAGGGTAGAGTAGGCTAGGCTAGATTAGGCTAGGCTAGGCTAGAGTAGGCTAGGGTAGGGTAGGGTAGGGTAGGGTAGGGTGGACTAGGCTAGGCTAGGCTATAGTAGGTTAGGCTAGAGTAGGCTAGGGTAGAGTGGACTAGGCTAGGATAGAGTAGGGTAGGGTAGCCTAGGGTAGTGTAGAGTAGGCTAGGGTAGAGTAGGGTAGGCTAGACTAGGCTAGAGTAGGGTAGGCTAGGCTAGAGTAGGGTAGGCTAGGCTAGAGTAGGGTAGGTTAGGCCAATCTAGGGTAGGCTAGGGTAGGCTAGGCTAGAGTAGGCTAAGCTACAGCAGCGTAGGGTACGTTAGGCTAGGCTAAAGTAGGCCAGACTGGGCTAGAGTAGGCCAGGCTAGGCTAGAGTAGGGTAGGCCTAGGCTAGGCTAGGCTAGAGTAGGCTAGGCCTAGGCTAGGCTAGAGTAGGCTAAGGTAGGGTAGAGTAGGTTAGGGTAGAGCAGGCTAGGGTAGGCTAGGCTTGAGTAGGCTAGCCTAGTGTAGGCTAGGCTAGGGTAGAGTAGGGTAGGCTAGGATAACCTAGAGTAGGCTACGCTAGAGTAGGATAGGCTAGGCTAGGCTAGGCTAGAGTAGGCTAGGCTATGCTAGCGTAGGTTAGGGTAGGCTAGGCTAGGCTAGGCTAGGCTAGGCTAGGGTAGAGTAGGCTAGGGTAGAGTAGGCTAGGCTAGGCTAGGGTAGAGTAGAGTAGGCTAGGCTAGGCTAGCATAGGGTGGGGTAGGGTAGGGTAGGGTACAGTAGGCTAGGCTAGGCTAGAGCAGGGTAGGCTATGCTAGGCTAGGGTACAGTAGGCTACAGTAGGCTAGGCTAGAGTAGCATAAGGTAGGATATGCTAGGCTAGAGTAGGTTAGGCTAGGCTATGGTAGGCTAGGCTAGGCTAGGGACCAGTAGGCTAGGCTAGGCTAAGGTAGGGTAGGCTAGGCTAGGCTAGAGTAGGCTACGGTAGAGTATGGTAAGCTAGGCTAGAGTAGGCTAGGCAAGAGTAGGGTTGGGTAGGCCAGGCTAGGCTAGGTTAGAGTAGGTTGGGCTAGCCTAGGCTAGGCTATGCTAGAGTAGGCTAGGGTAGAGTAGGCTAGGCTAGGCTAGAATAGGCTAGGCTAGGCTAGGCTAGGCTAGAATAGGCTAGGCTAGGCTAGGCTAGAATAGGCTAGGCTAGGCTAGGCTAGGCTAAGCTAGGCTAGGCTAGGGTAGAGTAGGCTAGGCGAGGCTACGGTAGGCTAGAGTAGGCTAGGTTATGCTAGGCTAGGCTATGCTAGAGTAGGCTTGGCTAGGCTATTGTAGGCTATGCTAGAGTATGGTAGGGAAGGGTACGGTATGGTTGGGTAGGCTAGGCTAGGCTAGGCTATAATAGAGCAGGCTAGGCTAGAGTAGGCTAGGCTAGGCTAGGGTAAGGTAGGGTAGGGAAGGTAGAGTAGGCTACGATAGGCTAGGCTAGGCTATGCTAGAGTAGAGTAGAGTAGAGTAGGCTAGGCTAGGCTAGGCTAGGCTAGAGTAGAGTAGAGTAGGCTAGGCTAGGCTAGGCTAGAGTAATCTAGGTTAAAGTAGAGTAGGCTAGGCTAGAGTAGAGTAGAGTAGAGTGGAGTGGAGTAGAGTTGAGTAGGCTAGGCTTGGCTAGAGTAGGCTAGGGTAGAGTAGGCTGAGATAGAGTAGGGTAGAGTAGGCTAGGCTAGTGTAGAGTAAAGTATAGTAGTGTACAGTAGGCTAGAGTAGAGTAGAGTAGAGTAGAGT
This sequence comes from Pinus albicaulis, assembly GCA_034641835.2. Classification (NCBI taxonomy): domain Eukaryota; kingdom Viridiplantae; phylum Streptophyta; class Pinopsida; order Pinales; family Pinaceae; genus Pinus; species Pinus albicaulis. The sequence goes on along the minus strand of CM076571.1, from coordinate 200,098,088 downwards.
AGAGTAGCTAGGCTAGAGTAGGTTAGGGTGGGGTAGGGTAGGGTAGAGTAGGATAGGGTGGGGTAGGGTAGGGTAGAGTAAAATAGAGTAGGCTAGGATAGGCTAGGCTAGGATAGAGTAGAGTAGACTAGAGTAGGATAGACTAGGCTATGCTAAGCTATTCTAGAGTAAGCTAGCGTAGAGTTGGCTAGAATAGGGTACGGTAGGGTAGGGTAGGTTAGAGTAGGCTACGGTAGAGTAGGCTAGGCTTTGCTAGATTAGAGTATGATAGGGTAGGCTACGGTAGAGTATGTTAGCCCCCCTATGAAATTTTTGACAAGAAAATAGGGGGCTAATTCATTGTTGAGTCTTCAAGGAATGCCTTTCCCCTGAAAACCCATCCTCCTTGAAGTCTCGCAGTTGTTGTGCCTAATTCAAATCCCCCTCTGCTAATAAATTGCTAAAAAGGGCCTATTGTTCCCTCCTTTACCCCTGCAACATACATCATTTCCCCTTCTTTCCCTTTGTCTGAATTCCCTTCATTTCACACCCAATTAGCCTCTACTTTGTTCCCCTGTCTTCCCCTTCTATTCCCCTTATTACCCTTTGAATTTCCCCAAAATCCCCTTTAAAGTCCCCCCTTAACCTTTGCTTACCATCTTCCCCCCTTTATTTCTCTATCGTTCCCCTTCCCAACCTTCAAAGTCCATTAAAACGGGCCAAAAACCCACTTTCCCAACTTTATAACAGGCCCTAGCCCCTTTCCTGTTAAGCCCCTTCAACCACTTCCCACACATGCCCCGGCGCTGGGACCAAGCGCTTAAGTCCCAAGCGCTTATCGCAATCAGAGTCCGGGCGGGTGAAATTTCCTTTGTAATATCAAAAAACCCGATGCGATTGTTTTATCATGATAAGTCCCGCAATCTGTCCCGCACCGTTGATCTGGACCCGAGATCAACGACTAGCGCTTAATCGCAAGCCTCCTCCCAATCACAATCGCAACACTCAGTGTGCACCTCCCGATTGCGATGCTCCGATTTAATCCCCGCCATCCATTCCCCTGCAGATCTAACGGCCATAACTAATTCCCTGCCAATCGCAATCGGAGGTTCCCCCCCCCCCCCCCGATTCAATCCCGACCGTCGATCCGTCCCGCCGATGAACGGCCAGCGCTCAATCGCAAGCCCATGCTCGATCGCAATCGCAAACCCTAGTTGTGCCGCCCCGATTGCAATTCCCCGATTGCATCGTAGCCGTTGATCTCCCCGCGATCCAACGGTCATCGCTCCATCGCACCTGCCCCTCCGATTGTTGTCCCCACCGTTGATCTGTCGGTTGATCAAATGGTCAGCACTCAATCGCATCCCGACCTCCGATCGCTGATCGCAAGCCTTCCCTCTGCCTCCCCGATTAAATCCTGGCCGTCCGTCTGTTACATGATCCAACAGCCATCGCTCTTCCCTTTTCCGCTGATCGCGAGTCCTCTCCCTGTCTCCCGATTCAATCTGGATCATCCCTTTCTCCGCAGATCAACGGTCCAGCAGTAATCACAAGTTCTTCCGACTCCCCCTCTGATTACATCCTGACCGTCCATCCCCCACCTTGATCCAACGGTCAGCGCTCTCTCCGCCCAATCGCAATCGAAACTTTCAATGTGTGTCACCCCTGTTCCCCTCCGATTGCGACTGCCTCGACTTTCTGTATCCTGGCCTGCCTATCCTCCCCGACTTCCAACGGTCAAGATCTAATCGCCCTCTCGCTCCGCCGTATCCCACTCTTTCATTCATCTCCCACGCATTTCATTCATTTTTCTTGTTTCTGCACATAGTTTCCATATATTGTTGCTGTCCAATCTCCACCCCTCACATCTTCGTCTGTGCTAGAATCTACCGGTCATACGCATATTTATACCAAACCCTATTGTCCGTGCATTTCACCACTCCACTGCATTTTCATCATAATAGCTTGGTTTCCGCCACCGCCGCACCACCGTTTCGTTCGCCCTGCATTCATCGCTCCGTCCACTGTTTTCTTCATAAGTTCGCCGTGTTGCAGAGTTTCTAGAGGATGAAACCGCCGTTATTCAATGTACTACCTCAATGGCGAGCGGCGCAGTCAGGATCAAATCTAATGAGCCAGTACCATCAGGAAAGTCAAGAAATGGGGCCGTCAGGACTCACATTAATGAGAGCAGAGTTCAAACGCCGAAAATCCTTCCGGCGCCATTTAAAGACCGAGCTACCCTGACAGAGGAAGTAATGAAGCAGAAAGGATTTTTAGTACAGAGCAGGGGGATTAATGCTCGTCAACGAAGATCTTGAGCCCTGAAACAGAGGTTTAAAGAGGAAAAGCATCATTCTGAAGACCCCGAGGATCGATTCTGGAGATCCTGAAAATCAATAAGAGGTAATATCAAGGTTTTCTTATCAGCAGAATGTTTTTCCATAAAGGACAGGTCTCCCATATAGTCTTTATTATGCGCCGTGTCCTTGAAGGAATTTATCGTCCCAGCTATAGTTCAAAATAATCTTACATCCATGAGGCAGACCCCTCAGCAAGTTCTTTCATTTTGTTCAAACCACCTGGAGTATTGCAGCCAAAGGTCAAATCATATCCGGAGCAGATCTTTCTTTCACGAGGAAGGTGATAAAGATTAGATATACAGTGCATCAAGCAGAATGGGTCTCGTCCCTGCATTCATTGTTGTGTTTAAATGTAACATTTAAAATTCACCTACCTCCTCAGTCGGTCCTCTGTGTCTCTTCTGCTATAAAGCACAGAGGGATATCATTGTAATGGTTGTTGTTGGATTATCAGCGAATTGCAAGCATTTTTGTCCCGAGCCAAGTTTCCTGTGTAATAGTTGTATGACAGGCTGAGAAATATGATGTATTCAGGCTGAATGAAAAAGCTTTGGGCAGTGATGTACCTAATTGGTGTTGTGTTTAACATGATTAGCAGTTTTCATTGGATCCTGATCTACAGCAGTTGGTGATGTTTTTCTTATCTCTGTGTTTATTTCCATTTCATTTCATGTTCTTCTGACTGACATCTGAACGCATGACATAAGATTTACCCTTGTTAGGTACCTTATGTCCCAGCTCTCTCAGTCTTTAATGTTCTCTGCTCATATGTGTATCTGAATATTGTTTTCAATTGACTAAACCAGTGTAGTGGATGATTATTGCCTGCTCTCTGATGTGCAAGTTGATAGAATCAGTGTTCAGACGTTTTGTTAAGATTTAATTGAAAGAGGTTAGGAACATTGGGAGGTGTAAATCATGTCGCTGACTCTTCATAACCTACCCTTACATACAAACCTTTTCAAGACCCCTCGTGTTGCCTATGGTTTTGTCCAAGCAGGCCTGGAGTTAAATGACCTCTGGCCTGATCTATAGATGGAATCATATGGTTTTCCATCCTTCATTCTCATTCCTTAGTGTTCCATCCCACCAATCAGTCTTTGAGATCCAAATGCTCTAGATGACTAGCCCAACTGAAGCTTACACATCGAACATAAGTAAATCCTTTCTTGACTCCATTGCCCAATGGCCTTGATGTTCCCTGAGTTATCTATCCTTTCCTAGCTTCCTTCTTTACCCATCCTTGTCTCATGGTGAAACCTTCCTTCCTGATTCTCAACAACCAAACTCATACAATCAAAAAAACAACCTTGAGCCTATAACTAGCCTAAAATCACAATTGAGAACTTGAAAGACATATATCCTTTGATAATCATAGAGAGATCCCTCTCTGGACCTAGGAGGGCTAGATCCTAAGGTCTGAAAGTGGTTCTATGTTGTCTCATCTTTTGGTCTCTGTCAACCTGGCCAAAACATGGGAACACCAACATAATGGCGACTCCATTGGGGACTTCTGAGTGCTTCTCATTTCAAACAACCTCAGAAACTTAGAACTCTGGCTAGGTTGACGGTAAGTCACACCTTTGACGGTGAGCACTGTGGTGGACAGTGTACCCTAGAATCATCCTAAACCCTCCACCTGGCGACTCCATTGTTCCTAAACGTTAAAGACTCCACTGGTGATCAGTAGGCCTGCTGATTATCTCGGTTTCACATCAGACTCCACTGGGAGACCAGTCCCAAGACAACATTAACCACAGTAGAAATAACAAGTAGGGCTAAGTTGCTTGGCTTATAAACAACACTCTGGCTCAAAGAACCATTCATACAAGAGCTTTCCCTGATCCAAACCCACCTAAAACAGTTGATAATCCTGAGAAAATCCTTAAAAGAACACCTGTGAGTAGGAGATCAACTATTTCCAGCAACATTCATAGAGCCAATTCTGCACCAGAAGATCTTGCATCTCTATTAGACCCTTTCTTCGACCTAGACCTCCAAAACAAATTACCTAGAACTAGGTCATTCAGTGCTTCAGACCAGCCAGACACTAGGGACAGCGAAACCCCTCCTTCCACACCACCTGATCTCCACTTTCTCCAAAACTTGGGGCTTTCTCACCCTAGATCTGCTCAACAGACTTCTGCTGGTCCTACCATTCCTGTCATCCAACTACCAGCTGCTCAAGCCAACCCTATACCTCATCAGAACATCATCATGGCAGCCTGGTATGCACCTCTAGTTTTACCTCAGCCTCTACTGCCCTTACCAGGTGATTATCAATCAAAAATCCCACACTTCCTTGCTAAAGAGCCTACAACTGCACAACAACATGTAGATAAAATGGAGGACTCTTTCGACTATATGGAAATTGATGATGAAACAATCAAAATGAGAATTTTTGCGCAGAGCCTGGGGGGAGAGGTTAAAAAGTGGTTTAAAAACCTGCCTGCTGGTAGTATCCAAGATCTCCCTGCTTTATACCAGACTTTCATTAACAAGTGGGAAACTAGAGCAAACCCTCGCCAACTCCTAGCAGAATACATGTCCCTTAAGAGGAATGCAGGAGAGAGTGTTCACGATTACACCACTAGATTCAATAGCATTTACAATGCTCTTCCCCCACACATGAAACCTCCACAAGGTATGGCCCTGGCCAAGTATCCTGATGGATTTGATGCTGACATGGCCTATGAGCTTAGAGATAAAGAATACACCACATTGGAGGATATGCAGAAAGGGGCAGTAAACATAGAGGCAAACTTAATTGAGAAAAGAGCCAAACTGAGAGCTGAGAAGAGAGTAACATACAAGGATGACACTATAGCCTCCACTTCCGATCCTAATATTGAAAGATTGTCTAATAATCTGGATAAGCTATGCCAAGTGGTCGAAAATATGGCTATCACTCAGAACAGGAACCAAAATCAAAACCAAAACCAAAACTTTAGAAGAAACAACAAAATTCCCAACAGACAGAAAAAGTCAGATCAACAAGTCATTCCCCCTTTCCAAAACTTCCTTGATGAGGATGAGGGAATCATAGAAGAGTCTGAAGGGAATGTGATAAACATGTTCGAAACAGAAGATTCGATCCTAAACTGTGATTCAGAAGAGGACCACCCCTCAACCTCTTATGGGGAGGAGGAATGGTTTGAATCTGAGGATTATAGGTTGGGATTCAAAAATTCCATGTTACAGGTCAGAGAACAATATGAGCTTAGGAGTAAAAAGAACCAAGACACTTCCAAACCTAAAACTCCTGAGGTAACCATCAAAAAGAGGCCTGAAAAATCTTCTAAAGTAACTGTTGTGAACAACAATTCAACAGCCAAGAGTTCTGAGAGTAACAAAGAAAAGGACAACCAAAACAATGAAAGACAAAGTCAACCAGCCAGCAACACTAGCACCTCAGTTAGTGCTCCTGATAAAACTGTGTCTACGCATGTACATAACGAGAAAACACAAACCGATTCAGCTACTAAGGTAGTTGCAAATAAAACAGAGTCGAACACTCCCAAGAATCAATCCACTTTCAGTTTAGAAAGTGAGATTGCCAAAATCAAAATCTCTGTACCATTATCTGAGCTGGCCTCTCAGGATGTATATAAGGGCCAGATTTTGAAAGCATTAAATCTGAGTATAAATAATGACACTGTAAATTTGAGTGATGATCAGCCTGCCCTCTTATTCAGTCCCAAGATTGAGGGGAAATTTCAGGAAGGGGTAGTTCCACCTTTCTATATTAGTCTCAACATTCATGATAAAATACTCCACAATGCAATGCATGATTCTGGAGCCTCTCACAACCTAATGCCTAAGGTAGTCATGGAGAAGTTAGGCCTCGAAATCATCAGACCCTATAAAGACTTGTATTCTTTTGACTCGAGTAGGGTAAAATGTCTTGGCCTGATCAAAGATTTGTGTGTGAGTTTGACTCAAATTCCTGCGAAATGTATGGTCATGGACGTAGTGGTGGCAGACGTGCCACCCAAGTATGGCATGCTGTTGTCAAGATCATGGGGAGCCAAACTACAAGGCACCATGCAGATGGATGGCTCATATGCCACTATCCCTATATTTGGCCAATCAAGAAGACTGTATAGAGAGTCCCAAATGAAATTCCTAGTCAACAGCCCCGAGAAACCTGAAAATTCACCATTATATTCTGTGCATACCGACCTTGACTCCTTCATCTTTTGTAATGATGAATCCTTAGAAGATCCAGAGTCCCAGAATAGGCATACAAATGAGAACACCGAGCCTATAAACCTCCATATAATGGCCACTCTGGAAGAATATGATCAGGGAGACCATGGGCAACACTCTGAAAATGAAGAGGAAATCAGAAATGAAGCCTGTAGGATCTGTGGTGGACCTCTCACTCCAAGTGAAACAGAAACAGAACAAGAACAGCAAGCTAACCACCTCCCTGACGTCCATGGCCCCTACGAACAACATGATAGCTTACAACCTAGTACATACCTCCCAACTCAACCTAATGACGAACCCAGCTGTAAGGGAGAAAGTGAAGTGGAAGTAAACAAAGACCCCCTGTGGGAAATGAACTTTGATGGGTCCTGCACTAGACAAAACGCTGGAGCAGGAGTGTGGCTGCGTAACACCGAAAATGATCACGCGGAGAGCCAAGCTGTCAATCTGCATTTCAAATGCACGAATAACATTACAGAATATGAGGCTCTAATCTTGGGTTTAAATCTGTTGAAAAAATTAGGAGCCCGTAGGATAATCGTGAGAGGAGACTCTGAGTTAGTAATCAAACAGATGAATGGTGAGTATTCAGCAAAACACCCCAGGCTTAGAGCATATAGGAATGATACTCTAGATTTGCTGAAAACGTTCATTGAATATGATTTAGTATCCATTCCAAGGGGTCAAAACGCTATTGAAAATGGACTAGCCTGCCTAGCTAGCTCCTATCCTAAAGCCCCAGTTGACCAACAGATCATCATTCAGACTAAATTCAGGCCTGCAGTGCCAGACAATGAAAAATACTGGCAGGTTTTTGAAGGAGACAAACAGATTGAAGATTTCCTGATGGGCAGAAATGAGTTTGAATTTTCTGATTCAGACTCAAAATATGATGCCAGCTGCCCAAGCGAGGATTCCCCAGATGAACTAGAAACACCTTGTAGTATAGAAATAAATTCTTTTTTCTGAAGAAACTGGAGATTCAGCCATAAAACGTGAAAACGCGGATAGAGAAGAAATGGAGGTGCTGCAAGCCAAAGACAAGAAAATACCAAGAGGCTTAGCACCCTTAGAGGACCTCTTTGATTTTGATGATGTTGCAAAAAATCCCACAATAGAACATGCAGAATCAGATGTAGAAGAATGTAACATAGGCACTAAAGACAAACCCAAAATGATAAAACTGGTTAAGTCTATACCTGCTGACATGAAGAAAAGATACATTGACTTGTTTAAGGAATTCATTGATGTGTTTGCATGGAGCTATGAAGACTTAAAGGCCCATGACACCAACATTATATAACATAAGATACCACTAAAGGAAAATCAGAAGCCTTTTAGACAAAAACTTCGAAGAATTAATCCAAAACAATTGCCTGCAGTAGAAAAGGAAATTAAGAAGATGTATGATGCAGGCATTATAGTCCCTGTAAGGTTTTCTGATTGGGTGTCAAACTTAGTGGCTGTATGGAAGAAAACAGAGGAGATTACACTGTGCATAGACTTCAGAAACCTCAACAGAGCCTCCCTGAAAGATAACTACCCCTTGCCTAGAATGGAACATATCTTACAGAAGGTAGTGGGATCTAAAAGAATCTCCCTGCTCGATGGTTTTTTAGGATACAACCAAGTTCTGGTACTCCCAGAAGATCAACTCAAAACAGCTTTTACCATTCCATGGGGCACCTTCATGTATGTGAAGATGCCTTTGGGATTGATGAATGCTGGAGCTACCTTCCAGAGAGAAATGGATATTTCTTTCTCAGATGAGATTGGACACTTTATAGTTATCTACTTGGATGACTTAACTATCTTTTCTAAAACAGAAGAAGAACACTTAAAACATCTGAGGAAAGTTTTTGAAAAATGTAGAAGGTACGGTCTGTCCCTAAATCCTAAGAAGACTGTTTTTGGGCTGCAAGAAGGTAAGATTCTGGGCCACATCATATCCGAAAAAGGGATTAGGATAGACCCCCAGAGAGTTGAGGGAATACTTCAAATTACACATCCAAGAAACATCAAGGAGCTACAGTCCTTCATTGGGAAGATCAATTTCCTTAGAAGATTTATCCCCAACCTTGCTGAGCATCTTAGGAAAATGACTGAAATGCTAAAGAAAGATGCAGGAATCAAGTGGACTGTTGAAGCCAAAAAATCTTTTGAGTCAGTAAAGCTCGCACTCACCCAAGCCCCTGTCCTTATCAGCCCCGACTTCTCAAAATATTTTCTGATCTTTTCATTTGCTTCCCCACACATGATAGCTGCAGTTTTGCTGCAGAAAAATTCGGAAGGTAAGGAATATCCTATAGCCTTCTTCAGTAAAGCCTTGAGAGATGCACCCTTAAAGTAAAACATCATGGAAAAGCAGGCCTATGCCCTGATTAAGGCCTTAAAAGACTTTAGGGTGTACATTCTGCATTCTCACACCATTGCCTATGTGCCAAATATAGTGGTCAAAGATATCCCGTCCCAAGACCCAGATGGGAAAAGGGGAAAATGGATTGCTACAATTTTAGAATATGACATTGAAATCAAACCCACCAAGCTGATCAAAGGACAAGGCCTGGCCCAATTAATGGCTGAAACTAATCTACAGGCCCTTGATATTAACATGATGAATGCCCTGGATGAGCAGGAAGGATTACCCCATCCAACTGTAGAGGAGCAGTTTCAGAACTCTCCTTGGTATGCTGATATCCTTTACGTTCTCACACACCTCAATGCCCTTTCGGAACTGTCCAAAACAAAGGCCAGATTCATAAAAATCAAAGCTATAAATTACTGCATTATGAATGAGAGTCTATATTGGAAAAATCCAAATGGCCTTTTACTGAAATGCTTGTCTGAAACTGAAGCCGAAAAAATCAAACAAGAATTCCATGTTGGGGAGTGTGGAGGCCACCTGAGTTGGAAGGCCACTGCAAATAAGATACTCAGGGCTGGTTACTATTGGCCTACACTCTTCAGTGATGTCCATAAAATGATTCTTGCCTGCCACAAATGCCAAATCTTTGAGGGCAAAAGAAAGCTCCTTCCCCTCCCTCTGCAACCTATCACCATAGAAGGTCCCTTCATGCAATGGGGCTTAGACTTCATTGGAGAAATCCACCCCTCTTCTTCTGGGCAACACAAATGGATCTTGACTGCTACTGATTACTTTACTAAGTGGATTGAAGCCATACCCACTAGGAATGCCACTGATTCTGTCATCATTAGGTTCCTAGAAGACTTCATCTTATCTCGGTTTGGCTGCCCAAGGAAAATAATCACTGACAATGCTGCTGCTTTCGGATCCAAAAGAATGATTGATTTTTGTCACAGGTACGGAATTGCACTTGGAAATTCAACTGCCTATTACCCTCAGGGTAATGGCTTAGCTGAATCATCAAATAAAAGCCTGGTTACAATCATTAAGAAGCTACTGGAAGAGAATAAAAGGTCTTGGCATAAAAATTTGATACATGCCTTGTGGGCAGACAGGCTCACTACAAAGAAATCTATTGGCATATCACCCTTCCAGCTGGTTTATGGGACAGAAGCAGTTTTTCCTACTAGCCTTGGAATACCAGTGGTAAAGCTTATTCAAGAAATCCAATCAGAAGAAGACAGCATGATAAGGAGAATTAATGAAACAATCCATCTTTAGCAAACAAGGGAGCAGGTTTATGACAGAGCTGTCAGAGTACAGGAAAACATGAAGAGACAGTTTGAAAAAAGGACCAAAGCAGCAAATTTCAAAGTTGGGGACAAGGTCTTGAAGTGGGATTCAAGAAGAGAGGATAAAGGCAAACATGGCAAATTCGACAGATTGTGGCAAGGTCCCTTCATCATTCAGGCCACTGTGGGTCCTAATGCGTTTTTCTTGCAAGAACTTGATGGTTCCGAGTTGTTTGGGGGTCCTGTCAACGACAAGATGCTCAAACATTACTTTTATTGATTTTCCATTTCCAATTTCACCTCCATTGTATATACCGTTGCGAGTTTTCATTTTCAGCAAAAAAGAGAGAGATTGTTCCAAGAAACAGAATGAAAAGAGAGGTTCAGACATGCTCGAAACATGAACCTCTAAGGCAGAAATATTGGCTCTAACAAACTCAAAATCTGAGCCAAAAGGAAGAAGAATAGCTGGTCCTAACAAACTCAAAATCTGGATCAGCATTGACACAAGATTTAGCTCTAATATGCCCAAAATTAGAGCTGGAGCAAAGGAAAAAAGTGACTCAAATATTCTCAAAACCTGAGTCACAAGAAAGAAAAAAGGATGTTTCACAGTTCCAAAATTCCATGCCTTCACAGTTTTGTTTTCTTCAAGTCTCTGCCCAGCAAGTCAGACTGTCTAATCCTAGCTTGGCTGTGTTTAAATTTCTTGTCTTAGAATGTAGGTGAAGAAACCTGTTGGACAGTTTAATCCCAACAGGTAGTATTTTAGGTGGAGAATTGTATGAGGCCAACAATCTAATCTGGCCTCATGGAGCAATAAGGGTAGAATTAGAATAGGTTTGTTTTTGTTTTGCAAAATAAAATGTAAGGGGTCTGTTGGTTCAAATGCACCCAAGGGAAAATTGTTAGAGTTCTAGTTTGGGTAGGTAGATTGGTTGGGAAAATGATTCTGATGATTCGTGTATCTAATATATTGTGGCAGCTAATCTAGAGAAAGAAGGGATGGTTCAAGCAGCAGGCATCTGGCCTGCACCAAGAGATCAATTTTTGGATTCTTGACTCCTTCAAGAAGAAGCCATCCCCATGTGGAGCCACTGTTAGCCCCCATATGAAAATTTTTTACAAGAAAATAGGGGGCTAAATCATTATTGAGTCTTCAAGGAATGCCTTTCCCCTGAAAATCCATCCTCCTTGAAGTCTCTCAATTGCTGTGCTTAATACAAATCCCCTCCTGCTAGTAAACTGCTTAAAGGGGCCTGTCATTCCTTCCTTTACCCCTGTAACATACATCAATTCCCCCCTTTTTTCCCTTTGTCCAAATTCCCTTTCTGTTACCCTCATGTAGCCTCTTTAATCCCCCCTTGGCTCGCCTTCTATTTCCCTGTTTACCCCTCAAATCCCCCCCAAAAATCCCCTTAAGTCCTTCCCTTACTCTTTATTTCCCATTTTTCCCCTTATCGTTCCCCTTCCCAACCTCCAAAATCCACTAAAAGGGCTAAAAAAACCCTCTTTCCGACCTTAATATAGGGCTTAGCCCCTTTCCCGCCAGCCCCTTAACCACTTCCCACACATTCCCGCGCGCCCGTGCGCTGGACCAAGTGCTTAAGTCCCCACACAATCGCAACTGAGCATCGAAGTGTGCAAATCCTTTGGTAACGTTGAAAAACCCGATGCGATTGTTTTATTACAACAAGTCCGGTGTTCGCACCGTTGATCTACCTCGATGATCCAACGGCGGCCTCTAATCGCAACCCCCGTCCAATCGCAATCGCAACTCACAATGGCGCCACCCCGATTGAGATCTTCCGATTCAATCCTGACCGCTGATCTCCCCGCCTGATCCGACGGTCCTCCGATCAATCGCACGCCTTCTTACCCGTGCTCCGATTGTGATCTCCTGACTTAATCTGGGCCGTCCATTCCCCTGCAGATCTAACGGCCATCGCTAATTCCCTGCCAATCGCAATCGGAAGTTCCCCCCCCCCGATTCAATCCCGACCGTCGATCCGTCCCGCCGATCCTACGGCTATCGCTCAATCGCAACCCCCCTTCCGATCGCAATCGCAAGTCACATTGAAACAGCCCCGATTGCAATCCTTCGATTTAATCCCCGACGTCCATTTTCCCGTTGATCTGACGATCCTCCGCCAATCGCAGACCCCCTCCGATTGTGTTCTCCACCGTTGATTCGTTTGCTGGACGGACCCGTCGCCGGGGCCAATCGCATCCCGACACCTCCGATCGTCAATCATAGGTTCTTCTCTCCGTTCCGACAAATCATAGCCGTCCGTTTCTCCCGTATCGACGCGCCGGCGCTCAATCGCTTCCCCTTCCGATCGCTGATCGCAAACCTTCCCTCTGCCTCCCCGATTAAATCCTGGCCGTCCATCTGTTACATGATCCAACGACCATCACTCTTCCCTTTTCCGCTGATCGCGAGTCCTCTCTCTGTCCTCCGATTCAACCTGGACCGTCTGTTTCTCTGCAGATCAACGGTCCAGCATTAATCGTAGCTTCTTCCGCCTCCCCCCTGATTACATCTGGGCCGTTCATCCTTCCCGATCTTACAAACAGATTTAATCGCCTCCACTCTCCGTCCCACTCTTGCATTCATCCCCATCGCATTTCATGTATTTTGTTTGTTTTTGTTAGTTCCATATATGGTTACGCCGGATCAATCTCCACCGTTGATCTTCGTCTCCAGGCCAGGATCTGACGGTCTGCGCTGCATGATCATACCAAACCCTATTATCCGCGCATTCCACCACTCCACTGCATTTTCATCGTTCTTTTGCACAAACGCATTGTTTCCACCACCGCCGCACTACCATTTCGTCCACCCTGCACCCATCGCTCCGTCTACTGTTTTCTTCATGAGTTTTGCTATGTTGCGTAGTTTCTAGAGGAAGAGGACCACCATTGCTCAATGTACTACTCTATGGCGAGCTGGCCATAGCTTAGGATCAAATCCAATGAACCAGTACCATCAGGAAAGTCAAGGAATGGGGCTGTTAGGACTTACATTAAAGGAAAGCGGAGTTCAAACACCAAAATCTTGCCGGCGCCATTAAAAGCTCGAGCTAACCCGACAGAGGCAGTCATGAAACAACGAATATTTTCAGTATAGAGCAGGGGGATTAATGCGCGGCAACAAAGATCTTGAGCCCTGAAACAGAGGTTTAAAGAGGCAAAGCATCATTTTGAAGAACCCGAGGATCGATTCTGGAGGTCCTGAACATCAATAAGAGGTAATACCAAGGTTTTCATTATCAGCAGAATGTTTTTCCATAAAGGACAGGTCCCCCATACAATATTTATTATGCGTCGTGTCCCTGAAGGAGCTTTCCGTCCCAGCTATTGTTCAAAGCAATCTAACATTCATGAGGCAGACCTCCCAGCAAGTTCTTTCATTTTGTTCAAATCACCTGAAGTACTATAGCCCAAAGGACAGATCGTATCCGGAGCAGATTTTTCTTTCACGAGGAAGGTGACAATGATTAAATATGCAGCGTATCAAACATAATGGGCCTCAGCCCTGCATTCATTTTTGTGTTTAAATGTAACATTTAAAGATTCACCTACCTCCTCAGTCGGTCCTCTGTGTCTCTTCTGCTATAAAGCACAGAGGGATATCATTGTAAAGGTTGTTGTTGAATTATCAGTGAACTGCAAGCATTTTGTCCTGAGCCAAGTTTCCTGTGTAACAGTTGTATGATAGGCTGAGAAATATGATGTATTCAGGCTGAATGTAAAAGCTTTAGGCAGTGATGTACCTGATTGGTGTTGTGTTTAGCACAATAAGCAGTTTTCATTGGATCCTGATCTACAGCAGTTGGTGATGTTTTTCTTCTCTCTGTGTTTACTTCCATTTCATTTCATGTTCTTCTGACTGACATCTGAATGCATGATATAGAATTTACCCTTGTTAGGTACCTTATATCCCAGCTCTCTCAGTATTTAATGTTTTCTGCTCATATGTGTGTCTGGATATTGCTTTTAATTAACTAAACCAGTGTAGTGGATGATTATTGCCTGCTCTCTAATGTGCAAGTTGATAGAATCAGTATTCAGATGTCTTTGTTAAGATTTAATTGAAAGAGGTTAGGAACATTGGAGGTGTAAAGCTCCGTCAGCGCTTTCTTCATAACCCGCTCTTCCATACAAACCTTTTCAAGACCTGTGTTGCCTATGGTTTTGTCCAAGGTGCTCCTGGAGTTAAATGACCAAGCTTCACTTATGTATAATGATCGATGGTCTTCCATCCTTGATTCTCATTCCTTAGTGTTCCATCCCACCAATCAGCCTTTAGATCCAAATGCTCTAGATGACTAGCCCAACCGAAGCTTACACATTGAACATAAGTAAATCCTTTCTTGACTCCATTGCCCAATGGCCTTGATGTTCCCTGAGTTATCTATCTTTGCCTAGCTACCTTCTTTACCCATCCTTGTCTTATGATGAAACTTTCCTTCCTGATTCTCAACAACCAGACTCAAATAATCAAACAAACGACCCGGAGCCTATAACTAGCCTAAAATCACAACTGAGAACTTCAAAGACATCTACCCTTTGATAATCATAGAGAGATCCCTCTCTGGACCTAGGAGGGCTAGATCCTAGGGTCTGAAATTGGTTCTATGTTGTCTCATCTTTTGGTCTCCATCAACCTGGGCAAAACATGGGAACCCCAACATAAGGTTCAGGCTCGCTTGTTTCCATTAGTAGCCCGCTACAACATCCACCCTGTTCATAGAAAAAAGGTTCCTGTAGATATAAAAGAAAGAGTATAATACGTAGACCATATAAACATGGCTCTGTATTTCAAAAAACAGGTTTAAAATAGAAACAGGGCAACAATTTTTTTTCTAAGTAAAGTTAATCTATTAACAGTGGGAATAAAATTACACCGAAGTCAAAGTCATTTCCTAGACTGATGGAAAATTTGTCATCAAAAAATCAAAAAATTAAGAAGACTTCCCTCATATGGGGAAACCAGTCTTAAACGTTTAATTTACAGAATTAAAAAATATTACAAAGGTCCAGCACAATAAAATAATCTAAAGGCAGCCCAATTAAGTGGGCCGCGAAGCAAGAAAAAAAAATTAACCAAACTACTCCTCCGGCTCCTCGACGATTCGGCACCATCCTTCGGAAGGTCCAGGATCGCTAGGTGCTACCTCCACATTCATGCCACAACTCCCCTCCTGAAGGCCTGAATGTTGGCCAGCTTTTTCCGAGCTCAGACCCGCCGGACGGGTGCATTCTTCCTCCGTTTGGGCCTCCTCACGGAAAACCACAGTGACTGAAGCTGTGATTCATGGGAAGTTGAGAGAGAAATTAAATTAAAATTGCGCAGTGCGCGTCATGGGAGAAGGTGAACTAGCGGTGGGGAAATGAGGAGCAGGGGAATCCATACGGTGGCCAGATCCTACAACCCAACCCCGCCCACTCCTAGTATTTTGATAATTTCCTGCGTAATAATCACTGGACTGGCCAGAAGACGACTCGATTGAGGGGCTAGAGGGAGCGCGCATGGGTTGACTTCTAGTGCTCCCCCTGTGGCAACGCATCCTTTGGCGTAGGCGAGGCATGGGTGCAGTCGCACTAGCAGTGGGCACAAGAGGAGACAGAGAAGCATAATTCCAAGAAACATAGGAAGACAGACACAAACGAGACCGAGAGAAATGAAGATATGTAGCAAGGTCTAAGCAGCAGTTCAGTTGGCCACTTCTCCTTCTCATCACAGTGAGCAGGCAGTGTAACCCAACAATCGTCTCGTCTGAAAAACCATAGAGAAACACCATTTTATCGACCCGACTGCAATGCAATCGAAGGACGCCCGTCATAATTAATCTCTGATCATTAATGAGAGCCGAAGGCCGGATCATATTGGAGCATGAGGAATCGCTAACATGAGTGGAGGTCCGATCTTGAACAATGTTAAAACTTAATTAACGCGGATTTGATGTGGAAACCTTGGAACTTAATTGAACAACGTTAAAACTTAATGCGATTGATATGAAATCACCACATCCATGTCCCATCGCCTTAAACGCCATCGAATGCACCCACAGCCAGGAGCAAGGCAAGTTTTGATTGAGGACACGTGGCAGAAATTGATTGGAGTGGATATTTGTTTGGGCCGCTCACGTAGTGGAAATCCGGACCTGAAAAAGATTAGGGCGAATTTGATAAGAAATTCGCGTCACAACTCTCCCTCCGTACGCCAGCCCAACTTCGGACCCGAAAAATATTAGGGCGAAATTCAACTGGTTTTCACGTCACAAAATTGGCCGACGTCAGCAGGCTATTTTGGAACGCGAATATGGTTTGAATTATGGTTTATCGTCGTTTTAAGTCTGGCGGGCTCGACTTAAGAACAATTTTGTTTGATCCCATCTTATAAAATTTGTGTTGGTTTTCTTTGACAATACACATATGTATAATAAATCATGGGAATACCACACTAAACATGTGGAAAAGTTATATAAATTATTGAGAACAATCATTTTTATGTAAAAATATCCAAATGTGCTTTTGGGAAATAAGAATTCGAGTATTTGGTTCATATTGTTTTAAAGGAAGGAGTGAAGTTGGAGCCTCAAAAGATGCAAGCTATTACAAAATGACTTATTTCTAAGAAAATCAAGGTTCTTAGAAGATTTTTGAGACTTACATGATATTATTGATAATTTGTTAAGAATTATGCATGCATTTCAAGTCCACTCACATATCTCTTGAAGAAAATATCATTTATATGGAATGATGAGGCTACTTTGGCATTCTCTTTTTTAATGGATGCCATGTCTTCTACACCAACATCGGTTGCACCTAATTTTGGTAAAACATTCATAGTAGAGTGTGAGGCACTAGGACAAGGAATTTACGTAACATTAACACAATAAGGGATATCATTGGCTTTTAAAAGCAAGGAATTCAAAGAAAATATTCGATGAAATCTACGTATGAAAAATAAATGGAAGCAATATTACATGCAATAAAAAATGGGGATAGTATATCATTGGGAGGTACTTTAAAGTCAAGATATACCATGATAGCATAAAGTAATTTTTGAATCTATGGATTTCATTGGAAGATTAACAAAAATGAGGAGAAAAAATGCAAAGTTTTAATTTTGAGATAATCTGCAAAAAGGGTAAGGAAAATTTAGTACATGATGCTCTTTCTAAAATAGAAGAGGCCTCAAATTTATATCCAATTACATTTTCTATTCCTAGGTGGCTAGAAGAAGCTTTCTATAATGGGAAAATGACAATAGTACTAAACAAAAACTAAAAATTATGAAGGATGGGATGAACTCTATGGAGCATTGGGAGTGAAAGAGAGATATACTTTGGTGCAAATGTAGAATATTTTTATGCACGCAAGCATATTTGAATAAAAAAATATTAAGGGAGTCCCATGTCTCTCTAATGGTAGGACGCAGGGTTCCTTAAGACATCTCAAAGGATCAAAAAATATATTTTTGGAAGGAATGAAGAAAGATATTCAAAATTTTGTAAGAGAAGGTCAGGTTTTCATAATAAATAAAAGAGAGATAGTAAAATCTCTAGGGTTACTTAACCATTCCACATACATATTCAAAGACTAGAAGATATATCAATAGACTTTATTACAGGGTTACTGAAATATAAAGGTAAGTATTACATTATTGTGGTCATTTATATAGACAAATTTTGTAGATTTTTTTTGTAGAGCTCAAAGTACATAAAAAACAAGCCAAGTGGCAGAAGTGTCCATGAAAGAAATTCATAGTCTTCATGGTTTTCCTAAAGTAATAGTAACAAGAAAATTTTGGAGATAATTATTTAATATGAGTGGAGAAACACTAGCTGCCATGAGTTCTACATATCAAACACAATCAAATGGTCAAACAAAAATAGTTAACAAATGTTTTTAAGGTTATCTACAATGTTACTCTTTAGAAAAGTAATCTTAATGGATGAAGTGGGTTCGTCAAGGAAGAATGGTGATATGATACTACCTATCACACATCTACTAAAATTTCCCCATTTAAGGCCCTTTATGGATATCCAACTCCTAGTATCTCATACTTTTTGCAAGATAAGTCCAAAGTATAGGAAACAAAGTCACATATGGAAAATACTAAAGAAACTTTGAAAATTATTATAGAAAACCTTCAAATGACATGAAACATGATAAAACAACAAGGGGAACAACATTGAAGTGAAAGATAATTTGAGGAGGGTAATTGGGTATTTTTTAGATTATAGCATTATAAGTAATCTTCATTCAAGAAAAAGAAGAATAAAGAATTAGCTCAAAATTGAAAACTGTTATGGCCCTAAATAATTATTCATAGGATTGCACAAGTGGTATAGAAGTTATATTTTCCTTCTTCTTGCATTCATAAGGTTTTTCATGTATCTTGCCTAAAAAAGGTTTTGGGAAAAAATATGCTAATGTAAATAGAACTTCCAAAATTAGATGAAGAATGAAAGTTGATTCTTGAACCACAAAAAGTTATAGATAAACATTCTGTATCTCTTTGACATATAACCATTATGAAGTACCTAATAAAGTGGAAGAATATTCCTCTAGAAGAAGGTACATGGTAAAATGATCAATTCGTGATGAAATACCCACGGCTAAAGGGTTTGTTTGAAGTTTTGACAAAGATTTTGTTATATGTTTTATATAACGCGCGGCAGAATAGTTTTATTGTTTGCTAAGGTCCCACACAGTGATCAAATTTGAAGGGCAGGTCTGAATTTCAATTAGAAGGGCATATATCTATGTTTCCCTTCCATAATGAGAAGCTTTAAAAAAAAAACTTTTCAATTGACCACAATAAACTATTTTTACATTTTATTTTCAGAAAGACAAAACCGTCAATCTTTATATTAATAAAAGATTGTTACATATACAACAATGAAGAAGGCTCCATCTTTCATTGCTTAAATATCTCATTGGCAATGTCAACATAAGTCTTGAAGACACTATTATAAGAATTTGGATACATACCACCGGGATATAGGAGATTCTTATGTGTCAGATTGTGTAATGCAATTTTGACTTTGTCTCACAAGGAGAAACAACATGGAGGTTTGGATTTTTCTTATAGAACTTTATTATTATTATTTGAAACGTTGTTTATAGATATGAAGACAACAATGAAATTATGAGCATGGTGGACAATTAATCAAGCTCATGATGCCAAACCATGATGATGTAATTTTGGAATTTAACATTTTTACATGTTAAAGACAAGTAGTCAAAATCACTGACAACTTAGTATGCCATAATGAATAATCATTCCCTGTTCACTTTTTTTAATAGGTTTATGTCACATGATGATCTCTCTTCTCTGGCATTTACTTGTATTGAAGATCACTATTCTAGGAATAAGGAGTTATTTTCTCCAAAAATAACCCTAGCCAAACATTGACAATGCATCAAGGATATATTTCTATGCTTCATAAGTACATATGTTCTACTTATAAATCATGTCTTGGAAGTGGTTGTTTTGCTGGAAATTATTCACCAGTTGGTTTCATACAAAAGTCTTTTTCTCATTTTCAGCATCCAATACATGAAAAAGATACTGGTTTAAAACAACATATATATTTCAAATTTTGCAAGAATTGTCTGGCACACTTTGAATATTAATTTTTAATTCAAGTGCATGATGTTGTATAGGATCAAGTGTCATTTTGAATACCAAATGTTTCACAAGAAACTTCTCAACATGCTACCCTGCAGTAAGGATTAAATGACAATATTGCATCAACTATTTCCATAATAAAAGTGCACCTCGGCCATAAGACTAAACAACTACAAATGTTGTAGATCTAACAATACCACACAATCAAATGTATTCCACAAGGCCAATACTGTATAAAAAATGAAAAGGATTTTTCAACCAAAAATACCTTAGGCAACTAATTCAATTAGATACACGAAACCATCAGCAAAAAGGAAAACCAGCCTACTCAAAAGGCAAGCGTTTACCTCCTTTGACAAAATTTTGAGTTCTGAAACAGGGGCCTTTATTGTCTTGTCAATGCCCCTAGTAATTTGAATGGGGTTTGCACCTACTGCAACAACCTAAACAAAAAGGTTTCATTTCAAATTATTTTCCACAAATTTAAGATACAACCATTGTCAGTTTTGTATTTCCTAACAAGCTCATAAATTTTGACAAAAGAACCAAAAAATTTTAATACCTGATAGCAATTTTTTCACTCAAAAACTATCTTAGACTCAATAAGCCCAACCCAAAACTAAAATACCAAACACCATAAGACCCTACAAAAATGAATAGATGAACTTAATCTAGTACTATCGACAAAAAGTTACCTTTACACCCTCACTTATTAAACCCTGTGCTGTTGAATTTTAACTTCAACTGCTGCAGCATAAGTACGGATGCAGCAGCAACATTTTCTTTTGGAGGTTGCTTGCACGCCATCCATAAATTTAATTCAGCATTTAAAATTCCTGCAAATTTTTTTTGTAGACGGCCGCAGCCATATTTCTGTACAGGATTGTATTTAAACACAACAACCAGCATTAACGCAATTCACCAACCAGAAATTAAACAAACAGAAATTTACCCGACAGTTTTGTAAATTCAAAAGGAGGACACGTGGAGCATTAATATTGGATCGCATGAAATTGAAGGGAATCTGAAAACCTGAAAACCGGACCCGAATTTTTTATAAGGCACATTGGATTGAGAATTCGCATTACAAATTAGGCAGACGTCAGCATCCCATTTTGGAACGCGAATTTGGTTTGAAATTCAATCTATTCAGACTTTTGAAGTTCGACGGAAAGGGTTCTTTAATGTTTTGATAGTTTAATTTTATGTATGCTTTAATATATACATATGTTTTAAACATATGTTATATATATATCATATGCGAAATGAAAGGTGGGCCATATAATTTAGTTTTAATTTTATTTTTTTTAAAAGAGGGTTTATTATAATATGTTTTATATGTTACGACATATAAAAATAAAAAGGACAAAAAATCTTGGTATTTTTTTTTATAGACAGTACGTAATTTTTTTATTACACAACAGTGTGTAAAAAGTGAAAGACTGAGTGTAACTTTTTAAGTGTGTATGCACAGCAGTGCGAAAGTGAAAAACACAACAGAGTGTTTTAGAGACAGAGTATGTTTGTTTTGAACAGACAGTGAGTTGGTTTTATGCACTGCGTTTTGTAGCAGTCATAATTTTGTAATCCCTCTCAGCGAGGAAGAAGTGTAATAGTTTTTTTTTGAGTTATTGAAGGGAATAGAAGTTTGTTTTCAAAGTATTGAAACTCTGTCTCCTGTCAAAGAAATTTTTATTTTCTCTGTGTTAGAGGAAGGGAGATTTATTCTCCATTCATTGTTCTGGAATTTTTCAATATTCCAACATGTGCAATAACAACAGATGTTGTGGTTCCATCCCCAACTAAATCATTTGTCTTTGCCGCAGCTTGCCTTACCAACTTGGCCCCAATATTTTCAACTGGGTCCTCTAATTCAACCAATAAAAAGGCCAAAACCATAGCATTGAGATACATTTCATTACACCGTCAATAACAATAAAATTTGACTCAGCCATAACCCTTTCCTTTTATTGTTGTGAAAATATTTATGCATTACTCTAATGTGGCTAGTCCATAGGCCAAGTAGACCACTGGGTAATAAATATGTTTCTTTTCACCTTTGAGTTTTCAAATTATGCCTACCAAATCTAAGACATTTAAGAGGGGGAACTAATACAACGTTAAAAAGAAAACCAGAGCACACATCTACAAATTAACTTCTTAGCTACTGTCACACCATCATTAACTATTTTCGGAGAACCATGCTTGCTCTCCAAGACAACATTTTTCCCTTCACCCCAAGGGTGACTCCAAAAAGATCAGCAAGTTTGTTCACACCGCCCGCAAGACAAATTGACAATGCTTTCAGTAAGTGTGCAATTGAATGCCAGACCATATGCCAAAACAACCCTCCATGAAAAATTAAAATAACACATTAAAATCGAATATAAGTGGACAAGGAAAGATCCACCGTAGTGAAGTTTCACATGCAGGTGACCTTCCTTTAAACATAATTTTTTCTCTGACCTGCAATTTTTTTGTCACCGAGCCATCCTTGTTGAAGTACAACTCCTTTTCCATAGCTCTTGTATTAACTACCTTCTCTCTGTCGCGTAATCTCAGAGTCCCTCTTCTGCTTGAGCGATTAAAGGAAATGGGTGAAAAAACCGAAAGAGAAGACAATTGTCTGCCATAATTATCAAACATTGCACCCAACTTCTTCCCCTTTCCATTGTTACCCAATGAGGTAGATGTGGCAATTGTTGTCATACTGCCCAAAGCAGAGGCCATATTCTCTTATGCTGAATATAGAATTACAATATCTTCATATTAGTATGAACCTTAAAAAACATGACTCCCATTGCTAAAAACCACTTTTAAGTTGTAACGGGCAAACTAAACAACTATCGCAACTTTTGGCAACTTCTGGAGCATTAAGAGAGAAACAACCAAAGAGAAATAAAACCACAATCCTCATTTTAATGAGACTGTACTATATATTTTCATTAAGATAATAAAAAGAAATCACTACTATATTAAGGACAACACAAAACAATCTTTAACCAGTGTCTCTCGCGGCCTTCAGGTTGCCATGCTAGAGGTTGCATATTTTTAATTTAAATTCTTGACCTCTCATGCCCATATATGAATGCATCCAATGGGATATATACATCAAATTCTCATTTATATCCCCAAAAAAAAATTCCCTAATACAAGAGCACCAGTATTGATGGATCACCCCACACCATCCCACCCACTAGAAACGGTGAAAAAGGAAACCCGAGAAAACTTCTGAAATATCTCAAGATGACTATATGGGTGGTTCTTATGAATCAACCAACCATTCAGAACATGCTCATCGATCCAAACCATGAGTATTATGTGACAATATTCAAGCAGGCACTGAATCGGATTTCTGAAGCTATGTTAGAGAAACCGTAAACTCTCACCGAAAATAGGTGAAATGTGGCACCACTCAGAGATTGACATGTGCCAATTGGTACAAGTGGTAGAAAATTGGCATGCTCAAACAACGAGGTGATGCAGGAATGACATGAGGGAGAAAATATCAGAAAAGCCCCAAATCTGGAGAACTAAAGCTCATCAACAACCTGAGATTGACAACTTTACATGATGTAACCTATGAAATCGTAAATGGAGAAATCATAGTAACAATAAAGTAACCTATGTAACAATAAAGTCGGATTCATCCCGGGAGTGGTAATGGGAGAAATCATAGTGAACAACAGGAAACATGCAGAGTTGCTTACAATCAAATAGATGAAAAAACACATACAAAAAACCTAGATAATAATCATGAACAAGCTTAATATTGAATTATGAGCTGTAAAGGAACTTACAAAATGTGACATTACGAACCTGGTCAAGCGCACAAGAAAAAATTTCTTGAACATGACCCTCGTTGACAAGTTGTATTGCTCATGATGCAAGAGGATTTGTACCTGCACTGCCAAGTCAATCAAAATCCATCATTATCTATACAATAAATACAAGTAATTTATGTAGTATTTTCTACTCTAAGATGCATTCTTATGATAATGTTAGAACATATGTTGAAAATGTCAAAGCATACCTAAATAAGCTCCTCTTCATTTCAAGAAAAATTTATTGGAGTCGCATGAACTTGGAACAAGCCTCCCACGATCTAAAAGAGTAGCAACTAAGTCAAAAGTGACTTTTTTGTTGCTACGCTGGATCGAGGGATGTTTGCTCCAATATTAAATCGTTCCAATAAATTATTCTCTACTAAACAGGGCCAAACATGTGAAGGTGGAAGCTCTTATGGCCCCTCCCCCCCCACCCTCACATCACTCTCAATTCCCCAATACCCAATCTATATTTCATTTTTTACTTTCATGAGCATAAAAAAAATATTCAATAACTAATAAAAAAACAATTCAACAAAAAGTACGGAAGGAAACATTGCAATTAATGCTTGACATAAAAATAGTATGATAAATGAGTTTTTTATATAACGCAAAAAACGTTCCAAGTATGGTAACGTTTGTCTTATAATAATACAATATTTTACATTATCAAAATTTCTTTTTCTTCTTCCTATTTCTAAAGCTCCTAATTACATCATCAATATCATCGTGCTCTGCTCCTGTTTCGTGCCTTTCGACCCGCACTGCTGACCTAGTTGCATAGTCACAATGTCTGGTCTCATTCGGTGATGGGGCATTGCCTACAAAAACAGATAATATTAAATTTTAATTGTCAGTTTTTAAATATCATTGAACTATTTTGGTAATATTAATAAAAAAAATTGCAATGATATTATTTACCTGGTGCACCAATTTTCGCTGCTGACCTAGTTGTGTAGTCACAATGTCTGGTCTCATCCAGTGATGGGGCTGTTGGAAAAAATACTGAGAGGGGGGGGGGGGGTGAATCAATATTTTAAAGCTGAACAATTTTTCTTTCTCACTGCATCCAATCATGTACGTTCATCTATCTTATTATATCTTTTACTTAGAGCATTGCATCAGATAAGCATTAAGCATGAACAGTAATAACAGAACAAAGCATCAAACATGAACTACACATATGGACACAGGATTTAAGGTGGAAACCCAATTTGGGAGAAAAACACTGCTGCTGCAATATCAGTCTTCAATATTTTATTATAGAGAAAACTTCTTACAATATATGTTGGTGCAGACTCATACCAGCACGCAGGCACCCACCTGCAGAAAGCTACAACCTTCTCTCGTTTACCAGCCTCTCCTGGAAGGGAGCTACAACCCCCTGACTGAACGCTTCGACCTTCAGCACCACTGTGGACCTCGTTTCATCAATTTTCAGACTGGATCACACAGCCGCAACCCCAGACTTCTGAAAATGTATGCATTCGACATCCCGTTTGGCTTTCTGGATAAAAATTCTTCAACAAACATGTGTTAGCTCTTCATTGATTCTTCTATTGAATGAATCCCAGATTCATTCTTTCGATGGGTGAAACATGGACTCAGAATTATCAGTTAAGCACGTCGTATGTCCATAAAGATATTCCTTAGAGGAATTCGCTCTTCTTCTGCGCTTGACTCTCGCACCTCTGTCATTTTCGAATAATGATCTTTGCCCTTTATATAGTTCTCACCTTTCTCAATACCATGAGTCTAAAACCACTCAACCGCTAATGGTATTCCTTTGTCAATATTCCCTTTAGTTTATCCCCAGGGCTCTTCAATTTCTTTTTAATTTATTTCATTCAAATGAGGAAATTCAAATTATCTATGTGCGCCAAGCCTTTAACCCAAAGTTTAACCCTTCGGATTTTATAAACAATATCCAATGCTTTTCCATATGCAAGTTTCTTGTTGATGTGGTGAGTTCTGCAAGCGGAACAGCCATACATCTCAATCGTTTTGTATTAATAATTGAGCCAATCAAATTTGAAGCCCCAATATTTGTCTCCGCCATATAATATTATAAACATTAACGTGCCACTGACTCATCAATAATATATATATCCATATAACCTTTCGGGTTCTTCAAATAATATTCAATCTTTGACTCTGGGCCCACATCGCAGTTAGTGGATCGGCGGTATCAAACAAAACTTGCGATTGCGATTGATCAACCGGACGCGATGACCACATAAAACATGGCTCATAGCGCAATCGGGTCCGCCCTTTGAACAAATGCAATCGAGACACACCATGGAAAAGTTCCGATTGCGATCAGGACACGGATGCGATTGGCACATATTAACTCCAGCATATAACCGGATCGGGTCCACCACTTCAATCGCAGCATATTAAAAAAGTTATGCGATCAATCGGAAAGTTTCGATTGCGATTAAGATCCCGGACACGATTGAATTTATTAATTCCATCTTATAACACCATCGGGTCTGCCAATTTCAATGTGCAGTCGAACCCAACACTTAAGCGCTTCCGATTGCAATTGGGAACTCGGATGCGATTTGCAATAAACTGAGGCATATAACTCGATCGGGTCCAGCCTTTGATCGGAGCACATACCAAAACTCCGCCGATTGAACCTTGCGATTCAAGATGTGCAATTCCATTAAAACATCGCCACGTGGTCAAGTGGACCCACGGGCCTCGGCTGTTGGTGGGGGCGATTTATAATGTAACATTTGGTTGTATTGTGTACAACCGTTCCACTATGGAACACTGCCACATCCACAAGACATTTTTATGTTTCATTTACATTGTGATTGGATCGCATCGCATCGTAGGAATCCATATCAACAAGACACTACTTCACCAAAATAACTTGCAATTCCGATTTAGAGCTTAAGTGGTGGGAACCACTTGTCCCGCCAAATCAGAAATAAAAGACTTCCGCCTGTTTAATTCAATTTTTATTCATTTTGGTTGTTGAGGGCTTAAACGCCCGAAATGACTGTCTTGAATGACTCTGCTCCTCCGTAAATTAAATCTACAGGAATATCTTCGCTCCACTGTTAAAACGGCTCTGCCCATCACCTGTTAATTCTCTTCTGTCATTTGTGACTGCGGCCCATCAAGATTTAATTCTCCTTCAATGCACTGCTTATCTCTGTAAATGTATTCTTCCTCTGAGATTTGATGTTGATCGTTGATCTCTGCAATTCTGATGTTCTTCTGTTGCCCATGCCTTTGCCACATCCTTTGCCATCAATGACAATATTCCAACAGGGGCATCGCCTACAAAAAAAAATAATATTAAATTTTAATTTTCAGTTTTTAAATATCATTGAACTAGTTCGGTAATATTAATAAAAAAATTGAAATGAGATTATTTACCTGGTGCACCAGATGTCACCGCTGACCTAGTTGCGTAGTCACGATGTCTGGTCTCATCCAGTGATGGGGCATTGCCTACAAAAACAGATAATATTAAATTTTAATTGTCAGTTTTTAAATATCATTGAACTAGTTCAGTAATATTAATAAAAAAAATTGCAATGAGATTATTTACCCGGTGCACCAGTTGTCGCCGTTGGGACTGTTGCCCTGTCTTCCTCTCTGGTGGTAAGATCCTCAAGGGAAACATTCTCTGTCATTTAAACAAAAAACGTTATAAGGACAACCATCAAGGTATAATTAGAAAAAATTATAAGTGGAAATTAATTACCATCACAGCCCTCACTGATAGTAGCATTGTCGGCCTGGTCCCCACTACAATGATTAGGTTGCACGTGAGGATCATCTACATCTGGCTCTAAAACTGGGTTATTTGCCTTGTCGGTAGTGCTGCTCCTATGATTTAAACAAAGTTGTTAGACATTAAATTTATGGACGAAAACAAACATATTGAAAGGTTAATGTTTTACCTTATCAGGCATTCTGGATCTTGGGACCTGCCCCAAGCTTCTGCGACGTTAAACTACGGCTTGATAGCCGAAATGGAAAGCGATATTTTTATCTTCCTATGTAGTTTCTATTTCTAAGTCATCACCCTACATTACATATTATTGTGTATTTTTAATCATATTTGATAGGATTACAAAAACGTTGGAAGGCGATACATTTAATTATAAGATGTTTAGCTACTTAATTACAATTCTTGCGGCTAATTTCAAGTAGCCGCCTTGGCCTAGCTTGTGATGGCCCTTTTTTTCAATCCTAGATTTGGTTGCCTTTGAGGTGTCAAGCAACCTAGCATCAAAATATTGAAGTCAGATATGACGTAGCACACTTTTATTTTAGACATAGAGAAAATTAAAGCTATTGAATTAAAGTTGTAATTTACCTTGCGGGTCCAGTTGGCATTTTTCCTTCTTTCTTTGCCCTTTTCTCTTTCCGTCATGGATGAGTGCTCTCCACTCACTCTCTGGAACTGTGAGAGGACGCTCATATCTAGGGTTAAATTGCAATTTCGTCCTATAGGTGTCCCTGGTATATTTCAAATATTTGCCAGCTACTTGAGCCACCGCTGTTATGTCAAATATGCCGACCCCAAAAAGGGTTTCTAGATAATCTAGAAGTTCTTTTTTCAGGTTGGAACTCTGGGAATTCCACCCTGTGCGTATGGTTGGGCCAAAAATTACCAACGCATGGCTCTCCAGATACCTGTAGAACTCATTGTTTCCTACACAGAAAAAAAGAAGAAGAAGAAGATATTATCATTAATTTAAAAATAAAAATCATGATAAATATGTTTTAGATAAAGTACATGAAATAGTTAAAATATTAAAATTTACCTGGGATTTGTACATGCTTTATAGGGACACCTTCATCGTTCACCAACAACGTGCCCTTAATGGTCCCTGTGGAGATGACACGTGTAGCTCCAGGAAACGCAATAATGTAGTTGGCCATATCAGCCTCATCATTGCCAACATGTTCAGCGGTTGTCTGGGTGTTTGCTTGGGCAGGGTGTGTTTCTTGGCTGGCACCTAAAGGAGTAGAAGGTGTACGAGAGGGTTTTTGGGCAATCTCTTGCCCTTGTGTCCCACTACCACCAACACCAGGTTCAGCAAGTGCCAGAAAACACTACATACAAAAGAAATTTTTGTTAGCTTAGTCAATGTAAAAATTAAAAATCAAACTATCACAATTCATCTCATGCAGAACAAAAAAAATATCCTTTTGACTTTTTATTATTACCTGATATGTTTCTAGCTGTCTCATAAGTTGTTTTATCCTCTCTTCTATTTCAGGTGTTTGAGGCGCATCTATCAAAGTATTAAATTCCGACCTTGCATCTCGTGCCTTTTTTCGCAACAAGAACACTGGAGATAGGGATGAAGAAAGCTCTTCCTCAAAGAGGGAATCATCAGGCGTACCATGGCTAGGTGTCTGTATATTTGAACAAAATTAATATTATTTCAATTATGTAAATAACTAAAATACCTGAAGATAGAGCAATGCTGGCACTTTACATGTTCTTCCGCTGGCCTCTTTCCACGATCATCCCATCTCGGGGTTGTTCCTGCACTGCTCTGATCAGTCTGCCACATTGCAATAAAATTATAAATGTAAAAACTTGAAAACAATATCTAACTTGAAAACACAAAATTAAAATTGAAATAATTTCTAATAAGACACCGGAAGACAGAGTTAGAGTTTCAAATATGCCTTGCATTGAATTCAGTCCTGGAAACATTTCATTGCACATTAAGGCACCCAAACAAGAGACGAGTTGACAATGAAGACCTTATTGAATATATTGTTGGAGAAACTTCCAGTAAACTTGTTGTGAATACCTTGAGGAAATTTTTGGAGCAACATTGTTGAAGCTGATGGTATAGTATTGTTGGAGACGATCTTGAAGGGCCTTGAAGTGAAGCTTTTGGAGCAACTATTAAAAAATCCTTAGAGCATTTAAGTAAGGCACTTTCTATCTTCCATCACCTTTTTCCTTTCAATATCATTTAAACGATTTTTTTGATATTTAATGTTCTAAATCACGTTATAATTCCTTTATTATATGTGTTTGGGGACTTTCCCTTTGAAATAACCCAAAAATACCCTGGCAATTTTATCTTCAGGATGCATGTCTGACCCTATTGTTCAATATTTTGATTGATAGTAGTAAACATAGAGAGTTAGGGGACTCTTGACTTGGTTTGGTTGGGCCATTATATCCCTAACATCTACTAGGGAGAACCCCCCTTGAGTTGGAGGAGAGATAGCCCAAAGTGAAAAGAGGTTGGTGAGGTGACAATGGGGCTATTGAATTACACATGGTATCACACTTTATCTTTAGGACTTTATCTTGAGAAGTGCGAGATTTTTCTATATCAATTCTCAAATTGTTTACAACACTATTGTTAAGAACTAATAAGAAGTGATGTTGAGGGGTTTTGGGTATAAGAAACAATACCATTTAAAAACTAGGGTTCTCAGTCCTTGGCATTCCTTCACCTGGGCCTAGGGGCACACTAGAATAATTTCACACTAAACCATGCAAACTTAAAAGTAACTTAACACATCCATAAAGTAATAATAATCATAATTCCTAATTTCCTATTGTACGATATGATGCAAATTATTCAAACATGAAGCAATGAAGACATGCAATGTCTGAATTTCAAGATTGATGAACCAATACAAGAAGTTATAAACTACAACTTTGATTCAATACTCTGTGTCCTAACTCCAGGAAGGAATCTAGTTTGTAGTACATAACATGCATCGTGTATTATCAATTCTTAATTGACAACAACTAAAGGTCATCTACCACATCAATTCCTTCCCATTTTGTGTTTTTATGTTATATTCCTTATAAAAGTGTCAAATTTCTCTCAAAGTAAGAAACCACTGAATAAAATAAAAAATAGTTGAGATATGATTGAGAAATGGTAATTTATTTCTTAAAAGGATCTTCACAAATTCTTTGGTTGTTTTTCATATCAAGAAACAAGAAATGACCTAAGAAACTATCGTGATGTAATATAAGAAACAACACGGTGCAATGGCCATTTTCAAAGCCAAATGATGTCCATTGAGGACATGGCCTTTATTTGGTTCCTGTTTCATAGGAGTTTCGGGTAGAAATGGAACTTTGTTGTACTATTTCCAGTAGTAAAAAGGGAAAACCTTCTTTTTCCATGGGAAATAATTTACCTTTCCTTTTTCAAGATAATCTAAATCACAAAAAATATGAACTATACCGCACACATTCTTGGATAATGTGAAAGTGGAAAAGGAATACCCTACACAAGTGATGCACACATGTACATTTGAACACTAATAGATTTTTGTAGTTGAAATGCAATGCTTGTTTTCATTTAAATGTAGGGTTTTTTAAAGCAGGGAGAAATAATGGCTGCCAAATTAATAAGCGTTTCTTTGGGAAAAATTTAAATCTTGTATTGGGTGATGAAGATAATAGAGGGTATTTAATCTTGATTCTTGACATCTAGAGATAACCCTACAGCCTAACACAATCCAATGGAATTGACCAAAAAAACCCAAATAGAGTCAACCCTACTATAGGAGGAAGGGCTTGCAGTAAGAACTTACCATTTTGCAAGAGCTGAGGGTGAATGCTATTCTGCAAGAGTTGAGGGCCAATTCTGTTCTGCAAGAGATGAGGGTGAATGCAGGGCGAATGTTGTTCTGCAAGAGCTGAGGGCGAATGCAGGGCGAATGCTGTTCTGCAAGAGCTCAGGGCAAATGCTGAGGGCGAATGCTGTTCTGCAAGAGCCGAGGGCGAATGCTGAGGGTGAATGCTGTTCTGCAAGAGCGGAGGGTGAATGCGCGCGTGATATCAGACGTTAATGTAGCACACATGTACATTTGAACACTAATATATTTTTGTAGTTGAAATGCAATGCTTGTTTTCATTTAAATGTAGGGTTTTTAAAGCAGGGAGAAATAATGGCCGCCAAATTAATAAGCGTTTCTTTGGGAAAAATTTAAATCTTGTATTGGGTGATGAAGATAATAGAGGGTATTGAATCTTGACTCTTGACATCTACAGAGAACCCTACACCCTAACACAATCCAATGGAATTGACCAAAAAAACCCAAATAGAGTCAACCCTACTATAGGAGGAAGGGCCTGCAGTAAGAACTTACCATTTTGCAAGAGCTGAAGGCGAATGTTGTTCTGCAAGAGTTGAGGGCGAACGCTGAGGGCGAATGCTGAGGGAAAATGCTATTTTGCAAGAGCTGAGGGTGAATTCTGAGGGTGAATGATGTTCTGAAAGAGCGGAGGGCGAATGCGCGCGTGATATCAGACATTAATGTAGCTATTGCGACGGATACGAGACAATAAAATCATTTTTATGTAGCGCGCATATAAGTTTCGTATTTTTATGTAGCGCGCATATAAGTTTCATTATACCGACAGCAGACAAAGCGTTGCTATTGCGACGGGTGCCTCCAAACGTCACAATTGTGACACTTAGACATTGTGTCGCACTTGCGACGTTTGGAGGCAGCCGTCACAATAGCGACGCTTTGGGCCATAGTGTCGCAATTGCGACGTCTTCATCCAAGAAATTGTGACACTTTGTCTAAGTGTCGGTATTGTGACACTTTTCTATAAATGTCGGTATAGTGACGGTTTTGGGCAGGATGGAAAAAATTTGGGGAAATTTCCGACATTTGGTCAAAAGCGTCGGAACCAAGTGTCGGAATTTCTGCCAAATGTAGTAGTGCTGCCTACCAGTAAGCAAAACGCTTGCTCCATAACTAATTCTCAAAAAATTGTGTAAATATTGGTAGAATAGGTGCCCTTGTTTTATGACTAGGAAGAAAAAGATAGAAACTGATCAAAATCATCCGCAAAAACTCCCAAAATCTAAGGGACCGGTGATCCTTGGAAGAACAAAATATATAGACGAAATCATTAAGAAAGTTGAATCCCAGGCATCTGTAGGACCCAGAATCATTCCCACTCAAATTCCCACTACTCTCCCTCAGGCAGTAGCCTCACCGTCTGCAACCCATGCCGAGATTCACAGTAAGACAGAAGGATCAGAGCTAAGCCTTCAAACTGTCAATCATATAGGTGTTACACTGAAAATTGTCACCTTGACGTTTTGTTGTCTGTATGAGCTCATTATCACTCATACACTTCTCCCTTGCAATTATAAAAACATCAGTTCCTAATATCAAGCCTTGAAAATAAGAGAAAATCTCATAAAAGTCCTTAAAACACTTGTACTGCACTTTCTCTTAGTGTTGCCTGTGGTGCCGCACCTTTTGGCTATAAATACTGCAGAGCCAAATGCACTGTTTATTCATTAAGGGTGTGGACCCCTGTAAAAGATAAAAAAGGCACAAGTAAAATCTAGAAGCTTAGTTTGAGTCATTTTTGGAAGCTTCTAGAAACATTCCTGTGGTGGAAAGTCTGCTCTTTTCAGGTTCATGTATCCCATCCATTAAGGAGATAACCCCTTGATGTAAGGAGCTAATCCCTTTGAAGGAGGATTCTACCCCTTATTTTTTGGAGCTGTAACCTCCTCTCTTTCACTATAAAAATAGGCATAGGGCAGCCTCAAAGGGTTAAGATTTTAGAAGACAATTGATGATTTGAAGTTTTAGTATTTTTGGAGGCGAAATGCTATTGAAACTTAGACCCTTTTAGCTGAGATTTCATGTGGGAAAGATCACATACCTGTATGTATCTTGGTTGGAAGAGTGCAAGGCTTGTCAGAGTAAAGGAGATTCCTGCTTCGGACCCCAGGAAGACCTGTACAACATCAAGGCGGGCACGGTTGTAAGGCTCTTCTCTATTTAAGTTAATACAAATAAGTATGTTTTTCTCAATAAGCTGTCAATTGATTGGTTTATTTTATGGATTCCTCGATCACCATAATAGGTATGATTTATGAATATATGCTATGCAGGTGCTATTTGATGTTTTCTTGTTTTTGATTGCAGAATCTTTGAGGGGAACTCTTTCAAGTGATTGAAGGACTACTACTACAAAGAAGCGTTGGATCAAAGGTAGGATCTTTAAACCTTTATAGCATTTAATTATAAATCACAATATATCTAGAGAAAGATATCTTTGTTTGTCTGTTTGTTGCTAGCTGTCTGTAGGACACTTGGGAGGTATGTCTTGTCCACAAGAAGGACTAATCCGTCCAAAAAATTGGTGACTCCACTGGGGAATGATTGGATTTTTGGTTTTCCTTTTGTTTTGACTTGAGAAAATGACTTTTTTGGTTCTTGATTGATGTATACTATTTTGGGTGGCTTAGTTTAATTTTTCTGTACTTTGAAAATTTTTGAAAACTTTTGTTTTCTTGAATTTTTCTGATCTCCGCACTTTGCACTCATGTACAGTGCAGTCATCTCCGCAATTTTCTTGAGTAACCAGTGCTATACCACACCTATTTACTCTGGAGCCTGCGGAACCTGGGAAAATTTTATGAAAACTTAAAATTTTCTTTTCAGGATTAGTCTAGATTTAATTTAGGATTCTTAGCATCTACCCAGATCTATATTTTTCTGTCAAAAAGCCTTGTTTATGAGTTTCTTTCAACAAATTTTTATCTCATCAATCTCGGTTAAGTTAATTGGGTGATTTGAGTCTCTTTTCTGAGAAATTCTTAATTTGATTTCCTTTGGTCATTACTTGGATGTTTGTCTCAGTATTTTCACAATTTTGCATCTTTTTGCTTTTGTTTTTGCAAAAACATTTCCCCCTCATTTGTCGGGGAGCTAAATTGTGTATGAGTGTTAATAGCCTTTGAGTGTTTTTATTTTTTGATCTTTGGAAGTCTCACCAAATTTTATTTACTTACACTTGATTGGTTCTTAGATTACATTAGAATCATCTTGTGTTTGATAATTCTCTTGCATAGATCACATTTGCATAATTAGAATTCTCATTTTCAGAATATGAATGAAAAATGTGCATAGATTACATTTGCATAGCTTTCATGTGAATTGTGCATAGATTACAATTGCATAGTTCATCAATCGTAGATTTAGATAATTTTTCTTTAATTTGAATTTACATGTTTTTATGCTTGTTTTAAAAACATAAAAATAAAAAATATGGAATTGATTAGCATTTGTTTTTCTTGATGAAATTAGTGCATTAGAGAATTTTTTATATTTTCTCTTATTGATTAATTTTTTTCATTGTTGGAAGTGAATGGAAACTCTCTCCTTACTTTAGTTAGGATTCATCAAATTGAAAAGATTACATTATCATATTTGATTGCATTCAGTTTTGGGTCGGGTCATAACACTATTGGTTTCGTATCCATTTACCTTTTGAGTAATAACAGCCTAAATAACACATCACTTAATTAAAATTCATCTAGTAATTTTTACATTTTTAGGGCTCTTTCCACCAACATAGCTTAGGCTAGTGTCTTGGAATAGGTTTTATTTAACTCTCCAAGACAGTAAAACAAACAAGTAGTTGATCTTTCGATAGGAAAATTCCAATAGTAGCTTGTATGCTCTGGGAAGCTCCTCTTAAAGGAGTCAAGCATGAGATCATATCTGAACCAATGAGGTAATCAATCCTTCCTCATTGGGAATGATAGAAAATATACACATATTAACAACGGTAAACCTCGGATTGACCATTGTCGAGGAGCCTGGGGTCACTTGTCAGTAAACCTTGGATTATGTCAAGGAGCCTTCAAGGGGATTGAGATTTGTTACTCTACCCTTGCATGTGTATCGGATCGTAGAATGTTCCCCCAGGTATATTTGTTCCTATTGGTGACCTTAGTGGCCATAAAATTTAGGATTCTTTCCCAAGGTGACGGTGGAGGGAAGATCCCACTGTACCCGGAACAGACGTCGTCTAGACTCAATTGGACTCTTCGAAGGGTTATCTTCACTCGAGATGGCATAGTGGAGAAACTTGCACCAGTCTATTTCATTAAGCAGGTTGTCAGGGTAACTGTTCCAACCGCCATTTCTGCATTAAAATTCTACGATGTTGGATTTCATCACCAACTAGTGTTTTTAGTGCGGGAATCTACTGTTTATGTGTGGTTTGACTCCTAGCTTTGACAACGCGTGTTCATTTGTTTGTTTTTATTTTTAGAGACCATAGGTGTGAATTGTGAATTTTAATTGTTAGGTGTGAATTGTGAATTGTTAATTTTAGTTTTAAAATTGTTAATAAAATTCACTGAAGTTGAATCTAATGGCAACTGCTCCGGAATGTACCAACCAAGGAACCCCTCTTAATGAGAATCTTAGTACTTTTCCTTGATTTGGAAATGTTGGTCCTCCTTATATGGCTACATTGTCATTACCTGGATTTACAATAGGTTTATCAGTATGGTTATTTTCAACTTCGTTGGCCCTAAATACTCCAATTGTTCCAGAAGAAGAAGAAGAAGAAGAAAAATAAGAAAGAAGTCAACCAGTCAACCATGGTTGCAAGTGTTAGTAATTTTGAGGAAACCTCCAACATGCATCGTAAACCCAAATTCCCTTGCAATATTTGTAAGGGTGACCACTTCCTTATTAATTGTCCTAGTATTCCCAAGGTCTTGGAAGTATGATCAGAAAAATCTCATCAAATTTCCATTAATCCATCAACCAGTGATAGTCAGGTTCCTGGGAAAAAGAGTAAAGTTAGGTTTCCTTGTAAGTTATGCAAAGGGAGTCATCAAACTTACATTTTCCCTCACATGGATGAAGCCTCAAAATTGTTGGAAAACCTTACTGTTCCATAGCAAGAACTTCCAACAGGTTACCGTCAACTTTCTCCCAACCTACCGTCAACTGACGGAGGGATTGATCTAATTCCAAATACATTCGATCCCACTCTTCCATTAGAGAGTGAAACACATATCACTCAAGTTGATGATCCATTAGTTGATCAAGTGGTCGATTTGATTTCACATTCGGTCGATCCCACTCTCCCTGAAAAGAGTGAACTTCATACCGCTCTGGTTCTTCTTGTTTCATGAGATTCTTCTATGCCGGGGGGAATTTCACATGTTTCTATTGAACCCCCTCCAAGTACAGAGGTATTTTCCTTTGATTGGAATAGACTGACAGAACCTCGTCTTCCTTCATCCATGCCTTTCCAAATCATTGTGAAGGTTGGTGGTACAAACATACGCCGCACACATGTAGATGAAGGTGCTTCTGTGTGCTGATGATGGATATATATTATCAGATCCATCATCAGCACACAGCTTGCATCCTGTGATCATGGGAGTTGACACAGGTTTGCAGTACTCCATTTTGAACTTTTTCAACATTTATTTTAAGTATTTTTTCTATGAGATGAATGTGCATGTGTTCTTTTGTTGAATTTGAAGTCCTAAGTAGAAACTGAATTCTCCAATCATGGACATCTCAAACTCTGATTTCATCTTCTCAGCAAACCCTTTTGCTAGTTCATCTCTGTTGCTTCCAAACATAATGTCATCAACATATACTACAACAATCAGGAGTTCATTTTCATGGGCTTTTATGTATAGATTGTTTTCTACTCCACCTCCCGTAAAGCCTTGTTTTTGCAAATATTTATCCAGTCTTGAGTACCAAGCACGAGGAGCCTGTTTCAGTCCATATAGAGCCTTCTTCAGTCTGCACACATAGTCTTCTTTGTCTGTTAAAGAGAAACCTTACGGTTGTTCCATGTAGACTTCTTCTTCTAGATCTCATTTCAGAAAAGCAGATTTTACATCCATTTGATATACCTTGAAGTCTTGATAGCATGCAAACGCCAAAAACATTCTGATGGCTTCCATTCTGGCTACAGGGGCAAATGTTTCATCAAAATCAAGTCCTTCGATTTGCGAATATCCTTTGCAGAAAAGTCTAGCTTTATTCCTGATTACCTATCCTTCCTCATTCATTTTATTTTTGAATACCCATTTTGAGCCTATGACATTTTTCCCGGTGGGTCTAGGAACTAGTTCCCAGGTATTGTTTTTCTCAATTTGGTCTAATTATTCATTCATAGCATTCACCCAATACTTGTCCTTGCTGGCTTCTTCAAATCTCTTTGGCTCTACCTGTGATAACATGGCTATGTATACCTCTTCTGTCTATTCAGTTAGCTTCCTTCTTGTTTGGACCCCTACTTTCTTGTCTCCTATGATCTGATCTTTAGGATGATTCTTCTAAGTGTATCTTGAGGGGGCTTTCGAGCTCAACTCTACGTCTTCTGTTGTCTTGTTTGTTTCATCATCATCTTGGTTTTCTTCTTCATGTTTGTCTGATGGACTGCAGCAGTCTGTATCTCTTGTATTGTTTGGAAGTTCTTCATCAAATCTCACATCAATACTTTCTACTATTTTTCGAAGAGTCTTGTTGTAGCACCTGTACCCTTTAATTTTGGAAGCATATCCTAGAAAAATCCCTTCGTCTTCTCTTGCATCAAATTTCCCAAGATTTTCATCATTATTCTTTATATAACACTTGCTTCCAAAAATTCTGAAATGTTTGATTGAAGCTGGCTTTCCATGCCATAGTTCATAAGGAGTCTTGTCACTGCTTGGCCTTAAGTGATCTTTATTAAGGATATGCACTGCTATGTGTACTGATTCTTCCCAAAAGGTTTGAGGAATATTACTCTCTTGCATCATGGCTCTAGAAATTTGTTAAACAGATTTGTTTTGTCTCTCTGCTACTCCATTTTGCTGAGGTGTCCCTGCAATAGTAAATTGGTGTTTTATGCCATATACATTGCATAGATCTGCAAAGTCATAATCTGTGAATTCACCTCCTCTACCTGATCTGATGCATTTTATCTTGCATCCTGTCTGATTTTCTGCTAATGCTTTGAATATTTTGAATTTGTCCAGAGCTTCCGATTTATTTTTGAGAAATGCAACCCATGTCATTATGGAGAAATCATCTATTATCAGCATGAAGTAGGATACTCCACTTGGTGTTTTAGTTCTTTCAGGTCCACACAGATCCATGTGCACAAGCTGGAGTGGTCTTCTTGTTGATAACTCATCTTTGGCCTTAAAATATGTGCGGGTATTTTTACCGAATTGACAAGATTTGCACATGGTATTAGAAGGCCTTTTTATTTCTGGCATGTCTCTGACCGCTTTCTTCTT
The DNA here is from genome assembly GCA_034641835.2 of Pinus albicaulis. Taxonomy (NCBI): domain Eukaryota; kingdom Viridiplantae; phylum Streptophyta; class Pinopsida; order Pinales; family Pinaceae; genus Pinus; species Pinus albicaulis. Next base: position 200,059,342 of record CM076571.1, on the reverse strand, counting down.
GCTCAGTCTGATGATATGATCGACGCTGAGATGTACCAATCTCCTATGCCATAACCATGACTCCTCAAGTTTGCTAAGATGGCATGCTTCATCTTCCTCTTTCACGATGTAAACATTTTTCTCTGTTCAAACACCTTTGAGCAGAGTCTTACCTGTGGTGCTTGATCTGACTTCACAGTCTTGTGCTCTAAAAAGAACTTCACAACCTTTATCACACATTTGACTGACACTTAGCAAATTAGCTTTCAACCCATCTACAAATAGTACATCTTGGGCCTTTATTCTACCATTATCTAGACTGACTGAGCCTTTTCCTTTTATTTTTCCTGATTTATCATTGCCAAAAGTAACATTGCCAGATTTCTTTCATCAAGAGTAATAAACTTACTTCTGTCTCCACTCATGTGTTTTGAGCAGCCACTGTCCAAATACCACTGGCTTTTCAGGTCTTGAGTAGTTAGAGCCAAGTCACATTTATTCACCTTCTTTACCCACTGGAAGCATCCTTTTGTTTAGTATCTTTTGTGAGATGATGAACTGCTTCTTCTGAGAGGAAATTTGGAAGGCATGTGTCCAACTTGATTGCATACACAACATTTGATTATATTTTTTGTAGAATTGTGAGTATGAGAAAAATTTCGTTGATTCATAAACCCCCTTGGGGTGTTGAACAACACTCTTTGTCCATACTTTATACACTCAATGATCTTATGGCCAAATTCCTTACAATAAAAACAGTAACCATAGAAATTATTTGCATACCTGATGTAAGGTTGTCTTCTCCATTTGTTTGTTTTAGACAGTCTCTTCACTGTTTGCATATTTTTCTGGTTTGAATTACTCCTCTTTGCATGAAAATATGCAACAATGTGTCCTTTCTTGTGGCAGACATAACAAGTGGCATTCTTCATAGGAGGGAAGAATCTCCTTTGATGGCTTTCATACTCAGGGGCATATAATCCTTTCTCTGTTGTCTTAGTATTTATTGCCTTCTTTGTTACTAGAGGTTCCTGCTGATCTCTGTCTTCCTTATTACATGTGTTTTCTTTTGTAGGAATTGTCTGAGCTGCTTCATCATCCTTCTTTTCTTTTACAAAAATAATCTCTCTGTTTTCCTTTTCTTTGCTTTTACTTGATTCTCCTTCATAGCCTATTCCAGTTTTTATCATAGGAGATCTTTGAGAAACCAAAATTTCATTCAAATTACTAGAGCTTGTTGTTTGAGAAGAATTTATAGCCACTTTCCTTTGAGAATTTTCTAATTTCTTCCTGAGACATACTACTTCTTCTTCCAACTTCTCTTGTTCCTAAATTTTCTCCTTGATTTGCTTAAGTAACATGTCCTATATCTTCTTGGATTCTTCAAGCTCTATCTTTAGCTGCATAAGGACTTATGAATTCTGTTCTTCTCGTACATACTTGAGGAGAATGTCCTTTTATTTTCTACATTTCAGCTTGAGTCTATCAATCTCTTCCAGAGCACTTCTTAGCTCCCCCTCAAGGTAAACTTCACCTTCTTATTCTTCATCTTCTAGCAGGATACCCTCAAGTTCTTCTATGGCCATCAATAAAAATTCAGAGGTTCCTTCTTCACTTGAAGTTTCATCTGAGTCTTCAGATGCACTGCTGTCTTGTTGAGCATAGAAGGATTTTCTGCTGAACTTCTTTCCTTTCTGCCAGTTTTTTGATGCATTTTTCTCTGATTCTTGAGCCTGATTCCTTACTTTCTTGTGAGGACACTTAGCAGCATAGTGTCCAATTCTTCCACAGTTAAAGCATTTGAAGCGAAATTTGCCTTTGTATTTACCTAAGCCTCTATCCAGTTTCTTGACAAATTTAGCCTCTTCTTCATCCGAGCAAGAGCATATGTCTTCCTTTTCTTCTTTCTTATTTTCTATTTTAAAGGCTGCCTCCCTCGTACTTGGCTTATTCTGTGGGAGCCTCATCTCATATGCTTTTAGATTTCCAAGTAGCTGGTTCATGGTCAAGGTTTCCCAATCAGCATTTTCTTCTATTGCAGATACCTTGGGGTTAAAACTTGGTGGAAGAGATCTTAGAATATTTTGAACAATTACAACTTCTTTTATGGTTTCTCCTAGAGCCTTCATGTTATTTACTATTTCTGCAACCCTTAGGAAGAAGTTGGCAATGTCTTCGTCATCATTCATTTTTAAGTTCTCAAAATGGGCTCTATAGACTTGAAGTTTGGTAGTCTTTACCTTCTTTTATCCCTCATGGATATTCTCTAGGGTGTCCCACATCTCTTTGGCAGTGTCTTTGTGCACTACTTTGATAAAATTTGCCTCACACAATCCATTTAAGATGGCATTCATGGCTTTTGTGCTGGCTACAAAATCTTTTTTAGTTTCTTTCTCTGAGTCAGTTTCCTTTGGGGCATATCCTAATTCCACAGCAGCCCAAACTTCTATTCCTAGAGACATTATGTATGTCCTCATTTTGATTTTCCAGAAGGGACAATTTGCACCAGTGAAAAAAGGGGCTTTATTGGTTGAGCATCCTTCTCTACTTGCCATCCTGGGAACCTAGGACCTCCTTTCAGTTGTTAGACTGATGAAAAAGGAACCTGCTCTGATACCAATTGTTGAACCTTTAGTTAAACTGAGAGGGGGGAGGAGGTGAATTAGTTTAATACATTCATGGAATTTTAAAAAATTTCATTAAAACTTATTTACACCTTCATTTCATGTTCAACTTAATATGTGAGTAATCTTAGAATGTGAGCAGATAGTATTAATATAATGTAACAAAAAACTTAATATGAGAGCAGCAAGTATTAAGCAGATGAGATAAACCACATCAACACATACACATCATGCACAGAGACACTAGATATAAGTGGAAACCCATAAAGGGAGAAAACCACATCTTATTATTGTTGTGATGCAAAGGCAAGCTCCAACTCCCTCTCACCACTGATTTTTTGTAGGCACCAACCTACAGGAGGCTCCTACCTCAATTCTGCAAGCTAAAACTTTCAAGGAAGCCCCAACTCCCATTAATTTTCTGCAGGCACCAACCTACAGGAGGCTCCAACCTCAGTCAGCTGCAACTGACATCCATCAAGCTACAACTTGATAGGGAAGCTCCAACTTCCTTACTCTTTCAAAAGAAAAACACTTGTTGATTTACCTTGGATATAAGATCTGTTCTATTCCATCTTCTCTACTATTCATCAATTCTCATATATGCCCTGTATCATCTCTGCAACTTCTCAGATTCTCTATCAGCTTCTCCTTCTTCTCTACTCAGCTCCTCCTTCTTCTCTACTTAGCTCCTCTTTCTTCTCTGCCTCACTGCTTCATTTCTGCATTCTTTTCACTCACTCTCTCTAACCCTTCTATGCTTATCAAGTTGATATTATAGATAGAGTTCATTACATGACTGTTTTTATTCCACAAGGAATTTGGAGTGAACACCCATGACTCTTTGACTTTTGTCTTCTCATTCCTTTGTCCAACTCATTTAAATTTATAACAATATGTACAAATTTCCATGTTACAGTTGGATTTTTATTTTCCTTAGGATACTTGCCTTTGCATCACAAACAATATAAAACAAATAAAACATTTACATTTTCAGATACAGTATATAAACTTCACTCAGCCCTTGGCTTGCTGGTTTTTTCCTTTCTGTAGCAGTCATGCAGCTGTCCTGCATACTTTGTTCACTGTATTTTGCATATTTTCCCATTTTATGTGCTTATTGACGTATCCAATTCATTCCTGTACATATTCCTGTTCACCGAACTTTCATCTCTGCACGCTCTCTTCTTCTTTTTCCTTTTCCATACACATTCATCCCACTCCACTCTTTTTTCATTTTCTCTTTTATTCAGTTCCCTGTTCATTGTAGTTATATAACTGTTGTATGTACAACTTCATTTTAATCAAACATAAAATAACTCTCGGCATTTTTATAAAACCATTTTAACAACACGGATATATCAGTACTCACAATCTTTATCATGAACCATCAACAATTTAACCTTTGGTTTCGTGTTTACAAGAAACGCTCATATAATATCTTCGAGCCCCATAGCATTTCGCACTATATAATTAAACCCTCTATTCAATTTTAACTAAATACATTCGAAAGTCAAAAGACTGTAATGTTAACTCATGTTCTCCTTTCGGCATCACCACTTAACCCACACTGGCCCACACCTTGGAATATAAACTTCGACTTTGATTAAACCCGACTTCCGGCGATAATAACCTCGGCCTTTTCATTAGGCGTAATGTATCCACATATATTATACATCCTTCCTAACTCAAATGTTAAAACTCGTAAATAAACCTTGGCGTAGATTAAGTCCCAGCACTAATCTTTATAATGTTCAGGCCCCAGCATTTAACATACCTCTGTGTAACTTCGATCACGATCCAATGGTTATAAGCCCGTCGCGCTGCTTCAGCTGATCTGACGGATATCACTTGGTTAATTTGCACGCGAGTTAACATTTAATAGTTTCTTGTTGGACTGGATCCCAGCGCTTAAACGACCCTTCATATCCGACGGTGGAGAACACGTCACCTTTCTCCACACGATCCGATGGATATCGCTTGGCTTAGATGCACGAATGATAATGTGCGATATGAGTGGTTTTTGGGACCCCGTCGTATGCCACGTGTCAGCTTCTCTATGGAATCGCTCCGATTTCTTGAATACTACTTGCCCGTCGAAAGCGGTGCGATGAAAATCGGAATCCTGCCTTTACTGTTCACTCTGTTCGTGGTTCCTCTCCTTCGCTCAAGGTTCCATCTGCCTTTATTATTTATGAGTTTCGCTCTTCTTTCTCAAGGTTCCATTCCTTTGTTCCGTCATCGCTACGTTTCTTTTAGAGTAATTTTCAAATTCCAGGTTGTAGCTATTCGAAAACATTGATACAAGCCATGTCCAATTAAAACGACCCCCACAGGGTTGGGTTCATGGCAACCAACCTCGGCATTTCACAGTTTCAACAATGCGTGCAGGGCCATTATTTACAACGTATTCTATATATAGGCATTCAATAGAAATACTCTTCGTCATACAGTAGGTGCCTCATTCGACCAATGGTCTTTTACCCTCAAAACAGGTTTTGATGCACATTCTCCATACACTTTCATCATTAAATAGACAGGCAGCTATTAAGGAGATTCAAGACATTTTCTCATTGCCGCAGGAATTTAATCGTCAGGAACCTCTATATATATATGCACACAGAATTTAATTCGATCACTACACAGATAACCCTGAAACAATTTCTTTCTTCACACAATGAGTTTACTTACAGGACTTTCTGGTTCTGGCCAGGTTCTCTATGCCCACACATCACTGGTTCTCTATGCCAAGTTTAAACATCACTAGTTCTCGTACAAGTTCTTATTGAAATCAAAGCTCTTTCATATATAATTTGTTTCATCAACTTCCTAGCCTACCTCTTTTCCTTGTCTGCTACTTTCTCTGCTGCCTCTTTTCCAACTCCTTTTCCATCAATGACAACATTTCCAATAGTCTCCCCCTTTGGCATTGATGGCAATACACTTCCTCTGCTTTCTTTTTAGGACCCTTTCTTCTGTTGCTAGCTCTTCCTCCCCCTTTGACATCAATGGCAAGGGGTTGCGCATTTATTTAATGTAGATTGTATCCTTTGTTTTTATCTTCTTTTTTTTCAATATTTCTTGCATTTCCTCTCTCTGAGATCTTCTGAATTTGTACCCTAATGCTCCAAAATTTGGATTAATTCTGACCCTTTAGCCTTTTCATTGACTCTTTTATGCTGGATGTATTCTTTCCATAATCCTTTGACCCTGAGGACCTGTTTCATGCTTTCCTTGTTGGCTGATCTCCCCCTGGAATGATATTTTCGTTTCTGTTCTCCCCCTAAAACTGTGCTCTCTCTTTATATCAGAGAGTAGCATCTATAGATACTACCCCTAGTCTATCTCTCAAATATTCAAATGGTTCTCAAGCAAGAGGTTTGGTAAATATATTAGCTGTCTAATATTTTGTTGGTACATGTTCCAGCTTTACTATCTTCTGAGCCACTTGTCCTCGGAGAAAATGATACTTGATTTGGATATGTTTGGTTTTTTAGTAAAGCACAGGATTTTTAGATATACTTATAGCACTTGTATTATCACATTTGATTGAGATAGGTTCATCAATGCTTACCTTCATGTCTTGGAGGGTTTTCTTCATCCACATGACTTGTGTACAACATGCTGCTGCTACTATATATTCTACTTCTGCTGTAGACAAAGAGATAGATTTTTTTTTCTTGCTTAGCCATGCCACCAGACTTTCTCCTAAATAGAATGCACCTCCACTTGTGCTTTTCCTGTCATCCACACAGCTGGCCCAATCTGCATCTGTGTATGCTGTCAAGGTGAAGCTTTTTCCTTTAGGATACCAAAGCCCATACTGTGTTGTTCCTTGTAGATATCTAAATATTCTTTTGACTGCCAGAAGGTGGTTTTGTTTAGGTGTTTCTTGATATCTAGCCACTAGTCCTACTGCTAGCATGATTTCTGGTCTTGATGCTGCCAGATACAACAAACTTCCAATCATGGATCTGTAGAGTTTTTTATCTATATTAGCAAATCCATCATCAGCACACAGCTTGCATCCTGTGATCATGGGAGTTGACACAGGTTTGCAGTCCTCCATTTTGAACTTTTTCAACATTTCTTTTAATTATTTTTCCTGTGAGATGAATGTGCCTATGTTCTTTTGCTAAATTTGAAGTTCTAAGTAGAAACTAAGTTCTCCAATCATGGACATCTCAAACTCTGATTTCATCTTCTCAGCAAACCCTTTTGCTAGTTCATCTATGTTGCTTCCAAACATAATGTCATCAACATATACTACAACAATAAGGAGTTCATTTTCATGGGCTTTTATGTATAGATTGCTATCTACTCCACCTCTATTAAAGCCTTGTTTTTGCAAATATTTATCCAGTCTTGAGTACCAAGCACGAGGAGCCTGTTCCAGTCCATATAGAGCCTTCTTCAGTCCGCACACATAGTCTTGTTTGTTTGTTAAAGAGAAACCTTCTGGTTGTTCCATGTAGACTTCTTCTTCTACATCTCCATTTAGAAAAGCAGATTTTACATCCATTTGAAATACCTTGAAGTCTTGATAGCATTCAAAGGCCAAAAAAATTCTGATGGCTTCCATTTTGGCTACAGGGGCAAATGTTTCATCGAAATCAAGTCCTTCAATTTGTGAATATCCTTTGCAGACAAGTCTAGCTTTATTCCTGATTACCCTTCCTTCCTCATTCATTTTATTTTTGAATACCCATTTTGAGCCTATGACATTTTTCCCGGTGGGTCTAGGAACTAGTTCCCAGGTATTGTTTTTCTCAATTTGGTCTAATTCTTCATTCATATCATTCACCCAATACTTGTCCTTGCTGGCTTCTTCAAATATCTTTGGCTCTATCTGTGATAACATGGCTATGTATACCTCTTCTATCTGTTCAGTTAGCTGCCTTCTTGTCTGGACCCCTACTTTCTTGTCTCCTATGATCTGATCTTCGGGATGATTCTTCTGAGTTTATCTTGAGGGGGATTTCAAGCTCAGCTCTACATCTTCTATTGTCTTGTTTTTTTCATCATCATCTTGGTTTTCTTCTTCATGGTTGTCTGATGGACTACAACAGTCTGTATCTCTTGTATTGTTTGGAAGTTCTTCATCAAATCTCACATAAATATTTTCTACTATTTTTCGAAGAGTCTTGTTATATCACTTGTACCCTTTACTTTTGGAAGCATATCCTAGAAAAATCCCTTCATCTGCTCTTGCATCAAATTTCCCAAGATTTTCATCATTATTCTTTATATAACACTCTCTTCCAAAAATTCTGATATGTTTGATTGAAGCTGGATTTCCATGCCATAGTTCATATGGAGTCTTGTCACTGTTTGGCCTTAAGTGAGCTTTATTAAGGATATACACTGCTGTGTGTACTGATTCTGCCTAGAAGGTTTGAGGAATATTACTCTCTTGCATCATGGCTCTAGAAATTTTTTGAACAGATCTGTTTTGTCTCTCTGCTACTCCATTCTACTGAGGTGTCCCTGCAATAGTAAATTGTTGTTTTATGCCATATTCATTGCATAGATCTACAAATTCATAATCTGTGAATTCACCTCCTCTGTCCAATCTGATGCATTTTAGCTTGCATCATGTCTGATTTTCTGCTAATGCTTTGAATATTTTGAATTTGTCCAGAGCTTCCGATTTATTCTTGAGAAATGCAACCCATGTCATTCTGGAGAAATCATCTATTATCAGCATGAAATAGGATTCTCCACTTGGTGTTTTAGTTCTTGTAGGTCCACACAGATCCATGTAAACAAGCTGGAGTGGTCTTCTTGTTGATAACTCATCTTTGGCCTTAAAATATGTGTGGGTCTGTTTACCCAATTGACAAGATTTGCACATGGTATTAGAAGGCTTTTTATTTCTGGCATGTCTCTGACCGCTTTCTTCTTGCTCAGACTGATGATATGATCGAAGCTGAGATGTCCCAATCTCCTATGCCATAACCATGACTCCTCAAGTTTGCTAAGATGGCATGCTTCATCTTCCTCTTTCACGATATAAACATTGCTCTCTGTTCGAACACCTTTGAGTAGAGTCTTACCTGTGGTGCTTGATCTGACTTCACAGTCTTGTGCTCCAAAAATAATTTCACAGCCTTTATCACACATTTGACTGAAAGTCAGCAAATTAGCTTTCAGCCCATCTACAAATAGTACATCTTGGGCCTTTCTTCTGCCATTATCTAGACTGACTGAGCCTTTTCCTTTTATTTTTCCTGATTTATCATTGCCAAAAGTAACATTGCCAAATTTCTTTTCATCAAGAGTAATAAACTTACTTCTGTCTCCACTCAAGTGTTTTGAGCAGCCACTGTCCAAATACCACTGGCTTTTCAGGTCTTGAGCAGTTAGATCCAAGTCACATTTATTCACCTTCTTTACCCACTGGAAGCATCCTTTTGTTTGGTATCTTTTGTGAGATGATGAACTGCTTCTTCTGAGAGGACATTTGGAAGGCATGTGTCCAACTTGATTGCATACACAGCATTTGATTATAATTTTTGCAGAATTGTGAGTATGAGAAAAATTTTGTTGATTCATAAACCCCCTTGGGGTGTTGAACAACACTCTTTGTCCATACTTTATACACTCAATGATCTTATGGCCAAATTCCTTACAATAAAAATAGTAACCATAGAAATTATTTGCATACCTGATTATGTAAGGTTGTCTTCTCCATTTTTTTATTTTAGGTAGTCTCTTCATTGTTTGCATCTTTTGCTGTTTTGAATTACTCCTCCTTGCATGACAATATGCAGCAATGTGTCCTTGCTTGTGGCAGACATAACAAGTGGCATTCTTCATAGGAGGGAAGAATCTCCTTTGATGGTTTTCATACTCAGGGGCATATAATCCTTTCTCTATTGTCTTAGTATTTATTGCCTTCTTTGTTACTAGAGGTTTATGCTGATCTCTGTCTTCCTTATTACATGTTTTTTCTTTTGTAGGAATTGTCTGAGCTGCTTCATCATCCTTATTTGCTTTTACAAAAATAATCTCTTTGTTTTCCTTTTCTTTGCTTTTACTTGATTCTCCTTCATAGCCTATTCCAGTTTTTATCATAGGAGATCTTTGAGCAACCAGAATTTCATTCAACTTACTAGAGCTTGTCGTTTGAGAAGAATTTATAGCCACTTTCCTTTGAGCATTTTCTAATTTCTTCCTGAGACATACTACTTCTTCTTCCAACTTCTCTTGTTCCTGATTTTTCTCTTTGATTTGCTTAAGTAACATGTCCTCTATCTTCTTGGCTTCTTCAAGCTCTATCTTTAGCTTCATAAGGACATATGAATTATGTTCTTCTCGTACATACTTGAGGAGAATGTCCTTTTGTTTTCTGCATTTCAGCTTGAGTCTATCAATCTCTTCCTGAGCACTTCTTAGCTCCCCCTCAAGGTCGACTTCACCTTCTTCTTCTTCATCTTCTAGCAGGAGACCCTCAAGTTCTTCTATGGCCATCAATAAAAATTCAGAGGTTCCTTCTTCACTTGAAGTTTCATCTGAGTCTTTATATGCACTGCTGTCTTGTTGAGCATAGAAGTATTTTCTGCTGAACTTATTTCCTTTCTGCCAGTTTTTTGATGCATTTTTCTCTGATTCTTGAGCCTGATTCCTTACTTTCTTGTGAGGACACTTAGCAGCATAGTGTCCGATTCTTCCACAGTTAAAGCATCTGAAGGGAAGTTTTCCTTTGTATTTACCTGAGCCTCTATCCAGTTTCTTGACAAATTTAGCCTCTTTCTTCATTCGAGCAAGAGCATATGTCTTCCTTTTCTTCTTTCTTATTTTCTATTTTAAAGGCTGCCTCCCTCGTACTTGGCTTCTTCTGTGGGAGCCTCATCTCATATGCTTTTAGATTTCCAAGTAGCTGGTTCATGGTCAAGGTTTCCCAATCAGTTTTTTCTTCTATTGCAGATACCTTGGGGTTAAAACTCGGTGGAAGAGTTCTTAGAATCTTTTGTACAATTACAACTTCTTTTATGGTTTCTCCTAGAGCCTTCATGTTATTTACTATTTCTAAAACCCTTAGGAAGAAGATAGAAATGTCTTCATCATCATTCATTTTTAAGTTCTCAAACTGGGCTCTATAGACTTGAAGTTTGGCAGTCTTTACCGTCTTGTCTCCCTCATGGATATTCTCTTGTCTTTGTGCATTACTTTGATAAAATCTGCCTCACACAATCCATTTAAGATGGAATTCATGGCTTTTGCGTTGGCTAAAAAATCTTGTTTGGTTTCTTTCTCTGAGTCAGTTTCCTTTGGGGCATATCGTAATTCCATAGCAGCCCAAACTTCTATTCCTAGAGACATTATGTATGTCCTCATTCTGATTTTCCAGAAGGCATAATTTACACCAGTGAAAAAAGGGGCTTTATTGGTTGAGCATCCTTCTTTACTTGCCATCTTGGGAACCTAGGACCTCCTTTTAGTTGTTAGACTGATGCAAAAGGAACCTGCGCTGATACCAATTGTTGAACCTTTAGTTAAACTGAGAGGGGGGGGGGGTGAATCAGTTTAACACATTCATGGACTTTTAAAAGTTTTCATTAAAAATTATTTACACCTTCATTTCATGTTCAACTTAATATGTGAGTAATCTTAGAATGTGAGAAGATAATATTAATATAATGTAACAACAGACTTAATATGAGAGCAGCAAGTACTAAGTAGATGAGATAAACCATATCAACACATACACATCATGCACAGAGACACCAGATATAAGTGGAAACCCATAAAGGGATAAAACCACATCTTATTATTGTTGTGATGCAAAGGCAAACTCCAACTCCCTCTCACCACTGATTTTATGTAGGCACCAACCTACAGGAGGCTCCTACCTCAATTCTGCAAGCTACAACTTGCAAGGAAGCTGCAACTCCCATTAATTTTCTGCAGGCACCAACCTACAGGAGGCTCCAACCTGAGTCAACTCCAACTGACATCTATCAAGCTACAACTTGATAGGGAAGCTCCAACTTCCTTAATCTTTCAAAAGAAAAACACATGCTGATTTACCTTGGATATCAGCTCTGTTCTGTTCCATCTGCTCTGTTGTTCATCATTTCTCATATCTGCCCTGTATCATCTCTGCATCTTCTCAGATTCTCTATCAGCTTCTCCTTCTTCTCTACTCAACTCCTCCTTCTTCTCTACTTAGCTCCTCTTTCTTCTCTGCCTCACTGCTTCATTTCTGCATTCTTTTCACTCACTCTCTCTAACCCTTCTATGCTTATCAAGTTGATATTATATATAGAGTTCATTACATGACGTTTGTATTCCACAAGGAATTTGGAGTGAACAGCCATGACTCTTTGACTTCTGTCTTCTCATTCCTTTGTCCAACTCATTTAAATTATAAAAATATGTACAAATTTCCATGTTACAGTGGGATTTTTCTTTTCCTTAGGATACTTTCCTTTGCATCACAAAAAATATAAAACAAATAAAACATTTACATTTTCAGTTACAGTATATAAACTTCACTCAACCCTTGGCTTGCTATTTTTGTCCTTTCTGTAGCAGTCATGCAGCTGTCCTGCATACTTTGTTCACTTTCTTTTGCATATTTTCCTGTTTTATGTGCTTATTCACCTGTCTAATTCATTCCTGTACATATTCCTGTTCACTGAACTTTCATCTCTGCACACTCTCCTCTTCTTTTTCCTTTTCCATACACATTCATCCCACTCCACTCTTTTTTCATTTTTTCTTTTATTCAGTTCCCTGTTCATTGCAATTATTGAACTATTGTATGTACAACTTCCTTTTAATCAAACATAAAATAACTCTCGTCATTTTTATAAAACCTTTTTAACAACACGGATATATCAGTACTCACAATCTTTATCATGAACCATCAACAATTTAACCTTTGGTTTCGTGTTTACAAGAAACGCTCATATAATATCTTGGGGCCCCATAGCATTTCGCACTGTATAATTGAACCCTCTATTCAATTTTAACTAAATACATTCGAGAGTCAAAAGACTGTAATGTTAACTCCCACACCTTGGAATATAAACTTCGACTTTGATTAAACTCGACTTCCGGCGATAATAACCTCAGCCTTTTCATTAGGTGTAATGTATCCACATATATTATACATCCTTCCTAACTCAAATGTTAAAACCCGTAAATAAACCTTGGCGTAGATTAAGTCCCAGCACTAATCTTTATAATTTTCGAGCCCCAACATTTAACATACCTCTGTGTAACTTCGATCACGATCCAACGGTTATAAGCCTGTCGCGCTGCTTCAGCTGATCCAATGAGTATCGCTTGGTTAACTTGCACGTGAGTTAACATTCAATAGTTGCGTGTTGGACTGGACCCCAACGCTTAAACAACCGTTCATATCCAACGGCGGAGAACACGTCGCCTTGCTCCACATGATCCGACGGATATCACTTGGCTTAGATGCACGAACGATAATGTGCGATATGAGTGGTTTTTGGGACCCTGCCGTATGCCACATGTCAGCTGCTCTATGTAATCGCTCCGATTTCTTGAATACCGCTTGCCCGTCGAAAGCGGTGTGATGAAAACTGGAATCTCGCCTTTACTGTTCACTTCGCTCATGGTTCCTCTCCTTCGCTCAAGGTTCCATCCGCCTTTATTATTTATGAGTTCCGCTCTTATTTCTCAAGGTTCCATTCCTTTGTTTCGTCATCGCTACGTTTCTCTTAGAGTAATTGTCAAATTATAGGTTGTAGCTATTCGAAAACATTGATACAAGCCATGTCAAATGTCCAATTAAAATGACCACCACAGTGTTGGGTTCACGGCAACCAACCTCGGCATTTCATAGTTTCAACAATGCGTGTAAGGCCATTATTTACAACGTATTCTATATACATGCATTCAACAGAAATACTCTTCGTCATACAGTAGGCGCCTCATTCGACCAGTGGTCTTTTACCCTTAAGACAGGTTTTTACACACATTCTCCATACACTTTCATCATTAAATAAACAGGCAACTGTTAAGGAGATTCAAGACATTTTCTCATTGCCACAGGAATTTAATTGTCAGGAACCTATATATATATATATGCACACAAAATTTAATTCGATCACTGCACAGATAACCCTAAAACAATTTCTTTCTTCACACAATGAGTTTACTTACAGGACTTTCTGGTTCTGGCCAGGTTCTCTATGCCCACACATCACTGGTTCTCTATGCCAAGTTTAAACATCACTGGTTCTCGTACAAGTTCTTATTGAAATCAAAGCTCTTTCATATAGAATTTTTTTCATCAACTTCCTAGCCTACCTCTTTTCCTTGTCTGATGTTTTCTCTGCTGCCTCTTTGCCAACTCCTTTGCCATCAATGACAACATTTCCAACAGAATATTCATTACAGATCACTGCGTCCATGCTGTGTCTACAATATTTATGTAATATTAAAATAATTTTTGTATCAGAACAATTTTAGTTAGTTTTTGATCTGAGTATGGAAATGCCTACCTCAGTGATGATATATATACATATATACATTTTTCATTGAATGCTTTTACAGGTTCCGACTGGGGTGTCCACGGGCTGATCCTTGAAATGATAAATTACTTCACTCTTCATACATTATAGATTCAATCTTCATCTATTACAGACTTCGCACTTTAGGGGGAAATCTGTTACACTGAAAATTATCACCTTGACGTTTTGGTGTCTGTATGAGCTCATTATCACTCATACACTTCTCCCTTGCAAGTCTAAACACATCAATTCCTAATATCAAGCCTTCAAAATAAGAGAAAATCTCATAAAATTCCTTAAAACACTTGTACCTCACTTTCTCTTAGTGTTGCCTGCAGTGCCGCACCTTGTTGGGGTTCCTGTGTTTTGGCCATATTGGAAAAAAAAAAATACAAGAAAACATCAAACCACTTTGGGATCCTAGGATATATCCCTCCTGGATCCAGAGAGGGATCTCTCTATAAATGCAAAGAATGATATATCTTTAAGGTCAGTTTATGGTATTAGGCTAGATATGAAGCACAGGGACTTGGTTTGTTTGTTTGGTTGGAGATCATTAACTGAGAAGGTTATGTGAGGTGAAGAAGGAACAAAGTTGCAGGATGTTTCATCATGGGAATATAGGTCAAGAGAAGTGCTAATCCATTGGGCTATGGAGTCATAAAAGGGTTTACTTGCATAACAACTATCCAAGGGTTTCCATAGGGCAAGTCATCTATACCAAAGGATCTCTTTTAGATAGATGGTGAGATGGAACATTAAAAATGAGGTGAAAGAAAGAAACCAAAGTGCAGCCTAAGATCAGGTAAGGAATTTTAACCTATCTTTCTTTTGACATACTCACAAAGGAAACTCTCAGTAAAGACACAAAGGGTAGCTTAAGATCAAGCAAGGACTTTTAACCTAACCTACTTTTAGCATACTCTCAAGGGAGACAATCCAGCAGTCCTCATAACCGCTTTCAGACATTAGAAAAAATTTAAGATTAAACACAGAGTAAGGCCTAATATCAGAGAAATACTTTTAACCTTCTCTGCTTTGACACCAACTCATAGGGAAACTTTCAAGACAAACTTTTGGAGAAGAAACTAGAGGACAGGGCTAACCATAGACTTCCCTAGTTCAATATTTTACTTAGCATGAAATGAAAATATCTTTCAAGAACAATGTTTCAAGTTGTACTCAGCAAGACATGGGCTCACCAACATTTCTTGAATGGTTATAATCTATAGAATTATCCTTAAAATACACAATCAGAGGAAAACATAAAGATAAAGATTAAAAATGGGATTTAGGGTACTTCCAGCAGTATATCCTAATCTATGCTTGTTGTTCTTTATCAGAGAATAATGGACAGTATGAAAAACATGAAAGGAGACAATTACAGTAAGGAAAACATCACCCATAATATAGACCAGGATCCTGTGAATATTCTTGTTCAATTGATGTGCAAAACTAGTCACATACTTTGAGTCCAGTGGCTTTTTACAGTCCAAACTTCTCTTCCCAGCCTACTATATTACAAACTACTCAGCTACTTCCCCTCAATAATAGTTCAAAACGTCAATAAAATCCCAACCAACCAACATTTTCAATGTAATTTACATGGGTTCTTATAGGTGAAAGAGTGATAGTAGTGGTAGATAGAACTTAAATGATTCATTAAAATAGAGGGAGAAATGTTTTTGAAGCCCATTCTATTTTAATATCTTTTCATTAACTTTCAGTACCCTTTAGATGAATTAGGGGTCTTTGTCAAGTTGACAATAACCCCGAGAGTATGTTCTTGGAGGTACTTTCCTGACTGTAGTACTCTGTTTATACTCTGAGACAAGAACTGTGAAGATTAGTCTTTCAGGTCTTCCATGCCTTATAACTAATGCACTAACAGTTTTAAGGACTTATGTGAGAGTAATAACTGTTCTGGTGCTCAATGAGGAATGGAGTAGGTCATATGAATTGGTCCTTCTTAGGGAGGAACGTTCTGCTAATCTGGCTATGATTGTGTTTAGGCTTCATTTAGCCTCTTTAATCATCTTCATGGTTTTTATCCTTGCTGACTATGGATTAGGCTTCTTAATCCTATATATTATGCCTTTAACCCTGTCAATTCCTCTTCTTCATTACTGATACTTTTTAAATTTCTGCTGATGGTTGGACAGGTGGCAGTGGCGCTGGAGGGTTCGTGTAAGGGTCGATGATCAGGATGCATCAACAAACATGGAATTAAAACCCTACTGGTCCTCTTTATACATTGAGTTAGGATCAGGATCGTCACCTCGGAGCCTTTTGGTCACTTATCTGTGACTGTGGGATAAACTAGCAAGAACCACCATTAAACCTGTAAACATAAAACAAACCAATTAAATAAAACCTGCGTGAGGCTTAAAACTACTTCAGAGGGCTCAGGAGGTGGCGAAGGAGCGATTGCAGAGAAGGTGCGAATGCAAGCGATGGAGGAAAATCCTAGCAAAGCAGCTAACCAGGTGCAAATGGAGGTTTGGGTGCGACAGCGAATAGGAGTCATTGGATTAGGACCATAAACGGTGGAGATCTTTCGATGGAGTCATTGGGAGAATGGATGAATGGTATATGAATGAAATTGCGATATGATGTGGGCCGTTTGATCTCAGAGATCAACGACTGTGATTAAAAGTGAAAATGACGTTGCGGAGGGCAGCAGTATGGCGGAAAACAGGGAATGGTTTTCACGCAGCGAAATGGGGGGGAGGCGGTATTTCCTTTTGGAATGCGATTCCACACACTAACTGACACGTGGATTTCTAAAACCCCTTATATCGTGCAGAAGTAGCACACTGCTGGAGAGGCAAAAAAATTACGTGATATCGTGCGCTGGTTGTCGGATTTGGGGTCATAGATCGTATGGTGGAGGAGAAGCGCGATTGATGAAGAGTTGTGTGGGCAGATGAAGCAGTGGGCCCGAAATTTATTTTTTCCTGTAGTGGAAAGAGTAAGTAACGTGGTATAAAGTTAAGTGAAAATTTATTTTTTTCGGGTTAAATCCCAATCATCATATCTCTGGAATGAACGGTTGAGATCTAAAGAAAAGGTGAATATTTGGAATGGGGAGAAGGGACGAGAAATGAATGGGTGGAGCGTGACGCAATATCGGCCATTGGTTCTTGTGGATTCAACAGCTGAGATCAAATCGGTGGGTTGGGCTATGGGAGGACCAATGCTTTGAAAAGAAGACTTATGTTTGTTATTTTTTGCGATGTGACAGAGGGGTGTGGTCCTGTGAAAAAAGCGAGGAGACCAGGGGTTTAAAAGAAAAGGCTTATCGCATCGGAGTTTTGAAGTAAAAGGCAATAAAGAAACAAGAAACCTTGATTGTGATTGCATGATGGGGGTTAGCTCTAGGTTATGGCTCTGGGTCACATGCGGGGAAAAGCAGTTGGGGCTAAGGCCAAAGGGGTTTAAGGCCTTAATGCGAATATGGAGATTTTTAAGGATTTTGAAGGATTTTTTGAGGAATTTGGAGGTTCCGATAGATGGAAGGAGGGATTTTTAAACCAAATAAAGGGAAATATAAGGTTTAAATGGGGTTTAGGATGATTTAGAAGTCAAATGAAGGGTTATAGAGGAGTTTTGTGAAGGGAATAAGGGTGACAAATGGGGATTTTGTGGGAGTGAAATGGAGAAAATAGAGGCCTTTTCTAGAACAACTTCTTTCACAAACAGCAGAGTTCATTAATGGAAACAACAATGAATATTCTCTAAAGGATAGAGAACACATGAAGGCTTCAAGAATGATAGATTTACAAAGGAAATGTTTCTCTTGAAGGCTCAGAAACATATAGAGCCACCTATTTGCTTTGACAAATTATTATAGGTGGCTAACACACCTTTTGGCTATAAATACAGCGGAGCCAAACACATTGTTTATTCATTAAGGGTGCGGACCCCTGTAAAAGATAAAAAAAGGTGCAATTAAAATCTAGAAGCTCAGTTTGAGTCATTTTTGGAAGCTTCTAGAAAAATTCCTGCGGTGGAAATTCCGCTCTTTTCAGGTTCATGTATCCCATCCATTAAGGAGATAACCCCTTGATGTAAGGAGATAATCCCTTAGAAGGAGGATTATATCCCTTCTTGTTTGGAGCTGTAACCTCCTCTATTTCACTATAAAAAGAGGCATAGGGCAGCCTCAAAGGGTTAATATTTTAGAAGACAATTTATGATTTGAAGTTTTAGTATTTTTGGAGGCGAAATGCTATTGAAACTTAGACCCTTTTAGCTGATATTTCATGTGGGAAAGATCACATACCTGTATGTATCTTGGTTGGAAGAGTGCAAAGCTTGTCAGAGTAAAGGAGATTCCTACTTCGGACCCCAGGAAGACCTGTACAACATCAAGGCGTACACGGTTGTAAGGCTCTTCTTTATTTAAGTTAATACAAATAAGTCCATTTTTCTCAATAAGTTGTCAATTGATTGGTTTATTTTATGGATTCCTTGATCACCATAATAGGTATGATTTATCAATATATGCTATGCAAGTTCTATTTGATGTTTTCTTGTTTTTGATTGCAGAATATTTGAGGGGAACTCTTTTGAGCGACTGAAGGACTACTACTACAAATAAGCATTGGATCTAAGGTAGGATCTTTAAACCTTTATAGCATTTAATTATAAATCACAATATATCTAGAGAAGGATAGCTTTGTTTGTTTGTTTGTTGCTAGCTGTCCGTAGGACACTTGGGAGGTTTGTCTTGTCTGCAAGAACAACTAATTCGTCCAACAATAGGTACTGACCCTTCAAGAGAGGGGGGTTCTTGTAACTTACAGGAAGGGGAAGGAAAAACTAGCAATGCAATACAGATAGAAGCTTCCGAGCCTAACTCTCCTAAAGGAGTGTTTGAGACAGAAATACCTGGTATCCCAGACCAGGGAAGCGTTGTAATGTTTCCTCTGCATTCACCTCCCAATTCCCCCGAGATTACTCCTCCAAAACAAGAAATTCCTGAAGATTACTGGCACATCTTTAATCAAATGGAAAAAAAATCAAAACCAGAATCAGTGGGAGACATCAACGTTGGAGTATCCCATCGTTGATCATGCTGCAAATGCCCCTATGAAAGCTATTCCCTTACAAAACATCCCCACCTTCCATGGGCAGACCATGGAAGATCTTGATGCATTCTTATTTGAATTCGATGTCCTGTGTAGGGGTTATGACTACACCACCGACCCTCAGAAATTGAAACTATTCCCCTCTACTTTAAAGGGGGTAGCATTACATTGGTTCATGGGGCTAGGTTGGGGAACCATCAATAAATGGGACTAGATGAAGAAATTTTTTCTTAATAAATATCAAGACTATTGGCAGACTAAAGAACTAAAAAGTGAAATCTTCAATATGTCTACAAGGGACAATGAAACATTATAGGAATACGTAGAAATATTTCAATACAATTTACAAAGATCTCCATATACCACACAATCCAAAGACATCTTAAAAGCTACACTGATTAAGGGAATGAAAGAAGAATGGGTTGAAATACTTAAGATAATGGGAAAGGGGATATTTCCCACGAAGGATATGATGAGATTATTTCCTTGTGTATTAGGTGCTCTTAGGGTAATACGCGTAATAAGCCAAGTGAACGTGACTCAATAAAAAAATACCTTAAGTAGCCTGGTGGAAACGTAACTAGAGCTGAGTTTGGATTTAATCTCTTGGAAAATTTTAGAACTAACATTTTGGGTACTTTGATAACACAGCTTGATGTCTTACAAGCCAAAAAAAAGCAAGCTATTGCAGATCAGAATTTGGCCATATTTTTCCCACACTGTCAGAAGAAGCATAGTCAAAGGGAATGCCCCTTGGACACGGTTCAGACCTATGTCATCTGCACTAAGGACCATGCCATGGACCATTTCCCTTCACTCTCGGGGCTAAAAGAAGTTTTCAAAGAAGAATAATAAGAGACAAAACTAGTCTACCTAATGAATCAGCGTCGACAATGGTAGGCACGACCAGGTATGCCTCAAGACCTGCCCCAGTTCTTTTCTCCTCCGCAGTTTAACTATAAAAACCCTACAACAGCTTGGAAGAATCAAAACCCTTTTTCTACTTGCTTGACCCAATCGTTCCCTATACTACCCTGGCCAACACAACCCTCACTAGGGAATAATTGGCCAAGCTTTCCTTGTTCTCCTCCTTATTGGCAAAAGACTCCATACCAAGCCTAGTGGCCAGCGTCCCCTTCCCAAACCACTAATTGGCCTTAGAATTGGCAACGACCCCTGGGAATGACCAACTTACCGATAAGAGTAGGGATCCAGAATCAACCTACACTTCCAGACCCATACCCAGTTCAACACAACCCTCAGCGAAACCTACGTCCTCAATTACCATCTCAACCCAATCCTAATCCCAATAATAGATCGGTTCAGCTGATACAGATTATAGAAGATCCAAACCCTGACACTAGACTAAGGTAATGCGATGAACTAAGGTTGAGATCTGGACGTACTATATCACCAGCAGAAGTCGTGATCCCACCTCAATCCAAACCTAGGACTTCAACGGAACCTAGCCAGGAAAATATAATAGAAATAGAGGGACGGCAAGAGAAGGAAATGAGTGAAAAACGAGGTCTGAAGAGCTTAGGGTATTTCCACCTCCATTTCCTGAAAGGTTAACTCTTCCTAGACCTACATCGTCTCCAAATTTTGACATCCTAGGAGAGTTAAGAAACCTTTGTATCAAAATCCCTCTTCTCTAGGCCATACAAGACATTCCCATCTATGCAAAAACAATTAAAGAGCTATGTGGGAAAAATAAAGTAAAAAAAACAAAGGCTGCACCCACCGTTCATGTGGTAGGGATGCTTTATGACTTATTATTGGGTAAGGAACCGCCTGTAAAATATGAAGACCCAGGAAATCCCATAGTAACTGTACAGATCTCTGGACATTCCTTTCCAAACACATTGGTTGACTTAGGGGTGGCCATTAAAATCCTAACTACGAAAACCTGTGAAAATATAGGCATATAAGCGTTAGAACCAATGACTACGTCGCTGGAGCTTGCCGACCAGTGATCAGAACTGGATCAAGGACCTAACGATTAGCTCAAAATTCGAAGTTACAGAATTGGGTTGAAACAAATATGGTTGCATATGTCTCATCTTCCTAATTTCGATGCCACAAACGGTTCAAAAAACGGACTCCGTATGAATAATTTATTGCACTTTGAATGCCGAGTGGGTCTGGCAGAGCACGGAGGGGCTAGCCCTCCTCCCATGGAACCTCATCATATGACCCGTGTGGGAGCTTAATGTTAAGAGAACTTAAGGAGCCTAATCTGAGGCTTAATATTTAATTAAGCTTTAGTTAAGTGGATTTTAATATGGTGGAGATTCTAGAGGCGCTCCCAAATTTAGGTGAACTTCCACTTTTAGTGGAGTTAATTGGCAGTTGCCCCACATTTAGTGGAGGAAATTGGGGCAAAGCTGTTTTGGTCATAACTCCTTCATTATTGAACTAAATTTGAGGAAATTTTAGTCAATTTTGGGTATCTTCAACCTTCTAAATACTTTTGGATAGGTTTCAGGTCTAATGGAGGTGATCTTCAGTAACGTTTGCTTCATGGAAGAAGAAGGAGCCATTAGGGCCACCATGAGACAAATTCAGTTTGAGGCCTAACCAGGGGAGTTAGAGTCCTTTTCCAGAGTTCCAATAGTCTAAATTGGATAATTAAGATGTTTTGAATCTGATGAAATGGTTTTCAGATCCTGTAGAGAACTTTTGAAGGCCGAAAAGCTTCAGTAAATTTCCAAGGGCCATTAGTGCTAGCTTTTGCCAGCAGCGGTGTAGGGATTAGAAAGAGTTTTTTGAGACCATTTGCAGTGAACCAGTGGTCATTCTTGACTGAAAACGTCATTTTGAATATTTTTATAGAGGTTTCAGCAAGTGTTAAATACTTTTAGAGGTCTAAACTCAGCGGAGAAGTTTTCCTTGACCCTAGTGCCAGGGGGTGCCGATAGGTGATTGAGGCGAAACAGGAGCAGCCGGAGGCTATTTTTGATAAACCAAAAATATATCTTGACTATTTCAGTCATTTTTGAACCAATGGGATTGGTTTTAGAACATTTTTAGAACTTCTAGAGCTTGAAAATCTGATGTGAAGTTTTGGGCAGTCCTGGGCAAACCGTGGAGGATAGCCTATTTTGGGATTGTAGTGCTCAATTTTAGAAATTTATCAGTTGATATTTGATGTCTGATATGTATTTGATACATCAGTATTAGTTTCAGTGACATAAATATAATTCTGAGGGAGTTTGTGCCATTTGGAAGCTCAGAGTAGCTTAGTGCACCGACAGAAGGAATCATGTCAACAAGAGCCTAAAGCTATTTTTTAGAGTTTGGACAGCCAATTGAGGGATATTTATGGTATTTTCAGTCCTTTGGATCATTTTTGTATTCATTGGAATTAAGTAATTAATTTTAAAAAAAAAAACTTACCATAATCCCAAAGAGTTGATTCATGATGACAAAGCTCAAAGGAGACGTAGCCCACGAGATTTCGGGTGAACTCCTAGATTAAAATTGTTGTTGTTTTTGAATGATTATTTGCTGCATTATGCTGCTATCAGAAATGTTAAATTACAGAAAGAAAAAATGAATTTAAGACACATAAACAGTAAAAATTCATACACCACTTTCAAGTAAATAATTCCGCAAAATTGTCAAGCACAAGCTAGATCATTTTAATTAAAACTGAGTGGTAGGTTCTTGAAATACATCCAAGTTATCTAGACCATTTTCAGCTCATCTTGGTATCAGAGCATAGTTTCTTTCTTAACAGAGCACTTGGTTGCTTGATTGACATATAATTTGCTTGCTTGTATAGCTTGAAAGGACCTCAAAGTCACCCTTGGAAAATAAACCCTCTTGACGTTTTTTTGTTAAGAAGCTCTTGGAGTTTTTTTGTTGTTTGGCTACTTGAATAAGAGTTTGTCTTTATAGCCATTTGGTTAAAAAATATTTTTCATTTCTTTTGAAAATCTTTGAGAACTTTTTTGAAGTTAATTTTTTCATTGACATCATAATGACAACTTCTACAAGTGAATTTTCCTCCTTCACAAGATTCTTCGATGATGATATGAAGCGTGACTTTATTATATTGAAGGACATGGTGCAGATTTTGTTTGAGGAAAAAAGAGAAAGCACTGAACTTCGTGAACAATTGTTTGCCATGAAGGAAGTGAAGGAAGAAACTCTTCAAATATTGCATGATATGGAGAGGCAAATCCATCAAGCCCAAGAGGCTTTGACCAAGAAAATGCATGAGGAAGAGGTAATCCATTCTAACTTGTCTTCAGTTTCCTCATTAGAAAGATGTGTTGGTTCTTTAAAAAAACATACAAGGGGAATAAGGTCCAAATTAATGATTAAAATGGGCTATGAAGGCAAGGGATTAGGTAAGCATGCACAAGGCATGGTTGAACATGTTCTTCTTGAGGAACAACCCAAGAATATTGGTCTTGGTTATGTGCAATTTAATGGCGAAGACTCCAAAGCCATGAAGGCATGTGAGGCTATTTCAAAGAGAACTTTTATTCCAAGTTCTAAGCTGAAAATATGTCAAATTTGTTTCAAAGATGATTTCCATTGCTTTAAGCCTTTGTTGCAGCAAGAAGATGGAATACATGCAGCTTATGGCGAGCATGCAAGTTCAAATAGTTTTCAAGACAAGAATGGTGATGTTAGTCTACAAATGAAAGCTGTAGCCTCTACTAGTTCATCTTCTCATGAAGACAAAAAGGATGAATATTCAAAACAACATAATATGTATAAATCTTCTCATGATCAATTTGATTTTTTTTTCTGCAAAGCATGATAATTTTTCATGCTTAAATGGAAGAAAGATTTTTTGTACATATTGTGGTGGATTTAACCATGTTGTTTCAAGATGATGGATGAGGAAGAAAGCATATAGGAAGCAGATGAGGCAAAGACAACTTTAAAAGAAGTTGCATAAGTTTTGCACATTTTTCCAAAATAGGGGACATGTTGTCCCCCATTGTTGAACTTTGCATCCAACTAGTCGTCCAAAACACATGCAGCAAGAGGACAGAAATATTGGCACAAGTGGAACTATGGATTCCATTATCAATGTTAAAATGGAAGATTCACATGAAGAAGTGTTGCAGTAGAAAAAATCACCATGGATGTGGCTTGGAAAGAAGTGGATGGACTTCTTAACACAGTAAGAAATACTCCTTTGTACATATGCACATTTTGGTTGTATGCATGTATTCTGTTGAAAATTTTTATGCAAGATTGCATATAAGTGCAGTTCAGTTGAAGGAATTTCTTTGTTGTTGCAAAATTTCACCATGGAGGTGTAAAATATGAGTATGATACTCACTTATATTGTAGCAATATCTTTTAGTTCAACTCTTATAGTCACCCACATGTTTTTGGGAATATGTACTTGTTGGTACTTGAAAGGAAGAGTTGAAGGTGTACATGTGCATGGAAGTGGTATGTGTAAATAGCAAACTATAAATACGTTCATTGTACATTGATACATGCACGTGTTTTTTTCAATATGTATCATGTTGTTTATCGACTTGTGTCGATTGTGTCACACATGTTTGTCGACTTGTGTCGATTGTGTTGCACACTTTTTACAATGATTTTGTGTCAATTGTATAGCACATTTTATGACGACTTGTTGTTGATGTCACATGTTGCACGACTTTGTTGTGTAACCAGCTCCAAAAATAGAAGAAAAGAGATATCAACGCCTTAGAAATAAGCCACTTCGAGGGGGCAACCTCCAATACATTACATAAATGAACAATTCTTGGATGATACAAATGAACAAAACCTCCTTCTATACATAGGAGTCCATGGGGCCACAATATAATCCTAGTGGGCCACAATGTAATCCTAGCTGACCTGACAATAATAATGTAAGGGCACAATAATAACAATATGGGGGTTACAGGGGTACAATAATAATAAGGGGGGCTACACTAACATAATAAGGGGATATACTATTAATATAGGGACTTAACATGCCCCTCTCCTTCAAACAAGTGTTTTCCTCAATTCTTGATTATTTCTTGATGCTTCTGTATAAAATTCTCATCCTCCCATGTGAAATATTTTACAGGAAATTTCTTCCACTTGCTGAGATATTCTAAAATTGATCGTAATTTTCGAGTTCTTGTTTCTATGACTACTTCATAACTTCTTTCGATGTGATGTTGATCTTCCTGTTGTTTCATTAGATTTTGCACCAAAGTTGGGTTATCCTTTGAGAGTTGGAGAACTTGTTGTTGATGCTCGATGTGATCTTTCATTAATTTATCATCCAAATTTGCTATTATTTGATCCTTCAAACCATCCAAATTAGCCTCCATTTCTACTTTTAAACCATCGATTTCATCTTCAATTTCTCTTCGTAAGATTGAAACTTGTTGCACTTGATACCGTAATTTTGATATCTCATACTGCAACTCTTCCTCTTCATGCGTCATAGTATAGCTTTTTGAGGGATTAATGGGTATGGAGAGTATTTTGAGGCATATTAAGACTGTCAGAAATACAGTGTGTAGCCGAATCAGTGTGAAGTTCTTCAAACAAGACTTATGCAATTCGGAAAAAAACAATACACACCTTTTTTTTTGCTTTTGAGGAGCTCGATATTGAAATTGGATTATCTCTGTGATTTCGGCTCTTCAATATTTTAAATTCAGCATTGAAGTAGCCCTCTTAATTTTGTTTTGAATGCCATAGGTCTGACCTGATTTGGATTCTCCAAGACAAAGTTATGTCCAATCTCCCACAATGACTTAATTATGGACTGGTTCAGTAGAGCGAAATTGTACGACTTGCCACGTGTCACTGTTTCATCCTTCGCTTCTGAAATTGATAGCCAAGAAACTACAGTCTGTGTGATTGTGACCAATTTTTATGGAACTCCAATCCGATTCTCAAAGAAAGAGTTATTGAACTTTTCCCACAATCACCTCTTTGTGATGAAATTTAGGAGCCTGAAAAAGCACTACCTTCCACAGATCATATCTCCAAAAATATTGCGAAACAAGCTCTGAATTTTTTCGAAAAATTGCCTCAAGTTTGACACCACACCACCATATGAATTGAGATTCTAAACCTTCGTGAAAAAATTTATAGCACAAATGCCACAATGACCTGTTTAGGAGCTTGAAAAAACACCTAACTTCTTACAAATGATATCTGAAATTATTTGTGAACAAAGCTGAAATGTGAACAATTTTCTCGGGATTTCGGATTCGCACCCTAAAAATTTCAGCTTCTGAAACTTCGTAGAAAAAAAGTTATAGCGAAAATGCCACGATGACCTGTTTGGAGCAGCGAAACCCTAGAATCCAAACCTTTGATACCAAATGTTGTGTAACCAGCTCCAAAAAGAGAAGAAAAGAGATATAAACGCCTTAGAAATGAGCCACTTCGAGGGGGAAACCTCCAATACATTACATAAATGAACAGTTCTTGGATGATACAAATGAACAAAACCTCCTTCTATATATAGGAGTCCATGGGGCCACAATATAATCCTAGTGGGGCCACAATGTAATCCTAGCCGACCTAACAATAATAATGTAAGGGCACAATAATAACAATATGGGGGTTACAGGGGTACAATAATAACAATAAGGGGAGCTACACTAACATAATAAGGGGCTACACTATTAATATAGGGACTTAACAGACTTATGTTTGAGCCACCTTGGATCATTGATCAAGGCAGCGATGTATAGTTTACTTCTGCAAATTTCTCGACAGAAATTTGTCGAGTAAGTGCAAGAAAGACAACTCTTGACAGGAGGACAAGTGAATTGTGTAAAGGACGTGTGATTTACTTTCTAGTTGTGGTTCAAAGTCACTAGCCATTCAAGGCAAGCGTTTGGAGGTTGAAGAGAAGAGGGTGTTGTACTCTCATTTACTATACAAATCAATATATCAGTCTTTTGGGGTCCAAAAGATTCTCATTTGGGAGGTGTGATCAGAACTGGATCAAGGACCTAAGGATTAGCTTAAAATTTAGAGTTATAGGATTAGGTTGAAACCAAGATGGTTGCATAGGTCTCATATTCCTTATTCTGACACCACAAACGGTTCAAAAAATGGACACCGTATGAAGAAGTTATTGCACTTTAAATGTCAAGTGGGTCCGACAGAGCACGGAGGGGCTAGCCCTCCTCCCATGGAACCTCATCATATGACCAGTGTGGGAGATTAATGTTAAGAGCACTTAAGGAGTCTAATCTCAAGGTTTATTTAAGTGGAGTTTAATATGGCGGAGATTCTGGAGGCGCTCCCAAATTTAGGTGGACTTCCACCTTTAGTGGAGATAACTAGCAGTTGCCCCGCATTTAGCAGAGGAAATTGGGGCAAAGTTGTTTTGGTAATAACTCTCTCATTATTGAACCAAATTGGAGGAAATTTTGGTCAATTTTGGGTCTCTTTGACCTTCTGAAGACTTTGGGATAGTTTTCAGGTCGAATGGAGGTGATCTTCCATAGATTTTTCTTCACGGAAGAAGAAGGAGCTATCAGGGCCACCATGAGACAAATTCGGTTTGGGCCTAACCAGGGGAGTTAGAGTCCTTTTCTAAAGTTCCAATAGTCTAAATTGGATAATTAATATGTTTTGAATCTGATTAAATGGTTTTTATAGCCTGTAGAGAACTTTTGAAGGCCGAAAAGCTTCAGTAAATTTCCAGGGGCCATTAGTACCATCTTTTGCCAGCAGCAGTGCAGGGCTTAGAAAGAGCTGTTTGAGGCCATTTGTAGTGAACCAGTGGTCATTATAGACTAAAAAAATCATTAAAAATCCTTTTACAGAGGCTTCAACAAGTTTTAAATATTTTTAGAGGTTGAAAACTCAGCAGAGAAGTTTTTCTTGACCCTAGTGCCAAGGGGTGCCGATAGGTGATTGAGGCGAAACCGGAGCAGCCGGAGGCTATTTTTGATGAAAAAAAAACTCTCTATTGACTATTTCAGTAATTTTGGAACAAATTTAAGTGGTTTCAGAACATTTTGAGAAATTATAGAGCTCAAAAAGCTGATGTGAAGTTTTGGGTTGCCCTGGGCAAACTGTTGAGGGTAGCCTATTTTGGGATTGCAGTGCTAAATTTGAGCAATTTATCAGTTGATATTTGATGTATGATGTGTATTGGATAGATAAGTAGTGGTTTCAGTGACAGAAAAATAATTCTAAGGGATTTTGTGCCATTTGGAGGCTCAGAGTAGCTTAGTGCACCGACAGAAGGAATCGTGTCAACAGGAGCCTAAAGATGTTTTTCAGAGTTTGGATAGCCAATTGAGGGATATTTATGGTATTTTCAGTCCTTTGGATCATTTTTGTATTCATTGGAATTAATTATTTACTTTGTAAAAAAAATTTACCATAATCTCAAAGAGTTGATTCATGATGACAAAGCTCAAAGGAGACGTAGCCCACGAGATTTCGGGTGAACTCCTAGATTAATATTGCTTTTGTGTTTGAGTGATTGTTTGTTGCATTATGTTTCTTTCATACATGTTAAATTACAGAAATAAAAAATGAAGTTAAGACACATAAACAGTAAAAATTCATACACCACCTTCAAGTAAATAATTCCGCAAAATTGTCAAGCATAAGCTAGATCATTTTAATTAAAACTGAGTGGTAGGTTCTTCAAATACATACAAGTTATCCAGACCATTTTCAGATCAACTTGTCTATCATCATACTAGAAGGAATAGTGTAGGACATCCTGGTCTCAGTAGACTCATGGGAATATCCAGTCGATTTCCTAGTTATTAACCCAAAGAACAAGATGGACGGGAACCCATTGATTTTGGGGTGACCTTGGCTAGTAACAGTCGATCCTTACATAGGCTTCCGAACAGGAAGCATGACCATCACTAGAGAAGATTCCATAAAAAACATCATTATTTATCCACCTGCCAAACCTAGCTAACCCACGATAAAAATTCACAAACATCCATATGCATATTGGGAGCAAAACATCCGTCCACCTCTGACATTAGTAGAAGCTCTCGAATTTAAAAATCAAACCAAAGACGATGTAATCAATAATTTTATGAACCGGCCACCCAAGTCTGAGAAACTAAAATGCCAAATGTTGAAAAAATTCCTTGAAGATGGAGTTCAAGAGGACCCCTTGACAAACCTTGAAGATCAATATATTCCCACAACCACCGTGCATAACAGCACACCCATTGAGATTGAGCCAGGGAAGATCCTAAACATCAATGGCAATTTGGATAGCAACAAAAAACAAAGGCTCATAAAATTTTTGTAGAAGCATAAAGGGGAATTTGCTTGGGACTACCCAGACATGAAGGGTTTAGATCCCCAGCTTTTCACCCACCACATTTATATAGATAAGGAAGTTCGACCCATTAGAAAACCTCAGCGAAGGATGAACCCACACTTAAAGGATGTTGTAAAAAACGAGCTACAAAAACTGTTGGATGTAAAGTTCATCTATCCTATTTCAGATAGAAAATGGGTATCACCTCTGGTAGTCGTCCCTAAAAAGAATGGGAAATGGAGAATCTTTGTGGATTACAGAGAGCTGAATAAAGCAACATAGAAAGACCACTTCCCCCTCCCTTTCATTGACCAAGTCCTTGACACATTGGCAAGGAAACGGTTCTTCTCCTTTATTGATGGGTTCAGTGGTTACAATCAAATCCAAATAGCCTCTGAAGACCAGGATAAGACAACCTTTACCTGCCCATGGGGTACTTTTTCTTATAGAATCATACCATTTGGGCTATGTAACGCCCCAGCAACATTTCAAAGAGCCATAATCAGCAATTTTTCTAACTTAATAAATGAGGGGATTGAAATCTATATGGATTACTTCACACCATATGGTGAGGACTCTGATAAATCTTTAGAAATGTTAGAAAATGTGTTGGAGCGATGTATTGCTACTAGATTATGTTTAAGCAATGAAAAGTGTCACATGATGATGATCGAAGGAGTGATCCTAGGTCACTACATCTCTACAGCTGGAATACAGGTAGATCCAGCAAAAATAGAAGTATTAGCCACACCTTGTACACAAATAGAGGTATGCAATTTTTTGGGATATGTAGGATATTATCGCAGATTTATAAAAAAATATTCACCAATAACTGCACCTTTGTATGCATTGACTAGAAATGTTGAATTCCACTGGACTGATAAATGTGACAATGCTTTTACAACTTTAAATATATTGGTCTCAACAGCACCAATTCTACGAGGGCCCAACTGGAAAGTGCCTTTTCACATCTCTTCAGATGCATCTGACACAACAATAGGGGCAGTGCTTAGCCAAGAAGAAGACAAAAAGCCTTATTCTATTTATTATATTAGTAAAAACCTCACTCTTGCCGATTTAAATTATATAGTGTCAGAGAAGGAGTTCTTGGCTGTCATTTATGGTATTTATAAATTTAGACATTATATAACTGGCTGTTAAGTACTCATGTATATTGATCACTCTGCCATTAAATATTTAGCTAATAAACCAATCACGAATGAGAGAATAACTCGTTGGTTGCTGCTGCTACAGGAATTTGATATAACTATAAAGGATCGTCCAGGAAAAGAAAACATGGTTGCAGACTTCCTGTCCAGGGCTCCAAAGACAGATGATATGCTAGCAGTTGATGACCATTTTCCTGACGAACATCTGTTTGTGGTAGTGGTAAAAATGCCATGGTATGTAGATGTGGAGAATTACTTGGCAGTAGGAAAGTTGCCCAGACACTTAACATCAAGAGAATGGAAACTAATTGTACAATGCAGCGCAGTGTTCTCCTCAGTCGGTGGATACCTCTTCCATACGGGGGCCGATATGCACATATGCAAATGCATCAGGGAGGACGAAATCTATGACATCCTATAGGCCTGTCACGATGAGCCTTGTGGTGGAAATTTCTCAGATCGCAGAATAGGGCACAAAGTGTTACAATTAGGCTACTATTGGCCTATGATTTTTAAAGACGCAAAAAATATTTCCAAGCCTATGATAGCTTCCAAAGAATGGGCCGCCCAGGCCAAGCAGATGAAATGCCACTATAGCCATAACTGGTGATAGAACCATTAGAGCGATGGGCACTAGATTTCGTTGGGCCATTCAACCCTTGTCAAACTAGAAAACCTACATATTGGTTGCCACTGATTACGTAGAAAATTGGGTAGAAGCAGTGGCCTTATCAAGAGCCGCAGAGGAATCTGTGATTAATTTCCTTTCTGAGTTGTTTGTATGATATGGTTTGTCACGAGAAGTGATAACCGATGGGGGGGCACAGTTTGTACGTAATAAAATTACATGCACCCTAAAAAATCATCATATCATCCATAGAGTTACATCTCCTTACCACCCATAGAAAAACAGGCAGGTGGAAAGCACCAACAAAATTCTTGAGGCAATTCTTACCAAAACTGTATCAGCACATCACCGGGACTGGGCCACTAGATTACCAGAAGCCTTATGAACCTATCGCACAACCTGGCGGAACACCACTGGATACTCCCCATATCATCTAGTATTTGGGAGAGAGCCTATTTTCCCTATTTAGTTCAAAATCAAGACTTTAAGAACATCCCAGGAGGTAGGGTTGGACTTAACAGAAGCCCAAGTTAAAAGACTCCAACAAATAAATGAGTTAGACGAAATACGGCTACTAGCTCTATAGTGAATAGTGATCGTCCAACAGTAGCAAGCTAAGTGGAAAGATAACCTCATTAAGAAGAATATGTTTCAAAGAGGAGATTGGGGACTCCTCTATGACTCCATATTCCAAGATTTTCTAGGAAAATTTCAAACAAGGTGGCTTGGTCCATATAAAATTCAATAAGTACACAATAATGGTACACTCACCTTGACCACCATAGATGGGTCTAGTTCTACATTTTGAGTAAATGGGCACAGAGTGCACCTGTATCACAAACAACTCACAAAGGAATATTTTTGCCAGCAGGTACGAAATGATCCTACCATCCAAGTTGTGGCTGGAGGGGGTGATAACCCCATAACCTCAAGTACATGAGAGTCTGCTACCATCATTTGTAAATAATCTATATAATTTCTTTACAATTCCTAGTTCCTATTTTTTTATACATTCCTCATGCCCGAAAATGTATTCTCTCTCTCTTTCATTTTTCTTTTGATGTTCAAACTCTTTGAACAATTGTTGTTCAATATAATTGAACATTTATTGTTCAATCAGATTGAACAACCATGTCTTTGCGTTTTTATTATTGTTGTTCAAACTCTTTGAATGGCTGCTATTCAATCTAATTGAACAGTTATTGTTCAATTGGATTGAACAGTAGTGTCTTTGCATTTTCATTATTGTTGTTCAATCAGATTGAATAGCTGCATTTTTACGTTTTTATTATTTTGTTGTTCAAACCCTTTGAACGGTTATTGTTCAATCTAATTGAATAGCTATTGTTCAATTGGATTGAACATCCATGTCTTTTCATTTTATTATTTTGTTGTTCAAACTCTTTGAACGGCTATTGTTCAACCTAATTGAACAACTGATGTTCAATCGGATTGAAAAACTGTGTCTTTGTGTTTTTATTATTTTTCTGTTCAAACTCTTTAAACAGTTGTTGTTCAATCTAATTGAACAGTTGTTGATCAATCGGATTGAACAATTGTGTTTTTTCGTTTTATTATTTTTTTGTTCAAACTCTTTGAACTGCTTCTATTCAATCTAATTGAACAGCTGATGTTCAATTGGATTGAACAACCATGTCTTTGTGTTTTTATTAATGTTGTTCAAACTCTTTGGACGGTTGTTGTTCAATCTAATTAAACAGCTGATGTTCAATCGGATTGAACAGTCGTTTCTTTTCATTTTCATTATTGTTGTTCAATTGGATTGAACAACCGTTTTTTTGCATTTTATTATTTTTCTATTCAAACTCTTTGAATGGCTGCTATTCAATATATTTGAATAGGTGTTGTTCAATCGAATTGAACAGGTGTTGTTCAATCGAATTGAACAACTTTGTCTTTGTGTTTTTATTATTTTACTGTTAAAACTCCTTCAATGACTGTTGTTCAATCTAATTGAACAGCTGCTATTCAATCAACCCTATTTCCTTTTTTTTCGATATTCCCCTTCATCCACACCTTAGCTATGAAAGGCATCTCACAGGAGGAAGTGGCAGTGGAAGAAGGGAGGGAAGTAGTAAAATTTACCAATATGATGATTCTTTGACACTATAATCTTTAAACCAGAAGCTGACGGTGCACATATATGAAATGAAAGGCTAAGAAATTCCTAGCTCAATTACGTTATCATACAATACATGAGGTTATGATGGTACATCTTTCTACACTTTCAAGTAGTATTTCCTCCAATATGAAGGAATGGGAATAAGGGACATTAATTGTATTGGCATTCTTTTTCTTCTCTCACCATCCATAACTCTTAAGGAGTTAATGAGCCTTCCTTCATGTATAAAGAAAACTATTATGTTTTCATGCAGATTTTTAAGAAGGAATAAGGGGTCTCATCACGAGATAGCTTACCATGATCATAAGCGTTTAACAAGTGACATGCCCACAATGGCCACCATACCAGGGTAATGATCTTCTCATCTACTTAAAGGACAGGAGGTCTCATCACAAGCCGGCCTGATCAATTTGTTGCAATCCTAGTGAATGGCACTGTGACTATATGGCCATCACACCAACACAGTGACCTCCTTATAAATCGAAATGCTTATGTTTCAAACTATGCTTACATGAAAATTTTCAAAAGAGGATAGGGGTTCTCATTACGAGCCAACCTACCATGTTCATAAGAGCCTAGCAAGTGACATGCCCGCAATGGACACCACACCAGGGTAATGACCTTCTCAACTACTTGAAGGATAGGAGGTCTCACCACGAGCTGGCCTGATCACTTTTCTACAGCTTTGGTGAGTGGCACTATGGTTATCTGGCTATCATACCAGCATGGTGATCTCTTCAAAAAATTGGCATAAAAATTATTTTAACATAAGGATCCTAGCTCATTTTTCGGGTTAAAATAGCAACCCTGTCGAGGCAATGAACACCTACTAGCAGCAGTGGCTCTGCTTATGGTATGAGAGTATGTTTTATTAATATCCAAATAATCTTATCCTTCTATACCATTCTTCTTCCATAAGCCACTACTCGAGTTAGTGATGATTCTAATCTACCACATAAATAACAATAAGAGAGATATGCTTACATTTTTGAACCTCAGGATGACAGTGCCAATCATTACCCATCTCATTCTTGCTTCCGTCACACTTATCATTAAATAAGGACATCATATCATAATAATAGTTATATTATTCTCTCTCACTCTCTGGTCACTTCCACACAAGATGCATTCATGTCAAAACTCCAAAATCCAACCTTTACACTGCGTATGCTCATAATTACTCAATCACTCCTCAGCCCCTGAAACTTTGAAAGCCATGACCTCCTCTCTCATGTACAAACCATGATTATCGAATCCTGACATTCCTCATTCGCATTCATGACTGGCGAGACCCCTCTTGTATTTGAGTACGTGGGTGCCCTTACTTCGACGGAGGGGCTGTAATTAGTCATAAATTGGCAAGCATGTGAAAATTCTGCACAAATCCCGTTAGATATATCGATAAGACCAGAAGAGCATCGAAATTAAGGCATGAAGTTACCTGCATGGGACTGAAATTTCTCTTTCTCTTTCATACAACATTCATTTGAAACAACAGTGTTGAGAGATAATACAATCAGAAAAAAAATGTAGGGAAACATACCAACCATGGAAGGAAATTATCTTTGGAACGAACCTTCGAACTTCTCGATTTCAGATGCAGCCATCGCTACCCTCTAGCAAGCTGGTTGGCTGGCATATGTACACTGATTACAGGGATTTGATACAGAAATAGCAATTGAGTTTCTGCAAAACCTGCAAGAGGGGAAGACCAGAATCAAGGGAAGAGTTATACCAGTCACAGAGGAGAGTATTGATGAAGTCTCTGGAATACTAGTGGAAGGAAGGATATGGACAGAGAAACATATCCTCTTGCGAGAGGCAGTGGCAGCATATCAGGATCCGAAAGAGCCATTAGAACGAAAATAAAAAGGGATTAACCCTACCTCTCTACACCAACCATGGAAAGAACTGACGAAATTCATTCAAAGATTCATTACATGTGACGGATGCCAAGACATGGTAAAACCTCTTCAACTTAAACTTTTAGATGTACTTAAGCAAAATATTTCAGTTAATCTGCATGCCTTCTTAAATTCCATATTGCATGACATTGTTGTTCAAATAAGAAGAGCTAAAAACCCCCAAGCAGTTGTCAATCACCATAGAATAATCAAACTAATCACCATACATGTGTTGGACAAGAAGTAGATAGCCTGGGACAATTTTGTTAACCCTGCCATGTAGATACAGAGGAAAACCCTAGCGAAACCGAAATTGAGCTTCCCAGGGTAAAAATACCTAGAAGAAAAAGGACCTGCACTGCAATCTCATAACCAAGAAGGGAAAAGTGATCCAAAACACTTAAGGGAACCTTAGACTTCATAGACAAGACAGGTCCATCCCACTCACTACCTTCAAGCCCTCAAAATGTTCCCTTGCAGGACTACGAGGAAGAGATGGCTCGAGTCCTGGAACAAATGAGGGCAGGCCATGAATCAAGAAGCCTATCAAAAGCCAAAGAGCAAGAGGAAGCTATAGAAAAGTCTGCCACTGCCAGCAGTTCTGGCCATACTGAGGTGCTACGCTACTAAGAGGAATCACATGCCTTTGGGGCTCAGTCCCCTCTCAAGAAATATGAGATAAATACTGTAGGGCAGATGGGGGGAGAGTAGAATCAGAAAATCAGTCAGGAGACACTATCCCTTTGGAGAAAAACAAAAGCATGGAAACAGTTCCTTTGACACCTAAAGGTAGCATTGTCCTTCTCAGTCAGGACCTTAATGTAGAAGTAAATTTAGAATCCCATGTAGAAAACACCACCGCAGGCCACCCTGAGGTTGGCAGCACCGTCCCTAAAAAAGAGAATGTTGCTTCTCCACCACCTGTTGAAATCAGGACAAGTGAGAGCACAACTAAAAATAAGATTAAGAAATTGAGCAAGACCTGCAAAATATTGAAGAAAATGGTGAAGCACTTAAGGAAACACTTGAAGGAGGAAAATAAGACCTGGAAGCCTAAGAAGGAATTAACCACAGCTAAAACCCAAACTAAACCAAGCCCTAATCTGTTAGACACTACTGAGGCTAGAATATAGACTGACCCAGTAGATACTATCGAGGCTGGGATTCAGACTGACTTAGCGAGCACCATTGAAATTGAGGTACAAACAGACACAGTGGACACTCTTGAAGCCTCTGTTCAAACCAGGTAAGAATTCACCAATGAAAAGGGTACCCAAATGGACAAAACCTCTGCCTATGGCCCTCTAGTTGAAAGAGTCACCAATCAAAAATGGTATAACGAGTTAATTAGAACATAGCATGAGTTGGCTCAGTGCAAAAAGGAGGTAGTACCAGTACAACAATATCAGGCACTACTAAATAAATTCACAAACCTTTCCACTACGGAAGATGAAACATTTTCCCAGCTCAGAGAGGAGCAGGAAAAGGTAAAAAGGGCACAAGAATAGGTGGAGCAGCCCAAGAAACAAATCACTATGATTTGTTCCTTGTATTATGATGCACTAACATGTAGGGCACCAGCCACCAACTACACCCTGTTCTTAACTGAACGATATTTTCCGTTGAAAATCAAGGCCGTTAGGGAAGGGAAGTGCACAACTTTCAAAACCATAGAAGAGTTCATCCACTGATGCAATGAGAAAGATTAATAGTTCCAGTGCCTTTTATGTGAACTCTACATGCATAATTTCTTTCTATAAGAGGACACAGACAGCAATCCTAGTCCCTTTATAGGGGATGTTCAATTTCAAGCCTTCCTCTCTGTTTGAGCTCAACCTAGTGTTCCTAAATTGAGTTCATTAATTTTCAACCAGGGTTAGTAAACTGCTGAAGTGTGGTGCACTATATGTGCCTAGGTATTTGTTTCTCACTACGTTGTGTTTAGTGTTTTTATGATGTTTTTGGTTTTATGGTTTTATGTTGAAAAAGGAAAGAACTAAGTGCTGGTGAAAAGAAGCTATTGGTTGTGTTAAAACAGAACAAAGCCTAAACTATGGATGGAAAAAAACAAGTGCAAAGTTTGATAATGACTTCAGTGCAATAAAATAAATCACAACATGAACTTAAACTTATCCAATTCATTCATTAAAGATGTGTTGGAGGAGCTTGAGAAATGGACAAGTTAAGTATAAATGAATTTCTTCTAATTAAACAATCCAACAATCAACTTACAATGTTACAACATCTCATCCATGATTAAAGGTTTATTGGAATATATTTGGAAAAGAAAATTTGTAGCACAATAAGATTTCTACTCTAAACTAGCTTCTAATTTTGTTCTACAACTCAATTTAACACCACTAGGCCTCACTCAAAAGTTATAGATTTCCTTTTTAGAATAGTCTTTGAGAAAAGGCTTGTTTGTGAAATGGTAAAAAGGTTGCAAAATACTCCAGGCCTTAGACTGATACTAGCTTCTGTCCAGATGATTATGTATTAATATGAATTTGGAACAAAAGAAGTTTTGTAAATAATGAAGACCGTGGTATTTAAATTTAACAACTAATACAATTTAAAATGCAATGGATAGCAACTAAACTGGAATGTTAATACAGTCAGCTAAGACTAAACTAGAGTGCTACTAGTCTACTTGGAGTACAGTGAACAGTGTTAAACTAAAATGCCATTATCAAGCTGAAATGTAGTGACAGAGATGAACTAAAAGCATTCTACCTCTGTAGTGTTGTAACTAAATTAACATGCAACTAACCTAAAGAATTCTACAACCCATCTCGTTCAATATAAATGATATTTTGGAAGATTTTGTGAAAACAAGTATGGCTGTATTATTCAATGCAATTGAACATAAACATAAAACTGAAAGAAAATACAACTAGAATCTAACACATCACAGCTGTTTCTTATTCTTTTTTAATGATGTTTTGGAAGAGTTTGTAAGAGTAAGACCGGCTGTGACACTTAGTGTAAACAAGCAACTAAAACCTACAATACCACAGCTATGCCTTATTCATCGTGATGATATTTTGGAAGAGTTTATTAGAGTAAGTCTAATTGTGATAATTAACGAAAGGAAATGCAACTAAAACCTACAATACCACAGCTATGCCTTATTCATCGTAATGATATTTTGGAGGAGTTTATTGGAGTAAGTCTAGCTGTGATAATTAATGTAAACAAGTATGAACATAAACTTCAAAAACTTGCCTAAGCTAGAAATGAAAACGAGACTAAAATACTTATCTAAACCGTATAAACAAGGCTGCTAAGGAGGCAGGGGTCCTCTACCACCAGAGTAGCACGAAATATACTTCAATATTGATTCAATGCTTTCAAGGAGATGATGCTTCTTTCATTAAAGAGAAATTACTTCAAAACAGAGTGTTTTCAGACTTTCGGAATCTAGCAATCAACCATAAAATATAACCTTGTCCCTCGGTTTCCCAAGCATATTTATAACAAAATTACATAACTGTATCTGAGATAACATAGGAATAATTTTCTTTCCTAATTATAATCGAACTAGAACTCTGAAGGTGGTCTCGTAATATGATTAAGGACATCTGGACTGTCCTTATCTTGTTAGGAGTCTACCTCCTAATTTGAGTTCCCACGTGCATAACCGCCTACAGGATTCCGTTAAAACTTCGTGGAGAGCAAAAAATGATAATGAGATGATGTGGAATACGACCATATGTGCTTTTATCTGAGATGATACCTAGAACCTGTGTTGAGATGAAGCCGGCTGCAGAATTGGAAACTAGCTACAGAATGTCTACATTCTGTAGCTAGATTTAGTTGAAAAAGTACTACAATGACAAAATCATAAAAACATAGCAAGTTAGTCATGATATTCATTCTCAAAGAAATTTTAACTAATTCTATTGATCATTTGAGCCTGAGATTAACAATGGACAAAACAAATGGAGTGGAATGTGGTGGAAGAAAGAACATTCTTGGAGCTCAACATACCCCCACTGCTAGATTCTTTCATGTCCTCATGCAATTATTCCATGAACTCTGAGACCTCTGCAAGAACATCCAACCCTCTTCTTCTGCTTTGCCTGGTATCTAAAGGCCTTCTAGGCTTCCTGATGACTAACTTGAACCTTAAATTGGTAAGTGCCTTGATTAACTTTTTGTTTCTCTTTTTCAATTTTTCATTGGCCTTTTCCATTTTGTCCATTTGTAAAGACAGGGTTGAATTCATATTGGTTTTTAGTTTAACTCGCTCCTTCAAAATATCATTTTCAATCCTGATATTCCTATTAAGTACTTCTAGCTCGTACTTATCTCTTCTTAGCACATCTATTTTGGACTCTGGTGGACTAGGGGTTCTGTCTCTACTTTCTGAAGCTCTTCTCTCCAATGACTCAACACAGTTGTAAATTTCTTGCTGTGCAGGGTCTATTTCAGGATTTTCTTCATCAAAATCCTGCTCAGTAGGTGTTTCTTTGTCTTCTATGTTTATAACTCTAGTTTGTTTAACTTTTTTTTTCTTTAGTATCCCCCTAAGTCTGTGGCTCCTTCTCGGTTGAGATGGCCCTTCTCCTTTTTCTCTGGCAAATTTTCTTATGATCCTCTCTTTCTTAAGCTGCTTCTTAATCTGAACTAATTTTTCAGAAATCATTTCTTCACTGCTTTCTTGCATTGTTTTACCAGTTTCAGTTTTGGAGTATTTCCATTTTCTGCTTCTTTTGTAGGTTTGTCTTCAGGTGGAGGTTCCTTTGGTTCCTCAAAGTGATTTCTCACCAAGAAGTCATCCCAAGTATCTCCCATTTTTGCTAAATGATGTTCAATTAAAATCTTGACTAAACCATGGTGGTATAAGGTTGTTTCCAGAAATTGAATTCTCTTTTGAACACTTGAAGCCATTTTCTTTAAACTATGAATCAAGAAAAAGGGCAAGTTGAGTTCTTCTTCTAGAAAATGCATTATCAACCTAATATGGTAAACATAGAAAGTACGATATCTACCTTCACAAGTGATGAATTTTTGCAGGATAAGCAACATGTTCCTCCATTTGTTCTTTAATGTAGAGCTCAGGATACCCTTTTTAAAAACGGTGACATCCATACCTGGTAACATGAGTATTTGCTTCCATGCTTTGTTATGAAATTCTTTGTTCTTAAACCACCTTTCTCCTTGTCTAGGAAATCCTGTTTCTTCTACAATAAAATCCTCTGTGACAATGAATTTAATATCTCCAACTTCAACCTCGGCTCCATTAAAGGATCTTGCAAAAGTTTTAGTAACCTCTTTGTGGAAGCCACTGAATTTTTCAAGGAATTGCAACCATCCTGCTTGTTGTAAGATTTCTATGATTTGGGGATAACCTTCCAAGTACTTAGTGCCAACTGGTTCAGTTCTCACTATGAGGCTCATAACTCTTCTTCAATCCTCAATTCAATAGTCTTCTGCTCATGGTGAGAATGGCTGTTAACAAGTTGTTTTTGCTCCACAAATGTTTCCTCTGTTCACGGTGACAATGGTTGTTACAAAGATGCCTCTGTCTCACAGACCGAAATGGTTAAAAGTTGGCTACGGGAAAGAGTGATATGGAGTGGTTACGGAATGAATATAATGAGGTGAGGATGATGTATATGAGTTGAAATATATCACAGAAGGAAAATACCGCGGAGATATTTTGTAACGAATTCAAAATCATCATTAAATGCTTAGTGACGTGACTAATCCAATCACTTCAGCACTTTAACTATTTATATTTTTAAATGATGATCGGATATGGGTTTTGAAATGGCGGAATAGAAGGAGTTTTATCCAAAGTTTTTGCGGGAGGTTTGTTAGGCATGATCAACAAAATTAATTAAAACAACTTTTTGAATAATATATAATTGAACTATGCTAAAATGTTTCATGATATGTCACCATAATAATTTCATACCTTTGCCTTTGCTTTGATTTTCTTGTGATCTTCATATGCTTTGTTCTCCCCTGAAAATCATTACTTTTTGAGTCTTCATAACTCCATTGAATTTTCTTGTTCTTGGATATGCAGAATCATTTTGTTGCAAATCAAATGATTACTAGATAGTGATTTCAAGCTCTCTAGCTGCAGAATGTCTGTCTGGCTGCAGAATGTCCGACTGGCTGCAGAATGTCTGATTGATTGTAGAATGTACCTATAAAATACTTGAAACATGAAATGGAATGGTTTGGAGCATGAATGGAATGTTGTATGGAATGAGTGAAGATGGATAATAAAATATGGTGTAATGGAATATGAATGAAGTGAGTAATGGAGTGGAATGGATCACATCTTATGAAATGGAGTGAAGTATGAGAAGTGGCTTGCAATTCATGATATGTATTATTCAATTGCAGAAAAGCATCAGACTTTAAAAATCTGGAATGGAAATGAGGCTGGAATGGAAATGAGGTGGACCATGGGGTGAAATGAATGAAGTGTGGATGAATGAATGAAATGGAATATGGATGAATGAATGAAATGGAAAAATGAGATGGACCATAAGTGAAATGGATCTGCACTTATGATTTTATAAAAACTGCTTGCAAAGAGAAAAACAAACTTTGAAAAGATAAAGTGTCAGAAAGATTCTGATTTTCACTCCACCTTTTCTGTATAAACATGCCAATCAGTGATTGGTTTTCATGTTTATACTTTATTTATTTATTTATTTTTTCAATATATCTGACTTCAGAAAATTCAATTAAGTTGATGAAGAAGAAATATTCTTCTTCATTAACTTCACATCACTGTTTTCCTGGAACTTCTTGACAAATTCTTCTCTTGAGAGTGGTTAGTGATACAGCTTCAATCTATGAC
Source organism: Pinus albicaulis (assembly GCA_034641835.2). Taxonomy (NCBI): domain Eukaryota; kingdom Viridiplantae; phylum Streptophyta; class Pinopsida; order Pinales; family Pinaceae; genus Pinus; species Pinus albicaulis. The sequence continues at coordinate 200,017,223 of CM076571.1, read as the reverse complement.
CATTCACAAGAAAAGTAACCTCTTCTTCATCTATTGTCCTAATTTTTATTGCTCCATTGTCAAAAAGTCTCACAATTTCATATGGCCCAAGCCAATGTGTTTGAAATTTACCTTGAAAATCCTTGAACTTTGAATCAAACAAGAAAGCCCAGTCACCTTCCTTGAACTTCTTTTCCTTGATGTACTTGTCATGCCATCTAGTCCTTTTCTGTTGGACTAGACTTTTTTTCTAAACTGCATCTTGTTTGATCTCATCCAATTCATTAATCTGCTCCAATCTGTGCTTTTGTGCCTCTGATAGATCAAGTCCTAGCTGAACTGCCATTTTGAAAGTTTGAATCTAGAACTCTATGGGAAACAAAACTTGCTTTCCATAAACAAGTTCATAAGGAGTATGGCCTGTTGTGCTTCTCCATGTAGTTCTATAGGCCCACAAGGCTTCAATAAGCCTATCTACCCAATCTCTTCTACGTAAATGAACAGTATTTGTTAGGATCCCTTCAATGACCTTATTAGTAGATTCCACTTGACCATTTGCTTGTGGATGATAAAAAGTAGATTTTACGTATCTGATTCTGTACCTCTCCATAATTTGTTCCACTAGCCTTGATGTGAATTGAGTTTCTTAATCTGTAACAATTTCCCTTGGGACACCAAAACGAGTAAAAATATCCTCAAAAAGAAAATTAACTACAGATGCTTCAGTAGAAAAAAGTAATGGCTTGGCCTCTACCCATTTGGTAACATAATCAGTGAAAACTAATATATATCTCTTTTGTCTTGATGGAGGACTAATAGGTCCTACAAAATCCAGAGCCCATTTTTCAAAAGGTTCAATATGTACCTGAGGCTGCAATGGCATCTCACCTAAAGGAGAAGGTTTCCCTACCCTTTGGCAACTGTCACACCTTTTGACATACTCTTTAGCATCTTTGAAAAGGGATGGCCAATAATATCCTAAATGAAGGACCTTATAAGCTGTCCTCTTATCAGCAAAGTGTCTGCCACAAGGTTCATCATGACATGCTTTGAGAATCTCAGGCATCTCATCTTCCCGAACACATCTCCTAATGATAAAATCTGGACCTGTCCTGTACAACTCATTAGAAACCCATGAATATTTTGCACTGTCATAAATGATTTTTCTTTTCTCTCTTGCATTCATTATTGAAGGAAATTTCCCTAAAACTAAATAATTAGCAATGTCAGCAAACCAAGGAGTCTGAGTAGAAATTGCAAAAATATATTCATCGGGAAATTGATCTTCAACTGGGGTATTGTCTTGGATGTTTTGGAGTCTAGATAGGAAATCAGCTACTGTGTTTTGTTTTCCAGGCCTATCTAGAATGGTAATGTTGAATTCTTGTAAAATAAATAACCATCTTATGACTCTGCCATTAGTGATTGATTTATTCATTAGATATCTAATTGCAGAATGATCTGTGTGAACAAAAGTTTCATAGCCTGTTATATAGTGTCTGAATTTGTTTATGGCATGAACAACAACTAAAAACTCTTTTTCAGTTACCGTATAGTTTAACTCTGCAGGAGTCAAATTTTTACTGGTATAGTAGATGGCATAAGGAATCAGGTCTTTTTGTCCCAATACTGCTCCTAGAGCTGTATCTGAGGCATCTGTTGAAATATGAAAAAGTAACTTCCAGTTAGGTCCCCTTAAAATAGGTGCTTCAGAAATTTTTGTTTTCAGGGTCTCAAAGGCTAACTGGCAATCAGAATTCCATTTGAATTCACAGTCTTTGGTAAGTAATTTGAAGAGTGGAGATGCTATCTTAGTGAATTTTTCTATAAATCTTCGATAATATCCTGTAAATCCAAGAAAACTCCTAACATATTTTTGACAACTTGGAATAGATAAGTTAGAGATGACTTCAACTTTTGACTCATCAACTCTAATCCCATCCCCTAAAATGTGATGTCCTAAAACAATTCCTTCAGTAAACATCATAAAACACTTCTCATGACTAAGTGAAAGATTTTATTCTTTAAATATTTTTAAGACTTTTTCCAAGTTTACTAAGGCTTCTTCAAATGTGTTTCCATAAACTGTGAAATCATCCATATATACCTCTACAGAATCATGTATTAGATCTGAAAAAATTCCTAATACTGCCCTTTGAAATGTTGCAGGTGCATTGCATAATCCAAATGGCAATACTCGGTAAGCATAGGTACCCCAAGGACAGGTAAATGTGGTTTTGTCTTGATCCTCAAGTGCTACTTGAATTTGATTGTAACCACTAAACCCATCTAGAAATGAGAAGTACTTTTTTCCAGCTAATGTATCTAACACTTGATCTATGAAAGGTAAGGGAAAATAGTCTTTAAGAGTAGCTTTGTTTAATTCTCGGTAGTCAATACATACCCTCCATTTACCATTTTTCTTTGGCACAATTACCAAAGGAGAAACCCACTGACTATCTGAAATAGGATAGATAAAGTTGACATTCAAAAATTTCTGCAATTCTTATTTAACAATCTCCCTAATATTTTGATTCATCCGTCTTTGAGGTTGTCTGATTGGTTTACAATTTTCCTCTATGTAGATGTGATGAGTGCAAGTCTTGGGGCTTATCCCTTTCATATCAATGTACTCCCATGCATATGCAGAAGAATGTCTTTGTAAGATCTTGACTAGCTCTTCTTGTTGAGATTTTTCTAGGTTCTTGTTTATGTTTAAAGTTTTGCCTGGAAATATATCACTTGTAGAGCTGCCAAATTTATCCATAGAATGAAGAGACATATGTCTTGATGATAAAAACTCAATGTTGGATTCTTCTTGAAATTTTTCATGTTTGCATTCCGAAGAGGATTCAAAGTTTTCTAAAGTATTCAGAATTTGACTATCTTCACTAATTTCTGAAATTGTGAAGAGATGTTGTAAGTCCTCTTCATCCTCTATCCATTGAGTATCATCTAAATCTGTAATTGTCCTTGATGGAGGATAAAAACTGAATTTCTTAGTTGAACTACCATCAGAGATGTACATATCACCGGATCTACAACTAATGAAAGCATCACATGTAGCTAACCAAGGTATCCCTAATATAATATGATGTCCTCCTAGATTATTCTTAGGAGTTAGGATCATAAAATCCACAGGGTGCTCCCAAGAATCTAGGGACACTGGAATGTCTTCTATTACCCCATCAGGTTTGATCACAAATCTGTCTGCTAATTGTAATAATGTGGGTGTAAAGAGACGATTAGGAAGTTTCAGTTTATCCATGATTTGTCTACTCATGATATTGATTGCTGCTCCTAAATCAATGAGTGTGTTTTGGATCTCAATTCCATTTATGTGAATTTTAACAACTGAATTTCCTGGGTCTAGATACTTTGGAATAGCAATCTTACCCATCATGATATCTGATATTTTTCCTTCCAGTTGAATTTCCTTTGTCTCTCTTATTCTTTTTCTTGTTTTCTTCATACTCAACTCCTTTATTGTTTTTTCTAAAATTGGAATTTCCTTGATGGCTTGTAATAATGGAATCTTAATGCAAACATTTCTCAGCTCATCTAGGAAATCATAATTAGGCACCATAATTTGTTTTTCTACACCCCTATCAATTTGTAATCTTTCTGGAAAGGGAGGTGTAGGAGTGAATGTTGATGGCTGCTCTAATAAAGGAGTTGAAATTATTTGTTTTTTTGTTTTGATTTTTCAATGTTTGAGTCCTGAAAAGATGTGTCTTCTGCAAGACTTTTATTTTCCCGTAGAGAGTCTTCCTCAGAGTTATCTTGTTCTTGTATAATCACAGAAGGTTTCCTCTTTTCAAGTATTCTTCCAGACCTAAGTTGAACATCACTAAGTTCTAGAGGAGTAATTAAATAAGTTGGAAACTGTTGGCCTTCTATCATGTATGTATTCTGAGGATTTTTATTGTTGGGGTTTGGTATGGGTTGAGCAGGCAACTGATTTGATTTCTGAGGAAATGGTAATGGGAGTGGTTGATTTTGATGTTGTGGATTTTGAGGATTTTGTTGAAAAAATTTTTGAGGAGGAAAATGTGGATATGGTGGATAGGATGGTGGATACTGATAGTACTGAGAGTATCTTCCATAGGGATTTTTTGAACCTTGTGCCCAAGCTTGAGATTGATTTTGAAATTGGGGCCAAGGTTTCTGCCAAGAATTCCAATTTGGTGGAGGTTGATTATACATTTGATCATGAAATCCTTGTGTTTGAGGTCCTTGCCAAGGCCTTCTAGAGACAAAATTAAGAGATTCTGTGGAATTTGCAGAAGTTTCCTCTTGAAAGAAAGCTTTAAGACCAGGAAGTGAAGGACAACTCTTGGTCTCATGTTTTTCTGAACAAATTACACAAGTCTCTACAACTTTTGCATCCAAAGGACACTCTCTCAAGGCATGCTTCTTTCTACATTTGGGACAAAAGATTGCTAAGGCATCAGATTCAACTTTTTTCTTGTTTTGTAACTTAAGGGTGTATATTTGTTCACAAAGACTCCCTAAGATATCAGATTTGAAATCATCAAGCATATGTCCTATTTCTGCCCTACTTACTGTCCCATAAGCAGACTTACTTGCCCTTGCAAGAGCAGAGTCTCTTGGGCCTTTTACAGTTTTGGATTTCCCTCTTGAAAGGTTAATACATAACTAAGATATTTCAGGTAATGTGAGTTGAGATATATCCCCTTTTCCCATCATGTTAAGGATATCCAACCATTCATATCTAATTGTCTTCAACAAGAGAGCTTTTAAAGTGTCTTGATCTAAGTTCTCCATTTTTTCTCTTTTGATGTTGTAATGAAATCTCTCCAACAAATCTTCCAAATTTTCATATTCTTTTTGTAACATATTAAACACTTCCTCCTTATGATTGATTTGAATACAATAATCCAAATACCTCTCTAGAAATGCTTGTTTCATGTCTTCCCATGTCCTAATAGAACTGTTGATCAAACTCATAAACCACTTCAATGCTGCTCCTTTCAATGTTGAAGGGAATATTTTAAGTTTTTGAGCATCTTGTAAGTAGTCATAAGTTCTACACAGGACTTCAAATTCAAATAGGAAGGTTTCAGGATCTTCAGTTTTAAGTCCATAGAACTTTGGAAGGACAAAGGGTGAAATATTTTTCATAGTTGTATTGGTTTCTTCATCTACTATAGGAAACCAAAAAGAGCTTCCCATCCCTCTTCTACCTCTTCCTCTGCCTCCTTCACCTTCTGCACCTCTACCTCCTTCTCCTCTACCTCTATCTCTACCCCCTCCAAATAATGTGTGTTCTCCATTAAAGACTCCTCCTCCCCCTTCTTCTGCCATAGTTGATTCTTCTATGGAAGTGGAAAAGTTTGTGTCTCCAGCAGGAGTCCTTGAATCTTCTTCTAAGATAGGTTCAGTGGATGAAGTGGAAGGTCTTTCTAATGGAATATCTGATCTTAAGTCTTCTAGAAGTCTAGGATCAGTAAAGGATGGAATGTGGGTTTGAGTTGGAGGTGTGCTGGCTCTTGGTCTAGGTGATTTTTTGGGAGTTAAGAAACAAGGCTACCTAGTTACACCTCCCCGGAAACGGCTCCAAAATGTTTGTGCTCAACCTAGTGTTCCTAAATTGATTTCATTAATTGTCAACCAGGGCTAGTAAACTGCTGAAGTGTGGTGCACTATATATGCCTAGGTATTTGTTTCTCACTACATTGTGTTTAGTGTTTTTATGATGTTTTTGGTTTTATAGTTTTATGTTGAAAAAGGAAAGAACTAAGTGCTGGTGAAAAGAAGCTATTGGTTGTGTTAAAACAGAACAAAGCATAAACTATGGATGGCAAACAACAAGTGAAAAGTTTGATAATGACTTCAGTGCAAGAAAATAAATCACAACATGAACTTAAACTTATCCAATTCATTCATTAAAGATGTGTTGTAAGAGCTTGAGAAATGGACAAATTAAGTATAAATGAAGTTCTCCTAATTAAACAATCAAACAATCAACTTACAATGTTACAAAATCTCATCCATGATTAAAGGTTTATTGGAATATATTTGGAAAATAATATTTGTAGCACAATAAGATTTCTACTCTAAACTAGCTTCTAATTCTGTTCTGCAACTCAATTTAACACCACTAGGCCTCACTCAAAAGTTATAGATTTCCTTTTTAGAATAGTATTTGAGAAAAGGCTTGTTTGTGAAATGGTAAAAAGGTTGCAAAATACTGCAGGCCTTAGATTGATACTAGCTTCTATCCAGATGATTATGTATTAATATGAGTTTGGAACAAAAGAAGTTTTGTAAATAATGAAGACCGTGGTATTTAAATTTAACAACTAATACAATTTAAAATGCAATGGTTATAAACTAAACTGGAATGTTAATACAACGAGCTAAGACTAAACTAGAGTGCTACTAGTCTACTTGGAGTACAGTGAACAATGTTAAACTAAAATGCCATTATCAAACTGAAATGTAGTGACAGAGCTGAACTAAATGCATTCTACCTCCGGAGTGCTGTAACTAAATTAACATGCAACTAACCTAAATAATTCTACAGCCCATCTCGTTCAATATGAATGATATTTTGGAAGATTTTGTGAAAACAAGTATGGCTGTATTATTCAATGCAATTGAACATAAACATAAAACTAAAAGCAAATACAACTAGAATCTAACACATCACAGTTGTTTCTTATTCGTTGTTAATGATGTTTTGGAAGAGTTTTTAAGAGTAAGACCGGCTGCGACACTTAGTGTAAACAAGAAACTAAAACCTACAATACCACAACTATGCCTTATTCATCGTGATGATATTTTGGAAGATTTTATTAGAGTAAGTCTAACTGTGATAATTAACGAAAGGAAATGCAACTAAAACCTACAATACCACAGCTGTGCCTTATTCATCGTAATTATATTTTGGAAGATTTTATTGGAGTAAGTCTAGTTGTGATAATTAATTTAAACAAGTATGAACATAAACTTCAAAAACTTGCCTAAGCTAGAAATGAAAACGAGACTAAAATACTTATCTAAACCGTATAAACAAGGCTGCTCAGGAGGCAGGGGCCATCTACCACCAGAGTAGCATGAAATCTACTTCAAGATTGATTCAACGCTTTCAAGGAAATGATGCTTATTTCGTTAAAGATAAATTACTTCAAAACAGAGTGTTTTCGGACTTCTGAAATCTAGCAATCAACCATAAAATCTAACCTTGTCCCTCGGTTTCCCGAGCATATTTATAACAAAATTACATAACCGTATCTGAGATAACATAGGAATAATTGTCTTTCCTAATTAGAATCGAACTAGAACTCTGAAGGTGGTCTCGTAATATGATTAAGGACATCTGGACTGTCCTTATCCTGTTAGGAGTCTACCTCCTAATTTGAGTTCCCACGTGCATAACCGCCTACAGGATTCCGTTAAAACTTCATAGAGAGAAAAAAATGATAAGGAGATGATGTGGAATACGACCATATGTTCTTTTCTCTGAGATGACACCTGGAACCTGTGTAGACATGAAGCCGACTGCAGAATTGGAAACTAGCTACAGAGTGTCTGCATTCTGTAGCTAGATTTAGTTCAAAAATTACTACAATGACAAAATCATAAAAACATAGCAAGTTAGTCATGATATTCATTCTCAAATAAATTTTAACTAATTCTATTGATCATTTGAGCCTAAGAATATAACATCTTCCAAAAGAGAGAGCATGGCTTAGACTTGTGGGTCAGAGGAGAACCTACAAAACCCCTGCAACTGTTTATCCAACAGAAGAACTTCATGCAAAAGGAAGGTGTAAGGACCAAGCTGGGGCCCATCCATAGAGACATCATAGAAAATGGACGGGAATATTTTGGAGATATTTAGGAGGCAGCCTTGGCATCAGCTAAATAGAGATGGATGGCCTCTTCCAACAGTGTGAAAAATAGGGAGTCAATTGGCTATAGAAATTTCAAGACAGCCACCTCCCGATTCCTCTCCTATAGTAACCTAGTCTTCAGCATAGGTCTTGCATGGTTGGGATGTAGATATAGATTCCCTCTTATCTGGTTTCCTCCTGAGGGCTATGATCATGACTAAAAATTTCCCAAAGGGTACACAGCCACTGCCTTTGCAAGAATTAGACAAAAACAAGGTTTCACAGAATACAAGGAAAAGGTCTGCCCTACCTACTTCTTAACACAGCTACACCTCAACCATCTGTTTGCATGAGGACCTGTAAATAGGTAAGTGGGGGAGTATGTTGGGCCAGAATTAAGGTATGTTTCCACCTATGATCCCTTCGAATTGTGACACATTTTTGGTAGTTCTCTCTCATTTTAAGCAATAAATATAGAAAAGTTTTATGAAAATCAAGGCAAGTGGGCTAACGACAAAAGGAAACGCTTTTATAATGGAAATTTGACTTATTTTATCTATGTATGCAGGAAAAAAGTAGTAGCGGAACCAACATTAAACAGAAGAAAACCGGAAAACATAGACTCGTGGAATCTCAATAGCTTCCCGAAACTGACAGAAGACAAAAAGAAAAATCCAAGCTCGAAATCCCAAACGACAGCCACGTGCAGCGGGCTGTCATCTGGAAAATACTAACTCACTGCGTGAAAAAGCCTTTAAAAGGGACCAAGGATGAACGAGAAAAAAGAGAGACATAATTTTCCTTCTGTAATCAATGCTTCAGGATAGAACTATTCGATTGGATCCCTATATTATCTTTTGATTCACTAAAGAGTTTTGAAGTTTTGAACAATCATATTTTGATTTTTTCATTGCATTAGATCTTTCGATGGTCTGGGCCCAACCCCTGGGAGTTATTTGATAATTTTCGTGCTGTGCGTTAATTGCAGTATCAATATCTAGTTACCTGATGTAGTTGTAAATTACTTTTTCATTCAATAAAGTTATGGATTTTCTTTATTTAGAATATTTTAACATTCGTACTTTTTGGTTTAATGTTTTACTGCATTCGTGCTTTCAAATTTATAATGATGCTTTATTGTTGTTAGATGCTTTCATTTTATTCCAATGCCCTTGCAGTCGATTTACGAATCGTAGAATAATTACCGGTGCATGTTATTCATCTTTAGAGACTATATTGTTCCCTCAGTATGATAAGGTGTCCAATTCTTTATTATGTATAGCATGATGTCAATTAATTAGTTTGCAAAGAGAATTCCATTGCAAAATTATATAAGTAGTTGTTGATTCAGTTTATTCAAGTTGTTGTTCAATTCATTGAAGTTGTTGTTCAATTCGATAAGCTTGATGTTCAATCCATCATTACTCTATTCAATTATAAGTTTCTCTCCTTCAGAGCTAGGCAGAGTAGTTAGCTGCATTATGCCATTTTCATGTCTCTTTGAGTTGATTGAACTTTGAGAATTAGAGAATCCTTTTCGTAAGCATCAGAGAGTACCTATCATTCGATCCCACTTGCATATATTGTGCTTACACTCTTGAAATAAAAATACTTACCCTGGGTTGACAATTGAATGAGGAACTTAGAGGTTGCTTAAAATAAGCCACCTTTCTAAATTGACATAAGTGATAAGCAACAATGCAATACTACACTAAAAAAACAAATACTAGCTTTGAGTAACTTCGAACGAAATCAGCAACACATGAAGAGATCAAGTTTAAGAAAAACGTAAAAACACACTCAAAACTAGGCATGCATCTCCTTATGCAAAATAAAGTGCTTTTAATTCGACTCAACAAGAAATGTGATCTATGCTCGGGGCAATGGAGGGACAATTAAACAAACATAGAATGAAAGCTTAACAATCCTACTTCTCATACAATCAACTGAAAAGGCCAAGAAACCACATAAAAGGTTGAATAATGAAAGACCAAACTGACTCATAAATAGATCAAACACCTAACGAACATGCGACTAAGTGAATGGTTCAAAACACCTAGAAACCCTAGGATGGACAAGCCACACGGTTCGAATGAGAGATAACACAAACTGAAACGAATGAGACACCCAAGTCAGGAAACAAGGGCTATATGGATCAATCCAAGTAGAAAAACCATCCTAAAGGATAATACACACTGGAAGCTTAGTGGAAAAGGCCAAAAATTCACTTCTATAGGAATCGACACAATTGTTCAGCAGTATTCAACACTGAGCAGGCAAAATCGTGCCTGTGTTAAAGACAACTTGCGGTGATACGTGGGACTATCATACAATCAGTAGTGCCGAGAAAGGAAAGAAAGGACAAACAAAAGTCTTTCTGAGAAAAACCAGACTTATCAGTCTAGAAAAAGGCTAAATGGCTAGAAGCAGTCAAACAAGCCAAAAAAGAGTAGAGAAAAGACAATTTGGCCAAAGTTGGATAGACAATAAAAAATTCGAAAAGAAAAATAAAAGACAATAGGCGTTGACTTCCCCAGTATGGTCACCAAATTTTTGTGCAGGAAAATCCCCTTTGCGGATAGAGGCGATCCCTCTAGCCATACGGTGGGTCTAACAACAAGGGAACATGCTAGTTTCTAAATTCCTAGTTCATAAACGAAATGCGGATTGGAATAGATGTCCTACCTCAATCCAACGCTCTTGATGTAATATGTTGCAGTGACCTCTCTATATTTGTTCTTCAAGAATTTTGTCCTGTTGGTAGCGATATTCACACACCTGCACAAAGTTCAAGAAAACACTAAAATCATACGAGCATACATATTCATCTACGACTATCCAACTAGTCAAAGAGAGTCAGAAAATTTGAACATTAACATAGACAAAGATGGAACTAGAAATCAGTAATTTCATATTAATATATAAAAGGGAGTTTACAACCTGTGCCTTGACACTGTAGACCTCCTTTGATGGGTTCATTCAGGCACATCTCAAAGCATTCATTCATCGATTCAGCTCAAAGTGGCAATAGGCTCAAAATCTCTCACACAACTATCGACTATTCTCTATTATCAGCTCTTGGTCTATTCTAGCTAGCAGAATCAATCGATCAAGAGGGATTTATAGGAGTGGAGGAAGAGCTTTGGGATCCACTTATGGTGGAATAAAGGTCTATCCCTTTGGGAAGAAACATTTTTTTAGGAACTAGAAGGCCAAAGGGAGAAACTCGACCACATCCAGTCGAAAAAACATCCATGATTCTGCTCACGAAGCTGTTAAATCTTAGAAGATTCATTTACATATTAAAAAAACTTCCAAAAGTAGCTCTTTGTTGGGGCTCTTCAGAGACAGAGCAATCATGGTGCGAGGGCTAGTACAAATTTTTCCATCAGCGTGAGGAAATAACTAAAAAACAGTGTCGACCCAAAAGTACATGTTTTTAAGGGTCTACTTCAGGGATGGTCCGCAGATATTTTGTTCCTGGTATGTTAAGGGATGTAATGATATTCATCATGATGTGTGACAGTACATAGGGGTCACTCTAATAGTCCTCTAGTATTTGGAATATAGAATGCATGGACGGTGACAAATTGTTGTGTAACAGTGACGTTGTGCCAATCATCGAGGTTGGAGGTGAAGTTTTTGTTCTTTGCAAGTTGTTGGTGGGGAATTGTTGATGTCGGTGTAGAAAAAAGTCTAGCAAGGTTGACAAAGTTAGGGGAAACAGTTCCTTAGTAGACTTTCTAGATAATAATTTTGAGATCTAATCAGCAGAGTGATTGGAGAGGGTTGATTCAACAAAATTGGTGGAGGGTTTTCAGGGAAGGAAATCACTCGTCAGAGGGAGTGTATTCTCTAGAGAGTTTATATCACCAAGAAAACAAGATCTGGTCTCTTACTTAGAGCGATACAAAAAGAAGAGAGAAGAGCATCCATTTCTAAATTTTGAGTAGAGATGGCCTCGCATGGATTGAGGTATCAAGACATGTTAGATGGTTCATCTAACTTCGTCATGTGGAAGTCCAGAATTGTATCATTCCTTGACGAATATTGTATCAAAGATCATAAAGAGAGGGTTGTAGCCATTTCGGTCGATTTTGATCCACTAAATAAGTATGATGAAAATCAATCACGGGCTAAGCGCTTGTTTATGGATGGAGTGAAGGATCATGTGATCCCACATATTGCTGAGAATAACATGGCAAATGACATGTGGATAATGTTGATCAAGTTGTATCAAGGCACCTTAATTCAGAGGAATATGCTTCTGGAGAATCAGTGGCGACTATTTCAGATGCACAAGGGAGAGGAAATAAACCTCTTCCTCATGATATTGAAGGAAATTCGAGATCAGTTGGTTGCTATGGGGGTAACTCCTGATGATGGTATCATGGTGAGGACTGCCCTGAATACAGTCATCGATGATTAAGAGACCTTTGTCCCAAATATTTTGGGCAGAGCATAACTTCGAAATTGGGAGGACATGTGGGTAACTCTTTGTCAAGAGGAGATGGGGAGAATTTCCAATATGGGCAGCAGCAGTGGAGGAGCCAAGATCAAGAAGGAGGAGGAGGAAGATGTCACTTTTACATCTAAGGGACAACGACAGTAGCAAGGGAAGAAGAAACAAGACCTCTCAAAGGTATGGTGCTTCAGATGTGGCGAATTGGGACATTTCACCAATACTTGTCCTCGAAGAAAGAAGGGCAAGGAAGATGCATATTCTAAGGTTGTGGAAACCAAGGGGGATGATGGTAGTGATGATGATGTGGGCATGAGTGCTCATGTTCCTCAAGAGAATAGGTGGGGTGAAATAGATCTGTAGATTGAACTACAGATGGCAGAAGGGAAGGATCCTTGATATTCCCAAACTCTTGGATCACATACGAGCTACGGGAGCCCTTAATGACAATATAAGGATGATTGGAGTTAGTTGGTGCAGAGGATTATGGAGGCACGGTGGCTATGAAAACACTAAATACTCGAAAAGTGCAGTGTAGAGGAAATATTAGCAGTGCAGAAGCTAATGGGACTTTAGCAGAGTAGAGGAGCAGTGTTTACACAGTGCAGAGCAGCAGTAATGCAGAGCTTCAGAGGGTCAACGCAGTTCAACAGCAGAGGGTGCTTCAGTATCGAGATGAAACCAGGCTAACTTGTTTGTTAGGATTTTTGGTCATGATGTCCTTCAGTTGCTTACTTCTCAGCATTTGAGTTGCGGTGCAACCTTTAGCAGTGGCAGTGCTATGGGAAGCATGATGTAGCATTTAAGAGGGATCTGCAGTACATATGAGGCAGTGACTATGGCATAGTCATGGGCTGTAGTACAGAAGGCAACAACGTAGTGGATGAAGTGCAGCAAACCAAGCATCAATAGCGCAGGGGACCAATTCCATGGATCAGAGTAACACTTCCAGATTGAAGTGTTGTTATAGCACATTTCTCGCTAAGAGGGAGTGTTTATTTTTGGGTATCATTGCATGTTCTCTAGCTCTGAAACTTTGTGGAGGGGCTAGAACACATGAGATCGCAGAGACTCAGAAATCGTTTGGAGAAATTCCACCCTGAAATTAAGTTATTCCAATAATTAATTATTTTAATGGAGACCCTAAGTCTAACTTAGGGAAATTAAATAATTAAAGGGAATTATTTTAACATGTGGGTGAGAATGTTCTAAGTTGCGAGGATCAAGTATTTTCTAATCTTGGTCGCCAATTCGAGAATAGATCACGTTCATTGCTTCGTCAATTGGAAAATTATTAAAGGGATGCTTGGGGTCAGTTGGTAGACACACATAGTGGTAGCACTTGAGCTTAGTCGAAATTCTAGGGCATGGTTTGCCAATAATTTTCAACTGAGCTTGCAGTGAAACGAGGGGCAGATCGACAGAGGGATTTTATATCTGAGGCTGAGAATATAATTGCAAAGAGGAAGATATGTACCAGAGAGGCAGCACAGTCCAAGAGGGGTGGTGCAGAGGCAGTGTAGGCACAACATGGGTGACGCAGACCCAGCCAGGCTCACACAGAGCCAACACAGAGGTTGATGTAGTCACAAAAGGGTGACGCATTCTGGGAGGGGAGGATGCAGAGCCATAGGCTGCAACATTGGGGTTTCAGTGGGCCAGAAAGGGCTCCCATTCAGCAGATCTAGAAGGGGTGACGTAGCCACACTGAAGGGTGACACAGTGACTACGTAGGCACCTGTGGGGTTCCTCATCTCAGTTGACTCAACCATATTTTCTATCTTTGGAGATAGAGGTACATCTGTTGGGATTTATTTGTTGGACAAACCACTATTGGTGACCTTGATTGTATTTAGAATTATGCATAATAATAAAACCCTTAAGAGCTGTTGCATCGGTTTTCCCGCATTTGGTTTTTCCGGGGACAGTTGTCCAAAAACAAATTTCTTTCCTTTGTCATGTCTGCTTAATTATTCAGTATGGGAATTTTCACAAGAAACACTATTATTCTCCCATAATTCTTAACAAACTCACGATAATACCCTGTCAACCCTTGAAATCCCCAAAGATTCTTTAGGGTTGTGGGTACTTTCTATTTCTTAATGGATTTAATTTGTTAGGGTCTACCTTAACATCCTTATGAGATAAAATATGACCCAAATATTCCACCTCCTAGGCTCCAAAGAAACATTTGGAGGTTTTTCCATATAATTTTTTATCCTCCAATAGTTTGAGCACCTTGTCCACATGTTGAACATGATATTTGCAAGACTTGTAGATTTGTATATTATAAAATACTAACACAAATTTTCTAAGGAAGGGTTTGAAAATGGAATTCATGAAACCTTGAAATGTGGAAGGTGCATTAGTAAGGCCAAAAGGCATGACCAAAATTTCGTAATGACCTTCATGAGTTTTGAAAAAAAAAAAAATTCAGAATTTCTTCCGTTTTCATTCTAATTTTATGATATCCTGAACAAAGATCCATCTTGGTGAAGTAAATTTCTCCATTTAATTCATCCAAAAATTCATCAACGACAATAATGGAAAATTTTTATTTAATAGTGATTTTTTTGTGCTCCCTATAATATGAACACATATGCTATGATCCATCCTTCTTTTGCACCAATACTGCTGTAGCTGAGAAAGAACTTTGACTATGTTTAATTATACCAGCCTCTAGCATTTCTGCAACCATATGTTCAATTTCACTCTTTTGGGCATAAGGATATCTATAAGGCCTTATATTGGAGGAAAAATTCTTGGAATCAAGTGAATAACATGATCATAATCACGAATAGGTTGGAGGCCTTTAGGAGTCTCAAATACCTTGGAATGTTTGTCAAAGACTTTTTGGAGATTTGGAGAAATAGATGATTTTGATGTTTGAACATCTAGTGAGAATAATGTTTCAATTACACCCCATTGTTCTTTCTTCAAAATATTTTTCATGCCATTTGATTTGATTCTCTTCCCTAGTTTCCCTACGATACCCCTTAATTGAATTTCCTTTCCTTCCCAAAAAAAATTCAGGAGAATTTCTTGAAAATTAAAACCTATCATCCCAAAAGATTGTAACCATTGGACTCCTAGTACAACATCAACACCACCCATCAGAATGGAAAGCATTGGAGTATTCAATACATATCTTCCCATGGTTATCTTGATATAATGTAACTCTCTAAAGTAATTTATATTTCCTCCATTTGCAACCATCACTTGGCACTCCCGTGTTCGATATAGAAAGCAATTCAATTCCTTGGCTATCTTATAATGAATAAAATTATGGGTACTACCCAAATCAATTAACACTATTTAATTTCTCATCTTGATATATCCTTCTATCTTGGGAGTTTGAGGAGTGGTAATTCCCTCCAATACATTGCAAGATATGTTCAAATTCATTTCTTCTTTTTTTAGGTTTGGTTCCTAGTGTATATCCTCTTATTTTAATGTTTCTTGTTCATTTTCTTCCTCCTCTTCACAATATATTTAAAATAATTTATTCTTAGCTCACTTATGACCTTTAGTGTATTTTCTATCACAACAATAACAAAACCCTTTTGCTATTTTTTCCTCCAATTTTTTTGGAGTCAACCTTGTAGGTTGTGGAAGGTTAGGAGCAACAAAACTACCATCTTTATAGTAGTGAGTGGTAGACTTCCTTGTTGCCAAAATGTTTCTTTCAACTTTTCTTTTCACCTTGAATGCCTTCTCCAATGAATCAAGTTCCCAAAGACGAACCTCATGTTGGATGTTATCCTTTAAAGTCCCTATGAAGATATCAATATTATGCTCCTCTACAATATCGCTTACCTTGATATTCAATCTTTGGATATCCTGTTGGAAAGATGATGCAATGAGTTGTCCTTGATGGCAACCTACTTGATGAAGTTTTCCTTGATGGAAACAGACTTGCTGAGTTGCCTATGATAAGCAACCTATGTGCTAAATATGTAAGGATGATGTAGCTACAGATTACTTTAGATGTGACAGAGAAAATAATTCCAGTAAGTGCCAGAGTAATAATGAACAAGATGTCACAAAGCATACGCGAGTTTGTAAAGGAAAAGTAGCGTATGTATGCGGAAAAGTACGTACCAAGTAGTGTATGCCTATTTGTGCTCTAAATTTATAAAACTAGGGGACATGACCATGGTATTGGCCCATAGTAGTGAGCGTTGGATTATCTATTTGATCCCGTCCAGGAATACCATCAGCGGTTGAGTGGTTTTGACTCATGGTATTGATAAAGGCTAAAACTATATAAGGAGAAGAGGATCATAGTGCAAGGTGTGCATGTGTAAGGGTTTTTAATGAATAAATCTCTAAGGAATATCTGCATGGATGAACTCTGGTCTTAATTGTAAGATCTGAATCTATGATGCACCTATGGATATGATGAAGGTTCAAGATCTCTAGATCTAGAAATGATGAATCTCTAGGATGATCTACAAAATAAATGATGAAGACCTGGCGCAAGTCTGATGAAGAAATTGAAGAAATCTGGGTAAGTTTATAGATCTGGTCTGTTCTACAAAATTTATCTTTTACAGATCTATACGCTAGTTTGTCTCAGTAAAAGCGTGTATATATGCGGGTTCGCTTAATAAAAAGTGCGTATGGAAGTTAGGGTTTCTGAAGCTTATCTACAGATATTACTTCTGTGATTTCTGTTTTCTCTCTATTGTCGGTCAATAAATTCTACTTGAAGTTCTGGGTTGATTGAATATGAAGTATGCTGCTGATTTGATAATGAACAAATCTAATCAATGAGTGAGAAAACATGGTTAAACCTGACTGACTGTCTAAAGGTTCTGCATTATTGAGAAGGTGTCTGACTAAAAGCCTCAGATCTGAATCTAAGATTGATCACATTTTGAAAATCAGTACTCTCAGAAGTATACGTAGGTTGATATGAAGAAAAAGCGCGTATACACGCAACTTCAGTGAAGAGAAGTGGCGTATGAATTTAATGTTATTGAAAAATAGTATGCACAAAGGCATACGTAGGTTGGTGAGCAGGAAAGCACATATACACGTGGATTCAGTAAAGAGAAGTAGCGTATGCTATCTGAATTGATGAATTTTCAAAGTTGAGTTTGTATCAGCATATTTGTTTTGAAGTCTGGGTTATTTCTGATGTTCTAATTACAGTGATCCTACTGTTCTGATTGAATTTTTGGGTAAAGTATGGTTGTTGGTGTTAAGGGGTTGTATTGAAGTTGTTTTGATCAAGTATGAAAATTGATGAAACATGGTCTACAATGGACCTGAGGGATGAAGCCTTCAGTATGAAAGTAGAAGCTTTGACGATGGTGGGTATTGAAATCAACGGTGGCTCCCTTCGAAGAGGAGGAAAGTTTGGTAAATGAAATCGAGGGATTTGGAGCTCCTTCGATTTATGAGTTGGAAAATGAGAGAAAAGTTGCATTAGCAAGAAGGTAGAAAGCTTATAACGTCTTTAGTATAAATCTTTGCTATCAGTCTGATGTTCACAAGGTTTTCTATATAATAAATATTGAAGCAGAGATCTGAGAGCGGTGGTTTCTCCGAATTGGGTTTCCACCTTAAATATTGGTGTTCATGTGTGATGTCTATACTATTGTTTTGTCTGCTTAAAATTTATCTAGCCTTATTCATAACTGATAAATCTTTTTAAAAGACTGATTCTCTAAATCTGAAAGATAAATCAGTATACGCTAGTTTCCTTCTATATTTCCGCGTGCATACGCTAGTTCAGTTCATAAAAACCACGTATGGAAATCTGCTTAAAGAAAAAGTAAAAAAATTTCAGTCAGCTCTAAATATTGATTCACCCCCCCCCCCCCCCCTCTCTAGGTATTTTCTCGACAGTGGTATCAAACGGTGTCGGAAAATCTTAGCGCTGAAGGAAGATCAACAAGATGAGAAATCAGATGAACAGCTCACTGGACCTCACATCTTGAAAATGTTAGTCAGGAAAGCAGGATGGAAATCTCTCTTGATCTACTGAATAGAATGTATGATTTATTGAAGGAAGATATAAATATCCATTACAATACCAGAGATCCGATGGAAGAAAGAATTATGAAACAAATGCAAAAATGAGTCAATATGTTCTATTAGAAAATCTAAGGATAAATTTTTCAAGAGTCATGCAACTAGATCTCACAAAAGGCAATATGGGACAAGCCAATTTTAAGATTATAGAAATTGATGCAAGGCAAAAGTTCTAAACTCCAAATACAAAGATTCAATATGAGAATACAAATGCATAATAAGGAAACATTATAATTGCTTACATTCTTGTGATGATATTGTAAATCGTATGAGAAATCTGGGAGAAACAATAACCAAATCTACTTTGGTTGAGAAAATTTTAAGATCACTAACGGCAAAATTTGAGTCAAAAGTTTCTGCTCTTGAAGAAAAGCAGGATCTTCAAAATGTTACTATGGTGCAACTTCATGGCATACTAACTACATATGAAATGAGAAGAGGAGGACCATATGAAGTCAAAGAAGCAGTCTTTAGAGCTTCTACAAAAGGGAAAGAAGTACAAGGAACAAAAGGATCAGGATATATCTCAGAAGAAGATGAGGTAAATTTTGTAAAAAAACTTCCAACCATGCAGGACGGTTGGAGTAGCTTCCTTTCAAATGTTTTAGCATGGAAAGTTGGTCATTATACTGCCTACTGCTAAGTGTCCTCCTTTAGAAACACATGAAAAAGGGAAGGCAGGAAAAGGAGCAGAATCGGTTTAGCACCTAGAGAAAGTTACTATACTCATGAAGACAGTGATGGGTTATCAGACAATGAGGAAGAATATGAACAAGATCTTAGACTTCTCATGGCATTTGAAAAGGAGTCTAGAGAAGAAAATGATACTTTTATGGATGCTTTAGAGGACAATTATTTTCTTGATGAAATCAATCAACTCAAAATATGCTTAGAAGAAAGTAAAGTAACCATAGAGACTCTGAAAAACCAGCTTCAAGAAAAGGAGAAACATAATGAGAAATTAGAATGTGAAATAGTAAGTCTAAGAAAATAAATTCAAGAAATTAAAGACTACCAAGATCTTAGGTTGCTAAAGGATCTGAAACCTTAGATGAAATTATCAAGGTACAACATTCTCCTCTTATAAAGACAGGTCTTGGCTATACCGGAGAATCTTCTCAGGCTTCAGCACCAAATTATCTAAAAGTAGTTACAGCTGGTCTACAACATTCTGCCACTCAGCAAGGGAATAAAGAATCTTTACAGGTAAAGCATGATCATCTCAATTCAAAGAACACTAACAGGAGTTTCTTTCAAAGAAACACCAATCAACAGGTAAATTCAAGTAGAATATTTCATGATCGCAAAAATTTCTTCTTCAATGGACAATGTTTCTCATGTCACAATTTTGGGCATAAAGCTGCTCAATGTGTTGCATATAAAACCATCATGACAAGAGAAGCAAGAAATAAAAGGATTGATATTGAAACAAAGAAGAATACCTATAACAACTTCTCTCCTCTTCAAAATGAAATTAGATATATACTTATTGCAATAACTTTGGCCATAGAAGAATGCAGATGGAAAAATCCATTAAGGCATTTCTTAAGCTCAAAGTGTGGAAAAAGAAAATTACAGTTGAAAATTGTGGCATAGCTTTATTTGCAGAAGGTGAAGAAAATCAGTGGTATATTGATAGCGGATGCTCAAAACATATGACAAGTGACAAAAACAAACTTCTTGCATATAATTCTCTAGAAAAAGAAAGGAATGTTACATTTGGAAATGATACACCTGCTGTCATTAAGGGAAAAGGGTCTGTTTTTCTAAAAGAAAAGGTGAAAGATAATAATGTCATGTATGTGGATGGATTAAGACATAACTTGTTAAGTGTAAGTCAAATGTGTGATCAAGGAACTGAAGTTGTCTTTAGTTCAAAAGAATGTGTGGTACGTGATCTTGATACAGGTAAAACAATTATAAAAGGAAAAATAACTCCAAGCAACCTGTATGTATTGAAGAACTGCAAAGAACAATGTTACTTGAGTAAATCTTCAGAAAACTAGCTATGGCATAGAAGGTTGGGGCATCTGAGCTTCTCTCAAATCAGAAAATCAAGCAGACTTAAAGCTGTTCGTGATCTTCCCAGTATTACTCTACCTGAAAGTATCATATGCAAATCTTGCCAATTCGGTAATCAAACCAGGGTGAAATTTAATGCCAAGGAAGGATCATCAAGTAAGCATCTTGAACTCATTCATACTGACATATGTGGACCTGTGAGGAAAAAGTCGCCACGTGGTGAACAATACTATATCTTGTTTATTGACGATTTCTCTAGAATGTGTTGGATTGGGTTGATTAAACACAAAGATGAAGCATTCGAGAAATTTCAGATCTTCAAAGCACTGGTTGAAAATGAATTAGATCTAAAAATCAAGTGTCTTAGATCTAATCGAGGAGGAGAATATACTTCAGATGAATTCCTTGAATTTTGTGAACAACATGGCATAAAAAGACAGTTTATTGTAGCTGGTACTCCATAACAAAATGGCGTAGCAGAAAGAATGAATAGAACTGTTCAATAAATGGCTAGAGCTATGCTTGATGATTCCGGAACACCTGACACATTTTGGGGAGAAGCAGCACATACAGTGGTAAATATTCTTAACAAGGCACATGTTCGTGTAAATAGTGATAAAACTCCATATGAACTCTGGTATGGTAATCCTCCCACTGTGAAGCATTTTAGAGTTTTTGGAAGAAAATACTTTATCAAAAATAATGATGAAAAACTTGGCAAGTTTGAACCCAGAGCAGATGAAGGAATACTTCTTGGTTACTCCTCTAGGAGTAGAGCATATAAATGTTACAATAAAAGACTTCGGAAGATTGTTGAATGTATTGATGAGTCTCCTGCAGCTCCAAAAGAAGAAAAACAAACAACAGATGAAGACGAAGATGACACATATCCTTCTACATCAAATAGAAATGATATAGACAGTGAACCCAATGAAGAACCCGGAGATGATTTATCTGAAAAAGCTCCATCCAGATATGTTCAAAAGAATCACCCAGAATCTCAAATTTTGGGAGAAAAGGAATCAGGTGTACAAACAAGAAGGACTCTTGTGGGATCTTCTAGCTATCTGGAATTTCTATCCACTATTGAACCACATAATGTCAATCAAGCTAGAAAAGATGAATGTTGGATTCAAGCCATGAATGAAGAGCTTGATCAAATTGAAAAGAATCACACTTGGGAATTAGTACCAAGACCTCATGACAAAAATGTCATTGGAACTAAATAGATATTCAAAAACAAGTTAAATGAGAATGGGGATGTTATAAGAAATAAAGCTAGACTTGTTTGCAAGGGGTATGCTCAACAAGAAGGTATAGACTTTGAAGAAACTTTTTCTCCTGTAGCCAGACTTGAAGCCATAAGAATGTTCCTTTCCTTTTCAAGCTTCCAACAAATCAAAGTTTATCAAATGGATATTAAATCTGCTTTTCTCAATGGTGATCTAGAAGAAGAAGTTTATATAGAACAACCAGAAGGATTCATTTTGGGAAATGATGAAAAACTTGTTTGTAGACTTAAAAAGGCTCTATATGGTCTCAAAAAAGCTCCAAGGGCATGGTATTATCGTCTTGACAAATATCTTCATCAACAAGGATTTTCAAAGGGGTCTGCTGATAGCAACTTATACACAAAAAATGAAAATGATAAACTATTGATTGTGGTTGTATATATTGATGATATCATTTTTGGAAGTAATGAAGAGTCTATGAGTCAGAAATTTGCTTCTGATATG
This sequence comes from Pinus albicaulis, assembly GCA_034641835.2. NCBI lineage: Eukaryota > Viridiplantae > Streptophyta > Pinopsida > Pinales > Pinaceae > Pinus > Pinus albicaulis. Next base: position 199,995,120 of record CM076571.1, on the reverse strand, counting down.
CAGCAAGAATTTGAAATTTCTTTACTTGGGGAACTAACATTTCTCATTATATGTGCAGTAACCTTAGGAATAGTTTTATCGGGGAGCACTAGGCGAGTCTAGAGTACTCTTTAGTTACAATTAACTTTGTTTTCTTTTATTTTGATTTGTCCTTTTCTTTCTATCTTAAGAACTCTTTGCGAATTTGCAATTTAGTTGTTGTTCTGCAATGATTTACTTTAGAAAATTTTTGAGGCCTCTTTTTGATCAGATTTATCGGGTTTTAGGTTGGTATCTTGGATTCTTTTTACTCCTGGGCTCATATTTATTCGACTGTAACATGGCATTTTCGAATCCCAACCTATAATCCTCAGATTCAAACCATTCCTCCTCCCCATAAGAGGTTGAGGGTTGGTCCTCTTCTGAATCACAGTTTAGGATCGAATCTTCTGTTTTGAACATGTTTATCACATTCCCTTCAGACTTTTCTATGATTCCCTCATCCTCATCAAGAAAGTTTTGGAAAGGGGGAATGACTTGCTGATCTGACTCTTTCTGTCTGTTGGGGGTGTTGTTGTTTCTTCTAAAGTTTTGGTGTTGGTTTTGATTTTGGTTCCTGTTCTGAGTGATAGCCATCTTTTCGACCACTTGGCATAGCTTATCCAGATTCTTAGACAATCTGTCAATATTAGGATCTGAAGTAGAGGCTATAGTGTCATCCTTGTATGTTACTCTCTTCTCAGCTCTTAGTTTGGCCCTTTTTTCAATCAAATTTGCCTCTATGTTTACTGCCCCTTTCTGCATATCCTCCAACGTGGTATATTCTTTATCTCTAAGCTCATAGGCCATGTCAGCATCAAATCCATCAGGATATTTGGCCAGGGCCATACCTTGCGGAGGTTTCATGTGTGGGGGAAGAGCGTTGTAAATGCTGTTGAATCTAGTGGTGTAATCATGAACACTTTCCCCTATGTTCCTCCTAAGGGACATGTATTCTGCTAGGAGCTGGCGAGGGTTTGCTCTGGTTTCCCATTTGTTCATGAAAGTCTGGTATAAAGCGGGGAGATCTTGGATACTACCAGCAGGTAGGTTTTTAAACCACTTTTTAACCTCTCCCCCCAGGCTCTGCGTGAAAATTCTCATTTTGATTGTTTCATCATCAATTTCCATATAGTCAAAAGAGTCCTCCATTTTATCTACATGTTGTTGTGCTGTTGTAGGCTCTTTAGCAGGGAAGTGTGGGATTTTTGATTGATAATCATTTGGTAAGGGCAGTAGAGGCTGAGGTAAAACTAGAGGTGCATACCAGGCTTCCATGATGATGTTCTGATGAGGTATAGGGTTGGCTTGAGTAGCTGGTAGTTGGATGACAGGGATGGTAGGACCAGCAGACGTCTGTTGAGCAGATCTAGGGTGAGAAAGCCCCAAGTTTTGGAGAAATTGGAGATCAGGTGGTGTGGAAGGAGGAGTTTCGCTGTCCCTAGTGTCTGGCTGGTCTGAAACACTGAATGACCTAGTTCTAGGTAACCTGTTTTGGAGGTCTAGGTCGAAGAAAGGGTCTAATAGAGCTGCAAGATCTTCTGGTGCAGAATTGGCTCTATGGATGTTTCTGGAAATAGTTGATCTCCTACTCACAGGTGTTCTTTTAAGGATTTTCTCAGGATTATCAACCGTTTCAGGTGGGTTTGGATCAGGGAAAGCTCTTGTATGAATGGTTCTATGAGCCAGAGTGTTGTTTATAAACCAAGCAGCTGAGCCCTTTTCGTTATTTCTACTGTGGTTAATGTTGTCTTGGGAACTGGCCTCTCTGTGGAGTCTTCATTATGCTTGGTACTGGTCTCCCAGGGGAGTCTGATGTGAAACCAAGATAATCAGCAGGCCTACTGATCACCAGTGGAGTCTTTAACATTTAGGAATAATGGAGTCGCCAGGTGGAGGGTTCAGGATGATTCTAGGGTACACTGTCCACCACAGTGCTCATGCACTATCACCTTTCGTGAATCTCTTCTAAAGCAACAAGCTCCAACCAGAGATTGACTGGGAGGGCATTTACCAGATATGTCACCTCTGAAGAGAGGATGAGATCTGGAGGCTACCTGGCCCTATCCAGGTTCTGTCTAAGAGTATGGTGGATATTCAATAATGGAGGCTGATTCAAGAAAGGTGTGACTTACCGTCAACCTAGCCGGAGTTCGAAGTCTTTGAGGTTTTAAGAGTGTTTAAGACGAAATGTGCTCAGAATTCCCCAGTGGAGTCGCCATTATGTTTGGGTTCCCATGTTTTGGCCAGGTTGACAGGGACCAAAAGATGAGACAACATAGAACCACTTTCAGACCTTAGGATCTAGCCCTCCTAGGTCCAGAGAGGGATCTCTCTATGATTATCAAAGGATATATGTCTTTGAAGTTCTCAATTGTGATATTAGGCTAGTTATAGGCTCAAGGTTGTGTGTTTGATTGTTTGGGTTTGGTTGTTGAGAATCAGGAAGGAAGGTTTCACCATAAGACAAGGATGAGTAAAGAAGGAAGCTAGGCAAGAATAGATAACTCAGGGAACATCAAGGCCATTGGGCAATGGAGTCAAGAAAGGATTTACTTATGTTCAATGTGTAAGCTTCAATTGGGCTAGTCATCTAGAGAAATTTGGATCTCAAAGACTGATTGGTAGGATGGAACACTAAGGGATGAGAATGAAGGATGGAAAACCGTCTGATTCCGTCTATAGATCAGGCCAGAGGTCATTTAACTCTAGGCCTGCTTGGACAAAACCATAGGCAACACCAGGGGTCTTGAAAAGGTTTGTATTGGAAGGGCAGGTTATGAAGAGGCAGTGAAAGGCTTTACACCTCCCAATGTTCCTAACCTCTTCAATTAAATCTTAGCTACGGTGCTTCTGGGCTAAAGAATATCAACACGTGAAGCGATAATCATACTACTGTTGGTTTAGTCAGTCAAAAACAATATTCATATGCCAAATGACTTATTAAAAGTAGAAGAGCTGGGATATAAGGTGCACAACAAGGGTAAATCTTATATCATGCATTAGGATGTGGTCAGAAGAACATGGAGATAGAGATAGAAATAAACACAAAATAGAAAAACATCACCAAGCTGTTGTGAATTAGGATCCAATAATCTGCTTATCATATTAAAACATGACACGATGAGTGTCACCAGCTTTTACATTCATTTGAATACCATCCCTGTTTCATTATCATACAACTGTTACACAGGAAACTTGGCCCGGGACAAAAATTCTTGCAATTCACTGATAATGCAACAACAACCATTACAATGATATCCCTCTGTGCTTTATAGCAGAAGAGACACAGAGGACCGACTGAGGAGGTAGGTGAGTTTTAAATGTTACAATTAAACAAAACAATGAATGCCGGGCCGAGGCCCATTCTGCTTGATACACTGTATATTTAATCATTGTCACCTTCCTCGCGAAAGAAAGATCTGTTCCGGATATGATTTGACCTTTTGGCTGCAGTACTCCCGGTGATTTGAACAAAACGAAAGAACTTGCTGGGAAGTCTGCCTCATGGATGTTAGATTGCTTTGAACTATAGCTGGGACGGAAAACTCCTTCAGGGACACGACGCATAATAAATACTGCATGGGAGACCTGTCCTTTATGGAAAAACATTCCGCTGATAAGAAAACCTTGATATTACCTCTTATTGATGTTCAGGATCTCCAGGATCGATCCTCGGGGTCTTCAAAATGATGATTTGCCTCTTTAAACCTTTGTTTCAGGGCTTAAGATATTTTTTGACGTGCATTAATCCCTCTGCTTTGTACTGAAAATCCTTGCTGCTTCATGACTACCTCTGTCGGGTTAGCTCGAGCTTTTAATGGCGCCACAAGATTTTCGGCGTTTGAACTCTGCTCTCCATTAATATGAGTCCTGACGGCCCCATTTCTTGACCTTTATGATGGTACTGGCTCATTAGAGTTGATCCTGACTGCGCCGCCCGCCGTTGAGGTAGTACATTGAACAGCGGCGGTCCTCTTCCTTTGGAAACTCTGCAACATAGCAAAACTCATGAAGAAAACAGTAGACGGAGCGATGGGTGCAGGGTGGACGAAACAGTAGTGCGACGGTGGTGGAAACAATGATTTTGTGTAAAAGAACAATGAAAATGGAGTGGAGTGGTGGAATGCGCGAATAATAGGGTTTGGTATGATCATGCAGCGCAGACCGTTGGATTCAGGCCCGGAGATGGAGATCAACGGTGGAGATTGATCTGCGGGCTGACTTATGGACATGGCGGAATACATATGAAACTTTAGACTTTGGCGAAAATGTATGGAAATGCAAACAAATGCAACGAAATGTATGAAAGAAGTGGGACCCAGCGGAGGCGGAGGGCGATTAAATCAAAACCGTTAGATCTTAACCCAACGGACGGACAGGATGAACTTGGGCCAATCGCAATCGGAGGTCGGAGCGGGGAGCAATTGCAATGCACAACATGAATGTTCCGATTGAGATTAGGGAGACACTACGATTAAACACCAACCGTCGGATCCGGGATCAGATCGATGGTCCGCGTCTAATCGGAGGGAGATGGAGAGGGGCAGCGGAGCAGCGATGCGACAGCGCTGAGCCGTTAGATCGGCGGGAGAATGGATGGCTGCGATAGAATCGGAGGACGGAGGGAAGGCTTGCGAATGCGATCGGGCGGGGGGCTGCGATTAGCGCTCCGCCGTCAGATCTTGTGATAGATCGACGGCCCAAAACTCATTGCAGGGCTTATGTGTTAGAAACCAATCGCATCGGGGTTCTTTGCTGTAACAAAGGAAATGCACCCGCCGGTTGTTTCGATTGCGATTAGCGCTTGGGACTTAAGCGCTTGGTCCCAGCACCAGGCATGTGTGGGAAGTGGTTAAGGGGCCAGCGGAAAAGGGGCTAGGCCTATAGCATGGTCGGAAAGTGGGTTTTTTTCCCATTTTAATGGGTTTTAAGGGATTTTAGAGGGAAACGATAAGGGGAAAAAATGGGAAAGAAGTTAAACAAAGGGTGAGAGGGGGAAATTAAAGGGGGTTTTAGGGGGATTTGAGGGGTAAATGGGGAAATAGAAGGGGAAGACAAGGGGGAAGAAAAGAGGCTAAATGAGGGAAAAAATAAAGGGAATTCGGACAAAGGGAAAGAGGGGGGAACTGATGCATGTTGCAGGGGTAAAGGAAGGAATGACAGGCCCTTTTTAGCAGTTTACTAGCAGAAGGGGATCTGTATTAGGCACAGTAATTGAGAGGCTTCAAGGAGGATGGATTTTCAGGGGAAAGGCATTCCTTGAAGACTCAACAATGACTTAGCCCCCTCTTTGCTTGTAAAAAATTTCTTAGGGGGGCTAACATACATAACCAGACTCATTACGTGCATGTATGGCTGCCAGCAATTACTTCTGTGTCCTGGTGGAAGCACTCTCAAGCAGCATCCTTCTCACATTTACTTGAATGGTTGATCTGGCATTACAGTATTTCTTGATCTATTGGTTTTGCAGCAAAGTAGGGTAGATTTTGTAAATAAATAAGTAGCCAAAGGCAGCGTTTTGTTCTAGTTTTGGTTTGAAGTTTTCCGATTCATTTTTTCAATCATTTCAGTCAAGTTTCAGTCCATAAATGAGTCGAAAGTCTCGTGTTGTCTGTCGAAATAATGACTCCATAGCCCAATGGATGGAGGCACTGTCTGCTCTCCCAAATATCTACAGTTCTTGGCACCTCCAAGAAGTGGCAGTTGCCATCCCCATTGGAGCCAATGTTAGACTCGGTCTTGTCAGTCCTCCGCCAGAGTCAAATTCACCAAAGTTCATTTCTCGTCATTTGCAGTCATTGATGTTACTGTGGTCCAGAAAAGAGTCATTTCACTTTCTAGGTCTAGGTTTTGTCTTCAGAACGTTGAATAATGCTCACAGGCCATGAGGATGTCTTCAGTGAGTTTTTATTTCAAGATTTTTATCGTCAATAATGCAAGATTGATTCTTCTTCAAAACCTTGTTTTGAAGAAGAAATCGTCAAAATGTGTTTTTAAATATGTAATTATTCAAAGTTTCTCAGCTGAAAATGTTCACATGCAGCCTCTCCTGATCCTTTGTTGAAGTCCCACGCCACCATCCCTGCAAAAATTCAATCAAGAAAACATCATTCAAGCCAAAAAGTCAAGTGCAAAAAACATAGTTCATTTCAAAATGAGAAAGTGCCAAAAGTTCTGCAACATTGACAGGACAGTTTCTGTTGAAGTGCCTACTGACTATGTTGCGGAAATTAAGGATACAAAGTTCTTGTTGCACAAGTTTCCACTTACTTTAAAATTTTGGTCGACTGTAGAAGCTAGCTGCTGAAGCTCATGAATCCATGAATGACAAAGTGTCCTTTAATGATATTCTAGGAGGAGCGGAGGCATTTGAGTTTTGTGCCAAGTTTTGCTATGGGATCATAGCCACTGTAAGGAGGAAATGAGACCTTTCTTGTCTGTAGAAGAAAATCATCAGTTTCATATCTTCATATTTGTGCTGGCTATTTCCCATGTGCTATTTTCTATCCTGACCATGCTTCTAGGAAGTGCAAAGATCCGCACATGGAAGCCCCGAGAAAAAGATATTCAAGAAAAGAGATATAATCCAGAAGATGCTTTGAAGAAAATCACCCATGTTGCAAATGATGATTTTGTTAAGACCCATGCTATAGGGACATGGGGAAGTTTCGCTTTTCTAAGTTGGATAGTTTCCTTTTTCAGGCAATCTTATGGCTCAGTAAAGAAATCTGACTATAGCACTCTACAATTGAGTTTCATTGAGAAACATTGCAAGTCAAATCGAGCTTTTAATTTCCACAATTACATGATGAAAACACTTGAAGCCGACTTCAAGAAGGTTGTTGGTATAAGTGCATCCCTTTGGGGTTTCATGGTGATTTTCTTGCTCCTCATTATTGAAGGTTGGCATCCATATTTTTGGATAGCTTTCATCCCTTTGATTCTTTTACTAGCTGTGGGTGAAAAACTGGAGCATATTCATGATGGAATCTTAGTATGGCAGAGGAAGGCCAAGGTGAAGGCCGAGGAAATATCAAGTAACAAGCCTGAAGATGATGATAAAGGGAGCGTACAACTACTCAAAATCAATGGCACATCAATTCATGGTTCTGAAACAACAGAATGTTCAGAGTCCAAAATAGACGTACCAAGATCACCGTAAAAATAAAATCGGAAATCTTCTTATTGAATCAGCTCTAAAATGTGAATTACCTTATCAAAAGAGATACAAATGGTGAAAATTTACTTGTATCAGAGATCTTTGTATGTGAAAAAGGTCTACAATGAAACCTCATATGTGGTGTCTGCTTTATATGAAATATAGAATGCGGCAAGAAGTCCTGAATTTATTAGAAAACAGGAGAAAGTTGAAGTTGGAAGTTGAGAGATAAAACTTTCATTTGAGGAAGGTTGACTATGTGTTAAGTTGTGTGCAGCGCATAGAATTCGCGCAGCGCATTGGGCCGGAAGACGCAGTGTTAAATGCCACAGGCGCGGCGCACCAAACGAACGCGGCGCACAGGCTTGAAACACTAAATTTTGCCATTTCTCACTCAAATTTCGTCTTTTATGTTTCGATGTGAGTCTTTGAATTGCTGTTAGTCAGTTTTTGGGTTCGTTTGGAAGGAATTTATGCCCTAAGAGAAAGACTTCGACCTGTTTTGGATGTTCGAGTATCTGTGATGGGAGGCGCGCATTTTGATCTCGTGAAAGGGGTGCTCCGTGACATCTATCGTGCTGGAGCAGGAGTGATGACCAACGCTGGTCCATACTATATGGTGATTGGCCTACTCTGACAGTTGTTTACCCACCCTTTCTTGATACAATTGCGTTTGCTAAAGATTTTCCTGCAGAAGCACGTTGGATTGCAGAATTGGCTCATTATGATTTCAGAAAGGTTGCTAGATATTTGGTTGCTTCTGTTCCAGGCATGCATGGATGTCCTCATCCTCATTTTCATCTCCTCACGAAATTTCCAAACTAGTATATCCAAGTCCTCAAATTGGAAATTTTCCAGTGCACAGTATCTTGGCATTGTACCAACTTCTACAAGTTTCCAGTGAAGATGGGTACGACCGACTTTCTGCTATGGGCGCAGTTTCATATTCAAGCTTTGGACATTCCAATTCAAACTTTTCCGGTAGTAAGATCAGTATATTTCCAAATTTGGGAAACTCGAAGAGTTTCAAATACGCTGTCAAACAGTGATTGGCCTATTAACTTTATACATGGCTTATCGAACGCACTCTCAAGTGCATATAAGGCGCACAAGTCAAAAACTGAAAGCTAAAATTAAAACGAAGACATCTACCATGCAGAGAAATAGGATTGGAGGCCTATTTTTATCTTCAGTTGCGATTCAAAGGAATTTACACCCACAGATTTCACTTTTTCATTGGTCATCAACGATTTGCAAAGTATAAAATGTAACGTTGTTTTGTTTTTAGAATAGATGGACAACTCTTTCGCTATTTTTATATCTTTAGTTGAAATAGCTCCCTATTTTTCATCGATCTTTAGGGGAATGATGTTCTGTTTATTTATTGTATTGTAAACATTTGTAGGGGAGGGTTCTGGGAAACGTGTGCAGGAAAAACCCAGCGTTTGCATTGTACAGTTTGGCAGAGATTTTAATGAAATAGTGCAGCTCTGATTTGTAAGATTCTTGCGGTATGAGTTTAGCATGCGATTCTTCTTTATGTTTCATATGTTTTTGTTATGTTCACAGTTCATTCATAATCATTTTCAGCTGAATGCTTTTACAGTAAGAAAGGTAGAATTCAGTTCTTTCTCTGCCTTGAGGAAGTGTTCAGACTTTGTGTGTTTTCTTCTGCCTGGAAGGGATTCATTGTTTAATGCCCTTTTCAGTCTTCTTAAACAGTCTTTTCACCCCATTTAAATTAAATTTGATTGCTAAAACCTCATGCCTATCTCACCTTATGAAATACTTTGTGCCTTTGATTAAATCTCTCTGCTCATGCTGTTCCTTGGTCCCATACAGCCCAGAAAATTCATCCATTCATTAAATTACTTCTTTCCTATTTATTTACTAGCCTAAAATCATTATCCATTATAGGTCATCTCAGCCCCTTTGAAGACCTTTTGCCGAGATAGACCCGGAGAGAGCCCTCTCCTGTCCTCGTAGGGCTAGCTACGAGGCTAAGCTTGGTTTGATGTTGCCTTGAGTTTTACCTTATTTCAGCCTAAGGTAGATTCGAGCACTAACACATTGATAGTGGATGTTCAAAACACATGACAGGGTAAAAAAAAAAAACTTCTTGCATATAGTGCTCTAGAAAAAGAAAAGAATGTTACATTTGGAAATGATACCCCTGTTGTCATTAAGGGAAAAGGGTCTTTCTCTCTAAAAGAAAATATGAAAGCTAATAATGTCATGTATGTGGATGGATTAAAGCATAACCTGTTAAGTGTAAGTCAAATCTGTGATCAAGGAACTGAAGTTGTCTTCAGTTCAAAAGAATGTGCGGTACGTGATCTTGATACAGGTAAAATAATTATAAAAGGAAAAATAACTCCAAGCAACCTGTATGTATTGAAGAACTGCAAAGAACAATGTTACTTGAGTAAATCTTCAGAAAAATAGCTATGGCATAGAAGGTTGGGGCATCTGAGCTTCTCTCAAATCAACAAATCAAGCAGACTTAAAGTTGTTCGTGATCTTCCCAATATTACTCTACCTGAAAGTATCATATGCAAATCTTGCCAATTCGGTAATCAAACCAGGGTGCAATTTAATGCCAAGGAAGGATCATCAAGTAAGCCTCTTGAACTCATTCATACTGACATATGTGGACCTGTGAGGAAAAATTTGCCACGTGGTGAACAATACTATATCTTGTTTATTGATGATTTCTCTAGAATGTGTTGGATTGGGTAGATTAAACACAAAGATGAAGCATTCGAGAAATTTCAAATCTTCAAAGCACAGGTTGAAAATGAATTAGATCTAAAAATCAAGTGTCTTAGATCTGATCGAGGAGGAGAATATACTTCAGATGAATTCCTTGAATTTTGTGAACAACATGGCATAAAAAGACAGCTTACTGTAGCTGGCACTCCACAACAAAATGGCATAGCAGAAAGAATGAATAGAATTGTTCAACAAATGGCTAGAGCTATGCTTGATGATTCCGGAACACCTAACACATTTTGGGGAGAAGCAGCACATACAGCGGTAAATATTCTTAACAAGGCACATGTTCGTGTAAATAGCGATAAAACTCCATATGAACTCTGGTATGGTAATCCTCCCACTGTGAAGAATTTTAGAGTTTTCGGAACAAAATGCTTTATCAAAAATAGTGATGAAAAACTTGGCAAGTTTGAACCCAGAGCAGATGAAGGAATACTTCTTGGTTACTCCTCTAGGAGTAGAGCATATAAATGTTACAATAAAATACTTCGGAAGATTGTTGAATGTATTGATGTTGTTATTGATGAGTCTCCTACAGCTCCAAAAGAAGAAAAAAAAACAACAGATGAAGACGAAGATGACACATATCCTTCTACATCAAATAGAAATGACATAGACAGTGAACCCAATGAAGAACTCGGAGATGATTTATCTGAAAAAGCTCTATCCAGATATGTTCAAAAGAATCATCCAAAATCTCAAATTTTGGGAGAAAAGGAATCAGGTGTACAAACAAGAAGGACTCTTGTGGGATCTTCCAGCTATCTAGCATTTCTATCCACTATTGAACCACATAATGTCAATCAAGCTAGCAAAGGTGAATGTTGGATTCAAGCCATGAATGAAGAGCTTGATCAAATTGAAAAGAATCACATTTGGGAATTAGTACCAAGACCTCATGACAAAAATGTCATTGGAACTAAATGGATATTCAAAACCAAGTTCAATGAGAATGGGGATGTTATAATAAATAAAGCTAGACTTGTTTGCAAGGGGTATGCTCAACAAGAAGGTATAGACTTTGAAGAAACTTTTTCTCTTGTAGCTAGACTTGAAGCCATAAGAATGTTTCTTGCTTTTTCAAGCTTCCAACAAATCAAAGTTTATCAAATGGATGTTAAATCTGCTTTTCTCAATGGTGATCTAGAAGAAGAAGTTTATATAGAACAACCAGAAGGATTCATTTTGGGAAATGATGAAAAACATGTTTGTAGACTTCAAAAGGCTCTATATGGTCTCAAAAAAGCTCCAAGGGCATGGTATTATCGTCTTGACAAATATCTTCATCAACAACGATTTTCAAAAGGGTCTGCTGATAGCAACTTATACACAAAAACTGAAAATGATAAACTATTGATTGTGGTTGTATATGTTGATGATATCATTTTTGGAAGTAATGAAGAATATATGGGTCAGAAATTTTCTTTTTTTATGCAGCAATAATTTGAAATGTATTTACTTGGGGAACTAACATTCTTTCTTGGCTTGCAAGTGCAACAAGCAACAGATGGAATATTCTTATCTCGAGCAAAATATCTTAAGAAAATTCTGAAGAAGTATGGCATGGAAGAGTGCAAACCTGTAAGTACACCAATGATAACCGGATGTAATCTCAGTTCTCATGATGATTATCCCACGGTGAATCAACCAGAATACATATTTATGATAGGAAGTCTACTTTATCTCACTGGGACTAGACCAGAAATTATGCATGTAGTTGGGATTTTTGGACGATTCCAAGCTAATCCAAAAGAGTCTCACCTTCAGGCTGTTAAAAGAATATTAAAATATCTACAAGGAACTCAAGACTTTGGACTATGGTATCCAAAGAATGCTGATCTCACTTTTCATGCTTACACTGATGCAGATTGGGCTGGAAATGTTGATGATCGGAAAAGCACTAGTGGTGGTGAATTCTATATGGGGCCCCGGTTAGTATCTTGGTTCAGCAAGAAGCAAAGCTCTATTTCCTTATCTACAGTAGAAGCAGAATATGTGGCTGCCGCATCATGTTGCACTCAACTTCTTTGGATGATGCAAACCTTAGAAGACATTCAAATCAGATGTTCACCTCCTATCTCCATTATGTGTGACAATACAAGTGCCATCAGTATCTCAAAGAATCTTGTTATGCATTCCAAGACCAAGCACATTCCCATCAAGTATCACTTCTTACGTGAACAAGTGCTTGAACAAAAGGTGAAGTTGGAGTGTGTTCCCTCCAAAGAACATGTTGCTGATATATTTATCAAACCTTTACCCAGCGAAGCATTCGAATATCTCAGACAATAGCTGGGAGTTGTCTCTGCCTCTCAGAAGATTATATCTACTTAAATTCAGAAGATTAAATTGGATACGCGGATTTCCTGAAGGACAGTCGCGTATATACGCGAGTTTATAGACAGAAAACCACGTATGGGTGTTTTCTGCCAAAACTTTTCTGGGTCAGCATTCTTCAGCACAGCTGCAGTGCTGTTGGGTATCTCTGATGATGTTCCAGCTCTCATATTTCTGTTTCATTCTCTAATACTTCGGATGAATATGCCTTGATTATTTGATGTTCAGGATGCACAGGCTAAGGGGGAGCATTGGTCATGTGGAAAGGATGCATTGTTGGCATTCTAATTATTTGTTGTAGTCTGATCTCATGATTGAGAATATTTGATCTTCATTGTATAAGTCATTTCAATAATTTGATGAAAATGGTCATGATGAGACCTATGATGTAAAATTGTAATATTCAGTCATGTAAGGACTTGTTCAATTTTGTAAACCCACTTGGTTGGGTAGTTGAGTCAAAATGTGTAAACCCACTTGGTTGGGTACTTGAGTCACTTATGTAAATCCACTTGGTTGGATCATTGATGTAAGTATGAGTCCTTGGCGATAGGAAAGGTCATAGAGTCATTGAAAAATTATGTTTAAAGATACAGCATGATCTCAGGGGGAGCATGGTATTATCGGTACAAAGGATCTTGATCTACCCTTTGCCCTTGATGTCAAAGGGGGAGAATGTTGTTGCTGAATGTATTTCTGGTCATGGTTGCCATCAAGTCCAAAGGGGGAGTTTGTTGGCAAGATGATGCAATGAGTTGTCCTTGATGGCAACCTACTTGATGAAGTTGTCCTTGATGGAAACAGATTTGCTGAGTTTCCTATGATAAGAAACCTATGAGCTAAATATGTAAGGATGATGTAGCTATAGATTAGTTCAGATGTGACAGAGAAAAGAATTCCAGTAAGTGCTAGATTAATAATGAACAAGATGTCACAAAGCATACGGGGGTTTGTTAATGCAAAGTAGCGTATGTACGCGGAAAAGTACGTACCAAGTAGCGTATGCCTATTTGCGCTCTAAATTTTTAAAACTAGGGGACATGACCATGGTATTGGCCCATAGTAGTGAGCGTTGGATTATCTATTTGATCCCGTCCAGGAATACCATCAACGGTTGAGTGGTTTTGACTCATGGTATTGATAAAGGCTAAAACTATATAAGGAGAAGAGGATCATAGTGCAAGGTGATCATGTGTAAGGTTTGTTAATGAATAAATCTCTAAGGAATATCTGCATGGATGAACTCTGGTCTTAATTGTTAGATCTGAATCTATGATGCACCTATGGATATGATGAAGGTTCAAGATCTCTAGATCTAGAAATGATGAATCTCTAGGATGATCTACAAAAGAAATGATGAAGACCTAGCGCAAGTCTGATGAAAAAATTCAAGAAATCTGGGTAAGTTTATAGATCTGGTCTGTTCTGAAAAATTTATCTTTTACAGATCTATACGGTAGTTTGTCTTGGTAAAAGCGTGTATATACGCGGGTTCGCTTAATAAAAAGCGCGTATGGAAGCTAGGGTTTTTTAATCTTATTTACAGATATTACTTCTGTGATTTATGTTTTCTCTCTACTGTCGGTCAATAAAGTCTACTTGAAGTTTTGGGTTGATTGAATATGAAGTATGCTGTTGATTTGATAATGAACAAATCTAATCAATGAGTGAGAAAACATGGTTAAACCTGACTGACTGTCTAAAGGTTCTGCATTACTGAGAAGGTGTCTGACTGAAAGCCTCAGATCTGAATCTGAGATTGATCACATTCTGAAAATCAGTATTCTTAGAAGTATACGCAGGTTGATATGAAGAAAAAGTGCGTATACACGCAGCTTCAGTGAAGAGAAGTGGCGTATGCATTTCATGTTATTGAAAAATAGTATGCACAAAGTCATACGCAGGTTGGTGAGAAGGAAAGCGCGTATACATGTGGATTCAGTAAAGAGAAGTAGTGTATGCTATATGAATTTATGAATGTTCAAAGTTGATTTTGCATCAACATATTTGTTTTGAAGTCTGGGTTATTTCTGATGTTCTGGTTACAGTGATCCTACTGTTCTGATTGAAGTTTTGGGTAAAGTATGGTTTTTGATGTTAAGGGGTTGTATTGAAGATTTTTTGATCGAGTATGAAAATTGATGAAACATGGTCTGCAGTGTACCTGAGGGATGAAGCCTTCAGTATGAAAGTAGAATATTTCAGCCAGTAGAAGCTGGTGTTGAAATTAGGGGGTCGAAGCTCCCTTCCAAGAGAGGCTGGTAAACGAAATCAAGGGGTTGGAGCTCCCTTCTAGTTGTAGTTGGAAAACGAGAGAAGGTTGCAGCCTTTTGCAGGTAGAAGCCTGTGTACTGGTATAAGTCTGCATCAGTACAATGTTGTAAAAGGTTTTCTATATAATAAATATTGAAGCCAGAGATGAAGGCAGCGGTGGTTTTCTCCCGAATTGGGTTTCCACCTTAAATATTGGTGTTCATGTGTGTGATGCTCTATACTATTGTTTACTGCTCAGAACTTCTGTTATCTAGCCTTATTCATAACTGATAAATCTATTTAAAATAGTGTTCCTGAGAAATTCTCTAAATCTGAAAGATAAATATGTATATGCTAGTTTCCTTCTGTATTTCTGCATGCATACGCTAGTTCAGATCATAAAAACTGTGTATGGAAATCTGCTCAAAGAAAAAGTAAAAATTTTTTTAGTCAGCTCAAAATAATGATTCACCCCCCCCCCCCCCCCGTCTCAGTATTTTCTCCAACATATCCTCAATGTGCTCCATCATTGAACCCTTTTGTTTGAGATTATCAATTGGCTAAAGAATGTATTTATCTTTGTATCCTCATAATGTGCTACCAATTCTTCCAAAAAAATTGTCCAAGTGACAATTGATTTATGAGCACAAATACATCGATACCACATAAACTGATTTTGTTCTAAATATAAAGAGGCAATGTGTACCTTTTGTGTGTGTGACACATCATGTAGATTAAAGAATTTTTCCATATATAGTATCCATGTTACCAAATCCTTGCCATAAAAATTTCTCATATCAATATTTGGAATGTGATTAGTCTTAAAACTACTATTAGAGTCTCAAAAATCATAATTCATATTCCTTTTTTCTTCATCGTGATTTTCCTGGAGTACATTGTCACCAATAGGAAGTATTTATTGTAGAAACTTTTTCAAACCTTCCAGGTCCCTTTTCATTTTTGTTTTTAAACCATCCTTCAAACCTTCTATATTGAGATTCATCATTGTTTCCATGACATATTTTAAACCATCCATGCTGCCTTTTATTTCTGATTTTAAACCAACCATGTCCCCTTTTAGTTCATCTTTGGTTTCTCTTTGTGAGAGAGAAATTTGTTGCACTTGGTCTCGTAATTTTGATATATCCTATTGAAATTCTTCCTCTTCATGTGTCATAGTAGATATTTTTGAGGTATTAATGGGTGTATAATTATTTTGTTTGTGATCCATTTTAGAACACAATACTAATATCTATTGGTGAAGAAAAGTCATGTATACACGTGGGTACAAAGAAGAAAAGTTGCGTATGAGTTGGCACACTAATTTTAACAATACCAAGGGTATTTACCATGGTATTAGCCCAAAATATTGATTGGAGTAATGGCTATTTGATCCCATCCAAGAATATCATCAGCACTTGCGTGGTTTTGGCTCATGGTATTGGCTAAGGCTCAAACTATATAAGGAGGTGAAGATCATAGTGCTAAGGAGTATGAGGATGCAAATTGTATGAATACTTCAATCTGATGTATCTCTGTGTGGAATGGGCTATATTTGATTGATAGATATGAAATAAAGATTCACTCATGATTACAATGATGGATCAAGATCTCTAGACCTGAAATGTCTATGTATTGCATGATTTGTTTATGGGTTGATTAGATTTTTGATTTGGCGTATGTTTATTATCTTGAATGTTGTGATCTAGGTATGTGTGAAGTTGTGATGTACAACATTGTTATAAGTTGAAAGTTTCAAATCTCTACACAAGTTTGACTCAAGGAAGGCGTGTATACATGCGGGTTTGACTATGCAATGTAGCGTATGTTTTATACAGTATGCTTAGATATATATCTATATATATACATATAGATATATATTTATGTTCTGGATAAGCACGTATATAAGCGGAAAAGTCTCATGAAAAGTGCGTACATAAAGGAAGGTTTTCTGCTTATAAATGATTGATCAATCAGATCAATGTTGTTGTATTTATGTTGTCTGTCAATGATGTCTTCATGTTGATCTAGGTTTAATAACAATGTCTAAAGTTGAAATTGAGTGAATTTTGATTAGTTGAAAATGATACTTGATGATGCTTACAATATGAGGGTTCAAAGATCTGTAACCTATCAGAATATTTCAGAATGTCTTTGTCCAATTCAGTGACTGATTCATAGTAAAAAAATTTAGAACTTAGTATATTGAGATTTGCATGCAGGTTTCTCTACAGAAAAGCGTGTATACATGTGGGTTGCCTTAAGTGAAGTAGCGTATACATTTTGTTTTATGAATGATCAGGGTTGTAGTTGATTCAGTGTGTTGATGTAATAGTTTGGGTTCAATTCTGATATTCTGGTTATAGTGATCTCACTTTTTTGTATGAATTGAGTTGGTGACTGGTTAAGTGACTATTTTCTTCAATGGTTAGTTCAGTATTCAAGTGATTGGTGATTGTTTAGTTCAGTGGTTGTTTTCAGGAATTAGATGAATATTTTGGGTACAATAATCATTTTATGTTTTGATGTATGAATTATCTGATGTTAGAAGGTTCAACATGGATTATGTGATGAAAATAGGCCTACAAGTTGTGATGTATTGAATCCAGTGGATCTAGTGTGAAAATTTATGAAACGTGGTCTGCAGTGGTTCTGAGGACTGAAGCCTTTAGTTTGGAAGTTTAATCTTCCTACCAATAGAAGTTGGTGATCAGTTCAGGGGGTTGAAGCTCCCTTTCAGTGGCGACTGCTAAACGAGATCAGGGGGTTGGGGCTCCCTTCCAGTAGCAGCTGGAGAATGAGAGAAGGTTGCAGCCTTTTGCAGGTGGGTTCCTACGTGTTGGTATGAGTCTTCACTAGTGAAATATTGTAAGAAATTTTCTATATAATAAATATTGAAGACAAAGATGAAAACAACAGTGGTTTTCTCCTGACTTGGGTTTCCACCTTAAATCATGGTGTTCATGTGTGTTTCATTTTCGTGATTATTTATTCTATACTTACTGCACATTTTTAATGCTTACTAAATGTCTGATGAATGAATGATGCACTAGGCTAAGTAAATTTTCTAAAGATTTATCTAAATTATAAGTTCTCTGGGCATACAGAAGTTTCCTTAAAGAAAACCGCATACATACGCTAGTTGGATTAATTAAATTCACGTATAGAAATTAGTAAAGAAAAGAAAAGTTATTGTGAGTTTTAAAATACCGATTCACCCCCCCCCCCGCTCAGTATTTTTCCCAACAATTAATATCAGAGAATGTCCTTCAGAAGAAGCTTGATTTCTTGAAGGAGATCCGTCACAATGGGAAGGAATAAAAAGAAGAAGGTTATTCAAAGAAATAAGACATCTTAAAAAACATATGCAGCAAAAAAAAAAAAAGATAAAATAGGTACAAATTGTTTTCCTTGTGTTCCTCTTTCTTATTCATGCAATGTTGAAGATAGTGAATACGAAAGTAAAAGTAATGTTATGGATCTAGAAGTAGAAATCTCTAAACTCAAAAATGAATTTTAAGATCAACAAATTCTATTTAATGAAAGAGAATGTATATACAAAGATGTGATTACTAGATTGAATAGTCAATGACAAGAAAGAAACTCAATTGAGCAGTTGAACAAAGAACAGATAGATCAGTGTCAAAAGATGCAAGATGAAGTAACCAATCACAGTGAAGGAATTGAAGCAGAAATCATCTCTCTCAAAATAGATCTGGAAAAATCCAATAAGAAGAATGAAGAACTTCTACAAACATTTGAAGAACAATAAAATGGGCTGAAAGAAGAGATTCTAAAATTGAATGAGAAACTAGAAGAAGGAATAAGGGTCAAAGAAGGTATGAAGAAGCTATTATCACTATTAAAATTTTCTAAACTTGTTCAGTTTATACTTGCTCCTAAGTCATGTAATTAGATAGGGTTTGAGTCATTTTTATGTTTTATAGAGTCTAAGCCATAGGTTACAAGTCTCATTTCATCACCAAATAAAGTTCATAAACCTTGATTTACTCTTTAGAAGTCTCATACCACGTTTTGAAAACCATATTTTAAGTCTTTAAAAAAAATAAATTGAATAAGCCACGAAACCACGTTTTCGTAGCACGCTCAATGTAAAAAAATTCTTCTGCGCTACAAAAACACTGGTCTTTTCGTAG
Source organism: Pinus albicaulis (assembly GCA_034641835.2). Lineage (NCBI taxonomy): Eukaryota > Viridiplantae > Streptophyta > Pinopsida > Pinales > Pinaceae > Pinus > Pinus albicaulis. The sequence goes on along the minus strand of CM076571.1, from coordinate 199,976,418 downwards.
CGCAAAATCCCGAAATCACATTTCCAGTGCTACAAAATCGGGGATTCGAAATTTATCGGTTTAGCTGTCACATCCATCAATTTTGGTTAAATTTTCATGATTAGGTGTCAGTCCATGAATCCTCCCTCACGTATGCAACCATCCAAAGCAATTATGAAATCATTATGACATTCATTAGGGGTCATTTGTCATTGGTCCTTTTCAAATTTGAAAAAGGGTTGGTTATCATGGATTTTGTCTCATGCAAAGAAAACTCTACATGCATATCTATCGTTTGAAAGAGAAGCTCATGATAAGAAACCAAAGCTCTCCTTAAGTTTTCAAGTGAGGCAGAATTTCAATCAAGCGAGGCCAAACCAAATTTTCAAGCGAGCTATTTCATCCAACAAGGAGGTCTATTACAAGTTTGCGAAAGACATAGGATTTTCAAGAGGAAGATGACAGAAGAAAAAAGAAATCAAAGGTCTGGTCACTCTCTTAGAACATTGATAAAGGTTTAGAAGCTATCACAAGAGATAAATCTATTGAAGAATCCTTCAAGAAGGTAGGGTGCTGGAACTTTTGCGAAAAGCTTCAAGGAGGGCATAATCAGGTTACCAAAGAGTTTTCTATTAACTTCACAGGGTCAAACACAAAGGTTGGTTTTCTCATTTTACCAATTTCTCCTGAAGTTATATCAGCAGTCACAGAAATTCCAAGGGGGGAAGATAGATGGTTCAATAATTTTATGTTTGATATGCAACCCTGCAAAATATTTTTGAAACCAGAGTTTATGGATACTAATTTGAACAAATCTGTGCCAAGAAGTTATGTCAAGGATGCATTTGTCATTCTGCTCTACAACATCCAAAGGTACTTCAGCTATGAAGGGAGATACCACAAGGTGTACACTTACCACTTTAAACTCTTATTGCATTTCACAGGAATAATCTCTCTAGACTTACCTTTATTTCTATTTAAAAGTCTGGCCAAGATGGCAGACAAAGTACAGATGAAAAATCAGGCATGTGAAACCTCATTATTTCATCATGGTCTAGTTAAGTTAATAGTTTTGCATGAGCTTTAGAAAGTGAATAGAGAATGGTCTACATTTCTCTTTTTGAGTGGAATAGGGGTTGAAGGAACGGGTGCTAGCCCTCAAGTCAAAGAAACATCTCCATCAAAGACTACTGAACCTGTAGAAATAAAATCAAGGAGGTTTGTCAAGCTTAAGCCCAGGAAACAGGTTAAGTAACTAATGATAAACACATAATTGAATATCCAAAGGTCTCCACAATCTGCACAGAAGAAGAGAACTCATGTCAAAGAGATAATTCAGGAACTTTCAACTAGTAAAACAACTCAGAAGAAGTTGACTAGGAGTCAAAGGTCAAAGGAGAAGGGTAAGGATGTGGTCACAGATGAAAACTTGGAATTAAGAGGTGACTTGAATGATATATTACAAGCTATTTAAATTGAAGAGTCTCCCCTGGTTCAAGAAAGTTTCATCAAACTGGATACAAGTGGAAAATCAAAGAAATTGAAAACATCCAAAAAATTAGATTTTGAGGATGAAGTGTCAGAGTTTGTCTTTAAGCCTAGAAAACCCTTGACTAGGAAGTCTAAGAAATTGCAGCAACTATACATGGAGATAGACCAAACAGGAGGTAAGGATGCAAATGTTTTTGAAGAACCCATAAATATATCATCTCTAATGCTTGAAGAAGACAAAAAAAAAAAATTTAATACTCAGAGAGAAAAGAGTAGTTATGAGGAGTTTAAAGACAAACTCAGACTTACAAACATTGAAATTGATAAATTGAAGAAGAAAGTGAGAATGCATGTTGTAGAAAGGTCAAACTTTGAGAGGTTGAAATTCTGTGGTAGCTAGAAAATGTTTCGAACACTGAGTCAATCAGCAGTGAGGATCAATTCTACATATGGACCATCCCTGCAATCAAGGAAGCAAATTTCATAAGGATGGTTAATACCAAACTAAGAGATAATAATAAAAGGCTTAAAAGGTAGGTTGAAGATCTTGAAATAAAGCTAGCAAATCCTGACAGTAAAAATGAGTGTAAATAGTAAGTGACATCTCCTAACACATTTTTGGGGTTATGTGGAAAGATTTCATTTTTGAAAGTAGTTCAGAGTTGATTTTTGTTGATTATGAGAGCTTATATATAACTGGAAGGATGGCAGTAAAGGTTTGAAACTTAAAATTTTGGAAAAATCCCTGAAAATATAGACACAGTATTTTCGTAGCGCGCTACGAAACTGCTGTAGGCGTCATGCATAGCAGTTTCGTAGCGCGCTACGAAATTGATGTAGGATCCAGTTTGAACAATTTTTCAAGATTTCAAAGGGTGAAAAGGATTTTTTTTTAAACCTTGATGCTGCTGAAGAATGTATAAAGATCACAAGTGAAGATCCAATGGAAAAACACAGAAAAATGAAAGTTCCAAGTGAAGTTTTCAAAGCTAAAGTTCTACGCTATGAAAACAACAGACAGTTTTGTAGCGTAGCAATATTAACAGTTTTGGCACTCCTTCAAAATTTTGGTTTGGGCACATCTAGAAGGAAGAAGTCACATGATTTTAATAAGACATTGCCACATTTTTTTGAGCGCAAGTTGGTCAGCAGATGGTTTGAAGAAACATAAATGAAGCACTATAGCTATTTTGCAGGGAGCATGTTCCTATCTTTCAAGGCAGATAAGAAGAAAATCAATACAGTCTAACAGCAAGGAGATGGACATCATCAAGGTCAAAGTTTAGGAGGAGCAGCTGTCAGATAGAATATTTAATGTTTAGATAAGGTTGTTAAGTTATAATAAAGAGTTTTAATCCTAGTCGTATTAGGACTCTAGGACGGACAATTTAACTGTTATATGTAATTAAAAGCTTGTTTTAGCAGTTGATAGGTGTCAAGCTAGCAAATTCGAATTTTTCTCAAGTGTTTGGAGAGAATACAAGAATGTAATGATGACTCTATAAGAGAAAAGAAGTCGAATTTCATAGGGTTGGTAATTTTCATTAACAAGCATACTGTTTTGTTGTAGCAGAAACTGTGTTTTTATATTAATACAGAGATATTGGTTTCATCACTCAGGATTCAGAAAGGGTTATTGATGTTTAATATTCTCATGGTTTTCCTCTTTCAATTACTTGTAGTGGCATGAATGTATGTTACTTATAATTCACTGAAGGTGCTCTAACTTCCTTCATATGTTCATGAACTGTGTTTATTTTATGTCCTACTGTTCTTTTGATGCATCTAAACCCTGAAATGCTCTGACTTCCATATGAAGCTGATACTCATGTTTTGTTAAAACACACTTGACTCCATAAGCCCAATCGATGTTTGTTGAATAGCAGTACAACCAATTATCCATTTTTATCTATTTTACTCATAGATTTAGCCATCTAATCATTATTTGAAAATCATAAACCTATTGAGAGAGGCCTCTCAGGTTGAGGATAAGCCTCAACTAAAAGTCTGGTTTGAAATAGTTACTCAGAGTATTCTTGATCAGCAGCCTATCAGGGTATGATTTTGAGATAACAGAAGTAGTGCTGAAGATTAGAGGTTGAGGTAAAAATTTTAGAAGGTAAATTAGAAGAAACGGATAAACACTTGAGGTTTCAAGATAGTACTAAGATTCTGGATATTATTCTTAGTATTCAAAGGACTCCTATTAAATTTGGTCTTGGTTTTCATGAATATGTTAAAGGAAAATATAGCTCACAAGACAGTGCTAAATATTCAAAGGATCTCAATGAAAATATTGAAGTGTTTAAAGAGACAAAAGGTCAACCGACAATCATGAATTCTCAAAGGAAATCATTCACTCCTAACTATAGAATTATCAATCGATTCTCTCCTTTGATCAATAATTTTGAATGTTTTGTATGTCATAATTATGGAAATGTTGCAGCCAATTGCAGAAGAATATTGTTTTGGTCACAGAAAAATAGCCACTACACATAAATATTTTCAACTCCCACATATTCATGTTTCTTTAAGGGTTATTGTTTTTCATGCAACAAATTTGGACATAAAGCTATTGATTGCAATAGAAGGAACATGAGGCAAACTTATTATGGTTCCTCTGCTCCCTTTTCTGGTCACATAAGTGTTATTCTTGTAACAAGTTTGGACATGTAGAAAAATAATGCAGGAACAGATCAATGAATCATCAAAGACAACATGGAAGACAAACAGATGATATCGTAAGACCAAAGAAAGTTGGATCCACCAACATTCATGTTAACAAGAATAAAGAAGAAGAGATAAGATGTGGTCTTTCTCTTTATGCAATTAAAAATAAGGATGAATGGTACAACGACAACGGATGTTCTCATCACATGATTGGTCATAAGAGTAAAATGGAGTCTCTCAAGAAAAATCAATATGGTAAGGTTATTCTTTCAAATGATGTTCCAAAAAAAATTTGGGAAAAGGTAGAGCCATAATTAACAAAAATAGAAGGGCAGTTGATACCTTATTAGTTCAAGGCCTAAAAAAAACATATTAAGTGTAGGCCAAATGGAAAATAAAGGAAATGTAATTGCGTTCACATCAACCAAATTCAAGGTCATGGATGACGAAACTAGAGAGGTCATAGCAAGGGGATATAGAAACGTTGATAAATTATATGTGTTTACTTTTCTAACCTCTCGTAGATATGAGGAGGATTCAGACTCAGACTGGAATAATACAATGACCATTATAGTCCATCATTCTTAAAAGAATAATGTTATCAATAACCGCAATGTTTAAGTGATGGTTTGGTAATTCTGGTTGTTTATTTTTTTCACAATGCATCTGATGTGACAACAAAAGATAGGTATATGTTGTACAAGTTAAGGGGGAGATGAAGCTGTGAAATTATCATTATTTCACTTTTTGTATGTGGTTTTCATGAACTAAAGACCTATATATACGTGATTTCCTTTGGAGATAGTTGCATATGCTTTTCTTTGATAGAAAAATAGTGAGATAGACTCAACAACAAATTTTCATATGCTGATTTCAGTTATGATTTAATTTTCTTGATCTGATGTTGATGGTTATAGTCTACTGATATGATATGAAGTTATAATTATCTGAATTCTGAATATTCTTTGATGAATGAGTTGATATGGTCAGTCTTGACTATGAACAGGTAGCACAAGTTCAGGGGGGAGCATTAGCCTTACTACTAATGATGCATTGTTGGAATTATGTTTGCTTATTCTTTAATACTTGTAATGCTCATGTGGTAGTTCGAATGATGTTGTCATGATACATGGATTTCTTATGATGAGATTATGGATGATTCCTGATCACTTTTTGTAGAAGATTAAATTTATTTGCACACGTTGAGTTGATGCATGAATAACGATTCAAATACAAGGAAAGAACATGCAGATCTTGTTGTTGATGAATTCTTTCGTGAATGGTGCTTATTTTAATTGATTCCTACACATGTTAAATCGTGATTATGAAATGGAATAAATATAAAACATGAAGACCTTGGTGATAAGAGATCAGAGGGATGATTGGTTGATACATATTTATTATTTATGAAGTGGTTCTGATATGATAATTCTTCTTACATATTGGGGCAAGAATATGATGTTTTTGCAAAGATCCTGAAGACATGGTTATTGATATTCTTATGCTACAACTGTTGGATGATACTTGGAGACATGGCTACATTTTCTTGTCTTACTGATTGGTTCTCTCATATGTTGTTGATACATGTCTATAGTGTTTACTCATGTTGTATGATTCTTCTCCACTCTATCTTATTTCATCATGATATACTTGGTTCCATAATATGTTTCTACAAAGGGAAAATGGAAACTTGACTTTGATGAAGACAAGAGATTGATTTGATAGTTGATCTCTACAGAAAGATATTATGATTTTGATATTGTAGACTTGATCACAGGTTGATGATATTGAAATTTACCCATGTTACTTCTGACAGATACTTATGGTGTAGATCCTTTTCGATATATCATGATTGTGGATCATGTTCTTGATCTCTCACTCTTGAGGAATTTTTTTCTTGGTTATAGAAGTCATATCTGTAAATTTATCTAAAGGTCATGCTGAGACCTATGATGTAATAATTTTCATATTCAGTCATGTATGGAAATTGAGGTCATCCCACTTGGTTGGGTGGTTGTGTGAAATATGTAATCCCACTTGGTTGGGTGGTTGTGCCACAAATGTAACCTCACTTGGTTGGGTAATTGATGTAAGTATGAATCCTTTGTGATAGGAAAGTTCATACTCAGTTGATTTATAGATTCATGAACCTCATTGAAAATCTATCTGAAGATTCAACATGTGCTCGGGGAGAGCATGGTCAGTATAGTGAAGATCAAATCTACAGAGCACTTGTATCTATAAGGAAAGAGAAACCTTGATTTAGCATTGGTCTGCCCTTTTCCCTTGATTTCAAAGGGGGAGAGTAACTTGGTGTTTGAATAATGCCTGTGATTGATGTGTCTAACAGGTATCTACAAGTTGTGGTGATCAAACACCAACATTGTTTCCATCAAGTCCAAAGGAAGAGATTGTTGGCATTATGATGTAATGTGTTTTCCTTGATGGCAACCTACTCAATGAGTTTCCTTTTGATAGCAACATATTTGTTGAAGATGTAAACTTGATGTATCTACAGGCCAGTTCATATGTGTCAGAGAAATGAATACCAATCAGTGATAGAGGAATGATGAAGGTAAAGTTTCAGGAAATATACGCAGGTTTGATGAAGGGAAGCCGTGTATATGAAGATGTATACACAAGTTGAATTCTTGTATATATGCAGGTTTGATGAAGGGAAGCCATGTATACAATATTTATACACAAGTTCAATGAGTCAAATTCATGTATATATCCAGAAAATACGCAGAATTTTTGTATACGCAATTTTTGTGAAGAAAAGTCGCGTATACACATAGGTACAAAGAAGCAAAGTCACATATGAGTTAGCGCACTCATTTTAACAATACCAAGGGTATTTACCATGGTATTAGCCCATAAGATTTAGTGTAGTAACGACTATTTGATCTCGACTAGAATATCATTGGTACTTTTGTGGTTTTGGCTCATGGTATTGGCTAAGGCTAAAAATATATAAGGATGTGAAGATCATAGTGATAAGGAGTATGAGGATGTGAATTGTTTGAATACTTTAATCTGAAGTATATCTGAAAGGAATGGGCTATAGCTAATTGATAGATCTGAAATAAATATGCACTCATGAATATAATGATGGATCAGGATCTCTAGACCTGAAATGACTATGTATTGCATGATTTTTTTACGGGTTGATTACACTACAAGGAAAAGACCCTCTAGTGGAGGTTATAAAGGAGGTTTTTAGTGTTATAAAATTGGCCAAAATTGTCAAAAAATACATTTTTTACAACATCTGTTTTCGGTAATGGAGGTTTTGGCTGAGCTTCTAAAGGAATTTCAACACAACGAAAAAAACTAGGTGGCCGAAGGTTATTACGGATTTTTTTTTCATCAGTGCACTACTCACTTTCAACGCACCGGTGCGTATCATCTAGAGGGTTGTACCGGGGCAGTCGAAGGTTCATGCACCGGGTCGTAAAGGTATAAAACTGCACTAGGTGCATTGTAGATGATACAAAGCACGGGTCGTTCTAATTGTTATAGGGATTTGTGCGGTGCTCGTAGGTCATATCAACGCACTGGTTCGTAGTATTATAGAAACGCACCAGTGCGCGGTATCACACAAACACACCAATTGTCCTAATTCGTATTGGTATTTGTGCGGTGACCATAGGTCGTACAAATGCACGGGTGAGTAGTCTCACATAGACACACCGGTGCACAGTATCGTACAAATGCATCAATTTTTCTAATTCGAATTTGTATTTTTGTGGTGCCCATGGGTTGTACAAACACACCGGTGAGTAATCTCACATAAACACATCAGTGCGCAGTGTCACACAAATGCACTGGTGCATAGTATCGCACAAACGCACCGAGATTTATAATTGGTATTGGTATTTGTGAGGTGCCTATAGGTCGTAGAAATGCACATATCATACAAACGCATCAGTGTACAGTAATTGACATGCACCGATGTTCATTTTCTATTTTTTAGAACTATCGACCAGTGACAGTGCAATTATTGTGATTTTTCAAAATTCTTTATTCATCAAAAGTCAACAAATATCTTATAACAATATTCATATGAATTAAATTTTTATTAATGCATTTGAATGTGATGTTTGGATTAATTTGTTATATCATATCACAATTATTGTGATTTTTAAAAATTAATTATTCATCAAAAGACAACACATATCTTATAACAGTATTCCTATCAATTAAATTTTTATTAGTGTATTTGAATGTGATGTTTGGATTAATTTTTTATATCATATCATTAGATTTCACATCTCTTCATTATAATATTTGATCATCCATAAATTTAATCAGTGATGTTACATTTCACAGCGACAATGGAGAACACAATAGAATAAATTAAAACATATTTTACTATATATTTATGAATAAGACAGTCTTTGTCATACAAAATGGGATAGTTATTGGTATCCCTTTGTCTTTCAATTGGGACACTATGTCCATTACATTAAACAAAATGTCTGATTTCACAGGAAAATATTTCAAAAAATACAATGCCTTGCTTTGATATCCAAACATAATGATCATCATTCTTCGCTTGAACTGTTGTCACTGCTCGAGCTACTTCCATGACTTGGGTTATTTTGAGGAATGTTTTGTTCACAGTGTTGATTGTTTTCTTATTCTTCACCTTCCATATACAAACATAAAAATAAACTTTAATGTGTGTATATACATTGGTGAGAATAATGAAAATTTCAATATTAAATAATATACATCATTTTAAATCGAAAATAAATGGCGTACCATAGCAAAAGTTGACTCATGAACTATACACATTCTTTCAAAACCTAATTTCATGCCATCTTTCAAGTAATCATGTCTTGGCACAATTCCATACTTTGTTTCCTGCAAGTTTTATACCCATGTTATAGGTCAATTTGGGCACCATTCCCAATGACTTGGTTAAATTGGACATCATCCCCATAACCAATGAATATTGTCTATCACACGTCTATCATCCCCTATCATTTTAGTTGCTACATGCCCTAAGAAAAATAACAAGAACAAATCATCCATGACTTCCATTGTAAGGTTTCCAAGATTTGAAGTACATGTTATATCACCTATGAGCTCACCAACACAGTATCTTAAGGGACTAACTGCTTTGAATATGCAACTACCTCCATTCAAGGGTGCCCTGCAAAGATCTTCCCGAAACTCAAGGGTGTGTTGGTCAATTGGGATCGAAATTCTCATTGTTCCAGAATCTCCACATGGCCAGTGCCTTCTAGAAGACTGCATATGTGTCAAAATTTGAATCCATGTTTACATTCAACACCTCTAAACTGGGAAACATGTCTTGCCTATTATTAGAAATTCATTGATTATGAAACTACCTTCAGCTCATATATAAATTGAGTACAGATCCTAGGGCTTGAGAAGGAAGAAATTGGGTAGAGAAATGTTGTTGGAATCTCAATTGAGGGTTTGATTTGAGTGATATGTTGCTGGAGAGATGTTCATTGTGATGAGGCTAGAATGATGCTAGAGTTGTGACATCAAATCAATAACTGGTTGTAACCTTCCCTTCTATCCATTAATAAATATTTTTGCTTATTTTCCCACATGTGTATCTATATAAACGTCTATATTTCATACTATGGATTCTTATCTGATGCATATGTTTCAAGTTTCATTGATTTAACTGATTAAAGTGAATATCCATCTGCATATTGCAATCTCTTTGTTGTTTAGTGTTTATACTTGCAGGAACTATTCTGGCGATCAAGCTTGGATTGGAAGCTACAACAAGAGTGACAGAAGGAGAATAAGAAGCGCTTGGACTCAAAGTAAGTTTCTTAATTTATTTTTTGTGTCTATTTACTGATAGGAAAAGTATATGCAAAGTCTTTGACCTGTTGTTCTAAATGAATTACACCACATTTAGGGAATGTGTTTTATCCATAATCCATAATTCCGCATAACAAATTGGCGACTCCACTAGGGAGTTTACCTTCATCCTAGTGTATTTTTCCTCTTCTTATCCACCCAGTAGCATCTACTCTCAATTATTAGGCTTTTGAAACAAAGAATTGCATTAGAAGTGTGTCAGTATCTTGATTTTTTTTTTTCTCTGTTGTGCCCAACGCACTGTTGGTCAAGACACAGTGCTTTGCATAGCACTATCTCTCACTCAAGGGTGCTTTGCAATGCAATGTCTCCCTTTAGAGACTGTGTTAGCCCCTAATTCAACCAAATTCCCTTTGAGTTTTTCATTTCCATCACTTTCAGCCTTTTATTTGCTTTGTTTTCAATTGTCTGATGCCTCATATAGACTAGTGAATCTACCTGAATCTTCCTCCTTTGAAAAGTAAGTTTGTTCAATGTATTTTTAAGTTTTTTTCTTCATCATTGACAAATCAAATTCAAAGTATTCTAATTTCTGCATTAGATCCATTTGTTTTCGTAAAGGAAATTATCGTTAAATTCTTTATTTCCTGTAGGAAAGATTGTAGTTCCATTCTTCATTTTTCCTAAAAGAGAAATCGTTGTTAAATTCATCATTTCTCAAAGAAGAAAGCATTTTTTTTGTTGATTTGATGCATATAGTTTCCTTTTTGCATTCACATTAAGGGGACTGAAAAGAAAAATATGCATTTGCATATAGTTGATTGTATTTTTTTGCATAGGAACAATTAGGAAAGCTGAATATTAGTTTGTTCTCTTTGTTGTTTGCTCTCAAAACTGATTTCTCTTTCCCTTTAGTAGTTAAGAATTTCACTGTAAAAACTAAAAGTGAAAAGTTTTCTTATCATTTTAGTTTGCATTTTAGGAATTTCCATCACATCATCACAGTGAACCTTGAAAGGAAAATTGATAAATAGGATCAACTTAAAATTTACATCAATTTACCTAAAAAAGCATTGGAACCATAATGATGACATTTAGAAGGTCTAGGCTAGAGATGTGTTCCAACATCGTAAAACACAGCAGCTGTCGTTAATTATCTGTGATACATTCTGAGTGTGATACCTCACTCCATGTACATAAGTATATCTTAGCTTGTCCATGTACCTTCGAGTATATCGGGCAGTGTTATAGTACGAAAGTATAAAGGGGTGCTCTCACTGTGTGGTTTCGCATCAGACATCACTAATACGGACTTGGGCCTCCATGTACCTTCGGGTATATTTGGGAGGACAAATTTAGGTTTCTATACATCCATAGTGAACCGAGTTAGCCACCTTGTAAATTGTGATACACCGAAAACAACATTCAGGGAGATTGCCTGCCCATACTTCTTGGTTCGCCCGGACGTATTCTGCAATTCACAGTTTCTTGGTAAAAAAAATTCCTAGAATTATCCTTTTATTTTGTTTATTTATTTTTGTTCATAAAATAAATCAGTCATCGTGGAAGAATAAAATCCCTTTCCCCGTCGTTCGCATAGACTTGCATTGAAACCACCTTTACCACTGGAAGTCACTTTTCGTCGGCGAGGGCGACATCACTCTATTGAAACCAATACCATCAATAAATTGGGTGAAGAATCATATTCCCATATACCAGAGTCAACATAAGTTGTTTCTAAAAATCCCGGTTCATCTACTGTTGTCGAGACGGAGTCCTCACAGCTACCCGTGGTCACGATCCATCTAATCAGTGAAACCATACCTCCCAAACTCGACCTTGTTCAACTGGAAGTTGATCCAGATCATGTATATTTTTTTCCAAAACATACGCATCCCGAAGTAGAATGACCGTAAGTTGTTCCTGTATTAGTCACCCCACACTCTATTATAGCCACTGAGTCTCTCATATCGCGCAGTCAACCTCCTGAAATATACTTTGGGCCTGATGGTGAAATCCTTCCACCTGGTTTAATTTCGATTGAAGAAATCCCACAAGATGAGACACCTTTAACTCCAACCCATTTTGGGGAGGATATTTACCTGTATGAGTCTTTTCCTCAATCACCATCCTTTGTGTTAGAGTCAGTATCTTCATCCCTCCGTTAGAGATCAAAATCTCTGGTTTCATTTCATTTTAGGTGTCTGACTCAGTTCAGTCAGCTGCATTCCATTAGGAGCATGGCTCATCTGAAGGTAGGGTCTTCTCATTCATGTTCCTCATATCTCATACCTGTTGGCCTTGTTCTGATCATCAAAATCATTTACAGTCATTTACAGTCATGTTTGGTCTCTTGGTTAGCAAAGAGTCATTTTAGGGTTTTTAGTCTTATTAGGTCTAGGGTTTCGTTAATTTAGTCTTCAGAATGTCTAATAATGTTAGCAGGCACATGAGGAGGTTCGAAATAAGGTTTCAGTGCAAAAATTTCATCATCATAATGCTTGACAATTATTTTTCTTCAAAACTCTGTTTTGAAGAAAAATTGTCTATTTCATCTATATGTAATAAATTCAATGTAAGTTTCAAGTTTTTCAGTTGTATAATGCTCCATTCGCAGCCCTAGTCACCTTTTCCAAAGTTCCATGCCATCCATTCCCTACAGGCAGACAGAAGCTCATTGTTCATTAAAAAGCACAAAGGAGACAAAACAGAGTTTAGAGTGAAGTGTCAAGTTTTACAAACATTACAAAGTGGGTTTTCAAAAAAAAAAATTTGAAACCTTTGGCATAAAAGATATTTTCATTGTTCAAAGTTTCATTTGCATGCCAAAGACAGCAATGAGCCAAAAGAAGAGGTGTGAGGAGTGAAGGAAGAAGCTTGGAGGTAAAACTGGGAAAAGTTGGGTGCGCGGCACATTGGGCAGCCAGCGCGACGCACTGGGCAGGAGCGGCGCATTGGGCCATCCACCGCAGTGTAAAAATTACACTGGTGTGACGCATCGGGGAGGCGCGGCATGTTAGGTTAGGCGCGCGATGCACATGGCAGAGAGAAATTTTTTTGCTATTTCTTCCAACTCATCAAACTAACTCGGTCAATCTTTATCCAAGTAAGTCCATGCAATCATTCCATTGCCATGAATAGGTATTTGGTGTTTTTTGTGAGGAATTGAACACAAAAAACCAAACCCTATTATCTTGTTTGAGGATTGGCTTCCTTTAGGGTTTTGAAACTTGTTTTGGACTAAATATTTCCATTTCTCAACCTTGTTTTTCCCCTCTTCATTGTTTATCTTCTCACCACAGTCCCCTTTTCCTATTCACCTTATATCCCTAGTTACTCATTCCTACCCATTTCCATTACCTCCCCATCCCAATTGTGAAATTTCTCCAAATTTAAGTGGTCGTCCCTAAATCATAGATTTCAAATGGCAAGTTGCATTTAATAAAAGCTCATTATTCCTACTACCCTATTCCTCCATATTCCCTCCCATATTACCACATATTTGGAAATAAATCGAAGACACCAAATTCTCATTTTCATTCAAGACAATATAGACCTTCGACATCATGGAGACCGATACTTCTTATGACTGAGACAGTGATTCTACAACTGAATTGCATGCACCAAGAAGGCATTAAAGCGTTGCAAAAGGCATGATAGACTCCAAATTTTGGCCGAAGCTTTTTTGGATCAGCATAGCACTTGATGGTGGACATTCAACCCAAATTTCAAGAAATTTGGGAAACTTTTTGTCAATTTTGATTTCTTTTGGCCTTAACACAGATTTTTTCGCCCAACGTGTAGCGCCACTTGGCGCGTGCTTATAATTGGCAACGCCTCTTGAAGAAAACTTTGCATTCCTATATTTTTCATCAAAATTTATGCATGCCTATCCATTACCTAAGGATTTTGACAAGTTTTGGGTTTCCTGAAGGGTCAAAAACACCCTAAAAATGGCCTTTCTGCCGCTTTTTGGACACACAGGAAGCAGTGTTGGGAGATTTTATTTTTGGAAAGAAAAATGGAAACCAAATTCGTAAATTTTACTTGGGTTGGAAATTTGATAGACAGAGCTTTCCAACAAGCTATCCTGCACTCAATTTTGACTTCGGGAAGGCCCTCCAAATCAGCCTCAAAGTGGCACTACGCATAGAGATTTTAGGCGCGGCGCATTGCGAAATTTGGCCTAATTTTCACTCAGCAGTTCAGATTTTCGCCTAGTTTTGGCCAGTTTGACTTTTTTATCCTCATATGTATAGCTCTTAATGTAACCTGATGTAATTTCATGACTTTGATGTAATTTTTGCACATTTTTACTCATCCTAGTAGATTCATTCACCAAAAAGTGAAATGTAAGTGAATGAATCAGTTTCCTATCTTATAGAGGCAAGTTGTTTCATTGCCTATTTTCCAGTTCTTAGTTTAGATATGGTTTAAACAGCTCCTATAATGGTGATCTCGACCCCTAGAGGCATGGGGATGAGTTAGGCTTGTCTATATCTTGTATTTTCTCAGTCATTTTCAGAGGTTGGACATTTGGGATTTCTTGGCACTTCATTGTACATTTCATCTCTGCAATTTTGGCAAAGGAATAGACCAGGGTTTGCAGCACTCTTTGGGATCCATGTGGCTCTATGTTTTGATGGTGTGTTTCTCTTAGTGATTGTAAGTTTACTGATGTTTGATGTGTATCATTTCCCTTCCTATTTTCTTCTTAAATTAAACAAATAAGTGATAAATGTGGAATTCAATAGATTGCTTTGCTCTGCCTTGAGTTTTGTTTAATTTTCCATGTTTTCATCTGTTCAAAGAGGATTCTTGAATCCCTCTTTCCCTCTTCAACTCCTCACCGGTCTGAACTATCCATTCATTCAATCCAAAGCATCAAAACAATTTCCTTCCTTGCCCCATTCAGAGCTCTGCAAAAACTAGGCCTCATCCCCGGACCCAAAACTGCCTTTCCCTTTGATTCCAACAAAACCCCCAAAATAAAATCAAACTCTTTTAATTATATACCTAGCCTAAAATTAGCCTTTATTTCAATTCATCTCAATCCTTATTGATTATCTTTGCTAATATTGACCCGGAGAGAGCCCTCTCCTGATCTGGTAGGGCTAGCTACCAGACTGAGCGTGGTTTGATGTTACCCTAGACTCTGCCTTCCTTCAGCCTGAGGTAGATTTAGGCAATAACACTTTTCTTTTGTTGATATTGTTCCTATTCAAATTCACATCGATTCAAAAGGGTATACATTTGGTCAAGCAACCATGCCTGAACCAACATCTTCAGTTGGGACATTTGTTCCAATTGTGTCAGCACCTGCTCTCACTACACCGTCTATGTTCACAACTTCACCAGAGTCATATTTTCATGGTGGCCCTTTGGTCACATCAAGTTCTAAATATTTATCTAGAATTTTCTCTGGTGCATCTTCAAACCCATGGACTTCACCATTGTCATCATCTAGTATTCTAACTAGTAAATCTATAGTGAGTAATGAATGTCTTGATCCTTCATATACATCATCGGGGAAATATCAAGTTGGTCCATCTAGGTCTATTCCATCCAATACCATATCAACTGGAATCCCTGCATTTAGAGAACAATATTTTCCATCTTATTATCCTCCACATGCTCAGGGGAAACCTTTGGTCACCCACTTTGACAGTACTCCATCATTATTTGGTCAACCTAATGTCGAAATGAATGTTTTTTAATGGCATCCCACTATGCCTATCCAACCACAAATGGTTTTACATTCATATCAACCAGTTCAACCTGTTGCACCCACATCAATTCCACTTGTTAATAGATCTTTACCACTATTACAGACTCAAAATTTCATACAACAACCATTTCAGGTGGGTCCTTCAACTCAATACCCTCAAGTATTGGGCCCACAGACTCCAACTCCTTTGGCTAATTATAATATTTTGTTATACCAAAAGGTGGCTAAAACTTTCGGGAGCCTCCAAGAAACAAATTTTACCATTAAAACTTGTTGGCTCTTGAAGTCTCTATAAGGCCCCCTACCTTTTTTCCCTCAATACAAACCCTTCACTGTCGTTTCACACTTCAAAAGCCTCTGAAAATCCTACAAAACCCACAGTTCAATACTTCTGCAAAGGACCCTTTCCCTTTTTCCTTCTTTTCACCACTAAACCTCATTTTCTACTCTCCATTTCTCATGAAAATCCCACAATTTTATGTTCCTTCCTTTCCATTTCATTAAAATCCCTTTCATAAGATTAAAAACCCACTTTCCGACCTTACCGGAACCTTCATTTCCCTTTAAAAACCATGGAAAATGCATATTTTCTATGCGCTGGACTTAAGCCCCCTTGGGCTAAGTCTCCTCATCTTTTTCCTCCATGCGCCCGAGCGCCAGAAACCATTGCTAAAACGTCGGGCGCTTATCCTCCCAGTGTATTTCTTCCACCCGAAAACATTAAAAAACCAAGGTAAACTATGAAAATCAGGTTTTTATTAATTTCTAAAGGTTTTCGCCCGTGAAAATTAATGAAATAATTTCAACCGTCGATATGCTTTGCAGATCGGACGGCGCGGAGCGTTACTTTCCCTTTGGACCCCACCATCCCCCGTGCTATTTTCCAAAACCACTGTTATTTCCGCACCACTCCTCGGGCAAAGGCTGTTTTGGCTCAAGGCCCAGCGATTCCACACACCTTTGGAAGCGCGTCCTCTGTACTTCCGAAAAACCACTGCATAAAGCCTTTTCCCCACGCGTTATCCATCGGATGAAGGCCGCCCAGCGGAATCAATGATCACCATCCGATCTGACCTCAGGCATCTGACGGCTCTCATCCATTTAAAACACCCGCTCTTTAACAAAGCTATGCGCGTTTTAGCCGGGCCCCAGCGCAGCCGAGAATCAATCTCCGCCGTCGATCTTTGTAGATCGATGGTCCACATTCAAATGCTGGATTCCATTGCTCAGTCCACCTTTTCCTCCGCTTATTTTCCAAATCGCCCCTGACCGTTGATCACAGCGCGATCAACGGCTCCGATCGCACCATTCTCCCGCACGCACTCTGATGCAGATTTGCCCATAAAACGTAGGATTTCCTCATTTTTGCTTGTATTGTGCAGGTTTAACGTTCTCTCTTGATTAAATGAAGGAATTTCACGGGACAAGGATGACGATCCTCTGCCTTTCGAGTACCTCAAATAAAGTATCCACAGGGTGAAAATCTACGCTGATAGCAAGGTTTCATGAGCCTCCGCTACCATGTGCCCCTGGTTAGCCTGAAGAACGTCAACAAAACGCAGAGAAAGGATATAAGATGTGGGATGACAGAGATAAAGCGCACGAAGGATTGAAGATAGATGGGCGGGGATTTACATACATGCGAACAAAGTCAATCCCCAACTCAAACACACGAAGAAACGAAAGTGCTTTATCAACGAATGTCTCCATCACATATCCGAGGGTGTTAAACATTCCCCGCCTACCACACATCACAATTGTCAGTCATAAAACACCAATCCTAGAGTCAATTTATGGAGCGGGATTATATTAAGGCCTCATAGCCTGTATGCTACCGACGCCTCAAATTAACAGATGGTAATGCTTACGTAGTATCTTCAATAAAATGAATCAAATGTCAAACAGGGCTCCCACCGAGTTAAAATCATAAGTGCAAGTCAGTTAATACAGCGGAACACCTGTATAGTTTCTTCGTTGAGCCCTTCAAAGGCCAAGAAGACATTGATTCCTGTATTAATTGATTTTGAGATCTTTTATCAGATCTCACCTCCTCATTCTTCTATAAATACTTCAGTAGAAAATGAGTGATGGGTTGGTTGGTTAGTTGCTATGTACTTGCTGAGCATCGTATTGTAATTGAGCTGGAGACTTCTGTTTGTAAATAGTGTTCACTGGCCCTTGGAGCTCTACTTGTGATGAATGAGTTAGGCTGAATAGTGAAGATGATTGCTGAACTGAAACATTGGACTCAAAGATTGTAACTGGTTTGACATCAATATAAAAGTTGTTTCTTGGGATCCTGGTCTATATTACTGGTGAAGTGCTTCTTTCTTTGTTGATTTTTTTCTCTCTATGTATGCCATATTGTCCATGTCTCCTCTGTAAAGAACAGTTTAAAAAGGGTTAGGATCTGTTGTATATCTGTAACCTTCTCTGGCTGAGAAATCTTTATATCAATGTTTTCCCTAAACTTTTTTATTTAAGAATGATTCAATATGGTTCAAACAGTTAGGAATGTTGGCATTCCCTCGTCCTTCTGTTCACTTAAACATTGTTCTTGAATGTGATTTCCATTATTTTCTATTAAAGTTAGACTAGAGAAGATATGGTTTGCCCTGATTCCTAGATTCTTTTCTCCAAAGGCAGATTCTGAAAGTTTCCCTTGGTGTTGACTGAAAGAAGACTAGGTTTAAAAGTACTTTATCTGATCTTAAGTTACACTTTGTTTTTCTTATGTGTTTTCATACTTTCTGAAGGTAATTATGTGGATTACTGGATTGTTTGTCAATTAAGCTGCTTTAATAAGAACTTGCCCAAGAAGTCTATGGTTAGCCCTATCCTTGGTTGGTTTTAAAATAGTTACTTAAGAGGCTTTTCTTGTTTGGACTGACTATAAATCCTCTGAGAAATTATTATCGGTTTCCACCCCTCCAACATTTTAATGTTTCCATTTCATCATTTTAATCTCAATAATCTTGTGGTATAGATGACTTGCCCCTTGGATCACACTTGATGTTGTTGCTCAATTAAAGCCCAGATATGACTCCATAGCCCAATGGACTAAAAACCAGCGTTATATCTATCTGTTACCCTAAGCTGTCCTATTTTCTTGCAACTTCTCACCTTTGAAACTCTTTGCATATAGATCTTTCCGCCTCAAACAACAAATCATGCCCAACCATCCAAAAATAAAACAAAACCCTTGGACTTCATAACTAGCCTAATATCATTACCTTAAGCTTTCAAAGACAAATCCATCTTTGTACATATTGGAGAGATCCCTCTCCGGATTCAGGAGGGCTAGATCCTAGAATCCCAAAGTTGGTTGAAATGATGTTAACTCTGTGATCGGACCTTTGCCAATCTTGCTTATTACAGAGACCTAACATAGCATTCTCGGAAGAATTGGGCTTCTTCATCATTATCTATCTTGATGATGTCACTGTGTTTTCAAAAATAGATGAAGAGCACTTAGAACATTTAAGAAAGGTTTTCGAGAAATGCAGAAAGTTTGGAATAT